>CM077095.1:133322181-134009681 GCA_039513925.1 Platanthera zijinensis
GGATGATGACGTTGTGGAGTTATTTCCTTTATAGATGGCTCTTCAAATGAACTCCTCCTCATATGAATACAGCCCCACATGTTCTTCTTCTGACTCAATTGAATTAGAATCACTGTTAGACAAGGTCTTTGTCTTCTTAGCCATCAGACCCTTTTCTGATTTTTTTATCCTTAAAGAACTTCCTTTCTTTTGAATTTCTTTTCTCCTTTCTCTTTACTGGGCAATCAGCAATGACATGCCCAGGCCTGTTATAACAAAAACAAATAATATCAGTCTTAGATTGTTTGTTCTGATTGGAGTCATACCTGATCATAGATTTGTCTCTGTATTTGTCTTTACTTTTGTGAGAACTAGAACCAAAAGGTTTCTTATTGCTCCACTGTTTTCTTCTTCTTAACATCTTCTTGAACTGCCTTGCAAATAAGGCAAGTTCATCATCTGATATCTCTTCTGAAGAAGAGCAAGGTCCAGTGTTATCTGTCTCTTCATCTCTTCTAGGTGATGATGGAATTTCCCTTCTATTTTTCTTGGAAGAGTCAGCTTTGAAGGCCAATGATTTAGACTGGGATGATTGTCTGGTAGTTTTTGCTTCAGTTTTTCTTGAATTGAGTTAAAGCACATGTGACATTAATTTCCAAAATAAGTCTTGGGGAAGCAGACTTCTCAGATTTCCCATTTCCCTTACTGCACAAATCTTGATATCTCATTCTTTATTTAGGGATCTCAGGAACTTGTCATTCAGTTCATAGTTTGAGAAGTTTCTCCCATAGTTTCTCAAGTCATTGACTATTCTAAAGAACTTTTCATATGTTTGTTCAATAGAATCTGTCTTCCCTTGTCTAAATGCCTCATATTGCTGGTTAATGAGTGACCTTCTATCATCTCTCACCTTTGATGTACCTTCCATATACACTATCAAGGTATCCCGCATTTCCTTAGAAGAATTACAGTGCACCAGATTCTGAAATATGGAATTGTCAATAACACTCACTATTATGTTCTGTGCTCTTTTGTCCATAGTAGCTAGTATGACCTCATCCTTTGTCATTTCGGACAATGTCTTGGGAGTTTGAATATTTGCATCTAGGACAGATGATTTCATGGGCACATAGGGTCCATCTTGAATTGTAACAAAGATTCTTGGGTCTGAAGCTTCCATGAACTATCTTACTCTTTATTTCCATATAGCAAAATTGTCCTTAGTGCAGATGGGCAATTTCATAGAACTGAGTTCTCTGTTTGATTTAGAAGTCATAGGTCAGATAACCTTCAACTATCCTTAGGATCTTTTTAAGACTGTTAGGTCTATCTTTGGATAACCTTCCTCTGATACCACTTGAAAGTCAAGCCTATGGGTAAAAAGTCACCTAGGGGGTGAATAGGTGACCTATTAAAATTCTTTGTAGTTCTTTTAACTTTAGCAATGTGCCCTAATACAATTCAGAATATAAGTTGTACCCAGCATAAACAATAGAACAACAAGAACTGATCACAGCATACACAGCAAAGAACACAACACAGTACAAGGGACACAACAAGTTTATAGTGGTTCTCCTATCTAGGGTACATCCACTTTCCCCCTTCTTCCTCACTAGCAATGTGCTAGATAAGGTTATAGCTCCCCCTTCACAACTCAGATCCTCAGATACTACAAGGCTCAGTTTTTCCCCAAGAAACCTACACTCAGACCCACTAGTCCTACCTCAGAGATATCTCAATCTCCTACCTTAGAGATCTCCTCAATCTCCTACCTCAGCTTTTATAGATTAGGCCTACAATCTCAGTAATTTACCCCAAATCACCTACCTCAGATTCACCCAGAATCCTACCTCAGTCTTTATAGATTAGGCTTACAAAACTCAGAGAATAAGATCTCCTACCCACTCAGATCTCTAGGAGATCTTACAATGAAATTTGATAAAACAAATTACAAAAAAAACAGAAAACCTGTTATCTATTGGATCTGTGTTTACAGAGCTTTTCACTCAGCTGCAGTTTGATTTCTTCTTGATAGATCAGCAGGCTGAATTGAGTTTCTTCTTAATCAGCAACTTCTTGATGAAGATCAGATCGAATAGTTTGAAGATGCTGATGAACAGATCACTTAATCCCCAGATCAACCTAAGAAAAGGGATCTGAAGACTTTCTTGAAGATCAACTTCTTCTCTTTCTACTTCTTGATTTGTCTTTTAGAATAGAGAGAGACTGATGAATAGAATAAAATCGGGGTTATCTTCTGAAGGCAGCACCTCCTATTTATAGAAATCTCAAACGGCTTGGACTGGTATTGATGACATCAGCAACTGCCAGCAAATCCTTCCTTGAACTGTCTTTATAGAAGTGAAGCCTTACCGTGTCGACCAGAATGATCTGACCAGTCTTGACCTTATTGATGTTGACTCAGCACATTCTGTCATATAAGCGTTGAAGTAGACTAGTTGTCTCAAAATCTGTGTTGAGACATCTTTGACAGACCCAACACTTTCATACTTAGAATAGTTTTCATCTCAGAACAAAAAGTGTTGAGATAGTATAGTTGTGTCGATACATCTGTTATTTGTGTCGACACATCTTAGTTCTACCTTGTGTCGAGACAGAAGTATTGTCTCGACACATCTTCTGTTCTCTGTGTTGACTACTTATCTTCCTTGTGTCGAGGCAGAAGTATTGTCTCGACACATCTTCTGTTCTCTGTGTTGACTACTAATCTGCCTTGTGTCGACACAGAAGTATTGTCTCGACACATCTTCTGTTCTCTGTGTTGACTACTAATCTGCCTTGTGTCGACACAGAAGTATTGTCTCGACACATCTTGTCTCAACACTTTGACTTAGAATAATTTCTTCAACTTTGAACTTGTACATGTAAACTTAACATACATCAAATACATCTTTGGGTACATCATTGAGTTGTCAAGGAGACTTTTATCAGGTACACTGTTTCCAATGTACCCAACAATTATAAAAAACGGGCCTGAAAAAAAATGTGTGTTCGGTCACAAAAAGTGTGCCCAGAAAAAACATGTGCTCGGGCGCAAAAACCACGCATAGGAGACAAAACGTGCGACCGGGCGAAAAATATGCTCCCGGGCGAAAAACCAACGTACTGGCGAAAACACGCTCCCACGCAATAAACGTGCGCCTAGGAATAAAACACGCTCCCAGCCGTAAAACGCAGGCCCGAGAGACAAAACGCGCTCCCGGGCAGAAATTGTGTGCTCGGACGAAAAATGCATTTCAGACGGAATTATTCAATTCTTATATAGATTGAAAATAATTAAGTTTAGTTCAAAAATGAATTCCACAGAATTTATTAAAAATTCATTTTCAACGTCAAGTGTGCAAACAAACGACAAAATTGAAATTAGACATTCAATTCTAATTCCAGTAGCTCATCTCCGTATAAACGAACGAACCCTAAAGTATTTATAATGAAGTCATCTTATCTCATATCAAATTTGGCTGAGTAACTAAAGTTTGTCTCATTTAACATTCAACGGTTAATGACTTGCTACTTGCATTTCAAATCATGCTCCTTTTTGGCACTTTGGACTCTCAACAATATCACTTTTGATACTTTGCATTCCTAATGCTTAAATATTGCACTTTGCACCTCTCATTCTCATATTCTTGACACTTTGCACTCTAATAAGGGTAATTTCTCATAGCTGAATTCAAAGACATGAAATGCAAAGTATCAAGAATATGAGAATTGAGGGTGCAAAATGTAATATTAAATATTTAAGATGCAAAAGTACAAAAGTGATATTTTCAGGAAATACAATTGGACAAAAAGCCTCCAAATCCTCTACATTTGATATAGGAAAATTCTATACACACCAAAAATTTACCTAAATACTACAAAAAGTGGGCCCCACGCCATTATTTTCATAACAAAAACGCCTACTACTGTTCCAAAATCTGCAAGTCGGGTGTTTTTTTAATGAATTTAGGGGTGTGGGCCCCACCTTTTTGTGGATTTTAGGTGAATTTTATGTGGTTGTAGTCCCGTCCTTTGATATAATTAGGGTTTCTTCCAAAGGGACGGGAATCGGTGAAAGTGATAAAACACCCGCTTCTCCTTCCCATTTGAACGCTGGAAGTGGCCGCTGTTCGTCAGCTGCAGAAACAAATGATCCTGGTTCGTAATAATTCCTCTCTCCTTTTCGGCCTTCTCGCTGGAACAAGTAAGATCTCCATCCTCCTTCCCCCTTCCAACCCCCTAACTTCACTCCGTCTCTTCACCTCTAAAGCCGACGATCTATCTCCCAAAACCCCATTCATCGTCAAATACCTAGTCGGCTCACTTGGTTTATCTTCGTCGGAGGCCGACAAATGTTCCAAGTTCTTATCCCACATCAAATCCCCTTCGAAGCCGGATTCTGTGCTACAATTCTTCAGAAAGAATGGTTTTACTGAAGCCAACATCAAAAGGATCATACGCTCTCACTCCAGAGTCCTGTGCGCTAAAGTTGATTCCACCCTGAAGCCAAAGTTCGAAGTTTTGAGAGATCTAGGGTTCTCCGACACCCAAATCACCAAACTCGTCACTGCTAACCCTCTTGCCCTCAATTACCTGAGTTATTGCAATGTGCGTCCCAGGATTGAGTTCTTCAATACCTTCATTGATTCCAATGATGACATCTTAAAAGCCCTTTCAAGGGACACATGCCTTATATCTTCTAGCATGGAGAAGAAAATGAAGCCCAATATCGCTTGCATGAGGGAATGCCAGTTTTCTGATGAAAGAATCCGCGCTCTGTTGATTAATGAAGGAGGAAGAGTCATTGGCAGGGCTCCCAAATTCCTTAAATCTATTGTTAAAAGAGTCAATGAGTTGGGGGTGCCGCCCAGATCAGGAATGTTTTACCATACATTCCGTTGTTTATGCGGAGTCAGCTTAGATATGTTTGATGCCAAGATCAAGTTACTGGGTTCCTTGGGATTTTCACAGTCTGAACTCTCTGCAATTTTAAAGCAACCTTTCATTATTCGTCTCTCTGCCAAAAATTTGTGTGAAAAGGTTGATTTCTTAGTGAAGGAAGCAGGCTGTGAGCTCTCCTATGTGAGCAGGCATCCTTCTATGATAGGCCTTAGCATGACTAAAAGATTGATTCCAAGGCATTATGTTATGCAACTTATCATGGAAAGGGGTCTTTTGAAGAAAAAAATAGGTTTATTTCATTTTGTATCAATTTCTGAGAGGAATTTTCTTAAAAAGTACATTTTCTCTTTTCAACAAAGGATGCCAGAGCTCCCAAATGTTTATCTTTCTGCTTCTGCAGGCAAGTTTTTGTATTAGAAATGTTATTTTCAACGAGCAAGCAGAGCAATTAGTATTGTACTTCTAATAAAATTCATGTTGACTTGTTGAAGATGATCTCTCTATGTATCTCTCACTCTCTCCCTCTCTGCATTGTGAGCCCTTACTTTTTCAGTGCTTCTGAAATTATGAATTTCTGTGGCTCCTATTATACTGATCAGTAAAGTTGATTGTGTGTTAGTTTTGTTTAATTCCCTTTTATCAAATTCTAAATCCCAGGATCATGCAAATGGAAAATAGACCATAATGTGATTGAATGTGTAGGTCAGGTTGACCGTAATGTGATTTGTCAGCCATTTTTGACATCGAGAGCCATGGACTTGTGATTTTTGGACACTTGGGTTGGGACAAAAAGGAGGTAGGCCACAATGTCAAACATCAATGGTATGGTTTTTGCCCTTTTTTAAAATATTTATTTTTGTAATGTCACATGGGCTTTACAAACATCAATGCTGTTTGTTTTCTCATAGAACTTAAACCTTTTATACTTGCTAATCAAAGCAAGTAAATGAGTAAAAGAAGTATAGGAACTTAGGAAGAAACAACCAAGTTGCAGGGCTGAGTCAAGCTATGTTATTTTGCCAAAGGTGTATGTATAAGATGGCCCTTATATGTGCATGAATACAAACAACAAGTATCCCAGTGAAAGACAACTTCTTGGAATTTTCATAGAATGTTCTAGAATTTTCATTCCATATGAATTATCATACCTTCTGGAAGAATCTAAGGCTGTCCCAACTCCTAAGAGCATATTTATGAGATAGGAAGCCACCTCCTCATCCAAATCTGAAATATGGGAGATTGATTCAGTCATTGTAGGGTTAAAATTTAAATTACATGTTAGGGCTTGAAAAAAAATTATGAAAGAAATGATTCTTGCTTGAATAAGAAATAAAATAGCAAAATTAGTTGGTTAATCCGTCTTCCCAACACACCCAAATTGACACCCCCCTCCTCTCTTGATTTCATTGAACTAATAATCTAAATGATTACTGTTGATGAATTTAATCCATATTGAGTTATTATGGGCATCACTAACTGTAGAGATTGAACATTTTAGATAATATTATTAATTGAAATTAGTCTTTCTAATCAACTTCTTTCTATGGGAAGCTTTAGCTTGGTGTTAGATATCCCCACCCACTTCTGTTTTATCAATTATTTAGCATTTGTCTACACCTTCAAAACCTAAGGAACTTGAACAAAGCTGAAGTTGCTTGAATATTATTATTGGATGTTGAAAAATAACTATAACAATTAAGTTGGACTTTTTGAAGTACCTCAAGGTAATTTAGAAGGGGGAAGGAAACTAGAGCTCTGTTTGCCACGACAGCGGCGGTCATGCACGTGGTGGTTATGAACCACCGTACTTGAACACCCGGCCTCACCTAAGGAACTTTATCCACTTTTATGTTAAAAACTAGTTTTAAACATACACCAAACATACACTATTTTCTGACGGTGGCGTTTTTGTCCAAACTCATCGGAGCAAAAACGTCGCACCAAACGAAGCCTAGATTTTTGTATACTCTTGATTGTTTTGCTTGACTAAACCCAATGAGTTCACGAAGTAGGATCAAGACAACGCAAAACTTAGGTGTACAACCCGTATTCGTCGAGGGTGGGCTCCTCCAGAGCTAGGTCAGCCGGAGTCAAAGTCAGCAAGTCAAGACAGAGGTCAGAGTCAACGCGTAAGGCCGCAGAAGACCTGAGCGAGTATGGCGAGCTCCCCTCGCATACTCGCCAGGTAAGTGACTAGGCATGTTGCTCGCCCAGCCGTGCGAGCTCCTCTAGAGAAGTCGCCTAGTCGCCGAGGGTGGACTATAAATAAGACCCACCCCCTCCCCTTGGATTTCCCTATAAATAGGACTCCATGGGTACGAGGAAGAGGACTTCAGAATCTCGCCGAGATCTCAAACTCTTTTCTTGGACATCAACTGAGCCTTTGGATTCCTTTTTCAGAGAGACTTAATCGCGAGCTTGCGATTATCGTCCTTAGTCGTCGCGACTTAGTTACCAGCTTGTCTTCCTCGTACCCTGCTCAGCCTTTTTTGATTGTGGAGGGGTTGCTTCTTCTAAGCTTTCGGGTACGTGGTGAGACCTTCTTGCCGCAGCGCTTGGGGTTCTGTTTCGTCCTTAGTCGTCGCAATATTTGCTAACTGCCCATCCCAAGTTCATCACTATGACTAATGATGATACCACCCCAGTGTCCGGGGCTGGTGATATACCTCTCACACCCACTATCTCTGTCTTCTGCTCTTCATGTTCCGAGATCACCATTCAATTTGCTCTTTGTTAGCCGCCTTACTCAAGATCTTAATTGTTGCATTACATTCTCATATTCTACTTTTGTTGTTCAAGATCGGTAAACGCTGTCTATCATTGGTAGGGGTCGGCTGTCGAACGGGCTCTACCTCCTAGATGTTCCTCCCTCTGCTTTCTCCGTCGTCTCCACTATCGATTGACATCGTCGTCTTGGACATGCTCCCCTCCAGATTTTCAAGAAAGCCCTGAGAGGGATTTTCAAGAAAAAAATAGATTTCTATTATTTTGGATCATTTCCTGAGAGGGATTTTCTTGAAAAGTTCAATTTCTCTTTTCAACAGAGGATGCCAGAGCTCGCAGATGTTTATCTCTCTGCTTCTGCCGACAAGTTTTTGTATTAGAAGTGTTATTTTCAATGAAAAAGCAGAGCAATTAGTTAGTACTTTCACGTTGAATTGTTGAAGATGATCTCTCTCTCTCTGTATATCTCACTCTCCATCTCTCTGCATTGTGAGCCCTTACTTTTTCAGTGCTTCTGAAATTATGAATTTCAGTGGTTCCTATTATTGATTTGTAAAGTTGATTGTGCGCTAATTTTGTTTGATTCTCTTTTATCAAAATGTAAATCCCAGGATCTTGCCAAAGGAATAAACCCAAATAATTGTGAGTCAGAGATTTATTTAGACTGAATGTGTAGGTCCAGTAGACCATAATGTGATTTGTCAGCCATCTTTGACATCGGGAGCCATGGACTTGTGATTTTTGGACACTTGGGTTGGACCAAAAAGGAGGTGGGCAACAATGTCAAACATCAATGGTATGGTTTTTGCCCCTTTTGTCTGAAATATTTATTTTTGTAATGACACTTGGGCTTTTGCAAACATCAATGTTGTTTGTTTTCTCATATAATCTCAACCTTTTATACTTGCTAATCAAAGCAAGTAAATGAGTAAAAGAAGTATTAGGAACTTAGGAAGAAACAGCCAAGCTGCAGTGTTGAGTTAAGCTATGTTATTTTTCCAAAGGTTTAAGTATAAGATGACCCTTCTATGAGCATGACTACAAACAACAAGTATCCCAGTGCAAGACAACTTCTTGATATTTTCTTAGAAGGTGAATAATTATTACATTCTTTTTTTTCATTTCTATATTACACATTTACTTGAATATTTATACTATTTACTTGTTGTTTTTTGTAGGAATATGAAGGTCGTAGACAATAATGAAGACAATATTAAGGACATTTTTTCTAATATTTTGTTTTTTGGCAACAATTATGTTGTAGTTTTGTGATTTCCACTTTTTAATGAAAGAATCAAGTGCGGTGTCTTTAACAATTTTGCACCGACAATTCTGCGGTGCAATTAACAATTGGTAGTGCGTATATTAATTCTTAAAAAATACAGTGCCTCTAACAAAAGAATGTGACTAGCAAAAACTGTGGTGCCTATACGCATTCCCTTTATTAATGCATGTACTTAATAGAGGTTTGTTATTAACAATTTTCTACTTTTAATAATAATTTGTGACCTCTTTATAAATTTTCACATGCACGGGTATTTATGCTTTTTAGCACTATGCACCACCGAATTTCTCTAATTTGGTACTTTACATCCCGAATTTTTAAAATTAGTTTTTTGCATTCCCTAATTACAGATTTTTGGCATTTTGCACCCCAAAATTGAAATTTTAGGAGTATTTAGGTCCAAGCACCACCCAAAATGTTTATTTTGGCACTTTCCAAATAGCCAAAATAATGTAGTTTGGGCGTGAATTGTCAAAATGAGCGTTTTGGGTGGTGCATTGACCGAAATACTCCTGAAATTTCAAACTTGGGTGCAAAGTGCCAAAAATATTTAATTTGGGGGGTGTAAAATGTAAAGTGTCAATTTAAAAAATTCGGTGTGCAAAGTGTCAAAATAGGATTATTCGGGAGTGAAAAGTGCAAAATACTATGGGGCCGTTCTTTTGGTCGAAATTGAAATTCGATATTGGAATTAAATATTGGTGAATATTGTGAAATTGAATATTTGTGACTAATTCCTATTCCAGCATTCGCCTAGTAAACAATATTGTTGAATATTGTGGAATCGATCAATTCTTTTGTTCGTTTGTTTAAAAAATTCAATCTAACATACTAATATTTTTTCACATATATTATAAAAAAAACGGGCGTGACAGAAAAATGTGTGTCCGGACGCAAAAAGCGTGCCCAGAAAAACATGCGTTTAGGCGCAAAAATCGCATCCGGGAGAGAAAACGTGCGACCGGGCGAAAAAAACGTGCAACCGGGCGAAAGAAACGGACGACCAGGCGAAAAACGCACGCCCGTGCAAAAAAAGCGAGCCCGAGCGAAAAAAGTGTGCCCGGGCAAATAACGCGCTACCGGGCGAATAACGCGCGACCGGGCGAAAAACGCGCGCCCGGCGAAAAACGCGCGCTCGAGCGATAAAACGCGCGCCCGGGCGAAAAACCACCGTACGGGTGAAAAACACGCTCCCACGCGATAAACTCACGCTCAGGCGAAAAACACGCTCCCGGGCGAAAAACGCTCTCCCAGCCAAAAAAACGCTCGCCCGAGCGACAAAAGGCGCTCCGGGGCAGAAATCGTACACTCGGACGAAAAACATGTCTCGGCCGGAATTACCCAACTCTTATATAGATTGAAAAGAATTGTGTTTAGTTCAAAATGAATTCCACGGAATTTATTAAAAATCCATTTTCAACGTCAAGTGTGCAAACGAACGACAAATTTGAAATTAGACATTCCATTCCAATTCTATGAGCTCAATTCCGTCCAAACGAACGGACCCTAAAATATTTATAATGAAGTCATCTTATCTCATATCAAATTTCGCTGAGAAACTAAAGTTTGCATCATCTAACATTCAACGGCTAATGACTTGTTACTTGCATTTCAAATCCTGCCCTCTTTTTGACACTTTGTACTCTCAAAAATATCACTTTTGACACTTTGCAATCCTGATGTTTAAATATTGCACTTTGCATCCCCCTTCTCATATTCCTGGCACTTTGCACCATAACAATGATATTTTTTGATAGCTAAATTCAAAGATATAGGGTGCAAAATGTCAAGAATATGAGAATTATGGGTGCAAAATGTAATATTTAAATATTTAAGGTGCAAGATAACAAAAATGATATTTTTGGAAATGCAAAGCCGCAAAAAGCCACCAAATCTTCTCCATTTGATATAATTAGGGTTTCTTGAAAAGGGACGGGGATCGGTGAAAGTGATTATACACCCGCTTCTCCTCCTATTTGAACGCTGAAACCTGGCCGATGTTCCTCAGCCGCAGAAACAAATGATCCTGGTTCGTAACAATTCCTCTCTCCTTCTCGGCCTTCTCGCAGGAACAAGTAAGATCTCCATCCTCCTTCCCCCTTCCAACCCCCTAACTTCACTCCGTCTCTTCACCTCTAAAGCCGACGATCCATCTCCCAAAACCCCATTCATCGTCAAATACCTAGTCGACTCACTTGGTTTATCTTCGTCGGAGGCCGGCAAATGTTCCAAGTTCTTAGCCCACATCAAATCCCCTTCGAAGCCGGATTCTGTGCTACAATTCTTCAGAAAGAATGGTTTTACTGAAGCCAACATCAAAAGGATCATACGCTCTCACTCCAGAGTCCTATGCTCCAAAGTTGATTCCACCCTGAAGCCAAAGTTCGAAGTTTTGAGAGATTTAGGGTTCTCTGTAACGAGGCCGGCGGTGTTCCGACGAGATTAGGGCCGCATGGAGAGAAGCAAAAGATAAACTGGATTTATTGAAAAATAACAAATCTTCCAATACATCATTAGGAGTCACATATTTATAATCTAATTTTAATGACCGTTACATTATGTGACCGTTGGGATTTTCTAAAAGGAGCTTGCTGCCTTTTCCGGAGGGACCACGTGTCCCCTGGAGCCTGGCTTTATTGATTTCACTGGGATTGCTGACTTGGCTTGATCTTGGCCTTCCGTTGCTTGGATATTTGGATGAATCATGGCCCTTGATGCTCCTTTTGTGCTTGTTGCTGTTACATCACTGCCCGCCCCGGAAAGCGACGTCCACGTCGCTTTTATTTTGGCTGTCTTTGTTTTGCCAGTTTTGAGGAGTTGGAAGGAGAGAAGCCGCTGGCGGAGGGAGCGTGCTCGTCGTGGTGTATACGGCAGCCGGGGAAGCTGGAGCCGCCCACGGAGGTGTAGGCGCTGGGATCGCCGCTGCGCTGGAGCTCTGCGTGTCGTGCTGGATGGCCAGAGACTTGGGGAAATGGCCGTTAGTGCTCCAGATAAGTCGTCTTCTGCCTCTGTTGTTCCTTTGTTTGTTGTAGTTGTCGTAGGTGTTGCTTCTTTGTTTTGTTGTGTACCTGCACCAACCGGAAGCGTGTGAGGGTTGTGCTGAAATTTGAGCGAGTTGCGTACCTGGGTAGGAAGGGATTGCGCATCTTCCCATGAGCTGTCTTCTGGTGCCAAGCCCCACTGGATGAGTGCTTGATGTACCTGCATGCCCTGTCGCCACACATACCGTTCATCTAGGAGTGCTAGGATCCCATGGATAGGTTCATTGTTAACATCCGTCGGTGGGAGCTGGTGAATGGTGAGTTCTGTGCTCGTATGATATGGTTTTAGCAGTGACACGTGAAAGATCGGGTGAATTTGTGAGTAAGTGGGTAATTGCAGTTTGAAGGTTACTGGGTTGATCTGTTTGATGATTTTGAAAGGGTCGTAGTACTTTAGGTTGAAACGTGCATTACGTGGGGTTTTAAGTGACAGCTGTTTATAGGGGTGTAATTTTAAAAGTACCAAATCGCCTTCTGAGAACTGAATATGTGTTCTTTTTTTGTTTGCTGCAGTTTGGATCCGGAGTTGGGCGCGTTGGAGATTCAAGCGTAGCTGCGTTAACAATTTATCTCTATCTGTGAAATGTGCTTGTACAGCTTGTAATTTGTTGTTATTATTATAGTGCCGAACTATTGTAGGTGGTCGTCGGCCGAACATGGCTTCAAACGGGGTCATATCGGCTGACGCGTGATATGCTGTGTTGTAATGGTACTCTGCCCAACTCAGCAGTTTGGACCAATGTTTAGGGTTTTGGTGGGCGAAAATCCTTAAATATTGGTCCAAACAGCGGTTTACCCGCTCTGTTTGTCCATCTGTCTCGGGATGATAAGCAGAGCTATAGCTGAGCTTGGTGCCTTGCTGTGTGAATTAGGTTTGCTAAGATTTGCTCAAAAAAACGGGGTCTCGATCAGTGATTATTGTGTCTGGTAGCCCATGTAGTTTGCCGACGTGCTCCCAAAAGACTCCTGCGACGATTGGGCCTGTGAGGGCTGGTAAGGGTGCGAAATGGGCTCCCTTGGTAAGGCGATCAACTACCACCAAGATGTTGGTGTTTCCATGCGAGGGTGGTAAATGTGTCACGAAGTCCATACATAAGTCGCTCCAGATGAGGGTGGGGATCGGTAGGGGTTGTAGCAGGCCGTATGGGCTGTGATTTGTGCTCTTTCCCTTTTGACATAAGTCGCAGTGTTTGATGTAAATTTTAATGTCCCGTAACATGTGCAACCAGTAGTAGGCAGTGCGCAGGCGATAGTAAGTTGGTTTCACTCCGGAGTGTCCGCTTGATCGCACATCATGAGCCTCCCGGAGCAGTTGTTGGCGCAAGGGGCATGCTGGGATGTATAAAACGTTTTTGTAGAGGATTTTTCCCTCCACTGTAACCCAGTTCGTTTTGGCAGTTGGGTTTAGCTGTAGGGTGCGTCCAATTCGTCGCGCTAGCAGGTCGGTCTTATACCAGTCAGCGATTTTGTCGAAATTTTTACATTTAGTATAGGAGCACTGGAGCATTTGTAAGGTGTTCGTGTGGCTGGGTAAACGGGACAGGGCGTCAGCGGCGGGGTTGAGGCGGCCGGGTTTGTATTCAATTTTGAAATCAAATCCGAGTAGTTTGGAGAGGAAACGTTGTTGGGTGGGGCTATTGAGGAGTTGTGTGGTCAAATGATGTAGGGTCTGATGGTCCGTGCGGATGATAAAAGGGGCTCCGAGTAGGTATTGACGCCATTTTTCGAGTGCCGTGGAGATGGCTAGCAATTCTCGTTCGTACGTGGACTTGTTTTGTTCCCTAACCGTGAGTTTTTTGCTAAAATACGCTAGTGGGTGTTTGTTTTGAGATAATACGGCCCCCAATCCGCAACCCAACTCGTCTGTCTCTATGGTAAAAGGTTGAGTGAAGTCTGGTAGGGCTAATACCGGTGCGGAGGTTAGGTTTGTTTTGAGTGTTTCGAATGCCGCGTTCGCCTGGTCATTCCACTTGAAGCCGTCTTTGGTTAGTAAGCCGGTGAGGGGGGCTGCAATTGTGGCGTAATGTTTAATAAATCGTCTGTAATACCCGGATAGTCCTAAGAATGATTTGAGTTGTCTGGTTGTGCGTGGTTGGGGCCAGTTGACGATGGTGGCTACCTTGTCCGGATGCGGGCTGACACCCGACGCAGTAATGCCGTGGCCTAAAAAATCGATTGTAGTGGTCATAAATTGGCATTTGGTCAGTTTCACATAGAATGAGTTGGCTCGGAGTGTAGTGAATATGGTTTCTAAGTGCTCTATATGACTGGGAAGGTCTTTGCTGTAGATTAGGATGTCGTCAAAAAAGATCACGACGAACTTGCGTAGGTATGGTTGGAACACGGTATTCATGTGGGATTCAAATGTTGCTGGGGCATTTGTAAGGCCAAAGGGCATCACGAGGAATTCATATAGTCCTTGGGGGGTGCAAAAAGCTGTCTTGTGGATGTCGTCCGGGTGCATTCGCACTTGGTGGTAGCCGGATTGTAAGTCCAGTTTAGAGAATAGGGCTGCGCCGTGAAGCTCGTCAAAGAGCTCGTCGGCTGTGGGCATCGAAAAGGCGTCTCTGGTGGTTACGGCGTTTAATGCGCGGTAGTCTACGCAGAATCGCCATGTGCCGTCCTTCTTTTTGATTAGAAGGACCGGGGAGCTAAAAGACGATGTGCTGGGTCGAATGAGGCCTTGGCTGAGCATGTCTTCAACCATACGGTCAATTTCTGTTTTTTGGAAGTGAGGGTATCAGTAGGGTCTGGCTTTGACCACGGTATTGGGGTCTTGCAGAGGGATTTTGTGGTCGCAGTGTCGAGACGGTGGTACGCCGACCGGGGTCTGAAAGATGTCACTAAAGTTCTTCAATAAGTGTGCAAGGTCTGGGTGGTCATTCGTTGGATGGGGTTTGTTCGGTTGCTCGAGTTGGAGGAAAAAAAACAGAGCATGGAGGAGGAGATGGAGTTTTGGGAGACTAGTTTGTTGATTTGGCTAGGGGTGATGGGTTTTATGTCTACCGATTTGACTCCCTGGAGGAAGATCTGTTGATTGTTCTGGTGGAATGTCATTTGCTTTTCCTTGTAATTTGTGGTGACATCCCCTAAGGACTCTAGCCAAACCATGTCGAGGACGATATCAGAACCATATAAATCAAGAACAAATAAGTTGGTGAGAAAGTGGTTGTTTTGAACCGATAGTTCGGCGTCCATGTATATTCCCGTACATAATAAAAATTCGTCGTTACCGACGTGGACCTTGAAGGGTTTGATGACGGTGATGGGTGCATTTAGAAAACGCGCGATGCGGTTGGAGATGAAGTTGGTGGAGCTGCCGCAGTCGACTAGAATTTGGACGGCGTGACCCAAGAGCGCCCCGTGAAAGCGAATGGACTGGCTCGAGAATGTCCCGATTAAGGCATGATACCCAATTTTGTACTCAGGCGGTGGTGTGTCGCCGCTGTCCGGGGTTGCTCCGGTGTCGGTAATGTCGAGTGGTTCGATGGTTGTGATTATGTCGTCATCCATGTAGAGGCAGGACACCCTATTCTTGCAGCGGTGGCCCGGTAGGTATCGTTCGTCGCATGTGTAGCAGAGCCCTTTTTCGCGTTTGTGTTGTAGTTCCGCAGGGCTTAGCCGTTTGTAGCCTGGTTTGGGTGTGCTGGGAGGACGGAACGGGGGCGGTCCATTGGGCGGGTTGGCTGGTGAGTGAGCCGTGTGACAGGGTGGTTTAGTTTCGTCGAGCCATTGTTCCTCATAGAGCTTGGCGAGATTAAAAGCCTCATCTAATGTGTACGGGCGTTGTGTGATAACGCTCCGCTGGATGGGAGGTTTTAATCCCGCGATGAATATGGAACGTAAGAGGTCTGGTGGGATGTCGTGTATCCTAGTGGCTAGTTCTTCAAACTTATCTTTGAAAGCCATGACCGTGCTGTGTTGTCGTAGAAGGGTGATTTTGATCATTGGATCTTCGAAGGCGGAGGGGCCGAATCGTGTGAGCATAGCGAATTTAAATTCAGTCCAGTTATAATAAGCGCTGTCTGGGTTCAATGATTCGTACCATCGCGAGGCTGGGGGGTCTAAATGCATTGCAACTATGGGCATGTAAGCGCTATAAGGCGTATTATAAAATCGAAAAAAATGTTCGGCCTTCGTGATCCAATCTGATGGATCTCCATTCTCAAATCGAGGGAAGTGAAATTTTACCTGCCCGGGTTGGTAGGTGGTGGGTGCGGTTGTACCTGGAAATGCGGTGATGTAGTCGTGTCCCGATCCAGAGGCCGCTGGATTGTTGTGTGCCTGCCATGGTTGTTGTTGCTGATTGTGGCTCCAGGGTGCCGATGCCAAAGGCATCCCTTGATGGCCCAATGATGTAGGTGGCCCAACTGATGGCCATTGTCACAGTCGTGGGATGGTTATGCCGAAGCTGATTGGTTGTTCGGTGAATGGCTGGTGGGCCGGTGAGCAATTGCCCGGAGAGTGGGAAGCGGGGGGGCCTCGGCTACCGAAGGGAACCCCTTGTGCCGCTCCGGGGAAATTGTGATACGGTGGTCCCGGGGGTGGGCCGTGTCCATCGATGATGAATTGAGATGGGCCGGTGGGGGAGCTGAGATGGCGTGTCGCCAACGCCGTCGTCGTCATAGTGCCTATTGTCCCGGTCGATGATGAAGGGTGTCCCCCCGGGCCCTCTGGCTGAGACCGCGTGGGTTGGACCCCGCCCTATTGGGTGGGGATAGGAGCCTTCAATAACATGCTGAGCTCCTGGCGCAGGGAGCGCATGTCTTGTGCGGATTGTTCCGTGGCTTGTTGCATTGTGCGGGTGATTTTCAGTACTTCGGCCTCCAATCTGGAGAGATTTTCCGCCTGGGCTGCGTGCCGTTGATCCATGGTCTTCCAGATTTCTTGTTGGCCGGTGGAAAGATCCTTGAGCCGTGTAGTCGGTGGTGGCTCTGCCCCCGTCATGGCGAGAGGTCAACGAGAGCACCAATGTAACGAGGTCGGCGGTGTTCCGGCGAGATTAGGGCCGCATGGAGAGAAGCAAAAGATAAACTGGATTTATTGAAAAATAACAAAGCTTCCAATACATCATTAGGAGTCACTTATTTATAATCTAATTTTAATGACCGTTACATTATGTGACCGTTGAGATTTTCTAAAAGGAGCTTGCTGCCTTTTCCGGAGGGACCACGTGTCCCCTGGAGCCTGGCTTTATTGATTTCACTGGGATTGCTGACTTGGCTTGATCTTGGCCTTCCGTTGCTTGGATATTTGGATGAATCGTGGCCCTTGATGCTCCTTTTGTGCTTGTTGCTGTTACATTCTCCGACACCCAAATCACCAAACTCGTCACTGCTAACCCTCTTGCCCTCAATTACCTGAGTTATTGCAATGTGCGTCCCAGGATTGAGTTCTTCAATACCTTCACAAGTTTTCTTCCTTACCTGCGACCAAGATATCTTTCTTCCTCCACCGACTGTTCCTATTACTTTTCAAAAGTTTTCATAATGGATCAGCGTACATCTGCTCGACATAACTTGGACTTGGACCGGACACTGTGTTAATTTCCTCTCCCTCTCATCTTTTTCTATGCAGAGCACCGCTAGGTTTTGGGTAGGTGTTTTGGAGTAAATTACTCTCTGGGATCTTGACAAGGGAATTGCCCAGCGAAGATAAAGGTGTGATATCAGGACTCTATGGATCCGCAACTTGTTGAAGTAACTCAGATCTTTGCCCGCTTTAAAGCTGCTCTAGTCAGAAAAGATTTCGACCATTGCAAAAAACTCCTCTCCCAGCTCAAGGTATCCTTCTTTTGTATATTTGTTCTTTCTAAAATCCACGGAAAGTTTGGGACACTGATTTGCTCATCTTTCTAGGGATTTAGGGCTCATGTGTTTTGGATTTTGGCTGATTATCAGTATTCAGGCCCTGCTGCTTGTGGAATTTATGACCCAGGTTTCTGTTAGCATCTAGTTGCACATGGAAGGAGGTTAGTGAGATCAAATATATTAGAAAATAGTAAAGGGGCTAGCTTTTGGAGGTGGACCTTCTTATATTTGCTTTATAGATGGATGCGTTTATCACAAGTGAAATGAAGCAATCCATATTTTATTATCTTTCGAGTGTTGATGGGTTTGCTAAGTGGATCAAGACGGGTCATTTCTTCATGTTTTTTTTTATTTCAGCTTTCAGTTATATTCACTATATTTATAGATTGATGCCTTAATAATGTCCTTTGCACTTAAATTAGACATTTAAACTCATTACTTTAATATATAGATGAGTATTAAGGTTCATTAACCGTTTCTTTTTGTATTTGCATTTTGTAATTATCTGTTTTACAAAAATTAAAGAGTCATTTAATTTAATACTTCGAAAGCTACTTTAAAACATTTCCCTTCCCAACACTAGATTTCATAAAAACTAGCTTACACGGTGTATTATTTAATTTAGATTTTCATGAAGTTGTCGACATATTTACTTCTCGTTTTCATGCTCCGTGCCGTGGGCTAAGCAAAGTACCCAGCAAGCTCGTATTTGTGGATTATGATAGTCATCGTAACATTACTCATTCATATCTTATATTTTTTTCACTTTAAAATCTCATATCACTACAAAAAATTCAAGGAAATGAACCCTTTACTTTGTTTAAAGGAGCTACCAAACTATCCAACATATCCATCTCATATGTAACCAAAATAAAAAGATGTATTCAAAATCCAAAACTTAGATTTCATCCAGATCAACATAATTGAATCATTATTTCATTACATTATTCATTAAAAATAGTCCCCACTATAGTGGGATAAAGGCTTGAGTGTTGTTTTGTTTGTTTTATTGATTGAAAATAGAAATGCCCTATGTCCGTCAAACATAACATAAAATTAAATATTCTCATCAACACAAACTAAGCAATCTAAATAAAAAGGATCAAACTTCAGCTAGCTCCTTAAAAATTGATTCTTCCACAGCCAGTAATCCTAAAAACATGTTAGATAATGGTGATTAATTTCAATGAACTCCGTGGTTATATGTTAAACAAGCTGTGCTGATTATTGTGAATTAATTTATATTAAATGGGTAAACACGATATATATAGCATTTGCATGAATGATATATAACATGTACTTACTTGAAAGGTAAAACATATGCTTAAGATTCTTTATTAAACATGTCCGATGGATCATCCTTAACACTTTATAAGGACTTAAGGAGTCATATTGTAAGGACAAGCACCAATATAACCTCAGGTACCAATTTAAGTAATACAACTCTCAAGTAGTGGCATAATTGACTACCAAGTGTTTCGGTCAAGGGATTGAAATGAGTGTAATAGAGTAAGGATGGGTAAAGGTGAATAGCTATTACCCCAACCTATACCATAATGGGTGCTCTACCTTCCAGGTACATACATTCACATATCCACTTCTAACTATCAAATAACACTTTTTTGAGCTAGATTATGCACGTGGTATGTGGCATGTCATAATTGTATTCATATGATCATCATTTGGCATGCAAGATATCAAATGAGAAATCCGAGAAATTGTACCTAATTACTTGGTATATGGACATGATGATAAATTTCATAGTATATCAGAAGTTAAAACTCCATTGAGAATTTATTGTGTAATATGGGAGTGAAGGCATGACTTAAAAGTTAGAGTATTTTCTTAGTAACCTGTGAATCCCAACTTTATAAGACATCATATCAATATTATCCATGATAATAAAATTTAATTGTTTATTATTATTATTTAGGACACATTGTGAATTTTCTCATAAAAGAAGAATACCAATCACATTAAGTCGGAATTGTGGGGAGACAAACTCCCAATATATGAATTTCATTGGAATTCATATAATTATAATTCCGATGGGTTTTTTGGCCTACCAAACAGCGGGAATAGATTTTTTGGGGGGTTGGGTGATCGAATTCTAATTTTTCCTCCTCAATTCCTATCATCCGGATGGGGCCTTGTAGGTGTTTTCTTAGTTTTTGTAAACAGCCATTAAGTTGATACAAAAATTGCTTAACTTTTCATGCAACAAAATAGCCAGAATTCAATTGCCGACTTGGGAAGTTTTTAATGGAGAAAATTTTCTTTATTTGCAGGTTCTATTAACAAGATTTCCAAGCCTGCCACCAACATTTGAGAAAACGCCCAATGCTGTTCAAGAACTCCTGATAGCAAGTACATATGATTGAATGAAGTGTTTAAGATTAAATTTGAGTTATTGTAATTTTACGCTTCCATCTATGAAAGATATAGTGCATTTTGAGTTATTGTAATTTTATGCTTCCATCTATGAAAGATATCTTGCATACTTCAATGCTTTGCTATGTAGAAAATATTGTTTGACAAGATGCCTTCTGTACTTGAATGGAAGAAAATAGATTTTTTAGTCAGAATGATTAAAAGGAGAATCAATATCGCAAGTTTACAGCGAATTGATTAAAAATATGATAAATTTAGCGGTAGTGAAAGTTATGAGCTATTGCATGCATGCTGGTGATTTAAATGTAAATGTGGGTAGAAATAACAGTAATTTGCAAGGACATAAAATGTAACAAAGGCTTAGGCATGAAAATCACTCTAGATTCAACAAACCCAATTCAATGTTGAAGAAATTGAATTTTTCTTCATCTAGAGGTTTGGTAAAGATGTCTGTCAGTGGAGACAAACTCAAGACAGATATCTATTTTCTCAACATGTTCTTTAATGAAGTGATACAGATACGTGATCTCAATGTGCTTAGTCCTGTTATGTGACACATGATTTTTTGCTATTGAGATGACACTTGATGAATCACAAAACAAAGGAGCTCTACTTAGCTGGATTTTATAATCCTGCAGTTGATGTTGTATCTAAAGTAGTTGAGCACAGCAGCTTCCAGCAGAGATGTACTTTGATTCTGCTGTTGAGATAGTCACGCTTGTTTGTTTTTTGCTGATCTAGGAGATTAGTCTTCTCCTCAGGAATTGTCATGTCCCTGAGGTACTTTTCTTGTCTTCCTTGTACCCTATAAAGTCTGCATCTGAAAATTATGTCAGCTCAAAATCATTTCTTGGGTATCATAAGCCAATATTTGTTGTACCCTTAAGGTATCTTAGGATCCTATTGACAGAAGAGTAGTGAGATTTCTTAGGGTTCACTTCGTTTGATACCTAGCACAAACACATGTTGATAACTGCTAGAGTTAGTTGAGTGGATTCGCACCCCGACCTCCTCAGTATGAGTCCTCCCTCCATTGCACTGCAAAGAAGCCATATTTGAGTAATGACTAGTTAGAATGTGTTTACCTCTGACCCAATAGTGCAAGCTGAGGAGTATAATGGTGTGATCATTAATGTTTTTGCAGCGACATTAACGTAGAGTGACTGGTACTTTGGAGCGACATTCCTGGTTTCTCAAAAACCTAATATTGTGCATGTAGGGTCCATCATCCTATTCATCCAATTATATCTTGAAGCCTATTCATCCTCGAGGATGTGGAGTCTAATATTGTGCATGTAGGGCCCATCTTTTGCACTTTGGAGCGCATTCCTGATTTCTCAAAAACCTATCGTATTACGCATCACACATGCGATGGGGTTTCTTATATTCTACTCAGTGAACCACTGTGTGAGTTTTACACCTTTAGAGACGCTGGACACATTTGAATGCTTACTTGTAGTGTCAATATTTTTGACATATGTTTGGGTGATTGTCCCATTCACGACAAATTTTTCTACACTTTCTACCGAGCTTCTAGATAAACCACCACTCATTAATGACGCATCCACTATATATGAGTCAGTCAAGAGTGAAAGTGTTTTTGATGACCTGAGGATCGATTCCATCATCATTAGTGTTATGTATTTCTTAACTTTTAAAGAAGCATTTCTCCCTTTGACCCCTCTTTACATAATTTTATTATTCTCTCTTCAGTATCTCATGTTCTTCATGGTGGTGTTCTACGTGCTATCTATTGATGTATACAATATTTATTTGTTTGATCTATCTCTTTGGATAGAAAAATAATCCATGATTGACACAAGAAAGTTTGATGGTTTAATGTCTAATTAGTTGAAGAAAATACTGGTATGGTTGTATTTCTGTATTGCACACCAATACTTTATTTTCTTGCGGAATTGTATATAGCAAAACAAATATTTGATTGCATACTGTGGATAATTCCATTTTCATAATTCTTTGACTGTTCTTTTTAAGACACTCATTGCCTATGTTTGTTTTGTAATTTTGCAGGGGAGATTTATGAACATGCTGTTGTTTTGAGCATCAAGATTGAAAACCAAGATGCCTTTGAGAGGGATTTCTTTCAATTAAAACCTTTTTATACCGACACATGGTGAGTTTTCTTAATTTTCATTTGATTGTTATGAAATTCTAGGCTTAATTTTCATTTGATTGTTTTGAGCATCAAGGCTGTGTTTAGTTTCTGCTATTATTTTCAAATTCTAGGCTTAATTACTCCTAAAAGGTTTTGCTTGTTTATGCTTGTTCATATTGTTTTCATATTGCTATTGTTTTCAGAGGCTACCATCACTGTTTACATATTGTGATTGTTTTCAGAGGCTACCATCATTGTTTACATATTGCTATTGTTATACTATTTACATATTGTTATTGTTATACTTATGCTTGTTAAATGTTAACTCAAGTATTCAAATATGTTATTTTATACTTATGCTTGTTCATATTGTTGTGTCTTGTAGCCATAAATAATACAACGTGACATTATGTCTACTCTTTTTTTTGCTTAATTAAACCTAAAAGGTTTTTTGTTTATGAGTTTGCTTCGTATTATTAGCTATTTAGTTCTGAAAATTAGTTTAGCATCCAGCTCTGAAAATGGATGCAAGTGGTTCTGGTTCATCCTCCATCCAATCAAGGATTGATCCGTACTGGAAGTACGTGCGCCAGATTTCTTCCGCCAATAAAAATGACTTGATTTGCATTTTCTGTGATAAAGTCACGAAAGGTGGAATTTATCGTGCTAAACAACATATTGTTGGAGGATTTAGAAATGCAAAAGCTTGTCTCAAAAGCCCCCCACATGTGCGCAACGAAATTCAAGAATATATGGAGAAAAAAGCAAGTGCAAGCAACACGGACAACCCAACATTGCCTGACTTTGCAGATATCGATACATTTGGCAGTGATGAAGAAATGGAAGCCAATGTGGGCAAGATTCATAAAAGAGAAGGCTTCTCCAAGAAGCCTCGGACTAAAGGACCAATAGATGTGTTCTTTGCTCCAAAGGTTGGCAATGTAGGGGCCAAAAAAGGAGTTGAACAAAAGATGAAACAAACTTCTATTAATGAAGCTTGCAAGAAGGAGTTGAGAGGGCGAGCTTGTAAACATATAGCTCAATGGATGTACGATGCAGCTATCCCATTCAATACTATAAAACATCCTAGTTTTGCGATAATGGTGGAATCCATTGGACAGTTTAGAGTTGGATTGAAGCCACCGAGTTACCATGAAGTTCGTGTCCCTTTGCTAAATAATGAAGTCACTGAAGTAAAAGACACGATGAAGACATACGAGGATGAGTGGAGGATTTTTGGGTGTTCTATTATGGCTGATGGATGGACAGATCGGAAACAAAGAACATTAATTTATTTTTTAGTCAATTCGCCAAAAGGTACATTTTTTCTAGAATCTGTTGATGCATCTAACTACTCGAAGACGAGAGAAAAATTATTTGAATTGCTGGATAGAGTGGTTGAAAGGGTTGGAGAGGCGAATGTGGTGCAAGTTGTTACGGATAGTGCCAGCAATAATGTGCTAGCAGGTAAATTAGTAATTATTCATTACTATTCTTAATCATCTTCAATTTTTATTTTTTGTGTATACGATTGTATGATAATTTCATACCTAACAAATACTCTAACAGGTAAATTATTGGAAGCAAAACGTCCAAATTTATATTGGACGCCATGTGCAGCGCATTGTATTGATCTAATGCTGGAGGATATTGGAAAAATGCCCAACATTAGCCGCACACTAAAGAGGGCAATGACCGTAAATGGCTATATTTATGTTCGGCCTGGAGTTGTGAACATGCTAAGGAGCTTTACGGGGCAAGTTGAGCTTGTTAGGCCCGCTGTGACGAGTTTTGCAACGTCTTTCTTAACAATTCAGCGCATTCACAAGCAGAAAAACAATCTAAGGAAGATGTTTACCTCACCTGAATGGTCTTCGAGCAAGTGGGCAAAAGAAAGCGGAGGTAAACAAGTGCAGAGCATTATACTAATGATTTCTTTTTGGAGAAGTATAGTGGATATTTTAAAAATATTTGGTCCTTTAGTCCGCGTATTAAGATTACTGGACGGTGAGAAAAGACCTGTCATGGGTTATATTTATGAAGCGATGGATAGAGCTAAAGAGACGATCATTAGTTCTTTTAATGAGGAGGGCAAATATATGAATGTCCTAAAAATTGTGGATAAAAGATGGGAAAGCCAACTTCATCGACCTCTTCATGTCGCGGGTCACTATTTAAATCCAGAATATTTCTACTCTAATCCCACTATTGCAGAAGATGGAGAAATTATGGAGGGCTTATACAAGCAATGCAAAGACTGATTCCAAACCGTGAAGAGCAAGATAAAATTATTGACCAATTAACTCTATATAGAAATGCTGAAGGACTATTTGGAATGGAGTTTGCAATTCGGCATAAAAAAATTAAGTCCCCAGGTAAATTACATAATATTCAAACAAGTTTGTTTTGATTTTTCAATTTTTAAATATTTACTATCTTAATAGCTGAGTGGTGGCAATCGTATGGTGCTTCAACTCCAAATCTAAGAAGATTTGCGATAAAGGTGCTTAGTCTTACATGCAGTGCATCCGGTTGTGAGCGAAATTGGAGTTTTTTTGAACATGTAAGCTTTTAAAATTTATTATCAGTAATTTATATTTTATATATTAAAGATAACTTATTTATATGGTTATTGTTTATTGTAGATACATAGCAAAAAAAAGAAACAGACTAGCTCAACAACGCTTGAATGATTTAGTATTTGTGAAGTACAATCGAGCGTTGAGACGCCGATATGATGCGCGTGATCGCATAGATCCAATTTCGTTGACATATATTGATAATAGCAATGAATGGTTGATGGGTAGAATGGAAGAAGATAATGATGTTGAGGCTGAGCGGGAGGACTTGGTGTTTGATGATGAGTTATTAACTTGGGGCACAGTTGCTACTGCCACTGGAGTTGAAGAAGAAATGTATCGCACACGATTATCGAAAGGAAAAAATGTGATTCCTACGAAGATACTTGAAAAAATGAGCATTTCGAAGATGAAAACTCCTACTCCATTAGTCATTAGAGAGGCTACTACACCATTAGTCATTAGAGAGGCTAATACTCCATTAGTCCTCAGAAATGCTGATGATATCGATGAAGAGGAGGTTGAATACAACGAAGAAGAAGAATATAACGATAGTGGAGAAGATGATGAAGACATAGTCTTTTCAGAGGATGAGTAGCTAGGTGAGTAATAGATTATTTAAATTTCAGAGTACTTTAATTATTTTATTTAAATTATACATTAATAGATGTTTTCTGATTACACAAATAATGATATTTTTCAGGTCTGATTTTCAAATGGTGCCTCTCGATCTTTTGACCGGCCACTTGATGTCGTTATTCTACTCTCACTTCGATCTTCTGGCTAGACTATTTGATGTTGCATATTTGATTCAAGCTTTATTTATGTTATTAAACTTTGATGTGCTTATTACATTGCCCTTCCTTTTGTTGTGATTTTTCATGCTAGCATTTTACTATCGTTTTGCTCAATATAAATTTAGGTGTGTTATTACTTTTTCTATAATAAGGGTGTTTGGTTCATGTTGTATTACTGATGCCACGTTTTGAAATAATATTATAATTTTATGTGGAGGTAATCTAGATGTTGGTCTAAATTAGTGGGTGAGTTAGTTCAGTTTAATATTCTAAATTTGATATAAAAAACAAAAATAGGAAGAACACATGTGAATTGGGCGCCAATTCGCTCAATTTTAGCGAATTGGGCGCCTAATTCGCCCAATTTCAGCGAATTGGGAGCCCAATTCGCTCAATTTCAGCGAATTGGGCACCCATTTCGCTCAATTTCTTTTTTTCCCCCTTTATTGCGCCTCACGTGCCTCAGGCGCGCGCCTGCGCCTTGCGTCTTGCGCCTAGGCTCCAGGGCCCATTTGCGCCTCGGTGCGCCTTGCGCCTTTGACAACATTGTCCAGTTAGTCTGTTAGTGTTTTGGTGAATTTTGGAGAAAACTGGGTATTAGGGTTTAGAGAAAGAGAACTTTGGTGGACGAAGGAGATAGCACTGCCAGGGATAAAAAGCATAAATCAATGTGCATGTGCCGTCTCCGCCAACACAAAAGGAATTGTGTTGCGTTTCTTCTCCACCCATTTACTTGAGACTTCCATGGATGGAAAGAAATAGTGAAAGTAATAGTCTCTTTCTCTCCGGATTTAGGACTCGGTTAGTTGGCTTGTTTTATTCTAGCATGTTGTGTGAATGTGGCACCAGATATCTCTAATTAGAGAGCTCGAGGTAGCCACGGTTCATTGTGAAACACCAGAGCATGGGATTGCGACCCTGACATTCTTGCATTAAAAACCCGAGTGCGATTCCGAGATAGACTGTTACGCCCCCGGACGGATCCAAAGGTGACAACGGGGCTGAACCAACTGGTTCAGCCCCCACTCTATAGATGGCGGCCCTCGGGGGGGGGGGGGGGGGGGGGGGCTGAACCCACCCGGTTCAGCCCCAATTGGGTCCGGCCGGCCCCCTTGGCCGGCCGGCCTTGGTCCGGGTATAAATATACCCGGATCCTCCTTGGGGGGATCAAGCAAGATATTTACAAGACATTCCTTCCTCCTCTTAACCCTAGCCGTCTTCCTCTCTAGATCTCCCTTCTCTCTAGTAGATTCATAACAATTGGTATCAGAGGTTTCGTCCTTCCAAATTTTTTCGCTCCCGCTCGCCAGCAGCCGTATCCCGCGCCGACTCTCTGCGCCGACCGCATCTGCATCCGCTTCGCATCGATGAATTCCGGCGTCGTCCAGCGTCGACTCCCACGCATCGATTCTGCGTCGTCTTCATCGACGAATCCCGACGTCGATCCCGCTGTCTGCTGCCTCCGCCGCATCCTGCTCACATCTCGCTCGCATCCTGCGGCCTCCGACGCTTCGCATTCAGGCCGATCCCGGCGACCGCATCCTGCTGCTGCATCGCATCGACGATCCCGACGACCGCATCCTGCTGCCTCCGCATCGCGATCCTGCTGTTGCATCGCATCGCAATCCTGCTGCATCGCAGGGACGAGTCCCGGCGACCGCCAGCTGCTGCTGCTTCCAGTTCGCAACCTCCTGACTCCGCCAGCTGTTGCTGCCTCCCAATCACATCCGGCTGCTTCTCCCGGAGGCTGTCGTTCTTCCAGTGGCTGCCGCTTCTGAATCCTTCTAAATTGTTGATATTTTGCACACGCCCGGGATCCCATCATGGTGACTCGTACCCAGGAGGACTCCACTCGGCTCGCACATCTCGAAGAAAAATACACCGGTCTGACTGACACCGTGACAGCCCTCGCCGATAAGTTAACGGCATCGGAGAAACGTCTCGAAGAGAAATTGGATACCCGCATGGACGAGCTTAAAAATATGTTGACTCAACACCTTAAAGGCAAAGGTGTGGTGGGCGAGACCAACACAGTCCAGTTTCCCCTTCCTACTCCAGCCTCAGAGCACGACGAAAGAGCCTCTAGCCTCAATGGGGGGCTTGGAATTGACGGTGAAAGGGGAGGAGGCTCACGCCGACCACCGGTATGGTCCGGGGCCACCCTGTTGGGTGGAATCGCCGCATCTGCTTTGGATTTCGCTCCTCACCGCGAAGACCGCCAGGAGGACCAACGACCCCACGGGCTGGGGTACACACCCCGTGACGGGCTCCTCCCTATTCCAGGAGCACCGGGACACGCCTCTGGCGGACGGGGAGGAGGCGGATGGGAGTTTAGACCGCCTTTCTTGGGAAACCCCTATGGAGAGGATTGGGGGTACCCACATGTGGCCGCTGATCAACGGCTACCGCGTCGACACGGGCAAGAGTACGGAGGACTTGGGCAACAACTACCACGCGCTTATATGCCGCCGAAGATTGCCCGCATGAACTACCCCAAGTTCAAGGGAGGTGATGTACTCGAATGGGTCCAAAAGGCAGAGTTATTTTACAGCTATCAGGAGATACCAGAGACACAGTGGGTAAAGTTGGCTTCCTTCCACCTTGAAGAGGACGCATACCAGTGGACCCAATGGTTCCTCCGGGGACGAGATCACGCGCCATGGCACGAGTTTGTCGACGGATTCACCGCCCGCTTTGGTCCCCTTGAGTATGAAGACTTCAAGGCTCTTCTTCAGAAGTTGCGTCAGAAAGGGACGGTGATGGAGTACCGAACCGAGTTTGAACGGTTGGCCAACAGGGTGCAGTGGAGCGAGAGGACATTAACAAGTTGTTTTATTTCTGGCCTAAAGGAAGACATCAGAGATGAGGTGCATGCTTATATGCCGCGCAGCTTGACACACGCTATCAGCTTGGCCCGAATTCAGGAAGAGCGTCTCAATCGACAAAAGTTTAGGGGGGACACTTCGAGGAACACTACACACCTGCCCGACACAAAGAGGGCTCCAGCAGCTGCAGATAGGGTCACAATGAAGAAATTGACGTGGACAGAGCTAAAGGCTAGGAAGGAACAAGGATTGTGCTTCAACTGCGATGAAAAGTTTACCCCAGGCTACAAATGTCAGAGGACCCGGGTTTACATGTTACAGGAAGATCCGATGTCGGATGGAGATGGAGGGGAACAGGGGCACATTATGGATACAGTCGAGTACGGGGTATCTTCCTTGACCATGGCGGGAGACTCCGCTCCACCCACTATGAGTATTGCGGGGAGGATTGGCCAACAGCAGGTGACCATTCTGCTTGACAGTGGGAGTACACATAACTTTATTAGCCCGGCAGTGGCACAGAAGCTGGGGCTAGAGGTCATCACAGATGTCGCGTCGCCGGTCGTGGTGGCCGGTGGACACGAGCTGCATTGTGAAGGCGTGCTTCCGAACGTGGAACTCAGCGTGCAAGGGTACACCGACAACATGGATGTCTACTTGTTGCCCATCCAGGGGCCAGATATGATTCTGGGGGCCCAATGGTTGCGACAGCTGGGCAGGGTGACTCTGGATTGGGAAAGGCTGACTATGGAGTTTGCTAGAGCTGGGAGAGAATACTGTCTGCAGGGAATCCACATCTCCCCAGTGCCAGGGGGCTCTTTTTGCTGTTTGGAGCGGCTACCAGATTCCCACCTTAAGGACAAGCTGGGTCTTGATGGGGTGGGGAATGTTACGCCCCCGGACGGATCCGAAGGTGACAACGGGGCTGAACCAACTGGTTCAGCCCCCACTCTATAGATGGCGGCCCTCGGGGGGGCTGAACCCACCCGGTTCAGCCTCAATTGGGTCCGGCCGGCCCCCTTGGCCGGCCGGCCTTGGTCCGGGTATAAATATACCCCGATCCTCCTTGGGGGGATCAAGCAAGATATTTACAAGGTATTCCTTCCTCCTCTTAACCCTAGCTGTCTTCCTCTCTAGATCTCCCTTCTCTCTAGTAGATTCATAACATAGACATTGTGTGTGAAGCCTAATTATGGTTATTGCCCTGATTCGGTGATGCTTGATTGTTTGCGCTAACAGATAATTATCTGTATTGCTCATCGTTGTGTTCGCTTGGGGAATGAGATCGGGAAAACACTCACAGTCGTGCCAAAGTGCTTAGGGATTTGAGGGGTTTTGCCAATTTGGTACGAGTCCCCGTAGAGGAACTTAAATGCACGATGAATGTGGTGAATATAGATTATGTCTTCGTTAGTGAGTCCATTACTAGATGGATCCATATTTGTGAAATGTTACTATGACGGGAAATTAATGTGGATTTGGTATTGATAGACTTAATATCGTGAGAATATTGGATACATATGGTGATTTTGAGAGGTGAATCCAACTCACCATAGGATGCTCATGAAATGGTGGGTGGCCCCATCGTAGGTGAACATGTGTGATGATCAAGAATAATAATGTCGTTTTGGGATTGATCCGTAGCGGATAGTGGTGACACGTGATGATAGAAATTATGGGTCGAATATGATCATGTAATTCCAAATAGCAATGGGCCACCATCATAGATTATGATGTAGTGAATCTTAGAGTAGATCCGCTAAAATTACGTTGGATACATTCAATGGATAATGATCATGAAACCTATGTCATATTGTGATGGACTAGATATATGACACTTTGATGAATGCAAGACAATTTGTGACTACAAACGGTAAGATACCAACCTAAACATGATTGAGTTGGGTTAAGATGTGAATGTGATCGATGATGATCATGCAATAAATGTGATGTGATTTGTGAATACAAACAATGAGATACCAACCAAGACATGATTGATTTGGGTTGAGAGGCTATGATTATTGATTAATAGTCAAAAGAACCTATGCTCTGTTGTCATGAACTAGGTGCACCGTATGTTTGATTAAGAATGCGCTTTCTTGTAAACATATTTAGAGTTTTTGATTAACGGGAATGGGCTAAGGTAAAGCTACACTTGGATAGTGTAGTTTGGTAGGAAACAAACTTTTTTGGTAAGTGACCGATTCCACGGTGAACTAAGCAACAGGCAGAAGCTGAACCAAATCCGCACCATGCAGTTCAGCATGAGGTAAATCGTTTTGTATGTTGATTGATCATGGGCGAGGCTGTGTGAAGCGTAATGTTTGGACCGGCAAATGCTCAGAACGTTTTTTGGGGTTGTATACCCTAGGTTATAGGTGCCATGAGTGCACATTGTTTGTTTGGAGTTGATTATTAGCCCGAGGGCGACAGTCCTTACTTGAGAACTGGCATAGGTTTGATGTAGGTGTACTTCGCTGCACCCGTAACTTCGTAGTTTGACATGAAAAGTCTTTGTAGGTAGGACACGTTGTTTACTTTCCAAGAGAGCGCCAGTGTGCGTTAATGTTGTGACTTAGGTCGTATAATATGTACTATTAGTATGACCTTCTCGTATCTTGTTGGGCATCGCCTTGTGTGCGATGAATGTTGGTTGCTTCTATGATTGCGGTAGTGTAGGACATAGCAGTCTGCTACTACATGTATAGTTCATGTATAACACATTCATTATCTAGATTATATATGCATAGTAAACCTTCTTTACTTGTTGCTCAATATAGAGACATGCTTGATGCTTGAGACACCTCACCATGTTTGTCTGTTTATCACTTTATTATATTTATTGTGACATGCTGATCTGCTGAGATTTGTGCTCCTCAGGATCTGCTAGGATGCCCGTAGGGATAAAGACTGTTACACAGTTTTTGGTCAGCTACGACTAACCCTCGTTTTTCGCTTACTTATGTTTGGTTGCAAGGACTTGCGCACGCTTGGAGCTGCTCACTGCCAAATAAGAAACAAAGTTGGATGTTATAGTTTTATTATCTTTACTTACCGGTGTATATTGATATGTATATATTGTTACATGTGATGTATTGGATTTGCGTGCCCTAATGTAATGTAATGAACAGTTGTATGCAATGAACAGTTGTATGTATGCAATGAACAGTTGTATGTATGCAATGAACAGTTGTATGTATGCAATGAACAGTTGTATGTAATGAACAGTATTGTGTATGTAATTTGTATATTGAACAGTGTATTGCACATGGGCTGTTAGATGTGGACATAGGTAACTAGTACTTTAATTTTAGGAAAAATATTAAAATAATCCCTAAATTTTACCCAAGATTTGATATTAGTCCCAATACTTTTATTGTTTGATTTCAGTCCCCAAACTTTTTAATATGCATGAAATAAGTCCTTCGATAACATTCCGTTATAAATTAACGGAAAAGCTACCCCACTCCGCGACAGCTCCTTCCATCATCTTCCAACTGCCGTCTTCCGAGCTCGCCGCCCCCATGGAAGCCTCCAAATCTCTGCCTCCATCCCGTCAACAAGCTAGCCCCGCTCTAGCTTCGCTAACTCCACCCTTGATGTCAACGCCGAGTTCTACGCCGATGTTGTCGACTATCTAACTTTGCAGCCAACTCTGAAAGACTTTGTCCTTTTTGCGATCGAAAGACGAATGAGAGCAAACGATGCAATAGTTTCGGTGAGAGCAAACCCCAAAATTGCATAACCAAATGATTGTTTAGCCAATTATGTATTTCGCGCTATGGAATGAATCAAAAAAGTAAAAATGTTTCCAATACCGACATCTGCTCCCGCTGAAACAATTGTAGCTGCTCCGACACCCATTGATTTAGCGCATTCTAACATCTCAAGTCTCTAATTCTCGTCACGCTTCCCTTTTCCTTCGCTCTTTCCTGGATTCTTCGTCGATTCCTCGACCCACCTTCTCAATCCTAGAACCTTCTCAAGTCCTTTTTGGGCCACAAAATGATGGATTTCCTGGATATTTCAAAGAAGCGAAGACAGAGAGTCTGTGATAGAAGCTAACACTCTGCTTTGCTGGAACCTCCACATCCCCTCCCCTTCTGCAAAACACATGCCTTCCCCTGCTCTCAATCATGCACCCCTTCCCCTCCTTCCCGACACTTTCTGACCTTCAACACCCATGTCTTCCCTCCCCCCATCAAATTCTTCCCCATCACTTTCTTCCAACCAAACTCTGGTGCAGCCACTATTGCTGCTTTGCTCCACACCTCCACATCCCCTCTCCTGCAGCAAAACACATGCTTTCCCCTACTCACAATCATGGACCTCTTCCCGTACTTCCCAATGCTACTCTCTCACTCAAAATCGAGGGCAGAGTTTCTTGGAAAAGCTGGAACGGAGCTAGCTTGTTAACGGAGGGGATGGATACAAATATTTTAGAGGCTGTCATGCGGGCGGCGAGCTCAGAAGAAGGCAGCAGGAAGATGATGGAAGGAGCTGTCGCAGAGTGGGGTAGCTTTTCCATTAATTTATAACAGAATGTTATCGAAGGACTTATTTCATGAATATTAAAAAAGTTTGGGGACTGAAATAAAAAAAAAGTATTGGGTCTGATATCAAATCTTAGGTAAAGTTTAGGAACTATTTTAACATTTTGCCTTCATTTTATAACTTCCACTTTAGTTGTCTTTTGCGCATTCTAAGATGGTTGGCTAACTATTTATCCTTTTTTGTATAAGTTGCACAATGTGGGGCTCGACTGGACCCGTAAAATGCGGTTGTAATTTGGAGTGTTACATAATAACGCATGACAAATCGATTGGTGGCTGATCAAATTAAGCAATAAATAAGCAAATCTGAAATCACATTTAGATAATTTTAGCAACAACAAAATAGTTTTTTTAGGCGAACAAGGGTTTTCCTCCGTGTGGATGGTCAAAGCAAGAGCGCACGACGAATAGTTCCTGCAAATCACAAAATAATCTAGAACAAAATCCTACAATACTATTTATCCCAATAAGTATAAGATCACAACACAATATTTTAATGATGAAAACAAGAATTCATACAACAACAAAACTCATAAAAGTATGAAGGTTTCCTGAGGTGTAGAGATCTGGTGAAGCACGACATCGTGGAGATGATCTGGAAGGGAAACAAGGGCTAGTTGGGCTGGATCTAGCTATAGGGAATGGGGCTGGGCTGTGGGAAGGTAGATCCGGTTGTATGAAGGCAGATCCGAGTTGTGGGAAGGTAGATTCGGTTGTATGGAGGCGGATCCGGGCCATGGGAGGGTAGATCCGGCCATACAAAGGCAGATCCGGGCTGTGGGAGGGTAGATTTGGCTGTAAAGGAGGCGGATCTGGGTTGCGGAAGGCTAGATCTGGCTGTAGGGAGTCTTGTCGTGGGTTGGCGGAAGGTGGCTGAAGAGGATGGCGACAACATGACAGCAAGGGGGAGGCGACGACAGTAGCAGGACATCGGAAGTTACCGGCGGTGGTAGCAAAACAGTGGCAGATTTGCTTTGGCGGTAGCAGGGCAGCAATAGGAATGAATAGTAGCACTTGCGGCAACAAGAATCAGTGGGATGTAGGAGTTGCGACAACAGGGACAGTAAATGGGGAGGCAGAAGGAGGAAACCTGGTTGCTGCTGTTTGGGTTGGGCGGGTGTCTGTTTGAGGGATGTTGGAGAGACGATAGGGGATTTGACGGCGGAAGAAGGTGGTTTGGGGTAGGGGTTACCTTTGGGGAGCAGGAGAAGGCATAGGAGTCATCACCTAGGGTTCCACGGAATCGAAATCGTGGAGTGATCGTTGGAATCCGATAATAGTCTTTCTCCAAATTCTGCAATAGCCTCTAAGCAGCCTTCATGCCTCTTATTTATAATAAAACATAATTAGGGCACCCAACAACGACTATGATTGGTCGTGTATGCGGAGGGCCCAAGACAATAAAAACAACAAAGTAATATATGAAATCGCAGGAAAATGACGGGCCAGATGCATCCGTGGAGTCGGATCGTCGATCCAGAGATGCTATATATGACAGGTAACCAATTGGCCCCAAACGGGGCCAAAACTCATTCTCCACCATGGGTCTGTGTCTCCATTCTGCATCACATTATATATTTATGAATCAAACATATATTGATTTTGTTTTTGGTTCTGTATCATTTTGAGGTAATAAAAGGAATATCATTGGAAATTCAAAATATATCAACAATGCAACATACCCATAGATGTATATTCATAATAATTTCTATCAACAAAATGAGAAATTCAATACTGAATCCACAAGTACACAATTCATAAGAACTTTTTATATCTAAACGATTTAAAACTAAATTTTATGAAATCTAATAAATATAAATTGCAATTATCCTTCATCATCCCATGCTCATGGAATTTCCTATACTGTATTCATTTCAAACACATACACGTATTTTAATATTCTAATTATATTTATATCAGTCCATCATCCATTAGTTAATGAATGACATGAGAATATTCATAGGTAACTTATTATCTATGAAACACTAGTGCTTCCTTGAGGGTCACGCACCCAATACTCGGCGGATACCTTTCATACCAGATATATATCTGATATCAATATGTACCTGATACTCGGTGGAAACACCTGTTACTCTTTGTTTGTAGATACACTTAAACTTAGCAGATCGTTCTGCATATTGTGATAGGAGTATGCTTTTCTAAAGTAAACAAAAGATTTTTGCATGTCTTTTCAAAAAGAAATTTTGTGACCCATAAAAGAAAGTAGTGGTGTTTGTTTATTATGGTAACAAAATGTGCTTCAAATTTAAGTATCTTTTTTTCATTAAAACTATAAAAAAAATGATTTAAATTTAATTATTTTGTTTTTTTACTATATTCATGTGCATATATATAGACACATGAACATGCATATACATGTATATGTGCATGTATATACATGAACATATTGTGTGTGTATTTATATAAGTCAATTTTAATTACATGAACAATATTAAGTCCATTAAGATTGTGAATTTGAGATATATGAAATTAAAAATGAGGTAACAAGCCCAATTAAAACCTTAAGGGTTCCCTAGGTTGGATGAAAATAGGGCTTTGTAATTGGAATTAGAGGTCCACTCTAAATAAAAAATGATCTCCAATTTTAATTCTAGAACCTCAACTATGTCCAAACAAACAGACCCTAAATATTTTTTTAGGAGATTTCCTAAGAAATTAATCATTATGAAAATATAGCCATATAAGGTCATACAACCAATTGTAATAAATGTTTGCACGCTAAAAATCCAAAATAACTCCGATAATGGTACACATTTTTGTATCCAAATTGACTTTCAAAAACCATCTAATGCCTATGATTCTTCTCTCTTTTGACGACACATTACCTGATCAAATTTCATTCGTGTAGACATTATATGGTTCAACTAATGATAGTTGATACCAAAGGTGCCTTATAATTCAAAAGATGACAATTATGTCAATATCTACTTGTCACATACCAACTGAAATAATCTCTGAGTTGAATATTTTAGGCTGGACAAAACATATACCAAAGTTATCTGTTGGTTGTTTGGTCATGTCGTCCTCTGTAATGTTGTCATGTGGTTCTCTTTAATTTTCTCCGGGGTGAATGCTTTACATTTATATGATAATTCACTCTTATTTACAAAAATATACATCATAATCTATGAAGTATAATAAACATGATGGAATGAAAGTAGGTATAAAAAAAACTTGAAAAACAAAAAGTAAACGAAAATCTTAATTCCAAAAATATACCAGGTTAAATAACTACACCATAGCTGATCTAAACGTAAAAGTATAGGCATATACAATTTAGATTAGATGGAGAGCCAAATTTCGTACCTCAAAACCAAGACAGACAATTTTTCTTCACCATCTCCTGGCACGCAACTCCTATAAGTAATATAATTATGTTTCTCGCTTTCTGATGCAAATGAAGTTTTCTGAACTTGTAATTGCTTATAGCAAAAATAAGTTGTTTTTGAATTACTGAACCAGTCATGTTGCTTGCTTGAAAGAGGAGCTTCCTTAGGGTTTTACTTTCGGATTCCTCTTTAGAACCATCTTGAGTTTCTGCGCACTTGAAGGGCAAGCGATTTCCAGTCTCACTGCATCGATACTGCTCATCATTCTAATATACAAAATTAAAATATCTGTCAGAGAATCGAATAATACAAGCTACATAACACCAAAGAGAGAGAGAGAAACAAAATCATATTATTTAAGACATTTGGGTGGATATATGGGACGATGTTTTGCAAATTATTTCTACTAAATGTTGAAAATGGGACTTAATTTCATGTATATATGGACCTGCATCATTTGATTTTTTATTTCATTCTTAAATAACTCTACCCTGGTTATCTCCTGCCTACTGTTATAATTCATAAAATCACCCAGTTCAATATTCATAAAATCACAGAAAAGTTCATTTTTTTTCTCAAAATTCCGACGAAAAAGATACATCCTAGAGGTGGAGACAACATTAGAACACAATTTCTACACCAGAATACACAAAATTCACTATTATAACATCAAAAAACATACCAGTTCATCAAACCTCAAAGTGGTTGTACATCTAGAGGCGGCCATTGGAGAAATTTCCTTCCTTTAAGTGACTCCGGCATGTAATTTTGCTCCTTACAAAGCTGCGGGTGATCCGGAGGATACACATACCCATCACCGTATCCCATCTCCTTCATCATTTTCGTCAGCGCGTTCCTCAAATGCAGCGGAACCCCCTCATTCCCGCCGACCGAGTCCTTCACCGCCATTTTTGCAGCGTTCAGAGCTTTATAAACGGCCAGACTTCGGCGCCAGGGAAAGGTATGTGATGCACTGAGCCAAGCACATGTAGCATTCCGGCATCCCGATGAAGTGGCAGGCCTGGTAGCAGGCGACGGCGTGGCCGAGAGCAGCCGGATCAGCAAGTTCCACGTCCTCGCCGGCAAACTGGACAAGTCTCCGGGCAATGTACAGGGGCTGCTCGCCTCCTTCCAGCATTCTTGCCAGCCAGTAAATGGCCGCGTGGGCGTCCCCCCCTCTCATCGACTTGTGAAGCGCGCTGATTAGATTGTAGTGCTCGTCGCCGTGGCGGTCGTAGGACACGTGCTTGCACTGCATCGCCTCCTTCGCGTCGGTGGCTGTGATGGCGAGTGGATTGTCGCTGGCGGCGGCCGCGGAGATTCGGTTCACGGCTAAGAATGCCGATGCCTCGAGCGAATTGAGTGCAATTCGGGCGTCTCCGTCGCATTGTCGGGAGAGGAAATTTAGGGCTCCTGCTGAGTTTTGGAGAATCGGTGAATCTCGTCGACGAAGAGGATGGTGCGTGTAAGGGATCGGGAGTGGCGAGCTTCGTCCATGGCGCGGCGGAGGTCTGTGATGGTGGCGGTGACGGCGGAGAGAGGGATAAAGCGGTGAGAGGGGAGGGATGCGGCGAGTGCGCGGGCTAGAGAGGTTTTTCCGGAGCCAGGAGGGCCCCAAAGGAGCAGCGACGGGAGAGGGCCGCCGGAAAAAGAGAAGGCGGAGTGTAGGAGGGAAGAGGGGGAAAGGAGGTGATCTTGGCCAGTATGAGATCGAGGGTTGAAGGACGCATACGGTCGGAGAGAAGGGAGAGGGAGGATGGAAATAGCTTGAGGCGTTTGGATGGAGGGGTTGAAGAAGAAAAAGGGGGCGGACGAGGTTCCCTGAGATCCGCGGGTCTTGGAAGGAGGAATCGCCGGAGATTGATTGGGATGAAGGATTCGGAGGAGAGGATTGAGGGGTTCGGGAGAGGATCCAGTTGGCGGCGGCTTCAACAGAAGGGCAGCCGGCGGAGGAGGCGGTAGCAGCGAGGGCCTGCAAAGCGAGATCGTCGGAGAAGCCCATGCCAAGAAGTGTTAGGATCGTGACACCTCACACGCGCACGGATCGTCCGGATCGCGCCATGTCACCGATCCGTGGGAGTTTTTCATTCCTTATTTAGGATTATCTCAATATAGGAATATCATTTAGATGAGAATTTATTTTGGGGCTCCTCATTCCTAATCCGGGCAAATCATTTTTGGGCAATCCTAATTTATTTGGGAAGTTATTTGATGGCCGGTTATTCTTCATTCCTATATTAGATTATCTCCTAATTGAGAGGGGTTTTTTGTTGCTATTTATAGGGGAGCTGTCATGACCGATGATGAGAGGAAAAATCCGTGAGATCCAATTTGTGAACAGAGAGCTTCAGGCGGCGCAATTCCGGCGGCTTCGACTTCGTCTCAGGCAGCGGCGGCGGGTTTTGGGCCCGGTGGCAGAGCAGCAACGAGACAGGCATCAGGCGCGGCGGCGAAGAAGCACGGTGGTCTGGAGGGAGTTCCGGCCGAGCTTGGCGCGCGCACTTTGGTTGCTCAGGAGGAGCAACGTTCCGGGCGATAGCGCTGTCGGAAATCCGACAGCTCCAGTTTCAGTTTTCTTTGTGTTGTTTTTGTTTCCTTCTCTGTTCGACCCATTGAGGTCTATTGTAATCTGTAACCTCATCTGTTTTAGTGGATCTTTCTGGCGCGCTCTCCCCGTGGACGTAGGAGCCCAACTCCGAACCACGTAATCTTTTGTGTCGTCTGTGTATGCTAGAATCTCGTTCCGTATTTTATTTTGCGCGATATTGGTTCTTGCTCATTCGTGAAATTCCGTTGCGCTACCGCGGCTTAACTCGATCCGATTTCACAACAATTGGTATCAGAGGCAGGTTCCGCGGGGGTGATCGTCTGGACGTTCCGGTTTTCTGATTTGGGTCAACGGTGGGTGACGACATTGGTCCGCTCCCTACCTTCCCAGATCGGTTCCGCGAATATTATCTTGATCGCCCAGTAGCTCTGCGAGCAAGACAATGTCGGCAAAATTCAAGATTTCTAGGTACGACGGCAAGATTGATTTTGGCCTTTGGCAGAAGCGCATAAAGGCCGTTCTCGTCCAGCAAGGTCTTCACAAGGCTCTCCTCGGCAAGGAGAAGTCCGGGAAGAAAGACGACGAATGGGAGGAGCTCGATCTGAAGGCCATCAGCACGATTCAGCTGTGTTTGGCCGATGAGGTGATGTACAACGTGGTGGATGCTGAGACGACAGCGGACTTGTGAAAGAAGCTCGAGGAGCTATATATGTCCAAATCGCTGACGAATAAGCTGTATGTGAAGAAGCAGTTATACAGCCTGAGAATGTCAGAGGGCTCGCAACTTCTAGATCACATGAACGTGTTCAACAAGCTCGTCTCACAGTTGCGGAGTATGGACGTTAAGGTCGAGGAGGAAGACCAGGCTCTGCTCCTGTTGTCTTCATTGCCGAGGTCCTTCGATCATCTGGTCACCACTATCCTCTACGGGAAGGATACCCTGAAGATGGAAGAAGTGATGACGACGCTGCTCTCGAACGAAACAAGGAGCAAGTCGGGCCCTAGGGCCGACGAAGGCTTATTCGTGAAGAGCAAAGACACATTGAGTGGTAGATCGAGAGGGAAAGGAAAGCGGGAAAACCGACCTAGGGAAAAGTCCGTAGGCAGGAACACGTGTCACTATTGTAAAGAGGAAGGGCACTGGAAGGACAAGTGTCCAAAGCTGAAGATCAAGGAGCAGGCGCATGAGCCAGATTTGGCTGCGGTGGCATCTGAGGATGAGAGCGATGTTGACGCTCTTCATGTTGCACCCAGCATTGAGACCACAGGCTCCTGGATCTTGGATACAGGATGCACGTTCCATATGTGCCCGAACATAGAGTGGTTCTCCAGCTTTAGGCAATATGAGGGTGGTCGAGTTCGGATGGGGAACGTTTCAGAGTGCGAGATATTGGGAGTCGGTAACATCAGGATCAGGATGTTTGACGGAGTGGTTAGGACCCTCACCGACGTTCGGTATGTGCCTGATTTGAGGAAGAGTTTAATTTCATTAGGCACTCTGGAGGCCGCCGGGTATTCTTTTACCGGTAACGACGGATATTTGGAGGTCAGAAGAGGCGCGCAGACAGTCTTGAGAGGAGAGCGTTTCAGGTCGCTCTATAGACTGATTGGCACCACGACTGCCAGGGGAGATGCGAGGAGAGAGTTCAAACCGTCTCTCGAGCTACAGGGCACAGTAGCATATGCATTTCATGCGATCTCCCCAGATCGCGGTTCCTTCGATAGAGCTATAGAGAGCAGGATCCGCTCTCAGCAGAAAGCTAGGAAGGACCGGCGGAGGAGCAGGGCAGGTTTCGTAGCGAGGGCGTGTGCGCAGAGAGAGGACCTTGATGGAGGTAAATTTTTCGCATCCGTGGGCGGAGAGTCATCTCAGGAGAGCCCAGACGCCGCAAAGGGAGCCATCCGGTTCAAGGGTGCCACCAGGGAACTCATGATCACTCAGGAGAAGGTGGAGTCGCACAGTGAGAGGTTGAGTGCGAGTCGTCTTGCAAAAGACTCGGTCTATAGGGCAAGGGCGAAGCACGTCGGGGTGTGCCACCGGGAGTTGAGGGAGTTCGGTAGAGGTAGAGGCAGGAAGTTGCGGGAGATATCCTGGAGGGATATTAGTACGGACTTGCGAGGAAGTCCAGTGACTAGAGTCAAGTTCAAGAGCGGTCTTGACTTGACTCATTCTGATGCGCGTTGATCGCGGTTAGGCCCCAGGGAGAGGGGGCTCGTAGTCGCCAGTAGTGGAGATTTAAGCTGAAGGTTGAGTTACGTTCGTCAAGGTGGAGTTTCGTTTGCGTGAGGCGTCAAGGTGGAGATTGTTAGGATCGTGACACCTCACACGCGCACGGATCGTCCGGATCGCGCCATGTCACCGATCCGTGGGAGTTTTTCATTCCTTATTTAGGATTATCTCAATATAGGAATATCATTTAGATGAGAATTTATTTTGGGGCTCCTCATTCCTAATCCGGGCAAATCATTTTTGGGCAATCCTAATTTATTTGGGAAGTTATTTGATGGCCGGTTATTCTTCATTCCTATATTAGATTATCTCCTAATTGAGAGGGGTTTTTTGTTGCTATTTATAGGGGAGCTGTCATGACCGATGATGAGAGGAAAAATCCGTGAGATCCAATTTGTGAACAGAGAGCTTCAGGCGGCGCAATTCCGGCGGCTTCGACTTCGTCTCAGGCAGCGGCGGCGGGTTTTGGGCCCGGTGGCAGAGCAGCAACGAGACAGGCATCAGGCGCGGCGGCGAAGGAGCACGGTGGTCTGGAGGGAGTTCCGGCCGAGCTTGGCGCGCGCACTTTGGTTGCTCAGGAGGAGCAACGTTCCGGGCGATAGCGCTGTCGGAAATCCGACAGCTCCAGTTTCAGTTTTCTTTATGTTGTTTTTGTTTCCTTCTCTGTTCGACCCATTGAGGTCTATTGTAATCTGTAACCTCATCTGTTTTAATGGATCTTTCTGGCGCGCTCTCCCCGTGGACGTAGGAGCCCAACTCCGAACCACGTAATCTTTTGTGTCGTCTATGTATGCTAGAATCTCGTTCCGTATTTTATTTTGCGCGATATTGGTTCTTGCTCATTCGTGAAATTCCGTTGCGCTACCGCGGCTTAACTCGATCCGATTTCACAACAAAGAAGCTCATCCATCTCCAGCTTGCGCTTCGTTTCGCCCGGTGAAGACATCTTTGGAGGATCTGCGGGAAAAAAATGGTGGAAATGGCGGGAGGCGGGAAGCTGGCCCGTCAGGTGTTTGTGCTAATGACGGTGATAGGGATGCTATTTCCACTTAAAAGTTAAAATAATGAATTTACATTTTCAAAATTTTGTAATATATAATCTCAAACTTTTTTAAGTCTAAAAAAAATTGAGTTGATTCTCCCACAATACAAAAAAAAATTAGGCAAATAATATATGCATTTTATAGTCAAGAACGAGATCTACAACTTTCATGTTGAACATTTTTCTAAATTTTGCACGTTTAGCCGGAATCTGGCCCGAAAGATTGTTGGCTCGAATTTTGAAATTTATTATTATTATATTCATTTCGAGCCAGCAACCTTTCGGGCGAGATTCCGGCCAAATCATGACAATTTTGAACAAATTTTCAACATAAAAGTTGTAGATCACGTTTTTTGCCACAAAATGCATATATTACTTGCTTAATTCCGATATGTATTGTGAGAGAACCTGCTCAAGCTTTTTTAGATTTAAAAAAGTTTGAGCTTATATATATTATTTTATATATATATATATACACACACGAGTGACAGGCACGGGCCTCCGGCCCAATGACCACACACCACAGTACCCAGCCGGCGATGGCGGGCTCTACCCCTATGGCCAAGCACAGCAGTACCCGGCCGACGATGGCGGGCTTGCCCGCACCCGACACAAAATCATTTATGCTGCTGTCTGAAATGTATATAATGTTCTTAAAAAACGTTTACATCTATATTATATTATATATTAATATATAATAAAAACCGCCCTCTCTCTCTCTCTCTCTCTCTCTCTCTCTCTCTCTCTCTCTCTCTCTCTCTCTCTCTCTCTCTCTCTCTCTCTCTCTCTCTCTCTCTCTCTCTCTCTCTCTCTCTCTCTCGTCCTTCAATGGATGTAGCCATAGGAGAGCTACGAAAAACATTTTTCGTCCAGAAAAGACGATCTGCCCGTCAGTGATTTATGTAGGCATATCCTACGGCCATACTTGCTCCAATGGCTTTTAAATACCAAGTTATATTTCTTTATTTAGTAGTTTAGATATATATATACGAGCATCTTCGCACGGGCTACGCCCGTGCTCGATGCTCTTCGCATCGACGTACCCCAGCATCGATGGTACCTCCACCCAAACTCGCCACCTCTACGACACTCGATCAATTGACAAGGCACGGGGAGCCCCCGTGCCCTACGCGACAGTACCCCCGCCTCAATAGTGTCCCAGCGCAACGACGCTTCTACAGCTCGCAAATCCCAGTGCACACGACCCCTGTGTCTGGTGCTCTTCCCGTACCTATTTTATCATGTGCACGGGGGCTCCCCGTGCCCTGTCAATTGATCGAGTGTCGTAGAGGTGACAAGTTTGGGCGGAGGTACCGTCGATGCTGGGGTACTGTCGATGCGAAGAGCATCGAGCACGGGCATAGCCCGTGTGAAGAGCATCGAGCACGGACGTAGCCCGTGCGAAGATGCTCGTATCCTAGAGAAGACAATGAATAAAAAGATCATGGTATCTAAAATTCTTAGGCATATTCAACTGAACAAACTAAAATGTCAAATGTGGACAAACTAATGTGGTAACGCATACTGAAATATTTAATAAAAGCAAGGTAACTCAAATTCATACCTTAGGATTGCCTCATAACAGCATCGGCTCGTGCCCGACAAGGGGCTCCGCCCCTTTGGCGTTGAGTCACTCAACGCCCGTTCAGGCGTTTGCGCTGAGTCCAAAGGGCCAGTTAGCACCACAGTACCAAACACCCGTGCACACGAATAGGCGGCGCATGAACAGGCGTTGAGTGTGTGCAGGCATTGAGTGTGCACATGCGTTGAGTGTGCACAGGCGTTGAGAGCAGTCGAGGCCAAGATCATGGTGTCGAGTCTTGGCTTTGAGTTCTCTCAAAGCCATGAGCGGCTTTGAGTGCTCTCAAAGCCATGAGCATGGCTTTGAGTGCTCTCAAAGCCGTCTCTGACCCTATGATCATAGCTTTGAGAGCAAGACTCGACACCATGATTTTGGCATCAAGTGCTCTCAAAGCCATGATCATGGCGTTAAGAGCACTCAAAGCCATGCTCATGGCTTTGAGAGCACTCAAAGCCATGCTCATGGCTTTGAGTGCTCTCAAAGTTATCTCTAACCCTATGATCATGGCTTTGAGAGCAAGACTCGACGCCATGATCTTGGGGTTGAGTGCTCTCAATGCCATGATCATGGCATTGAGAGCACATGGCAGCAGAAATTGAGGCAGTAGGAGCAGCAGATACAGAAATTTCAGCAGCAGGTTCTTCAATATGAACAGCAAACTCATCAGCATCACTATCAGAACAAATAATATCAACAACAGCAGCAACATCCATAACATCAGCAGAAAGAACTTGTTCCATAGCATTGATATATGCAGTAATTTGGCTGGGCTCACATCTAGCAACAGGGACAATGGCCTTAGTCAGATCTTCTACTCCCTGAGCTGGTAAACAGCTTAAGTGAAGAATGCCAAAGTCTGATGACAGTGACCTGAGGTCCACTGTTAGTACAGGAGTTGAAGCTGGAACTGAAGCTGTCTCTGGTAAGAATTTCTCTGAAGCAACATGTACTATCTCTTCTTCATATGGCATCTCCCCCTGCCTTGATTCAATTGGAACTGGATCAAGGCACCCCATAGAAGGGATTGCCTGTGGAGGAGAAATAGAGGATAGCCTGGCAGATAGCACCTGGATGGATTTCAGGAGTGGAGCCATGGAGGTCTCCAACAGGGCTACTAGCCTAGGAGCCAGCATCCCATAAAGCTTGTCTGCTAGGGCAGGAATATCTACTTGCTCAAGTGAGACTTGAGTAGAGGTAGAGGTTAGAGAGACAAAGATAGATGGTGAGGGAGCTGCAGAAGTAGTGATAGAAGTGGTGGATGGTAGGATGGATGGTTGAGAGATTGGAATTGTGGAGATGGAAGATAGTGGTGTGGAGATGGATGGGGTGTGTAAGAAGCAAACTAAAACAAGCCGGAAATGGTATAACTGAAATTTTATTATCAGAAAAAAGTATCTATTACAAAGGTATGCCCTCCCTTATATAGAATGAAGGAGAGATGAGAGAATACAAATAAGAGATGTGGGACTAAAAATTACAGGACTAAGCGGACTATACAGAACAAATGGCACAAGCCGCACGGTTAGACAGAAGGGCTAACCGCATGGCTACCACTAGAGAGAGAGAGACCGCCAGGGGAGACCGCCTGACCGCTCGGCAACCAGACAGCAACAACACAACAATCAAACCGCTGAAGGGAAACCGCCAGACCGCGCGATATCCAAACCGCCAAGACAGACCGCCAGACCGCCCGGTCACCAACTTCAACACTCCCCCTCAAGCTGGAGCATATATATCGATCTTGCCCAGCTTGTCACAAATATGATGAAACGAGGCGAAAACTGGCTTGGTGAAGATGTCAGCCAGCTCTTTATCAGAAGTGACAAAGGGAGTGCAAATTTGTTCCTTTAAGATTTCTTCACGAATGAAATGACAGTCAACCTCAATGTGTTTGGTTCTTTCATGGAAGATCGGATTTTTGGAGATGTATATGGCAGTCTTGTTATCACAGAACATAGGTAGAGGATGGTTGTAGACCTCTCCTAAATCCAGCAATAGAGCCCGTAGCCATTTTAGCTCACAAGTGCTCGACGTCATACTCCGATACTCTGCTTCAGCACTGGACCTGGAAACAACAGGCTGCTTCTTGCTCTTCCAGCTTACCAGATTGTCCCCAACAAAAGTACAGAAACCGGAGGTAGACTTGCTGTCCCCTTTGTCATCAGCGTAACTCGCATCTGAGTATGCTTCAACCCTCAGATGATCATTCTTCTGAAAGAGCAATCCTTTCCCTGGGGCTGCTTTGACGTACTCCAAGATCCGCAAGGCGGACTGTAGATGGCACTCCCTAGGAGCTTGCATGAATTGACTCACCTTGCCCACAACATAGGAAATGTCGGGCCTAGTCACGGTGAGGTATATGAGCTTACCAACCAGACGCCTGTACCGCGAAGCATCTGAAAGAAGAGGCGAATCATCTGTCCAGGTTTTGTCTTCTCCAACAGCCATGGGACATCAGGCAGGTTTGGCCCCAGTCAATCCTGCTTCTTTTAAAATATCAAGGGCATACTTACGCTGAGAGATGACTAAAGAGTTGGGCTTCCGAGAGATTTCGATCCCCAAAAAGTACTTCGGAGAACCCATATCTTTCGTGACCAAATGTTGGCGAAGATGCCGCTTTGTCAAGGCTACCCCTTCCTCGTCATCGTCAGTGAGAAGAATATCATCAACATATACTGCAAGAACCACCAGTCCCGAAGAGGTTTTGTGAATAAATAGAGAGTGATCAGCAGAGCTGCGAGCAAAACCAACGGTCGCCACGATGCCGCTGAACTTGTCAAACCAAGCTCGAGGGCTCTGCTTGAGGCCATAGATTGCCTTATGTAGCCGGCATACTCGTGTCTCCCCCTGAGAAATATACCCATGAGGTTGCTCCATGTAGACGGCCTCCTGAAGATCACCATAAAGGAAGGAATTCTTGATATCCAGCTGGGAAAGTGGCCAGTCTTTGTTGACCGCCACAGAGAGAAGGACCCGTATAGTGCTGAGACGAGCCACGGGAGAGAAGGTATCAAAGTAATCAACCCCATAGGTCTGAGTAAAGCCCTTAGCCACCAGGCGAGCTTTATAACGGTCCACAGTGCCATATGGGCCAAATTTGACCACAAAGACCCAGTGATAGCCAACAACATCTGTATCAAAGGGAGGAGGGACAAGAGTCCAGGTACCCCGCTCTGTTAGGGTCGCCATTTCCTCATCCATGGCCATCTTCCAGTGAGGAATAGCAAGGGCCTCCTGGTAGGAACGAGGTGTGGTAGTGGCAGAGATAGCCAGCACAAAGGCCCTGCGAGAAGAGGTAAGATGATCATATGAAACAACAGCAGCAAGGGGGTGTAGGGTACACGTCTGCACCCCTTTGCGAAGAGCGACATGAAGATCCAGGTCGGCGGGCTCTTCGGTATCCAGAGCATCCGTGGAAGAGAGAGCTGGCCCGGGAGGAGAGAGCGACGGCGGCGGAGATGAGGGAGATGGAGGCGGAGAGAGAGGCGGAGGGAGAGGAGTGGGCGGAGACGGAGGAGGGGTGTATATCGCAGAGGAGACGAGAGAACGAACAGAATAACAGGAGAATCAGAGGTGGGGGGAAGAGACGAGGAGTCATCCGAGAAGTAGGAGGCATTCTCGAAGAAGGTAACGTCAGCGGAGACGAACTGCTTACGAAGAACAGGGTCAAAGCAGCAGTAGCCTTTCTGAGTGGCGGAGTACCCCAGAAAGACACATTTGGTGGAGCGAGGAGAGAGCTTATCACGGGTGGCAGATGGGGAGTGCACAAAAGCAGTGCACCCAAAGATTCGAAGAGGGAGAGGAAAAGGCTCCTTGCCTGGATAAAGGATGGAAAAATGGGTTTTTCTGTTGAGAACGAAGGAGGGAATGCGATTGATGAGATAGCAGGCAAGAAGAACAGCATAGCCCCAATATGAGCGAGGGACATGCATTTGAGCCATCAATGTGCGAGCGACATCGAGGACGTGACGGTTTTTGCGTTCCACCACCCTATTTTGTTGGGATGTATAGACACAGCTTGTCTGATGAATAACGCCATGTTGCACACAGAAGGAGGTAAAAGCATGACTTAAGTACTCTTTTGCATTATCAGAGCGAAAAGTTTTAATACCAACACCAAACTGATTTTTGATTAAATGATAAAAGGAGGTCCATACATTAAAAAGTTCAGAGCGATCTCGTAAGAGATACACCCAAGTACATCTAGAAAAGTCATCGATAAAGGTTACAAAATAAGAACTACCCCGACCAACAGTAAGGGTAAGAGCAGGCCCCCAGATATCAGAGTGGACTAGATCAAACGGACAAGTAGAGCCCCGACCTTGCTTCGGCGGGAAGGAGGAACGATGATGCTTGCCAAGTTGACAGGCTTCGCAGTTGAGAGGATTATTGGAGGGAGGGAGATGGGGTAGAAGCTGATGTAGAAATCGTGGTGGAGGATGACCGAGACGGAGATGCCACTAGAGAAGATCCGTACAAGAAGAAGAGAAGACGGATAAAGCGGAAACGTTGTCGAGGAAGTAGAGGCCGCCGCTCTCAGTCCCAGTAGCAATCATCCGCTGGGAGCTCGGATCCTGAAAAGAACAAGAAGATGGAGTAAACGTTACAGAACATTGAAGCTGCTTGCACAAAGAAGTAACCGACAATAGATTGCACGGAAACTTGGGCACATAGAGAGTGTCCTCTAGCCGAAGGGACGGAGTAACATGAACTACTCCCGACCCATGAACCGGGGAGGGAGAATCGTCTGCAATGAGGACCGGGGGCAACCGATCATGCTGTTCGAGGATAGAGAAGCATTGAGGATTGCCCGGCATATGATTAGTTGCTCCGAAGTCGATAAGTCATTTACCTTGAGTGACCACATGGGCACTACCTGATGATGTGACCACGAAAACAGATGGCTTGGAAGAGGAGGCGGAAGAGTCACTCGAGGGGCGAAGATGGGGATGCTTCGTCCAGTAGCGGTCAGAAGTATGTCTGGTGCGGCCGTAGTGAGAGCAGAGGTAGCAGGAAGAAGGAAGTCCTCCAGACTGATGACTGCGGCTACTAGAGCCACTCCGCTGAGTTTGATGAGCATAGTTATCCGGTGGAGAAGGAGCGGGCAGAAGCGGGCGCTGAAGGAGAGAGGTGACAGCGGCGATGCGAGCAGCGGTGGCATCTAAAGTAGGAGATTCCGCCTCACCCAGAATTTGTTGGCGGATCATGTCATAAGTGTCAGGAAGACGCAGCAGATAACACACAACCAGAAGCTCCTGTAAGTGTTTGTGTTGTTGAGCCAGATTCGCAGAAAAGGGGCGATTCTGAAGAATCTCAGCCCCAAGAGCTTGAGCTTGTTGGTAGGCAGCAGCAGTAGACAAGGTAGGCCGGGCAAAGAGGTCCGCATACAACGTATAGATGCGGGACGTCTGAGCTCTTTTGGAGTATAGAGCAGCAAGATGAAGCCAAACGGCCTTCACCGTCTCATCATGACGGATGACGGGAAGGCACTCATCAGATAGACTGTTAGCGAGCCAAGTACGCACAAGCGCGTCACTCGCATCCCAGTCATCAAAGAGAGGTGAAGTGGTAGGGGGGTCATCAACAAGATGGTGGCGTTTGCGTTGCGAGCGAAGGAGAAAAGTGAAAGAGACGCTCCAATCCGGGTAGTTGGAGCCGACAAGCTTGGAAACGGTGCCAAGGTTTCCAGAAGAAGTAGGAGGTAGAGGCGGAGCTGGATTGGCAACAGGGGTGGCGGCAGAAGTGGTGGTAGTGGAAGCATCAGAAAGAGCCATAAGAGCAAATAACAGGAAGCCGCGCGGTTAGGGAACAAACCGCGCGGATAGGCAGAAGAAAAAACTGCAGCGGTCAGGATGACAAACACCAGCGGCCAGAAAGACCACGACCAAGCCGCAGTATCAAGCAGAGGGGTAGAAGTCGAGCGGCAAGCAGACAGTCCGCTCGAACAGAAGCACAAGAGAAGGCAAGGCACACGGCGATAGGTCGCGGCGAACAAGGCGACAGACCGCAACGAACAAGGCAACAGGTCGCGCACACAGAGGACAACGACAAGGAGAGAAGGAGACCACGCGGACAGGGCGCAAGCTGGAGAAGCAAGTCGCGCGGATAGAGAGGGCTCACAGAATCAGGAGGAAAGGATCGATTCCTCTGATACCATGTAAGAAGCGAACTAAAACAAGCCGGAAATGGTATAACTGAAATTTTATTATCAGAAAAAAGGTATCTATTACAAAGGTATGCCTCCCTTATATAGAATGGAGGAGAGATGAGAGAATACAAATAAGAGATGTGGGACTAAAAATTACAGGACTAAGCGGACTATACAGAACAAACCGCACAAGCCGCGCGGTTAGACAGAAGGGCTAACCGCACGGCTACCACCAGAGAGAGAGAGAGACCGCCAGGGGAGACCGCCTGACCGCTCGGCAACCAGACAGCAACAACACAACAATCAAACCGCTGAAGGGAAACCGCCAGACCGCGCGGTCTCCAAACCGCCAAGACAGACCGCCAGACCGCCCGGTACCAACTTCAACAGGGTGAAAGATGGTTGGGCAAGTATTTCATGGAGTAGTTGTTGGTATGAGGAGGAGGATGGAGGCTCAAGAGATGAGGAGGGGGAATCATCTATGTAGGAATCATCCATGAAGTTGAATGATGGAAGGGAAAAGGAAATGTCAATGGATGGATAATAGTGAAGGGGATGGAATTGCTCTACTGTGGTGGCTGGAGGAGGTGAAGGAGTTGAAAGAGGAGAGGAAATGATGATGGGGGAAGAGAATGAGGTAGTGATGGTGGTTGTGGAAGTAGAGGTAGAAACAATAGGTGGAGAAGGAGGAGATGAGGAAGCAGGCAACTCTTCTAATGGGGCAGTTGCCTGTGGGGGAGTGACTGTATCAGTCCTTGTGCCTGAAGTAGTGACAGCAGCAGGACCTCTGCTTGCCTTGGTAATCTGCCTGTCCCATTTGCCAAAAAGGGCACAGGTCAGCCTCTTGGAGGAATTTATGTGCATCCCACTGGACACCAGCAATTCAGGGCACCTGGAGTGCAGGAATAGCCCTATGATCCTCCAAAAATTTACAAGACTTGTTCACCTTCTTTTTGATCATGTCAAAGAAAATCTCTCCCCAGTTTAAATGTTTCTTATCCACAATTGCTCCCATCAAGCAGAATTGATACCTAGAGATGGTATCATGTGCAGAGTGCATTGCCACTATCACTTTCCCCACAACATCAGCAAGAAATCTATACTCAATTGATAAATTCTTTTTCAGCAATTTGTTAGGGTTAGCGGCAGAATGTCCCATTCTATCTAACATAGTTGCAAACTCCTCTCCAGATAGCTCAATAGAATCATTTCCAGTTAGGGGTGAGGAGCGAAAACCGAAAACCGACTAAACCGATCGAACCGACCAAACCGCACCGATTTTGACACCGAACCGCCCGGTCCGGTGTCGGTTCGGTCTGGAGCTTTTGAAAACCGAAGGACTATTGGTTTGGGTCGGTTTTCAAGTTGTGAAAACCGATCAAACCGAACCGAACCGAGTAATGTTATAAAATTTTTTAATTATGTATAGTTGCATACTATATTTTAAATTTTAAATTATGTATAAAAATGCCCATGATGTTGTTATTCAATTGCCTTGATGTATAGTAGTATTTTCATATATTTTCAATTGATTTCAATATGATTCTGCCCATGATGTTGTTATTCAATTGCTTTGAGTTCAATTATTCGTATTTTCAATCTCTTTACTTATTAAACATGATTGTTTGGTATGATATACCTGATTGTATAAAGCATTTTCTTTAGAGAGTTCATTGCATAATTGTATACTACTTGGGTAAAAAAAATTCAAACTAATAAAAATAATTTCATATTAACTATTATCGAAATGTCACATTATCAATCTGCAATATCTGCTTATCTGTGAAGCATGTTCAAAATTAGTTAAACAACCTAAACTTTATGCCTGTGATCAACTTGCTTATATGTTTGTTTACAAAAAACCGAGACCGAACCGCAAAAAACGACTAAAAACCGAACCGACTTTGAACCGAACCGACCGGATTCGGTCCGGGTCGGTTTGGACAAACCAAAAACCGAGGCATGTCGGTTCGGTTTCGGTTTGGATCCAAACCGACCCAAACCGAACCGCTCGCAGGCCTATTTCCAGTACTTAATTGAAAGACGTCAGTCAGGAGAGCAGGTGTTAGGGATACCTGAGTCCTGGCTATAGTACCAACAATTGTATTCTGATCCAGATTGTGCGCCGTATATACCCATTCCTTGATCTCATCGGCAGCAATTTTCATCCGTGTGGTCATTATCTGCACTAACTGTTGTTCTCTGAATAAGTCCATAATATATTTGAAAACCTGATCACTGCCCTCAAATCAGTCCATGTCTATGTCAAAACCTGTGTCAAATTTCATCTTGGCAAGGGCGGCAACAGACACTGCCATTGTATACCTGCAAAAATGAACAAACACGACCAAGTGCAGAAGAGTTTGGAGGGAAAGAAAAAGTTTGCAGAGAGTATGAAAGCGCAAAAGAAGAACGACGACCGAAAAAAGATTTTTATATTAGGGTTCGACACCGGAAAGGAAAGATCGTTGGACTCCGTTCGACGATTTGGGCTTTTAGGGGAATCTGAAAGGTCTTCAACACCGTCGATCTCCGTTCGACGATATTGGAGAGCGTCGAGCTCTGCTCGACGATCGCTGGCCAGAAAGAAGATAGCCTAGCGCTACTTGAAAGCGTTGAACTCCGGTCGACGCTTTCGGAAAGCGTCGATCTCCGTTCGACGATCTTGGGGAAAAACGTCGAGCGCAGTTCAGAGACTAAAAATAGCCTACAGACACTAGAAAAAAAAGGTTTTTAGCCTAGTCTTGGTCTGTTTTTAGAGTTTTAAAATCTTGGGTTTTATTTTAAACTTCCTTCATCTAACATTCCTAACTGATTTAGGAAGAAGGTATGTTTCTTTTCATCCAATGGTTTGGTGAAAATATCTCCCCTTTGCAAATCAGTTGGGATATATTGAATTTCAATTTTATTTTTATCAACATTGTCTCTTAAGAAGTGATGCATAATCTCTATATGTTTTGTCCTACTATGGAGGACTGGATTTTGTGCTATAGAAATAGCGCTGGTATTATCACAAAAAAATTTTGACCCTTCTAAGTTGTAACCATAGTCTAGGAGCTGGTTTTGAATCCACAAAATCTGTGAGCAATAACTGTCTGCTGCCATGTATTCAGCTTCAGCAGTTGAAGTGGACACAGATGTATGTTTCTTACAGAACCAGGAGATAAGTCTATCACCAAGAAACTGACAAGTTCCACTGATGCTTTTCATGTTTACTCTACATCCAGCATAATCAGCATCTGAAAATCCAGTTAGTTCAAATCCTGAGTCTTTTGGATACCAGAGACCTAGATTTGGACAACTTTTTACATACCTAAGAATCCTATTAACTAATGTAAGGTGTGGCTCTCTAGGGATTACTTGGAACCTAGCACATATACATGTAGCAAACATTATATCAGGTCTACTAGCTGTAAGGTACAATAGAGAGCCAATCATTGCTCTATATGTTGTCTGATCAACATGTTTTCCATGTTCATCAGCATCTAATACAGCATTAGTAGGCATAGGTGTTTGCATACAAGATGCTTCAGACATACCAAATTTCTTAACCAGTTTTTTTGCATACTTGGTTTGAGAAATAAATATGCCTTCAGCATGTTGTTTGACTTGCAATCCTAGAAAGAAGGAAAGCTCACCCATGCTACTCATTTCAAATTTTGAATGCATTAGTTTAGAGAACTTTTTGCACAAATTTGAATCAGTAGATCTAAATATAATATCATCTACATATATTTGCACTAGTAGGGTATGAGACTTATGGGTTCTAATGAAAAGAGTTTGGTCTACTCTACCCCTTATAAAATCATTTTTCAGAAGAAAGCATGCTAAGGTCTCATACCATGCTCTAAGAGCTTGCTTGAGACCATATAATGCTTTATGCAATTTGAAAACATGGTCAGGATAAGTTGAAGAGATAAAACCTGGGGGTTGTCTAACATAGACTTCTTCTTTGATGTCTCCATTTAGAAATGCACTCTTTACATCCATTTGGTAGACCTTGAATCCTTTGTGAGCTGCATAAGCTAGGAATATTCTTATGGCCTCTAACCTTGCAACTGGTGCAAAGGTCTGGTCATAGTCTATTCCTTCCTCTTGAGAGTATCCTTGAGCAACTAGCCTTGCCTTGTTTCTGACAATGACTCCTTGATCATCCAATTTATTTCTGAACACCCACTTTGTTCCAACAATGGAGTGATCCTTAGGCCTTGGCACTAGTTCCTAAACTTTATTCCTCTCAAATTGATGTAGTTCCTCTTGCATAGCAATGATCCAATGCGGATCTTGTTATGCATCTTGAATGGATTGAGGCTCAACTTGAGATAGAAAGCAGGTGTGCATCAGGTTTTGGTTGACCTTATTTCTGGTTTGCACACCAGCTGAGATGTTTCCAATCACTTGGGAGATTGGATGATCTCTTGTTGTTACTAAATTAACAGGGGGTGTTGATTGTTCACCAACCTGTGTTGTTGTTTCCTCTTGTGGAACAACAACTGGCTCTTCAAGATGGTTCTCTCCAAGATGTTGAGTACCAAGATGTTGAGTATCCTCTTCATCTTCACTGATTTCTCCTCTCTGTTGGGTAGGTGAATATGTTGAATCCTTCTCTGCAATATGCAACCTGTCCAAATTTTCTGAAAGAGAGTTTACCTGCAAGAGTTCTATGGTAGAAGTATTCTTCTCCTTGTAAAACATGTTAGTGTCATCAAAAGATACATGAATAGATTCTTCAATTTTAAGAGAAGTTTTATTATAAACCCTATAAGCTTTACTGATCATGGAGTATCCCAGAAACACTCCTTCATCAGCTTTAGCTTGAAATTTTGCTATATACTTCTTGTCATTATTGTGAATATAACAAATGCAACCAAAACTTTTAAAATAGTCTACTTTAGGTTTCTTCCCTTTTAGCAATTCATAGGGAGTCTTGCCCTTCAGTTTATGTATCAAACTTCTGTTCAACACATAGTTGGAGGTGTTCACTACCTCTGCCCAAAAGGATAGAGAGAGGTGAGCATCTGTCAACAATGTGGTGACAGATTCAATAAGGGTTACATTTTTCCTTTCAGCTACCCAATTTGGTTGAGGAGTTCTAGGAGCTGAGAAAGTGTGCCTGATCCCTTCACTCTGACAGAACTCTTGCATAAAAAGAGAATCAAACTCTGTCCCATGATCACTTCTGATCAGGGCAATGTGAGTATTGAACTCAATCTGTATGCATTTGAGAAAATCTGTCAAAAATTTAAAGTTATCAGACTTTTTCCTCAGAAAGAATACCCAAGTGAATCTAGAGAAGTCATCTACAATTACTAAAGTGTAAGATTTCCCTCCTAAGCTTTATACTGTAATGGGTCCAAAAAGATCCATGTGTAACAGATACAAAATCCTAGGTGAATCACTCTTATTAAGTGACTTAAAACTATTTTTAGTTTGCTTGCCTAATTGACAAGCCCTGCAGAGTCCTTCCTTCTTGTAGGGGTTAGAAGGTAGTCCTCTAACAAGGTTGTCCTTGGATAGCCTAGCAATGGTTCTAAGGTTTATATGTCCTAGTCTCTTATGTCAAAGATCATTTGGTTTGCAAACTGAATTAAATAAACAGATATCTATATTGGTTGAAAGGAAATCTACAAGATAAATGTTACCTTTCCTTTTACCTGTTAACATTGTTGTGTTATCCTCTGACTTGATCTTGCATAAGGATTTGTTGAATATCACTTGATAGCCTTCATCACAGAGTTGACTGATGCTGATTAAATTGTGCTTCAGTCCTTCCACATAAGCCACCTTCTTGAATATGACTGAGCCAATCTGAACAGCACCATATCCTTTTGTTTGACCAAAGTTTGAATCACTAAATATCACTTTGGGTCCAAGTTTGGTTTTGAAGGATGTTAGATTTTCATTGTTCCCTATCATGTGCTTTGAGCACCCACTATCCAGATACCATTGTTGGTTCATTGCTGGATAGGTCTTCACCTGCACATAAACAATTTATATGTTTTTGACCCAGTTTACCTTGGGTCTAGGTTGATAACCTTTAAACTCAAAAATAAAAGACATCACTGGCTGACTCTTATATACTTCAGGATGGTATCTCCTAGGAGGTACTATTCATTCAGTATAAGGGTTGAAGCTTTGGGATGTAGGACTTCTAGGATTGATTATAGATTTACCTCTGAAAGATTGTTCAAAACTCTGAGCTCCATTCGACGATCGTCGAGCTGAGTTCGATGATCTTGGTTCAGATCGTCGAGCTCCGTTCGAAGATCGACTATGCCAGAGTTCAGAGTTCAGAAGTCGTCGACCTGAGTTCGACGATTCAGCCTGAGATCGCCGAGCTCTGTTCGACGATCGTCGACCTCTGTTCAACGTTTTCTGTTGAACTTTGTTTTTCTTAGGTAAATCAGGATTCTTCCTAGCCACCTCTACAACTTCCTTTCCTTTATCTGAAATAAATTTAATTGGAGTTGGTAATACTATAGGTTGGCTGGATGAAGCACTCAAGCCCAGTGTACTATTAAATCTTGAGTTCACTGTACTTGTGATGTCCATCAGTCTGATGCTTCTCCCATTAAGGGATTCTTCAAACTTCTTTGCCTGGGATAGTTCACTTTTCAGTGAAGCTATCTCCTCCCTACAGCATTCTAGCTCCTCAGAAAGTTTGAGGTTATCTGACTTTAAAGTGCTATGTTCAGATAATTGATTTCTGAGAGAGATGATCTCTTTCTCAGACTTCAGCTGGTCTAAACAAAGTGCTTTAAATTAAAATTTAAAGTCCTCTGAATTAAAATCAAAGGAATCTATTACCTGGTCTTCTTCATCTTCATGTTCATATTCAGATTCTGATTCATGTTCTGCATCAGAATTATGTTGGGAGGCATTGATAGCCATCATGCAGAACTCCTTCTCTTCAGCATCATCTTCATCATAACTTAAGCTTGATGAAGCCTCTGACTCTTCTTAAGTTTCACTCCAGGTTTCAGCTACAAATCCCTTCCTGGTGTGTTTGTTTTTGCTGGAGGAGGATTTGTCATTATTGTTTATCCTGGAGTCCTTGTCTTTTCTCCTATCTTTCCTGTCCCTCTTGTCCTTATTTTGATTTTCTGGATAATCAGGCACAATGTGTCCTGGTTTTCTGCATCCAAAACAAATAATTTCTTTATTATTGGATTTGTCATACCTTGGCTTCTCATGCCCTCTAGATGACCTCTTTCTGAAATCTTTCCTGGCCATCTTATAGAATCTCTTGGCCAGTAAGCTCATCAATTCTTCATTGCCTGTGACCTTGTCTTCAGGATGATCTTCTATAGCTTTGAAAGCTATGGTCTTCTTCTTTCTGATAGCTGGAGAAGCAGTCTTTTGCTCTTCTTCCCTATTCTTGATGAGCAGCTTATAAGATTTGAGCTTGCCCAAAAGAGCCTCTATGGTGATCTCACTTAGGCTTCTGACATCCTTGATTGGCCAGATTCTTGAATCCCAAGTGCTGGGAAAACACATTAGGATTTTGTCATTTAGTTCAGTGAGTGAGATCTCCTTGTCCAATGTTCTTAATTCACTGACAATTAGACTGAGCCTATAGTACATATCAGCAACTGGCTCAGTTTTTCCTTTCTTGAAGTTCTCATACTAGGATATGAGATGGGATCTTTTGTCCTTCCTTTCATCAGCAGATCCAGATACAATCTCAGAAAGCTTATCCCATATATTTTTTGCTGAACTGCATTCAACCATCTTTTGGAATATATCATCAGACATAGTCTAAGCAAGGATATTCATAGCCTTTGCATCTGCAACTTTCCATTTCTTTATTTCTGCATCTGTTCCTGAGGGAGGTGGAACATCACTTGTACTTGTAATTACTGGGGGTCTTGGACACACTATCAAAACAGAATTAAATATGTCCTCATCAATAGAATTCATGTAAAGCCTAATCCTTGCCTTCCAAAGTGCAAACTTAGAAAGGTTGCACAATGGAGGTCTGGTGCTAGCATAATCTTTGTTCTGTGCCATGGTTTTGTAGGAAAATAAATATAATACAAATAATAATAACCCTCTATAAAAGATTGATCTTATTAGAGATCTTTTGGTTCAGGTGTTAGCCTGTTCAACCAATCTGTTGAAGATTCAGTTGTTGAGTAGCCAACCTGGCTCTGATACCAATTGAAAGTGAGGATAAGATCTAGCTTACTCTAGAGGGGGGGGGGTGAATAGAGTATATTAAAATAATTTACAATTTAAAACTGTAAAGCAGTGGAAGACTTGATTTACTTATATGTGTAATGTGCTAGCATAAAAGTAAATACTAAAGCAGTAAGAAAACAGAAACACACAGCACACAACAAAGCAAAAAAGCAAAGCAAACTAGATTACACAATGAGCTATAGTGGTTCCCCAACAAGCTGGGTACATCTACTCTTCTACCACCCTAGGTAGGAATCCACTGCAGGAATAGTTGATCAGGTGTCCTGGGTACCAATGAGCTTTTGATAAGGTGCTCAAAAACCAAACCTAGATTTTTTTATAAGGTATCTTGCCACCACTTAGTTTTGACAAGGTCTTAGAAACAAGCCACAAAACTTTTGAAGGGAGTTTTGAGAAACCCTTTTACAGGTGAGAAAGGGAAAAGAAAATGAGTTGAGTTGTTCTTCTCTTTCAAGAATCTTAGAGAAGAAAAGTGGAAGATGTTGTCAAAGCTCCCCCTGAGATCTGTAAGGGTTCAGGAAGATGAGCTTTGCTTAGGGTGATAGACCTTCAGTTGCTTCAGATCTCCAGAAATAGATGATTTCAGCAGATGCTGAAATGTGTGATGTCTTAAGTCCTTGATGAAGCAGCTTTTGAACACTTGATGCTTGAAGGAGTAGAATAGCAGATGATCTCTTTCACAGTAATGTTCATTGTGTTCTTGAAGAATTCTGACTCAGTAATTCTGTAAACTTTTGTCTACTGAGTCTATTCCAGAAGATGAATTCTTGATGAACCAATATTTCTTGTTCTCTCTTCTGTAACCTTTTTTTTCAAATCTTGTCAGTTCTCTATTTTTTTTTTTCAAAATGACTCTCTAGGGAGTATATCAGATTCTGACTTCTTGATAGTCGTTAATCTGTCATAAATGACTACCTTAACCTATATCTGCCTCTAGAGGAAAGTCCTTAAGAAACATTCCAATTAGTCTTCCTTGAAACTTGCTCCAGATTGATTGAAACGGCTACAAAATCCTTTGCCATAAATGCTGAAAATAAGTCTGAATGAATTCCATAACTGTCCTGAATTTGAATCCTGAAATCGTCGATCTGAGCTCTACGTTCGTCGACCTGAGCTCAGAGATTGGAAAACAACTAGAGACAGGGCGTCGATCTGAGCTCGAAGATCGTCGAACGGAGTTCGGCGCCTCATTTGAACTGAGCTCAGAGATAGTCGAACTGAGTTCGACGTTTCGTTGACCTGAGCTCGACGAGAATTGTCCTAGTCTTCAGCACTGAATCCTGATCTTTAGAAGGTCTTGAGGGCAGCTTTCAAACCTAAGTACTAACCCTAAGACTCATTCTAATTGACCTATCAGACTATACAACAAGGTCAAAACAAATTCCTAAGCACATAGTGATCCTTACCCAAATTAGTAATAGGGTGTTCCAACAGAGATGACTAACCTCGGTAAAACAGCGACGTGGAGCATTGGTTGGCGGAGTAGGAAAGCTGCCTGAGTGAGAGTCGGTGAAGAGAAGCAGGGAGGCGAAGCATCGAGCGATGAGCATATATGCCTCCAGACAGTGAGGCGGCGGAGAATAACACGCGTGAGCAAGATAAAGCGCGGAACGGCCAGGTAACGACAGCTTTGGCACGCGGCGGGATAGGCAGCGAAGAGGGCCATGAAAAACGACGTGTCGCGGCTTTAAAATCGCGAATTTCCGCTGACTGGACAAAGCGGCGGGGCTTTTTCCGAGATTTCAGCGGCGTGACGGAGAGAAGAGAAAGAGCCTTATCAAGTATAGATTATAATTATATTTATATATAACGAGCATCTTCGCACGGGATACACCCGTGCTCGATGCTCTCGGGCGGCCTTCGGCCGCATCAGGCGGGCTTTGCCCGCCTGCGCACGGGCTTCGCCCGCGCTTGATGCTCCGGGCGGCCTTTGGCCGCATAGTCGCACGCCTCGACGCAATGCTCGGGTGGCGTTCGGCCGCATCAGGCGGGCTTCGCCCGTGCTTGATGCTCTGGGCGCCTTTTGGTTGCATAGAAGAAGACCCCTCTTTCATGCAATTCACCCGCTCGGCGCCGCAAACGCCGCTTGCGTCCCCGTATTTCACCGGCTCGGCGATGCAAACGGCACTCGCAGCCCCGCATTTCACCGGCTCGGCGCCGCAACCGGCACTCGCAGCACAACTGCCTGGGCTCATATAGGTTCAGATTGGGTATATATATGCACAAAGATGAGCAGGTGCGAAGAGGGGTGAGACGGAAGAGAAACATTTTGTCAAAGCAAGTGAAATATGGTTTTCTTGCATTATGATTTATATTAACAATATGCTTTTGTGATATTATTTGAACTTTAAAACTTAGCCAATTTGAATTACCTAAGAAATTTTGATGCTCTCAATAGATAAAGTAATTTGTGTTGTACACATCAATACAGATAATTTATCATGACAGTTAATTTAATACATATATTAGTGTAATATGGATGTAACATTTATGTAAATGGAGGTGGGTAAAACACGGACGAAATCTGTGAGGCGGGTCAATCTCGTGCAAAAATTTTCGTATTTCATCATAAGAAAGCATCCTCAATGCATCCAATATATTATATTTTTCCAACGTAAACCCTAAAAAATCATTAGGTTTGGCAATGGAGGATACAGATAGAGAGAGGGCAAAACGTTGTTTAGCATGTGATTTAGAACTGTAATAAAGCAAAAGAAAATAAGGGGGAGAACAAAACAGTCGTAAAACATTTTATACATTGGAATTGATTATTTCAAGAGAGTTTTTTTAAAGAAAATAGCAGACGCAGAACAATTTATTTACAATACAACATGTAATATACAAAATGTACAATATTTTATTCGATAGCGGTACTACAGTGCTAAACGCTAGTAGGCATAGATATAGCAAAATGTTGCATTTACCAGAAAGCATTTCTCAATTCCTTGTACGACCCATGATTCATTGTGAACAAAAGAGAAAACTTTAGTGATTTCAAAATTGCATGTGTGGTAAGCAACTGTACAAAATATTACTAACCACTATTTTATATTGAATTCTTTCTTTGCAGCTTCGACGTCATAGGACTTTGGTACAATCATTCTTTTTGAGGTGGCAAATGCCCGAAAAACAAAATTCCATTGTTCTACGACACTTACATCCCTTGACACCTTTGGCATTAAAATTTTTGGTCTGTTGTATTTGTACAGATGAGGCATATCATACCATGATGTTTTGTCGTCAACTCCATGTTGTCTGCGATATATTTCTTCTACCCATTCTGGAAATACACATTCATGTGAATGAGATTGTCGGCATACCTGTATGTAGTAAAAATAATTGTCAACATAACGGCGAAGCAATATGTAAAATATTTATTCTAATACAGAGTAATACATCAATTATTAGAAATAATAGTATAGTAATCTATATGAGTAATCTAATATTTTAATAGTAATAAGATGACAACAATACACATAGTAACTTACTTTAATTCGTTGTACATTTAATTGCTTTTATGCTGCAAATGCAATATACTTGAATATATGTGCATACCTGTATGTACTATAAAAGCATTATTTGACAGAACAATCATATAAAAAGAAAGTTTAATTGTGGTAGGGTTCACAGAGTATTGAAGGTAAGCTTTTTAAATCCCAAAAACTTCCTGATAAAATAATATAAGGTTTGTCTCAAAAAATCAATTGACCATAGGCAGATGTTTGGTAGTCAATAGAATAGTACGTAATTTCATCTCCAGTAAGTAACATGAGACATTTTTCATATGAAGAGGGATTTTTATTCTGAGAATGTTAACAACAATTGTAGTATAAAAGAAATGCACAGAGGCAGATATTATTGAGTCCGTGTTTTTCAAATGTACCTGGAAGATGCCACAAATAAATTTTGCATAATGCAGATATGGATGATTACGGATGAGGGGGTTGTGAAGGTAATATAAGGGAAAGCAATAATTAAAAATGGTAATATTATATCAGTGTATGTGAAATTTTAAAATAACTACGAAATATATATCAGGCACCTGGATGTTCACTTTTGATAGTAGCTCTTTGCAAACAATATTTTTTGTGTGCGTGTCAGGATGTCCAGGTACAACACTATTTTTGACTAATACCTTTGTGTTTGCAGCAGTAATTCCTCTTGATAGAGCAACGTAGAGCTGACTGTGAGTGAAAACAGGAGAGGGTGGATAAAGGCCAGCATGCTGGATTGTTTGTCCTTGAGATTTGTTTATGGTCAGTGCAAAGCTTAAACGGACTGGAAATTGTTTTCTAGTGAGTTCAAAAGGCATATATTGATCTCCAGTATTTTTTAGAGGTATGCGCGGCAGGAACACTGGCTTGTCTTTATGTTGGTCCGTAAGAATTTCTGCCTCAATAACATTTCTTGAAAATTGTCGGCATATGAGTCGTGAACCATTGCAAAGACCAATACGTAGGTTTAAATTCCGCAGAAGCATAATAGGGGCACCTCTCTTTAAAGATAGTTTGTGGGCATATGAGTCGTGAACCATTGCAAAGACCAATACACGGGTTTAAATTCCGCAGAAACATAATAGAGGCACCTCTCTTTAAAGACAATTTGTGGGGCGGAAGATTACTCGCTGAAATGCTATTTAGAAATTCTTGTGGGTATAAATTGTATTTGTCATCATCAACGGAATCAAAAGAGTAGTATGTTATCTCCTTCCCAGGGAAAACATTCAGACATTTCTCATTTAAATGAGCAACATCTTCAATTAACGGACTCAGCAGCGCTCTGTTCTCCCAATAATCATAATTACTAATATTGCATGTAATATTAGAGAATATGATGTTGATAAGTATACTGATTGAATGTTCATCATCCCAGGGAATAATCATTGAATCAAGAATGCGGATCATATCGTCAACACATGTGGACTCATTACCATTTCCAATACAAAGAAGAAACTTTGAGAAATGCTGATCATTGAGTGCACACATATTTTCAGTCAGTGATAGTAGTTTGACAGTTAACCACAATGGCAATGTAACAATACTAGCATTAATAATTTGTGACACTGTTCCATTAATCACAACTGGTGGAATCTGCCGAAAATCGCCTCTCATGATTACAACTTTACCACCAAAAGGTAGGTCTGTGTTCAGAACATCTCGTAATGATCGGTCAACAGCTTCAAAAATATATTTATGCGACATAGGTGCCACATCCCACAAAATAGCGGAACAGTGTTGTAAGAGTTATTGCATATCAGATTTTTTGTTAAATTTGCAGTATGACTCTGGTTCAATAGGAACTGGAATCTTTAATCTCAGATGTGCTGTATTTCCTCCTGTAAGCAGAGTTGCAGCAATTCCTGATGATGTAGTGGCAAGTACAATATGACCATTTTGGCGTAGGTGGGCAAGAATTGATTTGTATAAAAAGGTTTTTCCAGTGCCAGCAGGTCCGTCAATGAAGAAAATAATGTTGTTGCCTTGTCGAACACATTCAGTAATAATATGGAAGATATAGGCTTGACATTGATTTAATGATAAAACAGAAATAAGATCTGTATTTGAGACTGACATTGACAGTTTGTCCTCAATTAAGATGGAGAAGTCTGTAATATTTTGAAAGTTTGAAGACATTTGAGGGATATCAAATTGTGTAATGCATTTGTTGTGTTGTTGAAGTATGTTATCGATTTCACGGAGAAGCCTGTTGAGGACATATACATCGTTGACAGATGACGATGTAACGTAATCTTCTGTCATTGCTGCATAATTGGCATTCCAGAGCTCTCTAACATCTATAGGATTGCAACATAACAAAATTGTTGTAAATAAAGTGTGCAGTGCTGCGGGCATCTGAAATTCTCTAGCATCGCGCATACAGTTATGTAGACTGTTATCTCGTTCTAATATACCATAATGTTCAGCTGCTGCCTTAAATGTTTGATGGGTAACAGTACCAACTGTCATCAAATGTTCAAAAGATCTTGGTGCTCGAATATGATTTAAAAGCATGCGTAAGTAAAATCTTTCTCCTTCTGAAGGATGTACTGAGTACATTCGAGCAATAACTTTTTGACGACGTCTTCGTTTATGCCAAGTTCTTGAACTCGAATTCCATGTGTAGTGTTTTGGAAATTCAGTGTATAAATACCCATGGTGTTCTTGGTTATTGTCATAAATACTGAAAAATTCAGTCAACAATGTACGGGAGTTTCGGTCATTTGCAAGAATATTATTGAGTACGTCAGTAGTGCGGAACTGAACCTGATGTTTGTTTGGCAGATGTATTTGTAAACCAATTACCGAAGGGTATGTTTGATACATATTGAATTTGAATATTTTCCAGAATGCTTCCTGGGGACATATCCATCGACCGTTTACATATTGAGATATCTCATTTCGATTCGCAGTATCGTGGATTTGGATTGCAACACAATCAGGATCTTTGTTAATGTACTTGTATAAGTATTTAATACTCTTAATACTACTGCAAATTTCAACATTTATATGACAGTCATATTTTAACAGCAGATACGAATTATATGGAACAACCCATTGATTGTTAATATTAAAATCTGCACACATCGCCGCCTAAATGATCATCCATTATTTCTCCGACGATAAATTGGGTATGAGTCAGTTCCTTGCAATGTATGTTCAGAAAATTTTTTTGGGTAACCCTTTTTGCAGCTACCATGCTTCATGCATAGTGCGCAAGGATTTACATGTGCATATGGACCATGAATCATATGTCGTACAACGACATTGTAGAGTTCGGTCTCATGTTCAACATGAGGCAGCTCAGCGCGACCAATGTGGTCGTAGTCATCTGGAGTATTCATTTTATCGTGTGTATCAAAAATAATCAACATATGAACATGGGGCAAACCTATTTTTTGGAACTCAATTACATGCACATGACTAATTGTCTTTCCCAAAATATGTCTATGAAAAAGATCATGCTTTAATTTTGTGTATTTAGCATGGAATATTCGAGCAACTATATCAGGATGATCTTCAGGGGTTTGTCCAGAATAAAGCGAATCTGTGATTTCTGGCCATGATGAATTGCATGTCATTGTTAAGAATATATCTAGTCTACCATAATGCTGAACAACAGTCATTGCATCTTGATAACGTTGGTACATGTCGCGCGGGCTTCTAACAAGAGATGATGGTAGGATCATATGACGGCCAATATTTGCTGAACAACAATAACATATTATACGTCAGTAGAGCGCTGAATATAGAGAGTAATGTTATTGTATATTGCAATGAAAAGTTCATAATACCTCCACTAGTTTCTCCAGTATTGAGGCAATCTTGTAACCCACAATACAGTTCAACACGAAGAGTATTTTGATTTCTTTTAATCTACCGCAATTTTTGAGTTTCTATTTTAATGTAGTTGTCAACAACATATTTTTGTAGTAGCCGACATCCGTGTAACGGTAATGATAAAGGTAGACCATGGTCCTATAGCGAAATGAATTTGAACATAAATATATTTGATGTAGAAGCGTAAGTAGCATAGTAACTAAAAGTTAGGTTGTATACCTGGAGTACGTAAGAGTAGTAATCACAACAGCTAACACGTAGATTGTTTAATCCTTTATATTCAGCTATCCAACCATATGTCCCGTATGGGAAAAGTAGTGGGTATTGAAGAGGATCGTAGAAACCAGTATATTCTTGCACGGTAATTACATGACCTTCAGTTGACTCAACAATTATATTGCGTTCGTTTGAATCAAGATAGTCTTCAGATCCAACAACTATAACAGCAACCTGTGAGGCGGTTAGTAATATATATTGTTGTTCACGTGCTGGTCTTTCTTTAATAACTAATCTGCAGTTGGTAATGTCTTGGTGCTCAGATAGTCGGCAAAACATCAATATAAATGGATTTTACGTATCCAAAATTATTTTGATCCTTTGCATTAATGAACAATCTAGTTCTGAGTTCTCTTGTAAACGATGATCTATTTCATGCTCTGTATCATATATGTATAGTTGTAAATATCTAGGTCTTGTATTTGGAGCAGGAAGAAGAGAGCTGATTTGATGATATATTGCTCCGTGAGCTCGGAAAGTGTAGACAATGTGCTGATCAGCAACCAAAGTTGCATCTAATTTAACACTCATAGACGTGAAAGAGAATACATGATTATAAGAACGAATATATCTTCTGAAATGACGGCTCTCTACAGAATCACTGATGAATAAATTGTAGAGCTCATTTGGGAACGGTGGAGTTGGTATGCGGACTCTCCCGTTGTTGCAGCACATTATTGTTGTTTCACCATCAAACAACTTTGCACGACAGTAAACACAGAATTCTGGGAGTCGAAGCTGTGAGTAAATAATATGTTGAGGTAGATTCGAAATGTGGGCAATATTATGGCTCCTGGGGCAATGATTTGTACCAGTACTACTATCATCAGAGGTGGAATCACGTTCATGGTTAATTTGATGCACATGGGATGCGACAATTTCTATGTAGATGAAATATGATGAATGTGTTAACATAATAAATTGATGAGATTTAAAGAGTATTTACGGTGTATTATAATTACAAAGTACATACGTCGTAATAAATGTTGTTGTGGTTGTTGCAACAAGATTTGAGGTACAGTTGGTGGTTGTGCAGAGTTTGGCGGGAGGTTATTCTCACATAGTGTTATAACAGATGTACGCGAAGATGATGATTCTCCAGTGTGAAGCCCTTGCATAGACTGAGTGCATGACGATGGCACGTTTGTTAACATGTATCGGTGGACAACACGTGCAGCATATGTTACTGTGGGCATATATTGTAGGTGTGGTGAAGCAGTAGTTTGCACAGGCTGGTTGTTGGGTGTTGATCTAGGCATAATGAAGTCGCATGGGGGTGTAGCAGTTGAGCGTTCATGGCTGTTTTCATGTGGGAGTTCAGCATTCTGCATTTCAGAGAGATGTTGTCGTCTTTGAGCACGGTTTCGAGCGGCAGTACGCCAAATGGCTCGTTGATGTTCCTGTTGCACTTCAGTCAATTGCAACCACCGAGATCTGTGACGAGCTCGATTAGAAGCGTGTTCTTGTTCACGTTGCTCTCCTGTCATCCTGGCTCTCTTGGTTCACGAACGTTGTCGATTAACAGCTTGTTGAGCATTACGATGTGCTTCTGCGGTGTCCATGTTGGTGCGGAGGACATAATTTAGTACAACCTTAATTCATATATATCTAGTAAGTAACGTAAGAGTACATTACTTTGAAAATTCATAGGATGAATCGTCAGTATAGACATAAACGTAATGTTTACGGTATATGAGGTATTGTAAGTGTATTTTTGGGGTAATATTGCAGATATGTTGTTTTCACTGGTGAGACTGGGGTATATACAAACATAGAAACTTGAATACACATATGTAGCTTACTCGCACTGTGAGATTGTGTTTATGTGTTTAAGAGACTCTCGAGATTATAATTAACGATGTTCTAAGTGAGTAAAATGAATGGGGTTATGTGATAATATTTAAGTAAAAGTTCATTAATATATTCAGCAGCTTTACAGAAACAGTCATGCAGATGTAAAATTTAACGCAAATTCAAGACCATAGTACAATACTTTATACAGTGGAGAATATAATAGGATGATGACCAAAGATAGTAACGAAAAATTTCAAGCCTAAGATTGCTAAGTAATAGGGAAGAACAACAGAAACTTCATTTAATTAAGCCCCCCTGAAAGAACTCTGGTTTAACGAACCGAAATCTTATTGTCGTCAATGATATGGTTGGCCATCTTTATCGCAGCTTCGCTCATTGTTGTCTCATCCGCGAAAATGACCTCCCCCGTGCCAACTGGCTCCCCCTTTGTGTCAACGTCAGCCTTCATGAGTAAATATATAGTAGCACTGAATTATCAAGTCAAAATGGTTAAAGAATATAATGTATGATCAAGATTTTGGATTCATACACTGGCGTGAATGAATCCCGGAAGAGATCCAAATACGGACTTTAAAACTTCAGTAGTTGTAGCACGGTTAAGATTGCTAAGTAATAGGCAGAAGTAGTAGTTTTCCCGCATCTCTGGGGGGACATCGTCGTTGTACTCGAGTTCATTGCTCATCGAAATGAGGTCCTTGTTGTGCGTCATGGCTGACGAAGACTTTGAGCCGGACATTGCAAATTTTTAGGTTGAAGTACAATTGCCTAGCAGCGAGGAAACCAATTGGATGCAAAGAATGTCAATGTTCAGTGTATAAGTACTTTAATTTAATGTGAGTACATAACACATGGTATCACATTTATAAATAAAGCAAGATTACACAATGCATTTATTTCCATGAGAAGGACAGAGAGATTTACGCAGAACCGCCGCATAGAAGAAGAAGAAGATTGATGTGATGTAATTTGAGGAATGTTGGGCTTTGAAGAATGATTTTCTAACATAGAGTATGAAAAATTGATTGCATCAATGATTAAAAATGATTTCCTAATGGTAGTCTATCATGCGTAATTGTTATACAAACGGGCATTATTGTTATACAAATGAGCTCTACTATTTTGTTGAATTCTATCACTAATATAATATGACTAAACATTATTGAAAGCAGAGAGAGGCCTTAGGTTTCGTTTGGCGTCGTGGCGGTGGTCATGAACACAGTGATTAGGAACTATAGTTCATGATTTTTTATGTTCAAAATTAGATTTTTTTTCTTAGTGGTGTTCGTTGTTGTTGTCAATTATCATGTCGAACACATCAATACTTGATGAATAAGAAAACCACAAAGTTCATAAATGGCTGCTTTTTTCCTTCTTTTTCATCCAAATTGAGTTGTAAAAGGTGGATGCATAAGGCGAGGTGGTTTACTTTTTCATGAGTTGGGGTAAGCCACAGTTCTTCATTTTGAATATTTATTAAGAGAAAATATAAAATCTGCAAATTCTTTAAAAGGAAGTCAGAATTTGCATGGGAAACAATGCATAAAAATATATTTAAATGGCAGATGAAGATATTCGCTAATGAATAGAAAGACATCTTTGATTGTTGAGAGAACATACGTTTTGATGTAGTAAGTTGTTCAGGGCTAATAAAAAAGAGGGTGCATTACAGAGGGTTTAAAGATATTTATTTTTTATTCTTTTTAGGAAATATTATTAAGTTCTTAAATTAGCTTAAGAATGAGTCTGCATATGTTAATGGCCTCAAAAGTTAATTTGAGTTTAACTGTACAGTCAATGTTTTAATCCTCTTAATCATAAATCAAGACAATAATTTAATTAATAACTACCAAATGTGGCACAATATCCTCTATGCATAAAATGTAAGATGAAATATCTAATATTTTTTAAAATCGTCAAATTGTTGTTACTATTATATTCATAGCTGTTAATATTTACTTGCAATGATATCATCATTAAAAACTCATTTCTTGTACATGAATCCGGTGATATCGACGATTTAATAAGTTTTACAAAAGCAACCAGCAAACCGCAGCAAAGAGCAACAATGAGAATACAACTGTAATGAAAGCAAGTTATTGAAGAAGACATGGAGTGTATATAATATAGTTAATAGTGAAATCCGTGCATGCAAGCTTCAATGTTTTTAAGTAGATAAAATTTTTTGAAATGTAACTGAGAACAAAAAAGAGAAAAGGAATATTAACCTTAATTTGGTCTTGGTCCTCTTAGAGTTCTCTATGTCAAGAACTTTGTACTCAAAGGACTAAAGGAGCAGTCATACACGTCTAAGCACCCTTCAGTCTATGGCACGCACAAAGTAGTTTCCCTACATGCATAACAGAAGAGCATCATGTAAAGAAAGTAAAAAATTAAGCAAAAAAAATAACGTGTTTTAGTCAAAATGTCGATTTGCAGGAGTCAAGTGGTCAGCTTATCTATTGTGACTTATAAGTTCCAACCACAGATTCATGTACTTTTCTGATGTAGGAGACGGGCAACATGCTTTTGTGGTAGACCTCTCCCTTACTCAAGCTTAATTACAATACTAACGCCTTCCTCGGTTGCCTAAGAGGCCGGGGAAGTAGCTACAACATTCACAATTTATGAATACAAATTATCTCTCATTGGTAATTTTGTGGTAATATTGGCTTATACTTATGAATTGAGTGTGATGTTACTTCACGAATACATCTGCTCTGAAAACTTATCACCTAACAGTTAGTTTCAAGAATTTTATTCATCCTGAACACCTAACTTCGAGAATGCATGTGCAGAGTGGGTATTTGAAACAATTCATTAACTTCTACAATACCAAAATGTGACTGTCAAACACTGATTGAGAGCCTTAATACTTGCAAGAAAGAGCATGATAGTTTTATAAAATGGATTAGCAAATACTTGCAGCAAATACCATGATAATTTCATAAATTGGATTAGCAATATGAATAGCAAATACTTGCAGCAAATGCCATGATAGTTTCAGAAATTGGAATAGAAATATCACTCACAACCAGACAGACACAGACGCTGCAGTCTCCCAGAGCAAGCAATCAAATTAAAGTAGTCGAAATGGATTATAAATTACATATGGGATTGCTCACAATAAAAAATAGGCGTAGAAACAGGAGCGACGCCGAGCTCGTGGATTGCGTAGAAATGGATGACGCCCGCTTCTATGCGGTCGAAGGTTGCCCAGAGCATCAAGCATAGGCGAAGCCCGTGCGCGCAAGCGGGCGAAGGCTACTTGGATGCGACCGAAGGCCGCCCGGAGCATCGAGCATGGGCATAGCCCGTGCGAAGATGCTCGTATTTATATAAAAATTTTGCTATTATAAACAGAGCTCATCCTTTATATAAAGTTTATGCTTTTATGCTCGTATTTATATAAAGATTCTGCTACTAATTCAACTAATTCATTGTAATTGTTCAAAGATTCTGCTACTATAAATAGAGCTCGTCCTTAATTTGAAATTGATTTATAGCCTGACATGCTCATATAATTGCATCATGCTCATATAATTGCATTCAAAAGAGGAGCTCTCTTTATAATATTTCATATAATAATTTTTATTTTGCTACAAAAATAGAAATTTTACATCTTTGAATGCAGAGCTTCTCTTTTGAATGCAATTATATGGATACATCATGTATGCTAATGTGTTCTCAATTTGTCTGTTAATGATTGGAAAGTGTATGGAGATGTAATTTATTGTTTAAATTAGCATCATTACGATCATTGAAGGGTACATCATGCATGTTACCGTATTCTCTCATTTTGTTTCTTCATTCCTAAAAGGAAGATAACTATTGTCCAACAAAATGGAACCTTAAAATTAGAGCAAGCTAATTGAGAAGGCATAATGCATCATCATGCCTGATATGTAAGGTCGATATGTGGCATAATGCATATATCAAGCACACACAAACATAAAGAAACCGTATAGAAAAGTATTAAGGTAGTTAAGAAAATGTCGAAGTCTAAAAAATAATTGTACCACATCTTCTGATTTCAATCCATCTTACTCTTCCTTTTCTCCCAATTGTGTGGGGAACATATATCAATTTGTTACAGAACTTTAAGTTAGCATTCAAACAAATGTCCAATTTAAGTAAAGATTAAAAGGTTACAATAGATCATATATATATTCTCCAAATTCATACACCTAGTGCTAAGAAGCAAAAAAAGAACAAAAAGAAAAAAAAAACATATTGTTGTGAGTTGGGCATTTTGACAAACATGAGGAGGGCAGTCCAGTAGGATACTTGAGTAGAGGCATCCCAATGCCAACTATTAGGAATTATTTATGATAGTCATCCCACTGCTATTTTTTAATACATAAATTATCTCCTACTCCCAACACCATTTAGTAATTATAAAATTTGTGATCGACACCTCAACAGTCCCTATTCAACATGTTCTCTTTATAGTTGAGATACATAGCAGAATTTTTTTTAAAAAATATCCAGTAGAGATAAACAGCATTGGGATGGCTTGAAGAGGCTTTTTTTAATTATCCAGTAGCGGAATAGATAGGAACGGAGGATTGAAAACATACCTGGAGCCGATTGAAGAGGCTTGGCCGACGGATGCAGGGGAGGCGGAGGGTGAAATAAAACCTTGCTGTAAGGAAGAAAGTAAGCTCCGACGTGACGTGAAGAAATTAAGCTCCGACCAATTCCAAGCGTGAAAAACGATTTCAGAAACTGACTGACGGGCAAGAAGAAGATGGAGTTGCTCGCGATAGGAGTTGCTGCCCCATCTCCGCGAATTTTTAGGTCAGGCGAATGGACCATGCCACCATCAGGACATAAATACTCTTTTCATTGGTGGGGCCCACCTCCATTTGGAAAATTTTCCCCTTCCCCTTTCCCAATCTCCTCCTTCCGCAGCTTTCCCCCTTCTGAAAAAATTTCTCCGCCTGCCGCTCCCTCCTCTTGCCGGTAACCTAGGCCCTTCCCCTTTCCCGAGCTCCTCCTTCCGCTGCTCTCACTCGTACGTCTTCTTCCTCAGCATAGGCAGAAGAAGTGGCGGAAACCCAGCTCTTGAATGCTTAAGTCTGAGATTTTTTCTCCGAAGGTTAGTATCTATCAGTTAATCCCTCTCTTTAATTTTAGATCTAATTTCAAGGTTTTTTTCATGGCCATTTTTCTGATAGGTGCAAGAAAATAGCGGCTCACGGGGGAACAAGTGCCCAGGCCTCTTCCAAAAATGTTGGTGATGAAACGGTCAATGTAATCTTGGCTTTCTTGTGCCCAAGCATTCTATTTTGAAACGATGTGTGTGTCTTATGCTGGACATTAGCTAGTGTTTTTATATTTTACTCTTCAACTGCATTTTTTATCTGAAATTCAACTGCTTTGTTTTCTTTTTGCAGTGGTGCATTAAAATCTGCCACCGTTTTCTGATTTACAACTGCATTTTTTATGTGAAATTCAACTGTTTTGAAAATTAATTGTTGCATTATCGTTATTTATATTTTTTGATGGTTTGTTTAGGACTGAACTAAACCTTTATACTCTTTCAGGTCAACAAACAGCAGGTCGTATTCCCAATTGTTCATTCCGAAGACGAGGCGTATGCTATGTACTGTGAATATGCTTATAGCATGGATTTCAATGTTTGAAAAGAACATTTGAGCTACTGGATACACACAAGGATTATAAAATGTCGAGCATTTAGCTGCGCCAAAGCTGGATTGAAGAAGGTGAGACCCTCACCCAAAAAATATCGTAAATTAGAAACACACACCGGTTGTCTCGCATGCATTTATTTTACCACTGATACAGAGAGTAGGAATTTGACAGTTACAAAGTTTGTCGAGGAACACAATCACCCGTTAGTGATGGAGAACGAGCAATATCTTTTGAGATCGGCCCGCAGCATTTCAAAAATGCAGGGTAGTCTTATTAAGAATCTGACGGACGCGGGAGTTAAAACTGTTCACGCATACAAGTTTTTGTCTAATGAAGTCGGTGGGTTCGAGAATGTGGGCTTTTCAAAATCGGATGCCTAACACTTTGTACAGCGGGAAAAGAAGGCGCTAATTGAAAGCGGTGATTCACTTAGTTTGCTGAAGATTCTACAAGAAAAACAGTTGGAGGACAACATGTTCTCGTACGATGTTCGTACTGATGAGTTGAATAGATTGACTTCTGTACAACCCCGTATCCGGGCGAGCGGGATCCTCCCCAAGTTACGGACTCGGGACGTGCTATGAGCGGCGTTTTGGTGCAGCCCCGTTCGAAGACGTGCAAGTGCTCGTGCGGGCGTGCGGAGGTTTTGCGGGCATAGACTTTTTTATATAATGTAATATTATATGTTATATAATATATATCTTATATTATATATATATTATATAATATGATATATTATATAATATATATCTTATATTATATTATATTATAAATAATATATAATATATAAGATGATAAAAGAGATTAGAGGGGGGAGGGCTCGGTACAGGAAAAGAGGAGGGGGCATGGGGGTACAAGAACTTTAAAAGAAAAAAACAAAAAAGAAAGGGGAGGGGGCCTCGGGTAAACCAAGGCAGCAGGGAGAAAAAAAAGAAAAAGGCAGGAAGAAGAGGAAAAAGCAGGCAGCCCGATCAAGGTGTTCCCTCTCCATCTGTCCCGACCTGGAGCAGCACCGCCTGCCTCCCTCTCTCTCTCCGGCCACCGCCTCAACAAGGAGCAGGCCGCCCACCTCCTCTCTCAGTCTGCCTGAAGCAGCAGTGCCCGCCATCGCTGCCTCCCTTCTTCTCTCTCGTCGCCGGCCAAGCATGGAGCAAGGCTCGGCCTCATCCTCTCTCCCGTCGCCGGCCAAGCCTGGAGCAAGGCTCGGCTCTTCCTCTCTCCCGTCGGCCACCTGGAGCAGGCCGCCCCCGCCCCTTCCTCTCCTTCCTTCTCTCCGTCCAGGCCACCTCCAGGAGCGGGTTTTTCTCCTCCCCTCCGCTTCCCGTCCGTGCTGTCGCAAAGCCCGAGCTCCTCTCGGCCCCCTCTTCCCGTCGCCGCCTCGAGCAAGGCTCGGCCTAAAAGGGAGGCCGACCATCGCCATCGCCGCCTCGAGCAAGGATCGGCCTAAAAGGGAGGCCGATCACCGCCATCGCCGCCTCGAGCAAGGCTCGGCTTAAAAGGGAGATCGGCCACCGGCACCGCCGCCAAGCACGCGCCAAGGGTAACGATGTTTCTACTCGGGCAGGTGAAGCCCTCGATTTACATTTGCATGGAAGCCCCTCTCCACCAACGCGTAGGGGAAGGGAGCTCTCCGACGGGTTGACGTGTACGTCCCCGCTATTAATTGCATCTAGTGTCCGGAAGTGTGAGTACGGATTTAGGCATGCTGTGTGAAGCCCATTCGGACGTATGAGCCAAATTGGTGATGTTCTGTGTGAAGCCCATCCGGACGTGCGAGCCGGATTGGTGATGTTCTGTGGTTCCCGGAGAAGACTCCGAGGAATTTGGATACTATTTATTTGCAGGGAATGCGCACCGTAGCCCCGAAAAAGGGGTGTACGAAATATATTTTGGCCATCTTATGTTAGCCGACCGTAGTTCAGCTGGCAGTCGTTCGTCGAGACGTTGACGTACAGGTGTTGCAGTACCAAGCGGGGAATAGCGGGCTTAAGCCCAAGCTTGTGCCGGCCCTCGAAGGCCTATTTTTATTTAAATTGCCGGCCTGCGCGCCGATGTATGGAATTAATATTCCTGTAATAATTTATAATTTGTGATGCTATGTGAATGTTTGATCTACTCTTTTTGCTTCGGGCGAGCGGTGTGCTTGTGAACCGCTCGTCCCGTGGGAGCCCCGAGGTTTATGCCGGGAAGCCCCTGTTGGCCTGTTGATAGCCTTTTAAGGCAGCGAAGTCGCGCTGTTTGCAGCCCAGTTGGGCAACGTATCGTAGAATGGCTTGACGATGTTGCGTCATTAGTAAGGCGGGTGAGGAATATTTTGTATTGACCCAAGGAGACACATTGGGATAGGAGAAAGTTGGTCTTGAGACCCTCCTTAGATGTTCCGGTCGGCCAAGAGCGCCCTCCGAAGGTGTCTTAGCTCAGCCTTTGGCTTGGGAGGGGAAGAGTTCGTTAGTCTTCCGGGTATGCGGTGGGTCCTCCACGCTGAGACCTTGGGTCTGTCCCTTACGTTCCTAGTCTAGAGCCTAGATTGTTCATTTGAGTGTAGTAGGTGTGCGGTCACCCCTCTTTTGGGACCCCGAACTCCACGGAAGTCAATTTTGACTTCGGTCATTTTTGGCTTCAACAGTTATGGTGCGGTGAGCGTGGAGAGTGACCAGCACGGAAAAACTCATGCGAACGTCATGGCTATAGAAGAGGAGGTAGGTGACGACCAAGGTCATGTGATGAAAGAAGTCCTCTCTCACTCCCCTTTTGTCGGTCCTAACCATCCTAGCATTTCGTCTCAAATGTTTCTCAAATACCAAAGTTTAAACCCTCACAGCAAAAAGTAATATTTAAAATGATGTTCCGCTAGCTAAAATTTCAAGGTTAGGAAGCGCACAGTCAAAGGGTTGAAGTGTTAGTATTAACATATTGGGTTCAGACTTATGCAAGACATCTAAGTTCTAGAAAATGTATATTAATAATTATTCTCAAATGTGTGTTTTAGGATGGGAGAGGTGGGAATAGAAAGAGCAGTAAAACCAAAGAGGATCGCGACATTCACGAATCGTAACTAATTCACCTGTGCTAGGGGATTTGCTTGCGAATCTGTAAAATGAAATCCGGAGAACAAAGATGGATCAGAATCAAACTTGTAACCCTTAATTTCAAATGGATGTGCAGCACCACCAGACACATCCTGACTGTATTTAGCTAAAGACCCAACATAGCATAACCCACCAATACCATTACCAATTACCACCACATCTGCTTATGACTCCTCGGAACATCTGTCATGATTGAGCAAAGAGATGTTTGCGATAAGTGGAATATAAGTATAATTACGGTTTTTAGATTTATATAGGAATGATTAGCAGACAACTAACTACTAAAGGCTCAATCTTTCACTCTCTCATGACAAGCATACATATGAATGTGAAGCGAAGAGCACTTACTGTATCACCGCGTAACCCAGGGTGGTTAAAGTGATGAGTATAATGAACCAAACAAATATTATTTATCGTATCTCTCTTAGTTGAAATCCTACATGAGGTTGATTGTTAGCATGCTATTTATACATCTCTAATTGCAAATATAATTAGTGGAGCTTAATACACCAACAAAGTTATAAGATTTTTATTCTATCAAAAAATACAAAGTATGATAAGATATGAGAACAGAAAATTCAAACGATGATTTGATTTAAAATAGGGAAACAAGAAAGATATATGTAAATTGAATAGGACGTTCTACCCAAGAGATCAAAACGTGCCTTAGGGAGAATATTATATGATTGACCCCGGTTCCCAAGAGGGTGGGCGTAGCGGGTAGAGGTGCCTCGTGTCGGACTTTGGCTTGGTTGATCGAGTTAACAGTTCTTTTGAGTTATTTAATTATCTTTATGTTTGCGTTATAGTTGTGTTGGAGAGGAGACCCCGAGAAGACCCGCCGACCAGGCTCTTATCAAGTTGGCAGGGCTGTAGGCTCACTCGGGGTTGGAATTGGTTTGGAGAGGAGACCCCCAGGTAGACCCGCTGCGCAGGCTTCCATCAAGCTGGCAGGTCCGAAGGCTCGCCTGTGGGGGAAAGGTTGGCTTTTGAGATGTTCTGGTTTAGCCACTTCTACGACACCACGAGCCGGGCTCGGCCCCAGGTAGACCCGCTGCGCAGGCTCCCATCAAGCTGGCAGGTCCGAAGGCTCGCCTGTGGGGAAAAGGTTGGCTTTTGAGATGTTCTTGTTTAGCCACTTCTACGACACCCCGAGCCGGGCTCGGCCCCAGGTAGACCCGCTGCGCAGGCTCCCATCAAGCTGGCAGGTCCGAAGGCTCGCCTGTGGGGGATAGGTTGGCTTTTGAGATGTTTTGGTTTAGCCACTTCTTCGACACCCCGAGCCGGGCTCGGCCCCAGGTAGACCCGCTGCGCAGGCTCCCATCAAGCTGGCAGGTCCGAAGGCTCGCCTGTGGGGGAAAGGTTGGCTTCTGAGATGTTTTGGTTTAGCCACTTCTTTGACACCCCGAGCCGGGCTCGGCCCCAGGTAGACCCGCTGCGCAGGCTCCCATCAAGCTGGCAGGTCCGAAGGCTCGCCTGTGGGGGAAAGGTTGGCTTTTGAGATGTTCATGTTTATCCACTTCTACGACACCCCGAGCCGGGCTCGGCCCTAGGTAGACCCGCTGCGCAGGCTCCCATCAAGCTGGCAGTAAGGTTGTCAGGATCGCGATCCAAATCATAGGATCTTACGATCCTACGATCCAGATTTGTAAATCAATCCTGATATTGTAAAGCGATCCTCGATCCGACCCTACTATCAGATCCGATCCTACCTCGAAACGGTCTCATCTAGGATCTCGATCCTGACAACCTTGGCTGGCAGGTCCGAAGGCTCGCCTGTGGGGGATAGGTTGGCTTTTGAGATGTTTTGGTTTAGCCACTTCTTCGACACCCCGAGCCGGGCTCAGCCCCAGGTAGACCCGCTGCGCAGGCTCCCATCGAGTTGGCAGGTCCGAAGGCTCGCCTGTGGGGGAAAGGTTGGCTTTTGAGATGTTCTTGTTTAGCCGCTGCTACGACACCCCGAGCCGGGCTCGGCCCCAGGTAGACCCGCTGCGCAGGCTCCCATCAAGCTGGCAGGTCTGAAGGCTCGCCTGTGGGGGATAGGTTGGCTTTTGAGATGTTTTGGTTTAGCCACTTCTTCGACACCCCGAGCCGGGCTCGGCCCCAGGTAGACCCGCTGCGCAGGCTCCCATCAAGCTGGCAGGTCTGAAGGCTCGCCTGTGGGGGAAAGGTTGGCTTCTGAGATGTTTTGGTTTAGCCACTTTTCGACACCCCGAGCCGGGCTCGGCCCCAGGTAGACCCGCTGCGCAGGCTCTCATCAAGCTGGCAGGTCCGAAGGCTCGCCTGTGGGGGAAAGGTTGGCTTTTGAGATGTTCTTGTTTAGCCACTTCTACGACACCCCGAGCCGGGCTCGGCCCCAGGTAGACCCGCTGCGCAGGCTCCCATCAAGTTGGCAGGTCCGAAGGCTCGCCTGTGGGGGATAGGTTGGCTTTTGAGATGTTTTGGTTTAGCCACTTCTTCGACACCCCGAGCCGGGCTCGGCCCCAGGTAGACCCGCTGCGCAGGCTCCCATCAAGCTGGCAGGTCCGAAGGCTCGCCTGTGGGGGAAAGGTTGGCTTTTGAGATGTTCTGGTTTAGCCACTTCTACGACACCCCGAGCCGGGCTCGGCCCCAGGTAGACCCGCTGCGCAGGCTCCCATCAAGCTGGCAGGTCCGAAGGCTCGCCTGTGGGGGAAAGGTTGGCTTTTGAGATATTCTGGTTTAGCCACTTCTACGACACCCCGAGCCGGGCTCGGCCCCAGGTAGACCCGCTGCGCAGGCTCCCATCAAGCTGGCAGGTCCGAAGGCTCGCCTGTGGGGGAAAGGTTGGCTTTTGAGATGTTCTAGTTTAGCCATTTCTACGACACCCCGAGCCGGGCTCGACCCCAGGTAGACCCGCTGCGCAGGCTCCCATCAAGCTGGCAGGTCCGAAGGCTCGCCTGTGGGGGAAAGGTTGGCTTTTGAGACGCTTCGGTTTAGCTACTCCATCGACGCCTCGAGCCGGGCTCGGCCCCAGGTATACTTATTGTAAGGGTATAAGGGCAGTTCGGTAGCAGGGAGCGTTATAAGTATCGAGTGGTTCAGAATGATCAAAATGGGCACGAAGAGTTTAGTGTTTTGAATGCAAATTTTGGATTTTCTCAAAATTTTTCTTTTGGGTCGGCTCCCACTCGCCGGATACTTGGGATTTGACATTTCTTTCCGAGCTTGTACCAACCTCGAAAAGAGCGGGGATTGTGTACAACCCCGTATCCGGGCGAGCGGGATCCTCCCCAAGTTACGGACTCGGGACGTGCTATGAGCGGCGTTTTGGTGCAGCCCCGTTCGAAGACGTGCAAGTGCTCGTGCGGGCGTGCGGAGGTTTTGCGGGCATAGACTTTTTTATATAATGTAATATAATATGTTATATAATATATATCTTATATTATATATATATTATATAATATGATATATTATATAATATATATCTTATATTATATTATATTATAAATAATATATAATATATAAGATGATAAAAGAGATTAGAGGGGGGAGGGCTCAGTACAGGAAAAGAGGAGGGGGCATGGGGGTACAAGAACTTAAAAGAAAAAAACAAAAAAGAAAGGGGAGGGGGCCTCGGGTAAACCAAGGCAGCAGGGAGAAAAAAAAGAAAAAGGCAGGAAGAAGAGGAAAAAGCAGGCAGCCCGATCAAGGTGTTCCCTCTCCATCTGTCCCGGCCTGGAGCAGCACCGCCTGCCTCCCTCTCTCTCTCCGGCCACCGCCTCAACAAGGAGCAGGCCGCCCACCTCCTCTCTCAGTCTGCCTGAAGCAGCAGTGCCCGCCATCGCCGCCTCCCTTCTTCTCTCTCGTCACCGGCCAAGCATGGAGCAAGGCTCGGCCTCATCCTCTCTCCCGTCGCCGGCCAAGCCTGGAGCAAGGCTCGGCTCTTCCTCTCTCCCGTCGGCCACCTGGAGCAGGCCACCCCCGCCCCTTCCTCTCCTTCCTTCTCTCCGTCCAGGCCACCTCCAGGAGCGGGTTTTGCTCCTCCCCTCCGCTTCCCGTCCGTGCTGTCGCAAAGCCCGAGCTCCTCTCGGCCCCCTCTTCCCGTCGCCGCCTCGAGCAAGGCTCGGCCTAAAAGGGAGGCCGACCACCGCCATCGCCGCCTCGAGCAAGGCTCGGCCTAAAAGGGAGGCCGACCACCGCCATCGCCGCCTCGAGCAAGGCTCGGCCTAAAAGGGAGATCGGCCACCGGCACCGCCGCCAAGCACGCGCCAAGGGTAACGATGTTTCTACTCGGGCAGGTGAAGCCCTCGATTTACATTTGCATGGAAGCCCCTCTCCACCAACGCGTAGGGGAAGGGAGCTCTTCGACGGGTTGACGTGTACGTCCCCGCTATTAATTGCATCTAGTGTCCGGAAGTGTGAGTACGGATTTAGGCATGCTGTGTGAAGCCCATTCGGACGTATGAGCCGAATTGGTGATGTTCTGTGTGAAGCTCATCCAGACGTGCGAGCCGGATTGGTGATGTTCTGTGGTTCCCGGAGAAGACTCCGAGGAATTTGGATACTATTTATTTGCAGGGAATGCGCACCATAGCCCCGAAAAAGGGGTGTACGAAATATATTTTGGCCATCTTATGTTAGCCGACCGTAGTTCAGCTGGCAGCCGTTCGTCGAGACGTTGACGTACAGGTGTTGCAGTACCAAGCGGAGAATAGCGGGCTTAAGCCCAAGCTTGTGCCGGCCCTCGAAGGCCTATTTTTATTTATATTGCCGGTCTGCGCGCCGATGTATGGAATTAATATTCCTGTAATAATTTATAATTTGTGATGCTATGTGAATGTTTGATCTACTCTTTTTGCTTCGGGCGAGCGGTGTGCTTGTGAACCGCTCGTCCCGTGGGAGCTCCGAGGTTTATGCCGGGAAGCCCCTGTTGGCCTGTTGATAGCCTTTTAAGGCAGCGAAGTCGCGCTGTTTGCAGCCCAGTTGGGCAACGTATCGTAGAATGGCTTGACGATGTTGCGTCATTAGTAAGGCGAGTGAGGAATATTTTGTATTGACCCAAGGAGACACATCGGGATAGGAGAAAGTTGGTCTTGAGACCCTCCTTAGATGTTCCGGTCAGCCAAGAGCGCCCTCCGAAGGTGTCTTAGCTCAGCCTTTGGCTTGGGAGGGGAAGAGTTCGTTAGTCTTCTGGGTATGCGGTGGGTCCTCCACGCTGAGACCTTGGGTCTGTCCCTTACGTTCCTAGTCTAGAGCCTAGATTGTTCATTTGAGTGTAGTAGGTGTGCGGTCACCCCTCTTTTGGGACCCCGAACTCCACGGAAGTCAATTTTGACTTCGGTCATTTTTGGCTTCAACAACTTCTTATTTCTGGATGGACGACCAAAGCAAAATCGATTATGACTGTTACGGTGACGTAGTTATCTTTGACACAACATACAGATTGAATAAGTATAACTTGGCTTGTGCATCATTTATCCCCGTCAACAATCACTAGCAGAATGTATTTGTTGGTGGTGCTTTTATTTCTGAGGAGTCCATCGATTCATTTTGTTGGGTCTTCAACACATTTTTGAAATTTGTTGGTGGCAAACTACCGACAACTATATTCACGGATCAAGACCAAGCTATGGTTGTTGCTATTGAAAGAGTATTTATTGGGACCCGTCATCATTTATGTCAGTGGCATATCTCCAAGAAAGCGCCTTCAAAAGTCTCATGCTTTAATAATGAGAAAAGTGTACGCGGGCTTTTTTTATCAATGCATGAGTAAGTGTGACAGTGAGCTCGTGTTTGATAGATACTAGAATGAGATGATTAGCAGAGGAAACTTGCAAGAAAACTGATGGTTGGGGGATTTACATAGAGCAAGGAGGAACTGGTCTACAACCTTCAACAAGGATGTGTTAGATCTTGGTATATTGTCAACACAACGAAGCAAATCTGCCAATAATGGATTGCATGGATGTTCGAAGGCAACTAGAACTCTGGTGGAGTGTTTCATGGGGTTTGAGAAATTGGTGGGGTCTTTGCGGAGAGAAGAACCAGACGAAGATTTTAGATGCAAGCAAGGGACTGTAAGCTTAAAGGTCAGAAGTTGTGCGATGCTTAAACATGTGTCTAAGTTCTACACAAGCAAAATGTTTTTTAGATTTGAACAAGCTTTCATGGAGGGTGTTGCGGGCGTATGTGTAGTGGATGAAACGAGACATGATGAAAATAATTATTTATACGTTACAAAGCTCTGTGATGGTAGTGATGACAAATGATGGTTTGTTAGCTATAATTCTAAGTCCAATGAGACCACTTGTTCATGCAGAGGTTTCGAGACTAGAGGCATTCTTTGCAAGCATATTCTTAGAATATATAATTTAAAAAATTTAAGAGAAATTCCACCCATATATTTGCTTAAACGATTCTGTTGTAAAGCTAAGAAAGGCATATACCTACCAAATACTCCCGGCATAATAGAGTGTAACTCTAATTTGATATTTAGAAATCACCTGATGCGTTTCGCTTATGACCTTGCAAACCGAGTAGAGAATAGCAAGGATGCAAAGACACATGTTCTGGGAGGATTGCATGTTTTAGCAAATGAAGCAGATGAGATAGTTGAGGCTGCTGAAATGCGAAAAAGAGGTTTGAGCGATGAGAATGACAGAAACACACCATTAGTTAGAGATCCTGTAACGAAGAAACCAAAAGGAATATCGAATGCAAGATTGAAGGGGTATTGGGAGACAGGGAGTAAAAAACCAAGTAAAACTATTAACCTTTTAAAGATTGTTATAGCTTTGATTAATTAGAGTGACCAACGTACTATTAAATAAATTATTTTTTGTAGGGAAGAAAGCCACGGTTAAGAAGGAGACAGTAGCCGCTGAACAAACCTTTGGAGATGTGCAAGAGATCAATTTTTTCAACCTTTTAGCAGAAAATAAAGAGGATACAAAAACAGATGCTCCAACTAAAATTCTTAATGAAGCTCCAAGTGATTTTAATGATGAATTTTATGTAAATTTATCTTTTTCCGGGCATTCCCGATGTCTTTAAACCATAATATTTGTGCGACCATAAGTAAAAGCGGTAATTGGACAAATATTATTTTAATGATGTGATGTAGCTTTGTATTGAATGAAACGAGCCTTTGGAATTGGACAAATGTTAGTTTCTGTTTTATGCTACAACGAGTTACATTTGTATACCATGAATACTCGATCGTTTGCAATCAAAAAATATCAATTATTGGCAAGAGAATGAGATTCTTCAAATCATCACATGTTCAAATGTATCTCTTTCACCATAAGTTAGCATTCGATCAAGATAACGTTGGCACATATGTCGGCCCGATGAAGTAAGACATTTCTACATGATGGTGAAGAACCATTCACACTATGAATTAAAACAGTGTAGGATCGTATAAAATACTAACAATAAAAGGGCAGAAAGTATCGTACATTATTTTAATAAATATAAGCAAACAACTAATTACTATATCATATAGCTGCACTGACAGAGCATACACCTAATTTTTATATGATGGTGAAATTCTCAGCCAATCAACTAAGCATACCAAGCCCTTGCTAATCCTGTCTGAAAATTGAACTTATTACTTTAGCCAATCAACTAATTAGGAAGTCATTACTATATAGTACACCTTGGGACAAAGTTCTCATAAAACTGTATAACATAATTAATATGCAGGGTTTAAAAACATAGTCTTGAGTACACTGACATGTACAGATTATTGATGAATAAGGTAAATACTAACAAACATATCCAAGTAAACTAATTTGGTGGAGCTTAGGTACTATTAACATTAAAAGGCACGTACAGCGCATTAGATACCATCGAGTACAAATTGTTCAAAATAAAACATTGTCTTATAAAACACACTTCCAAAATTAGTGTTTGCATCAATTCTAAACTATTTAGAATAAAATATTGTCTTTTAAATTTAAGTTGATCATGCATCTGAAGGATTTAGTCTAGCAATTCTTTCTGAAATACTGCTTGAAAAAGTTTTTAAAATTTCTGCCACAATTTCGGCGCGAAACCGTGGCATGTTGTCTTGCCAGTTCTTGTGATCTGCCCACGATACGGTTGTCGTGGATGAAATCACTTCCATGAACTTCAGAACAAATACGCCGCAGTCCCAACTATTGTCCTGTTTAGGCAAGCCGATCGCATCCACTACCGGCCAATTAACGAAACTGTCTGAAAATGCCGCTGGAACATCATCTTGAAGCGCCTTCAGTTGTAGTACATGTGACAATATAAATGTAATTGAATTGAATGAATAACATTAAGCAACAATATAATATTGAGTGGTGTTCTTTATACATACGTTAGCACGTATGCTGGCCCGATGAAGGCTGCTTGGGAGCGAATCAAAATATTCCCAACGCTGCTCTTTTACCCAACAAACCAATAAGGCCCAATGACTAGTGAGGTGGCAAGACATGATAATTAATTCTTAAGAATTAACAGGCTCTTCCATAATATGACTAATAAGAGTGGTGTAATTCCTAGTGTTACTTTTTTTATAATACTGCACATTAGACATTGCATATTAGACAATACTATTATAATTTAAATGATAAAGCATGGTGCAATTACTTACTTTACTTATTTTGATGAAAAAAGTACCATACCTCGTGATTTGTGGACACGTAGAGATAACTTCTAATTTTTTGTGAAGTCCTTTTCCTTTTCGCACCAATTACCACATAATAAGCATTTAGATGATTGTCCATGACCCAGCCTTGGCCAAGGAGATCATCAACATCACCTCTTGACATGGATATGTTTCCACTTTCAAAAATTAACATATTCCTGAAAAAGGGAAAAAATAGAAGTTAATAGCTTTCATTACAACCAAGTAGTTTAAAAGGACAAACAAATGTACCTGTCAACAAATTTTCACATGACAAAATCAACACTTTCCCTAGCTCTTTTTGTTAGAAGCAATCTCCCGGGATACTTTACATCTGTCTCATGAATGGTAGGTGTCCGTTTACATATGGCCTTTTTCACCTTTCTTGGGCTAACTCTAATTACTTCCGGAGACGACTTTTGTGTTTAGGAACAATGGTATACTCAAGTGTGGAAGTGGGCTGTGACAGCTGTGGTCTAAACCGATGAAGAACTTGGTTTACATTCACTTTGTAAGGTCTTAAACCATGACTCACAAAAATACTTCAATCATGCAACCTCTTCTTTGATGTATGCCTTGAGTCGGTCTTCTAGACCTCTCCAACCCTCGTCAGTTTGAACATGCTCAATCTTTTCATCACTCCTCGCTCTCTTCATCTCCGACCTAATCATCCTCGTCAAAAATTTCTCTTTACTTCTCATACTCTTGTTCTCATCTATTTTATTCCCATAACCTAATTTCTCGCCAACAAAATCTATGGTCGCAAACTTTACCCTTTTTGTTTCTCTTTCCTCGGTGGTCGTGTTTCAAAATCCGAGTCATCATCTTCCTCACCCAGTAGGACCTTCTCCTCATCAAGAACGCTCCTAAACTCCCCAATGACCTACAAATAACAGTAAATGCAATGATGATGATAAGTAGAAGATTATTTGATAAATAAGTTTATGTTTTTTATAACGTACATAATTCTTGATGAACAAGTTCTCCTGTACTTTCATGCAAAACTTGGCACTGTACTTAAGGGTAGGAGACCAGCGACAAACTCTAGGGTGTGCTAGGTCGACCAACGGAGGTTGGAGCTTGGTGTGTTCGTACATCCACACCTTCAAATATTAAAAGTTAGAGCAAAAAGAATAAACATGATACAAAAAAACATTGTTAGCTAGGAAGACCAACACATACCAGTAATACAGTAGCGCATCCCTCCAAGGAACCAATGTTGCTACCAGCATTTCGAACAGCACTTACACGGCTTAAATGATCGAACTGTAGATGAAGAAACTCATGGATGGCAAGAGGCCAGTTATATTTTAGGAACTCGGGGAGATATGTGATCTTGGTAATACAGGAAGGAACCTTCAAACTCTTCAACGGAAAGAAGAACATAGCTAATAAATAATTAACCAATATACTTAATCTTATACCCTCATCATGGTGAGACCCCTCCTCATCAACAGCTCTCTGAATCTCTTCAGTTAAATTCTTGTGGGTATTTTCCAGAACGGGTGATCTTGAAAACTTAAAGCGAAGACCCGCATTTGGGAGACCCAATATAAGAGCCACTTCATTGACGATCATTTTGACAAGATATTTCCAAAGCTGGAAGGCTTGCTTGTCCTTGTTGTATAACCTCAACAGAACATACACCATTGGTATGTTTTGTGGAATAGTTGGCATTCTGAACATAGGAAGGAGACGGACATCCCTAAGGGCTTCTATAGATTCTTCTGACAATCTATTTAAAAGGGGTGTGACATTGGCTGTGAAGGTATTTGGCGCACATCTACAACTTAGGTATTTGCTCCCGGGCATGCTGGAACTGAAAAATTCTAAGGCTCACTAAATACAACTGCAACTAAGAATACAAAGTTCGACTGCAAAGCATTGAACGGAAATACAACTGTAACTATGGGTTAAAAAAGTGACTGCAAAACATTGAACGAAAATAGAACTGCAACTACGGGTTAAAAAAATGACTGCAAACAAACATCGAAATTAAATAGTACAACTAGGAGTACAAAAAAGACAACATTGAAAGAAAATGCAACTATAACTACACATCACATTGCTCCCGGGCATGCTGGAACTGAAACATAGAAAGAAAAACAACTGCAACCACAACTCCACAATGCGACTGCAAAAATCCAGAGTAAGCGGAGGAAATAATACCTTCTCAGAGTAAGCGGATGACGACGAAAGTTATAATTTCAGTCGGAGATTTTCGTCGGAGATGATTCCACAGCAGGAAATGATGACATTTGAAGGCACCGACTGAGATGATTCCACAACAGGAAATGACGAGATTTTCGTCGGAGGAAAGATCAGAATGGGGAGAAGATCTAAGTCCTTCAACGAAGAAGAAACGATGGAGGCGCAAGCTAGAAATTTTTTGCGTCTAGGTTTCCGCCTATTCTTCCGCCGAGAGATGAGGAAGGAGGAGCTCGGGTTGGGAATTGGGGCAAAATTTGGAATAGCTGGTGGGCCCCATGAGTAAAAGGAGTATTTATGTCATGACCATGGCATGGTCCGTTCGCCTGACCTAAAAATTTTCGCCGCGACAGGGCCGATCCCCGATCTTCGCGAGAGGAAACTGTTAGGGTCAGGGCTCATCCAACGGCCTCAGATGGGGCGGGAGTATCAAACGGTCACTACTTTGACAGCTCAAAAAGCAAACACAAAGCCATCATTCTCAAGCCAGGCAACAAAGATCAAAGTGCCAGCACGATCCGCATCCCAAGGGTCCCAGTCATCACGGCCAAGAGTAGGAATCACATCCCTCAAATAATCCAACGGAGCAGATCAATCCAAGCCTTCCAGCAGGCGCCTATTAACAAGTGGACCAATAAATATTTCCCATTTTTATATGAATTTTCAGTGCAACGTTACCATGTCATTTAAGTTTGTTTTATTTCTTTATTAAGCATGATATTGTAACGGTCATATATGACCAGCTGGGTACTTATATACCCCCTCCTGCTGTATTGTTTTTTTATGCAAGTTTATGAAGTGTTTCATCTATCTTCTTAACCCCCTTCGTCTACCTCTCCCCCTCCGGCCAACCTCTGGCCTTCCTCCGGTGATCACCGCCCATTGCTCCTTGTAGGATCGTTACAGAAACTCAAGGCGCACACAAACACAACGCCGTAAAGAGCAGAAACTGCGGGCCGAACAGCAAAATCAGCGGCTTGAGGAGGAGGAGCAGCGGAGCGGGTTTGGGGCACAAAGGACGACGGACTTTAAAAGGGCAACGCAGCGAGCAGCGGCGTCTAAGCGGCGGGAAGAGGTAGGATGAGGAAATAGCAGAGCACAGCGGTGGTATGATGAAGCGGCGAGCGGCGAGCGGCGAGGCCTCCGTTCGCGGCACGCGGCAGGAGGGCGGGGCACGTGGCCGATTGTGCGTGTAGCGGCGGGTAAGCGGGAATTCCATCCGTGAAGGAGAGAGGGGGAATGCCCTTATTAAGTATACAAGCAGTCATGCACGGGGGACCCCGTGCGGGGCGACATTTTTCGTGGGAGCGACATTTGTTGTGGGAGCGACATTTATCGTGGGGGCATCATTTGACGTAGGGGCATCATTTGACGTGGGTTGGACTTTTGTTGTGGGGGCGATATTTGTCATGAGAGGCGACATTTATCGTGGTGGCGACATTTGTCGAGGGCGACGACATTGGTCGAGAGCGAAGACATTGGTTGGGGGCGACATTGGTTGGGGGCGGCGGCATTGGTCGGGGGCGGTGGCATTGGTCGAGGGCGGCAGCATTGGTCGGGGGCGGCGACATTTGTCTGGGGGCGACTTTGGCCGTAGGGGCCACATTGATCGTGGACGACGACATTGATCGTCGAAGGGGGAACTCGTGCGGGCAACATTAGTCGTGGGGATGACATTTGTCATGAGGGCGACAATTGTTGAGGGGGGCGACATTTATTGCGGGGGCGACATTTTTCTCGGGGGGGGGGGGGGGGGGGGGGGACATTGGTCGGGGGCAGCAACATTGATCGTGGGCGGTGATATTGGTCGAGGGCGGTGACATTGTTCGTGGACGGTAACATTGATCGTGGACGGCGACATTGGTTCTGGTGGTGATATAGGTTGTGGGCGGCGTTATTGGTCGTGGGCGGCGACATGGGTTGTGGGTGGCGACATCGGTCGTAGGCTGCGATATCGGTTGTGAGAGACAGCATTGGACGCGGGTGGGAACATCGATTGTGGGTGGGCACATCGGTTTTTTTCTCTTAGAATGTCATGCGATCTAATCATTTTTTCAATTTTTTGTGTTTGATGAAGTACAACTTGGAAATCATTAATTACTGATAGAAAATTATATCCCCATAGAAAATTATATCCCCAAATATATCAACATATACAAATTCTGAGCTTACATCATAAATTGGTAGAAAATTATATACTTGCAGCATCAAACAGAATCGATATTATTTGTAAGGTGCTATATGAAAAATAACAACTCCGATAGAGAGGAACATACATATAATGATTCAAACCGAGCAAACATACAATAACTTCCATTTAAGATAGAGAGGAGGACAATGATTTCTCCACTGCTATAATTAGCTATTTAGCTTACTCCATTGGAGTTTTTTTAACCTACCATAATAGAAAGAACACAGAATAAAATGTTAAGATGTACAGATGTGCACTACAAACTAACCACTTGCAATTTTATTTTCCCTCTATTTTTCATTACATAGATAACTCACGCAGTTGCGTAAATCAACCGCGCACTTGAAGCAAATCAGTGAATAGACAAACCAGTAAAGTTTTTCCTATGAAGAATAATTTTACTGTGAGTTAATTACTGGTATTCTTTGGAAGCCCTGCAAAGCACTCGTGCACTTGAAGCTAAACATAAATTGGACAAACCAAGAGAACCGCAAGCTCCTGAAATTTGACTGAGTTAATTATTTATCTAGAGATTGAAAAAGATACTTGTTAGAATGTAACTTGAAGAAGAAGCAGTAATTTTAATCTTTCCTTCCTGTAAGAATTATATTTGTTGCATAGGAAATATAAACAACATAGTTTTAGTAACTAAAATAAGAGAGAAACTCAATGATGTTTGATTTAAATTTGCCTGTTTATGATTTAACTCAAATCTGACTGAAACTGAAATGCTATTCACCTGAGAAGTACGGAAAGTAGAGGCTATCATCTTTAAATTGCACATTAAAAATGGAATTATGTAGTTGAAGCCGATGATGCTATGAAAATCTGTTAATGATTTGAATTTAGTCGAAGCTAGCAATTGTCCATTGTAGTTATTAGTCAGAGTGGATGCTTTCCGTTTTCTTAATCACACACATGCCCGATTGATAACAAAATCATAGAACAAATTTCTCCCTATTTAAAAAATTATGATTAGAACCAAATTGTACCCCAAAATCCATAATGAGTGAATAATACAGCTATAGAACAAATCATAAAACCAAGAAGTTATCGGGGTTATTGCTTGACACCACCGAAAAACCGGGGGTCCGAAGAGAGAGAGAAAAATCAATCCAGATTTTTAGTGTGGTTTCACTGATAAGAGAGATAGAAAAATCAGGCCTTATTTAATTAAGGTTGTTTAATGCATAAGGTTAGGGAAATACGAAGGGTGCAGTGCTATCTCAAGATGAACATTTTTTTCATAGATCACAACATGTGCATTACAACATTTTTCCTGTCTCTTATTAGGCTGTAAATACATTTATCACAATGTAAATGTAAAAAATTATATCACCATTAGTTTCAATAACTACTGAGGGTTCAGGTTTAAGACCCTAAATAACTTAAGATTTTCCCTAAAAATTACTCTGCGAAAATCATAAGATTTTATTAAATAATGTGTAAATGTCCCCCAAAAATAACATAGAAAAACCTGGAACAAATATGATGCTGTAAATGTCCATATGATGCTGGAAAAAAAATTACTGATAAGAGTTTAAGACCACACTATAAATACTTTTCATATTAGAGCTTAACATTACTCGATGCTGAAAAAATATAGCAAATTCTGTAAATAATCTGCAAATCAGAGTTTAAGGACTAAATACTTGCAGTCTAGAAGGAAAAAAACTTCAATGCACTTTATATTATATCAGGCAGAGGTACTCAAAGGGAGGAAGAAATGCACAGAGAAGAGGTAATAAAGCATTAGAAAAAATATTTGCCATGAGAAATAGAGTGCTCCATTGAAAAGACCGAAGTAAAGATGCAATTAGATGATTGCAAATATCCAAAATGAAATAACAAAAATGGGAAGCTAACCTTAATTATTTGGCGGAGATCGAGTTAACAAAAATGGGAAGCTATAACTCCGTTGAACCAGGAGTCCGAAGAAGAACCATCGAAGAACTGCAACTGACATCTCTCTTGGAAAATGGGAAGCAATAACTCTGAATAACCAGGAGTCTGAAGATGAAGACGTTAGTTGCAGGCGGAGATTGAGTTACCCGCGATTTACTGAGAGCAATGCAGTACCGAAATTGCTAAGAGGAGGTGCAAAGCCCTAGCGTCGTGCACCTCTGTAACAACCAACCTTACACTCACCGAGCAGGAGGAACTGCACAGATCAGATCTTTTTTGATTCAATTCAATAAAGCAGGAGGATCACCTTTCTTAAACGCACCGCCAGTATTCAGATAATGGGATCAGAGATCAACGGCTCAGATTCAAGCTTTCTTCATCCGGATTCCGCCACATGTCAACTGATAGGGCCAGCTATTAGATCATCACAGCCGTTTAAAATATTTTACCGTTGCAGAAGGGATCTCAATGTAATTAGATGTATAAATAGATGTTTAGCTTGTAATAGTTTTTAAGAAAGTTAATAAGAAAAGTTCACCTTCTTCCTTCCCCCAGCTCTTCCTCCTACCTCCGGCCACTCTTGGCTTTCCTCTATCTCTCTTTTCATTCCTGCAGGACGCCAGATATTACAATTTGGTGCTCTCGTTCCTGCAATTCATCCTCCCCGCACTCATGGCCCCCGGAACCAGATCGCATAGTGATGATTCTCATCCATTGGAGGTCGTCCAGCTCCTCCAAGAAGAACAAAGAACCAGACAGACCCAAATCGACGATCTGCGCAACGACATGAACTCCCAGAACAAACTCTTAGCACAACAAATCTTGGCCTCAAGGGATCACGCGCAAGAACAACAGGATGGACTACGCAACGAAATGCGAACATACATGGAATCCATCCAACGTTCATTGGACCTCCAGAATGCGCGATTGCAAAAACAACCGGAGTACAGCACAGAACATTCGGGAGCAGGCATTTTGGGCGCTTCCCCGACACACGATTCTCCAATTCAGGTTGTTTCTGCTCAACCTAAATTACTTGTTATTCCTTGCCCACGTTTTGCTGAAGGCGATCCGACCGATTGGCTTTACGATTTAAAGAATTTCTTTCAATATAACACAATACCCCCACAGGAATATTTATTGTATGCAGCCTTACACCTTGACAACCCGGCATCACGGTGGTACCAAGCCATGCTTTCAGACCACCCAGCCCTAGATTTTGATTTCTTTGTTAAATCAATCCAACACAGATTTGGCCCTAGCCCTTACGAAAATCCCCAAGGAGCCCTAACCAAACTAACACAAACATCAACAGTTTTGGAATATAAAAAAGAATTTGAAGAACTCAAAACCAAAGTTCCTGGATTAGACCCACAATTCTTAACCAATATGTTTATATCAGGCCTCCAGCCCCACATCCAGAGTCAGGTTCTTATTCATGAACCCAAGGATTTGGAACGAGCGTTCGCAATGGCGCGAATGTTTGAAGCCCAGCACCTAAGATTTCACAGACCCCCGTCACACTCAGCTAAACCCGCTTATGACTTCCCACCAAAGCAAAATATTATTACCCAAAATCAACCTAGACAACCCTCTATTCCAGCCGTCCCCAAACAATTTATCAAAAGACTATCGCCTGGAGAATTACAACTTCGTAGGGAGAAAGGACTGTGTTATAACTGTGATGAAAAGTACAGCCCGGATCATAAATGTAGAGGAAAAGGTACTTTATGCTATTTCCAGGGAACTGAGGATGAGGATTTACAGGATACCACTGATCAGTTATCCGATATTGAAGAGGACATTCCAACATCCGCCGCCCTAATCCAAACATTAACAGACTCCTCTCCTACTCATTTCATTCGCTTCACAGGACTTATCACTCAACAGCCGATCGAAATTCTCGTTGATAGTGGTAGTTCACATAATTTTATATCCCCTCGCATGGCCAACTTCTTAGGATTACCTATATATGTCATACCAGATTTTCCAGTATTGATGGGAAACGGCTCATCCATCAAATGTAAGGGTATTTGCAAGGACACCCAGTTGCTCATTCAGTCTAACTCCTTCACAGTCAACTTATACGTTTTAGACATCATAGGAGCCGACATTATTTTGGGAGTACGATGGTTACGCCAATTAGGGCCAATAACCACCGACTACTCAACCCTATCAATGTCTTATATAGGAACCGACGGACCAATCACGCTCCACGGACATAATCAATTTAATAATAGCCAAATATCATCATCGCAACTTTCAAGGTTACTGTCCTTACAACCCTTAGCAGTTTGTTGGCTCATAACTTCAGATTCCGTATTCCCAGCAACACCGATAACTGATACCATAGCAGACTTACCACAGGAATTTAACTCACTCATCACCAACTATGCACAACTATTTTCAGAACCCAGCCTGCTGCCACCAAAACGACAAATTGACCATCAAATTAACCTCGAAGTAGGCGCACAAGCACCTAATATAAAATATTATCGCTTTCCCTACTACCAGAAGAATGAAATTGACCGCTTAATCATCGAAATGTTACATAAAAATCATATCAGACCCAGCACATCTAGCTTCTCATCTCCAGTCCTTCTCGTTAAAAAAAAGACGGAACTTGGCGGTTTTGTGTAGATTACCGCGCACTTAATAAAATTACCATTAAGGACCGATTTCCAATCCCTACAATTGACGAATTACTTGATGAATTACATGATGCACGTTATTTTTCAAAACTCGACCTCCGCTCCGGATATCATCAAATCCGAATGGCAGAGGCCGATATTCACAAAACTGCATTTAGAACACACCAAGGCCATTACGAATTCACCGTATTGCCTTTTGGTCTGTCTAACGCACCTTCCACTTTCCAGGCTTTAATGAATACAATATTCCAACCTTATCTACGGAAATTTATTGTTGTTTTTTTTTTTGATGATATTCTTATATATAGCACAACTCAAAGCAATCATTACTCTCATCTCAAACAAACACTGGATATTCTAACTCAAAATAAATTACATATAAAACTAAGCAAGTGTTCGTTCCTGACATCTTCCGTAGAATTTTTAGGCCATCACATATCACACGGAACTGTCGGCCCAACAAAATCTAACCTACAGGCAGTCCAAGATTTTCCAACACCCAAAACACAAAAAGACATTAGGGCATTTCTGGGTCTGACGGGATACTACCGCAAATTCATTAAAGGATACGCGACAATAGCTCTTCCTCTAACGGATTTATTAAAACAAACCCCTTTTCAATGGACCCCCGAAACTGAAAATGCTTTTTCAACCTTAAAATTAAATCTGACTAAACCCCCGGTATTAACTCTTCCCGATTTTCATCTACCCTTCGAACTAGAAACTGACGCATCAGGAAAAGGAATTGGCGCAGTCCTAACACAAAATAAAAAACCCATCGCTTTTTTTAGTAAAAAATTATCACCGCAGATGCAACTTAAGTCGACATACGTTAGAGAAATGTACGCAATTATAGCATCTGTGTCAAAATGGAGGCAATACTTACTCGGGCATAGATTTGTTATTTACACAGACCATCAGAGCCTGCACCATCTTCTTACCCAGGATATACACACACCGGATCAACAAATTTTTTTTTCAAAATTACTGGGATATGATTACGTTATCAAATATAAGGCCGGCAAAACGAATGTTGTTGCCGATACGCTATCACGAATTGACTCTTCACCCGAACATCCTCCAGAAATGTGCCTAAACAGGATCACAATCCCAGTCTCACCTCTTTTGAGTGGACTGGAACAAGCATACAAAACTGATGCTTATGCCCATCAAATTCTCCACACCATCCACAACGCACCAGACCTTGAACCTAATTGGTCCACCAAGGGACCTTATATTTACAACAATCATAGACTATACATTCCAGAAAATACAAACATACGACACACACTAATTAAGGAGGCGCATGATAGCCTTTGGGGAGGACATTCGGGCGTTAAAGGAACGACCGTTCGACTGCAGCAGCAATTCTACTGGCCCAACATACGTAAACAAGTCGAACACTATATTAAACAATGTGATATATGCCAAAAAGCAAAACCAGCCAACCACCTCCCATACGGTCTACTACAGCCCCTACAAACACCAGAAAAATTATGGTCTGACCTCACGATGGATTTTATCACTCATTTACCTATTTCCAATTCGTATACAATAATAATGGTCGTCGTAGATAGATTTTCAAAAGCTGTACATTTCGCTCCAGTAAAAAAATTAACTGGACCAAAAGTTGCAGAAATTTTTTGGGAAACCGTAGGTAAATTGCACGGAATACCTGAATCCATTATATCTGACCGGGACACAATATTTGTTAGTAATTCCATTATATCTGACCGGGACACAATATTTGTTAGTAATTTCTGGAAGGAACTATTTAGATTACAGGGGACAACACTAAAATATAGTTCAGCCTATCATCCCCAGACTGACGGACTCACAGAGCGAATAAATCGTTCACTAGAACAATATCTACGTATATTTTGTAACCACAACCCTAAGAAATGGACAAATTATCTAAGTTTTGCAGAATATTATATAAATACCTCGTTTAATTCGGCGACCGGTATGACCCCGTATGAGGTCATGTTCGGTCGGTCTCCCCCTGGTTTATTATCTTACAGCCCAGAGAGTACAACTAATGAAGCAGCAGGAGCTTCCATGGCAAAACGAGAAAAAATCCTGCACCAACTCAAGGCAAATCTGCATACGTCGCAACAGAGAATGAAAACTTACGCAGACAAGAAACGAAAGGAGCTACAACTACAGCAGGGGCAGTGGGTTTTGCTAAAATTACATCCCTACAGACAACTATCACTGGGTCGTTCATACAATAAGAAGTTAGGCCTCAAATACTACGGCCCTTATAAAGTACTGGAGGTCATCGGCAAAACAGCTTATCGGCTCGACCTCCCTCCCGAGGCGAAAATCCATCCAGTTTTCCACGTTTCCTTACTAAAACCATATATCGGAGAACCTGGTCTACAACCGGTTGCCATTCCAGAAAACCATTGGAGGAACAACCCGCTACATAAACCGCTGGCCATTATTACAACTAGACAAATTTCACGACAAGGAAAAAATGTGCAGCAAGGGCTTGTCCAGTGGGAGGGACTTCCCCCAGAAGACAGCACTTGGGAGGATCTATCAGACATCGCTGACTTCGATTTCCCCAGCAAAAATTCTACCAAACAAACAGTAAACTTCGACGAAACGACTTGGAAAACGAAAGGACAACGAAGCAACAGAAGACCCAAAGAAGCAACAGAAACTACTCATCACTCAGGCAATGAAAACCAGTTCGGAAAAAAAACAGAAGAGCGACCAGCCACAAGGAGGAACACAGAACTTCGACAACAGGATCTTACCAAGTCAAGCTAAGAGAGGCAGATATCAGCTGGGATGTTGCAGCCATAAAGCTTGTAGAAATTCTGTTCTTACCAACATCATGTTCTGCCATCACTCTTTAGCCAACCAGGAAGATCAACCGCCGCCGCAGAACAAGCTCCTTTTCGCGATTTTAGGGTTTCATAGAAGTGAAGAGCACGATGCGGACATCGTTTTTATAAAGCAGGAGGGTAAATGTAACAACCAACCTTACACTCACCGAGCAGGAGGAACGGCACAGATCAGATCTTTTTTGATTCAATTCAATAAAGCAGGAGGATCACCTTTCTTAAACTCACCGCCAGTATTCAGATAATGGGATCAGAGATCAACGGCTCAGATTCAAGCTTTCTTCATCCGGATTCCGCCACATGTCAACTGATAGGGCCAGCTATTAGATCATCACAGCCGTTTAAAATATTTTACCGTTGCAGAAGGGATCTCAATGTAATTAGATGTATAAATAGATGTTTAGCTTGTAATAGTTTTTAAGAAAGTTAATAAGAAAAGTTCACCTTCTTCCTTCCCCCAGCTCTTCCTCCTACCTCCGGCCACTCTTGGCTTTCCTCTATCTCTCTTTTCATTCCTGCAGGACGCCAGATATTACAACCTCCTTGCGAGAGGAGGTGCGTGGAAGAAATCGCGTGAAAGAAGCCCTAGCGCCTGCCATTCTATATATCGAGGAGGAGCAGAACGCGTAGCGACGACTTGCGATTGAAGGAGGTGTACGCGATCGGAAGCAGAGAGTGGAGGAGATGTTGTGGCGTTGGAGTGACGCCGCAGGAATTGCCCTACTTGCGCGATGAGATGCCCTACCTGCGCGATGAAGAAAGGAAGAAATCGCGGATCGCGATTTTGAGGTGTAGGGAAGCCGGAAATCTGTATTAATTAAGCTTTGATCAGGCCAAATGACAAAAAAAAACCTAAAATTAACTAAAAGCTATTTTTATGAGGGAATTTTGGGACTAAAATGTTATACCATTGAAAGATTAGGGTTTCCTTATAGTATAAAGATATATTGTTTTTGTAATTTCTTTTCCTTCAGAATGAGGGAGAGAAAAAAAAAACTATATGTTTATATAAATTTGTAATTTTGAATTTTTTATATCTTATACTATTTTTTTATCAATTAGACGTTAGTAGAACAGAGTTCGACGTTCGTTGAACAGATATCGATTCGACGTTCGATGTCTGTTCGGCGAACGTCGAAATACTATTTTTTTTATCAATTAGACGTTAGTACAACAGAGTTCGATGTTCGTTGAACAGATATCGATTCGACGTTCAATGTCTGTTTGACGAACGTCGAAATCCATTATTATTTTTAATTGGCGGAGCACTCCGGTGCCGCACCAAAGTGCTGAAATAATATATATATATACACATCTACTCTACCAGAACGTAACTTCTTTATTTTTATTGTGTATATTTTATACTATTTTTTTAACAATTAGACGTTAGTCGAATAGAGTTCGACGTTCGTTGAACAGAGATCGATTCGACGTTCGATATCTGTTCGACGAACGTCAAAATCCATTTTTTTAAATGGCTGAGCACTCCGGCGCCGCACGAAAGTGCTGAAATAATATATATATTATTTTATAATTTTGTGACCGATTTACACATCTACTGTAGCAGAACGTAACTTCTTTATTTTTGAATTGTTTATATCTTATACTAATTTTTTTTAACAGTTAGACGTTAGTCAAACAGAGTTCTACATTCGTTGAACGGAGATCGATTCGACGTTCGAGGTCTGTTCGATGAACGTCGAAATCCATTTTTTTTAAATGGCGGAGCACTCCGGCGCCGCACGAAAGTGATGAAATAATATATATATATATATATTATTTTATAATTTCGTGACCGATTTACACATCTATTGTAGCAGAACGTAAAAAACTTTATTTAATATAGATATATCCTTATTATATAAGCAAACCCATAAAGGAGTTTGGTATAACATTTTAATACTATACTACCCCTCGTATAATCAACTCTCCTTTTCATTTATTTGGCTCTTTTTAGTCATTTTTCTTATATTTAGAGTAGGCATGCGAGCGGTGCGGTTTGGTGCGGTTTGGAGGCAAACCGAAACCGCACCGCACCAAAACCGTGCGGTGCGGTTTGATTTCGTGCGGTTTGGTGTTGGTTTGTGCAGTGCGGTTTCGGTTTTTTGACATTTTTTTGATCTTTTTCAAAACAATCAATCAAGGTACTTTTTTAGAACTGTTATCTCCCTCCATTACAAGCGGATCTTTTCCTTTGTTCTTTTTGGATGTCATCAACAATTATGCACAACAACACGATGACTCTAATGAAGACTAGTGGAGAACTGGAAAGGGGCTGGCTCTCAGATGTTTGTTGGAGAACTTGACCGACAGTCCTATGACAAACTAAAATCTGAAAGCTAAAATCTGCTTATAATCAGCATGTATGTACAAATAAAAGCTAAAATACGTGTGTGAATTATAAGCTAAAATACTTGTGCTGAAACATACTAGAGGTTGGAGTCAAACAGAAGGCTAAAAGCTGTCGGGCCCAAAACCATGGAACATGCCGAACAGAAGACTAAAAGCTATCAGGCTCTAATTCTATTCATGGATGAAATGACTTGCTCTTACTATAATTTATAAAATATTAAGTAATTTGAGAGCTTACCTTGAAATCTTGAATTAATCCGGTGGTATTGGCATCTCCCTCAAACATTCCAGATTTTCATGTCTATGCTTCCATGGTCCCTAACCAGCCTGTTTGAGGAAATCCTGCATCATTGATGAAAAAAACAGAATTAACACCAAGGAAAATAACTGTACAGATCTTTTGGGCTTTGGCTCTTTCAGTGTTGGAGACTCGGAGTACAGGTGTTGGAGAAATGAGAATGGAGATCGCACCTTAGAGATGTCGGCAGCGGCGCATGGGGACACAAACACAGTAAAAATCGTGTTGGTTGCAGTCGACCCTCGACAATGCGCCAATGGCAGAGCCGTAGGGGGGATTGAAGAGGAGATGGAGATCACTGATCAGAAGATGCAAACCGAGGGAGTACTGCAGTGGCCTATGACCTTCCGCCCTTCAGTCTTAACTCTTCACGCAACGTCAGGAAGAAGAAGAACAGTGAGTCAGGGCTAGCAAATGCTTTGAGAAATGATGAGAAGCAAATAAGAAATCTAGGGTTTTCTGTTTTTTACGCTTTGCTGCTTACGGCTTTGGTCCTTCACTCCTTTGGACTAATTGAAAGTTGAAACCGACTAAACAGTTATCCACCTATCCAGATCCGTGACTGTGAGAAACCGACAGAGATGCGGTTTGAACTTTAAACCATGAAAGTTGAAACCAGAAATGATGTTGTCTAATTTCTACTTTGTTGTTTGCACTAGCACCCCACCAACCAAGCAAGTTGAAGACATTTTAAAATTTATAAATTATAATTTAAAAATATGGTGCAGTGCGGTTTACACGGTTTTTACAAACTGAAAACCGCACCAATAAACATGCGATTTTTAGACCACTAAAACTGAACCGCACCGAACCCGATCGGTTCGGTTTGGAATGAGGTGCGGTGCGATTTTGCGGTTTGGTGCGGTTTTTGGTTTTCCTGCGCAGCCCTAATTTAGAGAGGAGGGGGAGAAATTATGTTTTGTATGTCAAAACGTATGTTTTTTGCAAAATAAAAATTGTTATCGTAATTTAGATTTTTTACGATCATTTTGAGTACTCATATGTATATGTTGCGGGCACAGCCCGCAGCGATGCATCGAGCACGGGCGAAGTCCGTGCGGAGGCTGACGAAGCCCGCCTAGATGCGGCCGAAGACCACCAACTCGCAGTCGGAAAAAACGATTCAATCTGATTTTGCCACCCTATTCATCAGTAGGTAGATTTTGAGAACGAATGTCGCCACCACAACTAATGACACTCCCACGACAAATGTTGCCCCCACGACAAATGTCGCCCCCACGACAAATTTCGCCCCCACGACAAATGTCGCTCCCTTGACAAATGCCGCTCCCACGACCACTGTTGTCGCCTCAGCCAAATGTTGCTCCCTCGACAAATGTCTCACCATCGACAAATATCTCACCCACGACAAATGTTGTCTGCACGGGGTCCCCCGTGCACAACTGCTTGTATATATATAATAACATATAAAAGCTCAATCTTTTTTAAGCCTAAAAATCATTAGCTGGTTCTCCCTCAATACATGTCGGAATTAGGCAAATAATATATGCATTTTATAGCCAAGAACGAGATCTACAACTTTCATGTTGAACATTCTTTCAAAATTTGCACGGTTTGGCCGGAATCTCGCCCGAAATGTTCCTAACTCGAAATGAATACAATAATAATAAATTTCAAAATTCGAGGCAGCAACCTTTCGGGCCAGATTCCGGCTAAACCGTGCAAATTTTGAAAAAATGTTCGACATGAAAGTTGTAGATCTCGTTTTTGGCTACAAAATGAATATAATATTTGTCTAATTCCAACATGTATTATGAGAGAACCAACTCAAGCTTTTTTAGTCGTGCACGGGGGACCCCGTGCGGGCAATATTTGTCGTGGGGGCGACATTTGTCGTGGTGACGACATTTGTCGCGGGGGCGACATTTATCGCGGGACATATTGGTGCTTCCAACATTCTGATTTTATTACCGCGTCTCTTTACAAATTTGAGCGGGACATATTGGCGGCAAAGTAGAAATGACTCAAAAACCAAATCTTTTGAAATAAAAATTTGAAAGGGTATTTTAGGTAAGTGAATGTTACACCATGACTGAGGGTATTTTGGGGAGACGAATGTTACACCATGGCTGTTTTTGAGTTTGCTTATAGTATAAAGATACACACACGCACACACTAATACACACTCATATTAGTCCTCTGACTAGTGATAGTGCATCGAAGGTCTCTCCTGTTTCGTGCGACAGTACTTATTTTCGGCGGATTTTGTCCGCCCCTAATTATTTAATTTTTAAAAATTCAAAAGTATTATAATTTTTTTAATATTATTTAAAAAGAAATAATTTAGAAGTATTATAATTGTTTTTTTAATGATTTAATAAACTATTAAATTATTAAATCGAAAATTAATATAAATTAATATTTTTAAAATTGAAAAAAATCAAATGCGGCCCTAGGGCGGCGAGGTTTTAGTCTCCGTCGGGGAAGTCGCTGACAGCCTGCCTGGACCCCACCAGGAGGTTCCCCGGACTCCGACGAACCCGCCGGGGGTTGTCCGACGGCGAGCGGCGAGGGCCACCGTCGATGGGTTCGTCCGAGTCCGGCGAACCAGCCGGCGGCGGAGGCCAAAGTCCTAAAGGCCTAAATTTTTTTTCTGGTAGGAATTGTCGGGAGTGTTACACCGAGCATTACACCGCGCACTTCTATTGGACAACTATAAATCTTTGTATATATGTGTAAAATATACACACACACAGACACACGAGTGACGGGCATGGGGCTCCGCCCCTACAGCCAACTGCGAAGAATCCTCAAGTGATGGATATTTGGAGTGGACCCTGAGGGGTTTGGGCCTAAGAAAGTCATTTTATGGCATGAAATAGGTTGCTCTCATGAGTTCTTTGTGCGTGGTAAGTGACAGTGCACGTGGGGCCACCAGTGCCCCACATGACAAAACTATGGCCACTACATTGCCCCGATGTAACAGCTCTCCCACCGCTCACAAACCCTCAAGCACTATACTCCGCACGTCGCTCGTTTTTGTCGTGTGCATAGGAGTTTGCGAGCGACATGAGAGTGCATTTTTTATTGTTGGTAAGAAAATTTGCTTATATGAGAGGACATTTTTTAAAATTAAAAAACACATAAATTAAAAAAATTGAAAATTTTATAAAATCAAAATGATAAATGTTGAAAAAAAGATTATTTTTTACGTTTTAATATAGTAAACATAGAAATTTGCAGATTATGAGTAATAGTAAATAATATTCAAAATAATTATGCAAAAAATATGTTATTAGCAATACATAATGCAAGTTGATTTTATATAAGAGTGGTGTTATGGACACACCATAAATGACTATGGACAACCAACAGCTATGTACAACCCAATCTCGCTATGTACAACCAGATCTCACTATGTACAACCAATCTCTCAAAATAATTGTTTTCTCTCATTTTTCCTTCTTTTGGGCATTTCACCTATGGATTCAGATCGCCCACAACTTTTGGGCATTTCACCTATGGATTCAGATCGCCCACAACTGTATTTTCCGCGGGCATCTTCCTCGGCTCTGGATTCCTCCGTCTGCCAAATCTGCCAGTGAAGGTGAAAAAGTGCAGGACTTCTCTACTCGGCAACAAAGAAGGCGTTCACCGTCGGTTTTGGAAAGGGGTTCAGGGGAATGCTTCATCTCCTTCATCATCTACTTCTCGTGCAACCCTTGTTCTCGTTTTTGGAGCAGGACGTTCAGGTCCCGACTGCCTTGATTTTTTAGGAATGGACAACATATTATATTCTCCATCCTTGGGATACTCTTGAAACAAGAGAGGCAAATTCTGATCCATATTTCTTCATTTAGACTGTTGCCAAAACCCACATCCAGATCATGGCTTCTTCTTGCCGGAATAAATCCAAGACCCGGTCCCTTTAGAATATGTAAACTATGGTGGAGATAAAGATCGACACTACAGATCTGAACAGGAAAAGGAAGAAGACAATCTACAGCCCTTTCGACTCAACCAGAACCAGTCTTTCAAGCCACGCCGATGAGGAGAAGTGCAGGCCGCCAATTTTGATCAAGAGCAGGATAAAATACCTCGATGCTATCTTCGTAGATTTGAAGATCAGAGCTATCGCCGGGATAGGAGACTGGCGCTTGACTTCTCGATCATGGAGAGGGCGAAATCCAGAGCAGCTTGTCGGTACTGTTTCCTATTGTCAATGGCCGAAAGCTCCTTCCCCTGAAGATCAGATCGGGAACGGTGAAGAAGTCATGAGCGAAACCTCAAAATCACGTGCAAGATGGTCTCGGAGTGGGTTGTACATAGCGACAGATATATTAGAATGAAATTAGGATTTTTTTATGTTTTATTTTTGTAAAGTGATGTGTCCATAGCCATATATGGTGTGTCCATAACACCACTGTAACGCCCCCGACCTTTTTTTCAGTGAATTATTTAATTTCTTATTTGACGTAGTATGACGTCAGAGCGTTATGTTAGCGCGTGTTGGTCATGTGACGTTGTTAGAGCGTGCTCTTAACTCTTTAGGTTTCCGCGTGGCTCGGTGATGCCTGGTAGCAAGATTCCCTAGCGAGCCGGAGTCTGTTTGGTGACTCGGTGGAGTCTCTTGGGGAATGCTTGTGTTTTGGCTTCGGGAGGAATTTGCCCGAGTTTTGTTCGTCGGATTTTGATACCGACTTTGCCGTTAGCGCGTTTTGCGTTCGTTAGGTTTGACCGGCCAAATTTTGGGATTTGCGTCGGGAGTGGAAATTTCCACATTAGGAAATTTGATCGGCTAATTTTAGACTTGCTCGTCACGTTTCGTCGCGTTCCGAGCATTTTTGGAGCCTCGGCGCGCGATTGAAGTTTTGTATGTTTTCGCGTACGCCGTTAACTTTAGAAATTTTTATCTCGAAAACGGTGCGTCGGAATTCGATTTCGACTTCGCCGTTGGATTCGTAGCGTCGTCATTCGCCTACGGTGCGAATTTCGTTCGATTCGGCGCCCGTTTGGCCCTCCGTAACGGTATAATGTTATATCATTTTTTATATAATTATAAATATTATTGTTATATATGTATAAAAAATATATATATGTATAAAAAATATATATATATATAAAAAAAAGAATATAAAAAAATTAAGGGGGAGAGGGAATCGGTGAGAATGTTATATCATTCTCACCGAATCAGCCCCCCCCCCCTTTTTGCCTTTCCCGCCGGTTTAGCAGCCCCCCCTGTAAATGTTATATTTAATATTATTATTAATAATATTATTATTAATATTAATATTCATGAGTTTATTTATATATAAAAAAAAAGGCAAGAAGAAACCCCCCCCCCCCCCTTTCTCCTTCCTCCGAACCAGCAGCCCCCCCCCCCTCCTGTGCGAGAGAAATCGAGGCGGAAACCTCTCGTTCGCGAATCTTCCGACGGCCGCCACCGCCGATCCGGTGGACGGAATTTCGATCCGATCGCGGCGTTGGAAAGCTCTCGGCGAGAGCTTCGAGATCACGGTAAGCTTTTCCCATTTCGGTGACCGTTTCGCCATAGTTTTTTTCGGCCCTAACCCCGGTTGTCCGTTTTTTCGTAGATCTCGTCTCCGCGCGCCCCCTTTTGGACGGATCTACGTGGTGGAGTATTTTTGGGTGGACGTTTTCAAGAGCGATTTGAGGCAAGTGGACTTCTCCCCTCTTGCGTGCCTCCTTGGGTTTTTTTTTTCTCGCCTTATTGTCTCTCCTTGTCGTAGAACACCGAAGTAGTGTAGGTGAGATTAGAAATATTCCTAGGTTAGGGCTTGTAGTCGGCCTAAACTAGGAAGAAATCGGAATTTATTTTCTAAGTTGAATTCGGCGGGTAGTGGGAAATAATTCGGCGGGTAGTGGGAAATAATTCGGCGGGTAGTGGGAAATAATTCGGCGGGTAGTCGGCAATAATTCGGCGGGTGTCGCCGAATTTAGGTTTAGTCTATTTCGGCGGGTTTTGGTTGTAGAACTTGGTAGTTTCTAAGTGGTGTTGTCGGCCAGTTTTGGCGCCGAATCGTGGATCCTTAGCATGTGGTAGCTGGGTTTCTGAATGAGTATGGTACCAGGGGAGTTCGAGCCGTGGCCACCACCATTCCCTCCTTTGGACATTTTGGGTTCCTGTAAGAGGTTGGAACTCTATGTGTGTGGACCCTGTGGCGGCCCCTTTAGTACTCTTGAGACACCTGGACCTGCTTGTTCGGTTGTGACTGTTCTTAGTCTCCTACACAGGTTTGGGATTTGTGCTAGTGCTAGTGATTTACAAGTTTAGGACTGTTAGTTCCCTTCATACTGTTCTTTTAGCGCATATTAGTTCCCCTTTTGCCTCTGCAGGCTTGAGCTGAGTTTTGGTACGTTTTAGTACTTGTTGCATTTCTCTCAATTTTCTGATTATTACACTTACATTTTTGTCCCTTTTTTTTGGATTCTTAGCTGAGGTTTTCAGCATTTCCCTTGCAGGGTTGGTAACCCTTTTCTTTCTGCTCTTCTCATTCGATTTTTATCTGATTTTTCTTTGCCACTTGTTTTATTATTTCTTGTTGAGGTGTTCTTCTTTTGAATGCCTCAGGTTCAGGTCTGTAGCCGGCTGAGCGGCTAATTTCAGGAGTTTCTTTATGGACTGCGTGGTGGCAGTGTTTTCCTCACCTGTTGAGGTAGTTCTTTAGCTTTGTAGTAGTACATACATACATGCTCGCCAGCGAGTTCGTGTCAGGTTGTTGACGCTCGTTGGTGATTTTCCTTGGTGATACTAAGTCTTTGCTTAGCTGCTAGTTTACCTGTTTTGTGGTAGTTTCACTTGCTCTCTGGGAATGTTTTATGCTAGGTTGCTAGTTACTTTACAACCTATAAGAACTACTATATGTATTGCATGATCAGCATGTTTTATAAAAGCTCATACACTATTTTCCAAATGCGTAAAAAGATTGTTCTCTTTATAAATATTATAAATTGAAATCTAGGGTCTTGCATAGTGTAAGTTGTCCTCTTAGGACACTTATGCGCTCTTTTAGGACGTTAATCATAAATGAAGTATTTTTCCGCTACGTATAAAAAATAGTTTTCTAACCGTGGACTTTCTAACCCACTGAGCCGAGGGATACGGCCAATCAATTTAAAAATAGTTTTCTATTCATTTTAACTTATGATTTGAAAGTTTAGAGTGTTGCCTGAGCGTCAGCAGTTATCCCCTGCTTGACGTGGCATCACAGCTCGTAGTTATCTCGTGCTCTGATTTATTTATTAATGAGAAAAATGCGGGTTGTGACAGTTGGTATCAGAGGGAGGTTGCTTGACAAATTGTCGGACAACCTTTCCCTATTAGTATTAGATGTTTAGCATCATATCATACACACACCGGCATGTCATCAGTACGTCTTGGCTGAAGCACGGACACTACACTCATAGCATAACATGAAGTATACGGGGCATATTATGTATTTATGGGGTGCATAATATGTGTTTGTATATGGATCCACCATAGGAGGCAACATGTGAGGGTTATGTATTTATGGGGTACATAACCTCATCACATGAATGCGACTAGCACGTTTTCTTTTTTTGTTGCATGGAAATGTTATGTATTTATGGGGTGCATAACATTTTCATGTGTACGCCGCTCATAACATGCATTAAGTCCTTTTTTAGAATGCATAGCACAATCATGCATAGCATAACATTGCATAAGCACAACGTGCCAAGCTAAAGATTTGCAGGATGACATGTGTACACACATAATTTTGAGTCAAAAAGAATATAAATTCATGCATTCCCGATCTAGGCACAAGAGTTAGTGTGATGATAGTGAATCATCGTAGGATAAGCATAACATCATTATTGAAAATCCCAGAGCAAGTTAGCAGCATGAGCAAGTACTTAAGTATGTATTGTTTGTACTATGTTGTTTGGTTCTAGTGGGTGGGCTAGGTTTTTGATTAGTGTTTTGTTGTTCCATTAGAATGTCGAGGCGTCCTTCGACACGGTTGACTCCCCAATCGGAGGGAGAATCTTCAGGTGCGCAGAGCAATGCAATGATAGAAGGTCTGCGACAAAGCAATGAAGCCTTGTCAAAGCAAGTAGTGGATTTGCAGTCTCAGGTCCAGTCCCTGTTAGCAGTTGTGGCAGGACAGACTCCGAGAGTTCAGGACCCTGCTGTGAGTCAAGCTGTTCCTATTCCCCCTGCTCCTCTGGTGCCTCCGGTCGTGGTGCCACCAGAGATGACCTTTATTTCTCAGTTTCAGCGACTTAGGCCTCCGACGTATGATGGCAAGGCAGATTACATGGTCTTAGACGATTGGATGATATCAATCGAGGAGATGTTCTCATACTCCGGGATCACTGATAATCAGAAAGTGATGTTAGCCGCATATCAGCTCAAAGGGTTGGCAAAGGGCTGGTGGCTGAGGGAGAAAGAAGGTCTGAAGGACGGGTGTTCCTGGGAGTCATTTAAGGAGCTACTTCTGAGCAAGTTTCTGCCATCGGTCGAGAGGGACCGTCTGATGAATGATTTCCTGCACTTAAAGCAGAGGCAGCTAACAGTTAGTGAGTACGAAATCGAGTTTAGTAAGCTAAGCCGATTTGCCCCAGACTTGGTGAGTTCCGATGAAAATAGAAGCAAGCGATTTCTGGCTGGGCTAAGGAGTGACGTCCAGCAGTTAGCAAGTGCCTATGCGACATCAAGTTATGCTGGGATGGTGGAAGCTGCCTTAAAGGTTGAGGCAATTGATAACGCCAAGAATCGAGGTCAACAACTGAGAAAAGATAAAAGAAAGTCTGATGAGGGTAAGAGTACCCAGGTCCCTAACGCTGCTCCGAGGAAGAGAAACAAAGAGGTATGCAGTTTCTGTGGCCGACCGGGCCATCCATTGGAAAGGTGCTATCAAAGATTAGGAGCTCAGAAGAAAGAGCAGATTCATGCGATCCAAGGTAACCCAAGGAAAGACTTGCTTTGTTCAGTATGCAAGAAGCCGGGGCACGATGCTGCCCATTGCTGGAAGAAGGCGAGAAGCTGTTTCTTGTGCGGTCAAGAGGGTCATCTCAAGTATCAGTGCCCGCAAGCTCAGCCTGCTCTTCAGCCAGTTCCTCTTCAGGCTTTGCCGCTGCCGCAGCGAGTGGACAAGGGAAAAGGAAAGTTGAACGTGGTCTCTATGGAGGAAGCTCAGACGTCCACGCAGGTGATATCAGGTTAGATTCTCCCCTAGTTTTAATGTTTAGCTCATAGTTATAGTTTTGAGCGTTCGTTTCCTTAGTCGCGTGTGCAATTTTATAGGACGATTTAAGGTAAAGAACCGCTGGGCGCGTGTTCTGTTCGATTCCGGCGCTACCCACTCGTTTGTGGCTAGAGCCTTCGTAGAGCGTTACCGTTTGGATCTCGATCGAGTTGGTGATGCGTTCTGTGTCAAGTTTCCTTCAGGGGAATCTGTAGTTTCAGATCAGGGTATTCAGAGTTGTCCGATTTTGCTAGGCGATTTTCTCGCGATTGTTGATTTGAAGCTGTTGGATCTGGAAGACTTCGATGTGATCCTAGGCATGGACTGGTTGTCCAGATATGATGCTGTGATCCAATGCAAGGGTAAGCGCTTGGACTTCAGGATGGACAACGGTCAGCCCGGGAGTGTTTACGGTTATCCGTGCCAGGATTCTCCGGCTATATCGGCGGTATGTGCTCGGAAGCTTGTAGATTCCGGATGTTTTGCTTGTTTGGTTTCGGTTTTAGAAACCAAGGTTAGTTTGCCGTGTTTGGAGGAGATCCCAGTGGTTCGTGATTTTTCTGATGTCTTTCCAGCTAATCTTCCTGGTCTCCCGCCTGATCGAGACGTGGAGTTTGTTATAGATTTGGAGCCGGGTACGCGTCCGATTGCCAAGGCGCCTTACCGGATGGCCCCACGCGAGCTGGAGGAGTTGCGTATCCAGTTAGACGAGTTGCTTGAGAATGGATTTATAAGGCCGAGTTCTTCGCCTTGGGGTGCTCCCGTTTTATTCGTCAAGAAAAAAGATGGATCGATGAGGTTGTGCATCGATTATAGAGAGCTAAATAAGGTAACGATCAAGAATAGGTATCCGTTGCCGAGGATAGATGATTTGTTTGATCAACTACGAGGCAGCGCCGTGTTCTCTAAGATTGACCTTCTTTCGGGCTACCACCAGTTAAGGATCTGTGAATCAGATATCCCGCGGACTGCCTTCCGTTCCAGACATGGACATTTTGAATTTTTGGTGATGTCGTTTGGTTTGACCAACGCACCTTCTGCGTTCATGGACATGATGAACAGAGTTTTCAAGGACTTTCTGGACAAGTTTGTAGTCGTATTTATAGACGATGTGTTGGTGTATTCACGCAATGTTGAGGAGCATGACCAACATTTGCGTCTAGTTTTATCTGCCCTGAGGGACCATAAGTTGTTCGCCAAGCTAAGTAAATGCGAGTTCTGGTTGCCTCAGGTTTCTTTCCTGGGTCATGTGGTTAACAAGGACGGAATTTCTGTCGACCCAGAAAAGATAGCCGCAGTTATGGAATGGACGAGGCCTGCCACACCCAAAGAAATAAGAAGCTTCCTAGGGTTGGCTGGCTACTACAGAAGATTTGTAGAGGGTTTCTCTACATTATCTGCGCCATTGACTAAATTGACGCAGAAAAATGTAGCATTTGTTTGGAGCGATAAGTGCGAAGAAGCGTTCCAAGAGCTAAAGAATAGACTGTGCACTGCTCCGATATTGACATTGCCTACGGAAGGATTAGACTATGCCGTTTACGTGGACGCGTCCCACGTGGGTCTTGGTTGTGTGCTGATGCAAGAAGGAAAAGTGGTTGCGTATGAGTCAAGACAGCTTAAGATTCATGAAAGGAACTACCCTACGCATGACTTGGAATTCGCAGCAGTTATTTACGCATTGAAATTATGGAGACACTTGTTGTATGGCGCGCAGTGCAAGATTTATACAGATCATAAGAGTTTGAAGTACGTCTTCACTCAAAAGGAGTTGAACTTGCGCCAGCGCAGATGGTTAGAGTATGTGGCTGATTATGAAGTGGAGATCCTATACCATCCGGGTAAGGCTAACGTGGTAGCCGACGCCTTAAGCAGGAAGACAGGGAAAATTTTCAATCTCTCCGCTGAGTTGTTAATAGAGAGTTCCTTTTAATGGATATTTCAGTTGGTAGATGTGACTCGCCAAGCAGTTTGGAAGTGTCCGAGCCTTCATGGATTTCTCTTACAAGGCTTCATCAAAAGGACGATCCTGATCTATTGCACCTTCATAGTAGAACTGAGAAGGGGGAGCTACCTGACTTTTCGATCGATGACGCGGGTACTCTAAAGTACCGCGGTAGATTTTGCGTCCCCAATTTTCGAGATATTCGAGTTAAGTTGTGCAATGAGGCACACGGTTCAAGTGTGGCCTACCATCCAGGGTCTACAAAAATGTACAGGGACTTGAAGCAGATTGCCTGGTGGATTGGGATGAAGGGTGACATTGCAAGGTTTGTGTCAGAATGTTTTACGTGCAAAAGAGTTAAGGCCGATCATGGAAGGCCTGGTGGAAAGTTAGCGCCTTTAGAGATTCCAGCTTGGAAGTGGGAGAGTATCTCAATGGATTTCATTACTGGTTTGCCGAGATCTCCTCGAGAGCATGACTCTGTTTGGGTGATTGTTGATAGATTAACAAAGTGTGCGCACTTCGTACCCTTTCAGATTGGTTACTCGATGAAAAAGATAACGGAACTATATTTGAATGAAGTTATCAGGTTACATGGAGTACCCGTAAGTATTGTATCAGATCGAGACTCCAAGTTTACGTCTCGTTTCTGGAAGAGCCTTCAAGAAGGATTGGGAACCGACTTGAGATATTCTACCGCATATCATCCACAGACCAATGGTCAAACTGAGCGTGTTAATCAGATTGTGGAAGATATGATCCGTTGTTATATATTAGACCACGGAGGAGCATGAGATGAACGCTTGAGGTTGATGGAGTTCGCATACAATAACAGTTATCAAGAGAGTCTGCAAATGACTCCTTTCGAAGCGCTATATGGAAGACGATGTAGAACTCCTCTATTTTGGGCTGAGGTTGGTGAGAGGCCGCTGTTAGGTCCAGATGCCTTAGAAGAAATGGAAGTCTCTGTAAAGCTTATTCGAGAGAAGCTTCAGATAGCTCAAGAGCGATACGAGAAGAACGCCAATCAGCGTAGGTCCGTTTTGGAATTTTCTGTGGGGGACATGGTATTCCTTAAGGTTTCCCCGATGGTTGGAGTAAAGAGGTTCGGTAAGAACCATAAGTTGGACCCAAGGTATGTGGGACCATTTGAAATTGTGGAACGGATTGGTGTGTCAGCCTACAAATTGAAATTGCCCGCAAATTTTCCTGGCGTGCACAATGTTTTTCACGTGAGCCAATTGCGGAGGTGCGTGCTAAGTGACAGACAAGTTCTAGATGCAGTGCCCCAGTTGGAGCCTAACCTTTCCTACATGGAAGTTCCTATTCGTGTTCTGGATGTGCAAGATCGAGTGTTGCGGAGAAAGACAATACCGATGGTAAAGATTCTGTGGAGAAACCAAGACTTGGAGAGCGCGACTTGGGAGTTGGAGTCAGCTATGAGGGAGGCGCATCCTCATCTGTTCTCCTAGCTTTGCTCGGTATGCTTTCGATAACCCTTGGTTTGTTTTTCCTTCTATGGTAGAAGTTTTTATGCGTAAAGTTTCGGGACGAAACTTTCTTTTAGGGGGAGTGACTGTAACGCCCCCGACCTTTTTTTCAGTGAATTATTTAATTTCTTATTTGACGTAGTATGACGTCAGAGCGTTATGTTAGCGCGTGTTGGTCATGTGATGTTGTTAGAGCGTGCTCTTAGCTCTTTAGGTTTCCGCGTGGCTCGGTGATGTCTGGTAGCAAGATTCCCTAGCGAGCCGGAGTCTGTTTGGTGACTCGGTGGAGCCTCTTGGGGAATGCTTGTGTTTTGGCTACGGGAGGAATTTGCCCGAGTTTTGTTCGTCGGATTTTGATACCGACTTTGCCGTTAGCGCGTTTTGCGTTCGTTAGGTTTGACCGGCCAAATTTTGGGATTTCCGTCGGGAGTGGAAATTTCCACATTAGGAAATTTGATCGGCTAATTTTAGACATGCTCGTCAAGTTTCGTCGCGTTCCGAGCATTTTTGGAGCCTCGCCGCGCGATTGAAGTTTTGTATGTTTTCGCATACGCCGTTAACTTTAGAAATTTTTATCTCGAAAACGGTGTGTCGGAATTCGATTCCGACTTCGCCGTTGGATTCGTAGCATCGTCATTCGCCTACGGTGCGAATTTCGTTCGATTCGGCGCGCGTTTGGCTCTCCGTAACGGTATAATGTTATATCATTTTTTATATAATTATAAATATTATTGTTATATATGTATAAAAATATATATATATATATAAAAAAAAGAATATAAAAAAATTAAGGGGGAGAGGGAATCGGTGAGAATGTTATATCATTCTCACCGAATCAGCCCCCCCCCCCCTTTTTGCCTTTCCCGCCGGTTTAGCAGCCCCCCCCCCCCCCCCCCCCCTTGTAAATGTTATATTTAATATTATTATTAATAATATTATTATTAATATTAATATTCATAAGTTTATTTATATATAAAAAAAAAGGCAAGAAGAAACCCCCCCTTTCTCCTTCCTCCGAACCAGCAGCCCCCCCCCCTCCTGTGCGAGAGAAATCGAGGCGGAAACCTCTCGTTCGCGAATCTTCCGGCGGCCGCCACCGCCGATCCGGTGGACGGAATTTCGATCCGATCGCGGCGTTGGAAAGCTCTCGGCGAGAGCTTCGAGATCGCGGTAAGCTTTTCCCGTTTCGGTGACCGTTTCGCCATAGTTTTTTTCGGCCCTAACCCTGGTTGTCCGTTTTTTCATAGATCTCGTCTCCGCGCGCCCCCTTTTGGACGGATCTACGTGGTGGAGTATTTTTGGGTGGACGTTTTCAAGAGCGATTTGAGGCAAGTGGACTTCTCCCCTCTTGCGTGCCTCCTTGGGTTTTTTTTTCTCGCCTTATTGTCTCTCCTTGTCGTAGAACACCGGAGTAGTGTAGGTGAGATTAGAAATATTCCTAGGTTAGGGCTTGTAGTCGGCCTAAACTAGGAAGAAATCGGAATTTATTTTCTAAGTTGAATTCGGCGGGTAGTGGGAAATAATTCGGCGGGTAGTGGGAAATAATTCGGCGGGTAGTCGGCAATAATTCGGCGGGTGTCGCCGAATTTAGGTTTAGTCTATTTCGGCGGGTTTTGGTTGTAGAACTTGGTAGTTTCTAAGTGGTGTTGTCGGCCAGTTTTGGCGCCGAATCGTGGATCCTTAGCATGTGGTAGCTGGGTTTCTGAAGGAGTATGGTACCAGGGGAGTTCGAGCCGTGGCCACCACCATTCCCTCCTTTGGACATTTTGGGTTCCTGTAAGAGGTTGGAACTCTATGTGTATGGACCCTGTGGCGGCCCCTTTAGTACTCTTGAGACACCTGGACCTGCTTGTTCGGTTGTGACTGTTCTTAGTCTCCGACACAGGTTTGGGATTTGTGCTAGTGCTAGTGATTTACAAGTTTAGGACTGTTAGTTCCCTTCATACTGTTCTTTTGGCGCATATTAGTTCCCCTTTTGCCTCTGCAGGCTTGAGCGGAGTTTTGGTACGTTTTAGTACTTGTTGCATTTCTCTCAATTTTCTGATTATTACACTTACATTTTTGTCCCTTTTTTTTGGATTCTTAGCTGAGGTTTTCAGCATTTCCCTTGCAGGGTTGGTAACCCTTTTCTTTCTGCTCTTCTCATTCGATTTTTATCTGATTTTTCCTTGCCACTTGTTTATTATTTCTTGCTGAGGTGTTCTTCTTTTGAATGCCTCAGGTTCAGGTCTGTAGCCGGCTGAGCGGCTAATTTCAGGAGTTTCTTTGTGGACTGCGTGGTGGCAGTGTTTTCCTCACCTGTTGAGGTAGTTCTTTAGCTTTGTAGTAGTACAGACATACATGCTCGCCAGCGAGTTCGTGTCAGGTTGTTGACGCTCATTGGTGATTTTCCTTGGTGATACTAAGTCTTTGCTTAGCTGCTAGTTTACCTGTTTTGTGGTAGTTTCACTTGCTCTCTGGGAATGTTTTATGCTAGGTTGCTAGTTACTTTACAACCTATAAGAACTACTATATGTATTGCATGATCAGCATGTTTTATAAAAGCTCATACACTATTTTCCAAATGCGTAAAAAGATTGTTCTCTTTATAAATATTATAAATTGAAATCTAGGGTCTTGCATAGTGTAAGTTGTCCTCTTAGGACACTTATGCGCTCTTTTAGGACGTTAATCATAAATGAAGTATTTTTTCGCTACGTATAAAAAATAGTTTTCAAACCGTGGATTTTCTAACCCACTGAGCCGAGGGATACGACCAATCAATTTTAAATCAGTTTTCTATTCATTTTAACTTATGATTTGAAAGTTTAGAGTGTTGTCTGAGCGTCAGCAGTTATCCCCTGCTTGACGTGGCATCACAGCTCGTAGTTATCTCGTGCTCTGATTTATTTATTAATGAGAAAAATGCGGGTTGTGACAACCACTCTTATATAATTGTTGTGGTTCGCGACTGTGCTCCTGATAGACCGGACTAACTAGATCATCTTAGCACTCAGAGTGGTCGGTTGCGCAACCAGTCACGAAAATAGATCACAGATGAGACAAGTCATTTTACGTGGAAAACCCTCTGAATATGGGGAAAAATCACTGTCGGGATTGAGTCGACAGAACTCCACTACATCGGTTGGGATTGCAACGCTTCTCTGATAGAATCGAGGGCGACAGGCTGCGGCTCGTTACAACTTGGGGGAGAGAGAAAATATAACGTTCGGCGTGCGGGAGAATGTGCGCGTGCTTCTGGGCAATCACTGGCAGACAGTTAGACTGATACGACGGGTATTCTGCCGACGACGCGCTCAAGATGCTGATGATTATGGACGATGAGTAAGTGATTTCCTACGAGCACTGAATTGCGCAGAGGAGATGACGAGCGGTCTTTGACTTGGAGGTGAGCGTGTCAGTGACGAACTTTGCCTTGGCGGCGAGCGCGTCGATGACGAACCTATGAAGGGAGAGAAAAAGCAAGAGAGAGGAATTCCAATAGAAATCCCAATTCCAAAGAGAAAATGAGAAGGATTAGGGGTCAATTTATAGGCCTGGAGAGGGGCAAGCTGATAATTTCCCCTCGTAACCACCAGCCGGACAAATTTGATCGCCCTATTTGGAGCACACGGATCACCATTTTCAGGAAAATGCTGAGTCTGCCCTCGGGTCCAAAACAGACTCGCCCGAACTCGGGAACGGCCCAACAGGCAACGAGGGTGGTTGCACGCAATAACCACCCCCACCGCCCACTTTGTGGGCGGTTACGGGCGGCGAGCGCCGCCTACTGAGGTTCCAGAGGGGGCGCCCGACGCCTTGGGGCCGGCCAAAGCCCCCGGTCGGCCTCCCGCCGGCCGGACAAAGGGGACGGCCGACCTAAGGAGGACAGGCGACCTCCCGGCCGCCCAAACGCCGGGCGACCTAAGGGGGAGGCAACCAATCTCTTATGGGCGAGCGCCTCCCCGGCTGGCCTTGTCGTAGGCAACCGGGGAGAAAGGTGCGGCCGGTCTCCCCATAGGAGGTCGGGGAGAAAAGGGGCGACCGACGCTTCCCCGCAGGCGGCCGAGGTGAAAAGGGGAGGTTGGCCCCTCGGGTGCCGGCGCCTCCCCGGCCGGCCTCACCGTAGGCCGTCGGGGAGAAGAGGGGTGGCCGACCCCTTGGAGGTCGGCGCCTCCCCGGTCGTCCTTACCATAGGCAGTCTCGCGGCCGGCCTTACCGTAGGCGGTCGGGGAGAAGAGGGGTGGCCGACGCTCAGGCCGCCGGCTGGCCGCGAAGAGGCCGTCGTGCGGGATCCAAGCGTATAGTTCTGTTCAAATATAACCGAACAGTTCGGTTCAACTCCATTGGCTTGCATGGTTCGGTTCAGTTTCAGATTTTTGGAATCATACATGGATGGTTCAGCTAGCAATTTTGATCAAAAACTGAATTATTACAAACCTACTCCTCCCCATATTCAAGTTCTTCGAACACAATTCTGGTGGATGCCCAATTTGCAGGAATTGTCTACTTAAAACTGTGAGCAAGATGCTCGAGAAAATGCCTCAAAGAGAGTAATTTTTTTTGGTATGTATACGCATGTATTTCTGCCCGTGCGTAGGCAAATACGGCCGTCCCATCCTTGCTTTCAACAGTGGTGATTGTGGGTTAAAGTATACGATCGCATTTTATCTAATACGGTTGTATTGACCAATGATTGCACTACAGTCTAAAAAAAATCTGCATTGTTGAAATAAAGATTTTGCGATCAGATTTGCTTGCACACAAGAAATATGTGTGTATACATACAAAAAATTTCTCCAAAAAGAGCTACTGATTCTTCTCCTCTGACAAAGATGACAACCAAGTCCATTAAATCATGCTAAAAGAGAACTCCTAAAATTTTTAGACGACTTATTTTTCTAGTTGGTATCTTTCACTCTCATTGTTCTCAGAATTTTAAGATTTTAGTTTTCTTGTTCTATTTCTCTAGTCATATTCTTCTTGTCTCAGTTTGATCATATAGACAGTTGGATCTACTTCAATTTAATTCATGCAAACAATTGAGAAGAGTTTTGCTACAATATAAATATATTTTTGTTCTAAGTTTTCTTTAAATTTATGTTTTATAAGGTCTTGTTTGTTTCGCAGATAATTATTTATATATTTTTGGACTTTATTTTATATTATTTTGACTTAGTTAAATTTGGTTGTATGACTAATAAAAAAAATTAAATTTTGAGCTGTCAATACCCATTAAGCTGCCAATGTCACTTTGTTAGGCTGCTATTATATTTGAGCTGTCAATTGCCAAAATCGGGCTGTCAATATAAACGCCCATAATTTAAGGCTCAATTCATTTCGTCGGAATTAGGGATTCGAAATTGACATTCATTTATCAAGGGTGCTGATATTTGCACCACATTCTTGGCTATTCACAAAAAAAATTGATTTTTTTAGAATTTTAAAATTCCTATTAGCACCTCACTTATTTAGCCGCACCGTACTGCTAAATCTTTCATTGCGTGGATGTACTTCCATCCTCCTGTTCTGCAGACTTCGACGACGTAGGGCTTGCTGGAAACGCCTCTGAAATCTCCACCGCCGCCTTTCCACTCCAGAAAATCAACTTTCCCCTCTTCTCATGCCTTAAAAAACATTTTTAGTTAAATTTTCTTAGTAAAAGCTTACAAAAATAAGGATAGTGAGTTCCATCTTTTTGTTTTCAAAAAAAATGGAGAAAAGAAGAGCTTGAAGCTGGTAATTCTTCAATATATTTTAAGTTTTATGAAAAATGACAAAATGCTTGTGGATAAATAACTTCCTAAAAAATACTTGTCAATAGAAAACTGTTTGTGAAAAGCCAATCTTTTAAAACCATGCTTGTGATTAGCCATTAGTGCAGATAGCCAAAAATACAGTGCTAATATCAACGCTTTTATCAATTTCAATTCCTGCTGTTCGGCAGGCCTGAAATATGGGAATTGGCATTGAAATTAAGGCTATGTTTGGGATCCCGTTTTGACTCAATTCCGTTCTAAACGGACTGAAGAAGAGTATTTGGGAAAAACTAAAATGTTGTCTTTTAAAACGGTCGGTTTAAAACTTATTTTTTCTTCCGTTTTAAAAATGCCAGAGAGACCTTCATTCTTCTTTTAAAAACGGTCTTTTGAAATATTTTTTAATTTTATTTAATTTCATTTAATTAATTTATCTAATATAAAAAATATAAATATATCCATAAATTTGTAAAAAAATCACAAACATAATACTCTATTTTGTTTTAAAAATTTAGATAAAAATGACATGAAATAAATAAAATTCACGTGAAATAATTTTAAAAATAATTTAAACGCTGAAATTTAGATCATGCACTTTTTTAAAAAAATTTAAAACTAGTTTTATAAATACATTTTAACCTCTGTAATTTTACTTGTGGCATTTTAAAACAGCACTGGTCCCCGAATGAAATCCTAAATTCGGAATTTCGTCAATCCATTTCCGAGCTCGAGGTTTGATTTCGCGATTCTTGTCACGTTCGCGAACAACCGCTCCCTCGCGCGATTCCTTCTTCCTCGAGGATTTAGGGTTTTGTTGCGTGTCGGGTGGACCGGTTGTTGGGTTATGGTAGGCGTTGTGTTAAGGAGGTGTTTATGTTTAATATGTTTATGTTAAGTAACTTAGTGGTTGTAATCTCTCGGGCTATGAGATATAAATAGCTTTGAGATAGGGTTTTGGAGGTATGTTGTTTGTGTGTTTTCTGGAGGAGGAGACCGACTGCTGCTGGGAACTTCACCGGAGTTGTCTCCACTGTTCAGAGTTCTTCTCTTAGGTGGTGTTTGTATCTGTAGTTGTGTGCTCTGTTTTCCTAGTGAGATATTGAAGTGCTGCTCTGTTTTCCTACCCGGTGTTGTGTCTATTCGGTAAACTGCTGCAGGACATTTCTCCCGGTTCTAAGGAGGGCGCTTCACTGGTATCAGAGCCAGCCCATCGGCACTCCTTCAGATGGCGCCATCGAAGGACATAGTGAATGACATGGAGGCGTTGAAGGCCTCGCAGGAAGCCATGGCACGCACGCAGGACGACATGGTGCAGTCCATCCAAGCCCTCACCGAGCAGTTTCGGGTGTTCTGCGAAGCCGCGCAGAGCGGTCGTCCGGGGGGCGCCGGCACGCCGGGCTCCGCCGCGGATTCTCCCCACCATCACAGTTCTGCCGGACCGCTGACCACTCGATTCTCCCGGCTGGAGTTCCCGCCGTTTTCGGGGGAGGCGGTCATGGAGTGGATCTATAGGTGTGAGCAGTTTTTTGATATCAACGGCACGCCGGAGGATCAGCGGGTGAAGATTGCTACAACTCATGTGGAGGGGAAATCGCTCTTTTGGCATCAAGCTTACATGAAAGCTCGTATTACGCGCAACGGGCCGCACTGGGAGGAGTACGCTCAAGCTATTGCGGGGCGGTTTGGTTCACTCTTAATGGACGACCCCATGAGGGAGTTGAAGAATTTGCGGCAGACCGGGGTGGGTGCAGTCGTATGTGGATGCGTTCGACGTTCTCTTCCACAGGGTCGATATCTCCGAAGACTATGCTATCAGTTTGTTCTTGGCCGGCCTCAAGGCCGAAATTGAGTTCGCAGTGCACATGTTTCAGCCCCAGACGCTGCGGGATGTTTGTTCCTTGGCTCTCTTGCAGGAACATCAACTCACCGCAACACATTGGCGAGGAAGCGGGAGCACCTCGTGTAACACCTCCCCTGTAAAGACCATATAATATGGGTCCGGCCGGGGCCCCACAACATACGGACACCACAGCTTTAGTATTAAAAGATGATATGAAACTACCCAAACTCAAAACTCCAGACAAACACAACGGAAACATAAAACTAAAAGACAGAAGTTATCCACTAACAATAGAGTATCGAAATGGCCTTAAGGCCTTACACAATATAAGTCCAAAAATATAAAAGTGTCAAGCACTCCTAGGCTACCTCGGCATGCAAGCCGGACATGATCAAACAACATCAGCAAAACAAGAAAAAGAAACTAGCCAAGCACAGCAACACTTCATGAGGCTTAGGGCTTTTCGCCCGGCGCGCTAGCTCCTGCATGCGATCCTTGCCCTGTAAGGATTTGAAGTAACGTGGATCAGCAAAGGCTGACCTCTACTGTGTAACAAACACATCTCCTCCCGGCCGTCCCTAACGGACCCCGGGGTACCACTCCACCTGCAAGTTAACACTTCGTATACCAAAAGAGCATATATATTAAAGCGGTAAACAGGCTTGGATGTCTCATACAGCATACATGTTCTCTATGTTTTGTACAAAGTAAAAGGGCCTACTATGCAACATGAATGCAACCCGGGTTTCACCCAAGGCACCCTAGCTCGTATGCATCTAGCACAACATCAAACATTGGGTACTTCCGTTTCCCCATTGGCTTAAAGCCGCAAACAAAAGGGAAACACCATGTCCCCAACGGCACACAGGCCGTCACACGAAACCTTGCAATGACCCCACCCGCACATGGGTCTTAAACCCTGGGCTTGCCCGCATATTCTGACATCGCACGTCAGGGTTCCGTCTCACACTGACCGATTCTAAGAAGCCTTGCTGGACCCCACCCGCTCATGGCCACATTGCCCGGGCTTGCCCTCCGCTCGACATTCTCGTCAGTCTCACACAAGGGCTAGTCTCGCCGGGACACTTTCCCCACGTGACTTGCGCGTCACGGGATAGCCAGTCGACCACGGAGACCTAGCCGCACCTTTGCACATCACAAAACAAGGTTTCCCCCACCCATATTACCATTCGCACCGTGTCTTTCCCGTGCTCCAAGGAAACCATCTACCGCACAAAGCGGAGCTAACCTCGTCCGGTCCCGACTACGAGTACTCACTCAAATATAAGGGGGAAAACGCATACATACAACGGCGTATTGCCGCAACGGATTTTCTACCGAAGCTCGCTATGCAACATCACCGGGTCGGACTATCGGTCGCGACCACGGCTTCACCCACAATGCCTAATCCGTTAACGGAGCGGATCTCTAATGCAAGCATGCCGGGATGAACACGATCAACCCGGAGGTTCCTTTTGAACCAAGGATACATGAATCCCTCTCATTTGAGAGATCCGGTGCTCAAAACACGAAAGGAAGGGGATGCTATTCATGCATCCTAAATCCTAAAAACCGAGAGGAGAAGTGTCGTTACCTTCCGTCCCCTCTTCCTAGCCATGGAGAAGATTTGCTCGGTTGAACACCACCGCAACGCTCCCACCTTCGCGGATCTAAACTCCGCTCGCGAAACGGACCTCCGAAGCTTCGCCGGCGGCCGGAACTTGGCCTTCTTCCTCCTCCTTGCTCTCCCTTCTCTCTAGAATCAAGAGAGATAAAGCCCCAAAGAAAAATGAGGGTTTCAAACCCTATTGCCGGCCTTAAACCGCCCAGGGAGGCCCCCACCGTTGGATCTTCCAAGGAAAAGAACGAACGGCCACGATCGGAACCTAAATTAGAAAATCTGGGCCGAACACGGGTTGCAACACGGCCGTGTGCCTGGCCGTGTAACCCATTCGTCGTCTCGATCGATTCGAAAACCAGTACACGGCTCCTGACACGGCCTTCGACACGGCCGTGTCTCGCTCCACACGGTCGTGTCGTGACCCGTGTCACGACACCCGTTTTCAACATTTTCAGTCAGAGAGTTAGACGGCCTTTGACACGGCCCCTGACACGCCCGTGCCACCTGGGACACGGCCGTGTCCGGACCCGTGTCATGCCCCGTGTGCAATACCTCAGAAAAGTTTCGAAACTACCCGATGATACACGCCCTGGGACACGGCCGTGTGCCTGGCCGTGTTCCATACTCGACTATCGTCGACCTTAACATGGTCGACCACACGGCCATCTCGACGACCGAGCTCGTCACGGCCGACACGGCCGTGTCGGGACCCGTGTCACCTGCTCCACAAAATTAATCTTGGCCAAAAGCGATCCCCGTCGCTCCTACAACATTTTGGGGCATTACAATTCTCCCCCCTTAAAAGAATTTTGTCCTGAAATTTAAAACATGGAAAGAACACAAATTCTAAACGATACCTGAGGAGAAAAGCTCGGGGTACTCCTCCAGCATGGCCTGCTCTCGCTCCCATGAGAGCTCCTCGCAGCCACAATTGTCCCAACGGACCTTTACGAGTCGGACCTCCTTGTTCCGCAGTTGCCGAACCTCCGAATCTTCTATCCCGATAGGACGTACTCGCGTCCTCAAGTCTTCCTCTACCGGCGCCGCCGCCGGTTCAATCACCACGCTGGCCTCTAACAAGGCTTTCCTCAAGACGGAGACGTGAAAAACGTCATGCAAACTGCTTAGCTCCGTGGACAACGCCAACCGGTACGCTGCCTCTCCCACTCGCTCGATGACCTTGAATGGTCTCAAAAATCTCGGACTCAGCTTCTTGAGTCGGCGAATTCGTGAAACGCCTTTGAACGGCTTGATCTTAAGATACACCCAGTCGCCCACCGCGAATTCCACATGTCTGTGGCGAGCATTGAAATACTTCGACTGCCGATCTTGAGCTACCTTCATGCGCTCTTGGATGGTACACACTAGCTCACTAGCGTCGACTACCACTTCTTTCCCCAAAAGTTTTGTGTCTCCCGCCTCTGTCCAAGACATCGGTGTTCGACACCGCCTCCCATAAAGAGCTTCATATGGCGCCATCTTGATACTAGCTTGGTAGCTATTGTTATACGCAAACTCCACCATGAAGAGGTGATCCTCCCACTTCTTACCGAAGTCGAGAGTGCACATCCTTAGCATATCTTCCAAAGTACGGTTCGTTCTCTCAGTTTGCCCATTGGTTTGAGGATGAAAAGCCGTACTGAACTTGAGTTTTATGCCCAAGCTCTTCTGCACCAACCGCCAATCCTTAGACGTGAAACGTCCATCCCGGTCGCTGACTATACTCTTCGGAATCCCATGGAGTCGTACAATATTGCGGACCTACAACTCCACCAACTTGTCCACACCGTCCTCCTTCCGGTTTGGGATGAAGTGTGCCACTTTGGTCAAGCGGTCCACAATCACCCAAATGGCATCATTACCCTGCTGCGATCTAGGCAACCCATGCACAAAATCCATGGAGATGTCATCAAATTTCCATTCGGGGATTGGAAGAGGCTTCAAGAACCCGCCCGACTTCTGACACTCGGCCTTCACCAAGGCACAAGTTTGGCACTGACTCACACACAAAGCTACGTCCCGCTTCATCCCAGGCCACCAATAAGACTTCTTCAAGTCCAAGTACATCTTTGTACTACCCGGGTGAATGGAGTACTTGGTGAAGTGGGCCTCAAACATCAACTCCTCGCGGAGCTTGCCGAACTGCGGTACACAAATCCTTCCGCCCTTCCTCAGAACCCCATCAACCATCTCCCAGGCGCTACCCTCGCCCTTAAGAGCTTCCTCCACGAAGGGTTGGAACTCCTCATCCACACGGGTCGCTTCCCGAATACGATCGCATAAGTTATTCTGCATCTCAATCCAGTTTAGCCGAGCCACGCTAGACTCGCCTCTTGCCACACATTCCAAACCAAGGGACTCCCAGTCCCGCCTTAACCGCTCATCGTGAGCTTCAATCCAACTTCCTTGCCCCGAGTATTTCCTACTCAAAGCATCCTCCACCACATTGGCTTTTCCTGGCGTGTACTGAATCGCCACCTCGTAGTCCCCAAGGAACTCGACCCACCTGCGCTGCCGCATATTTAGGTCCTTCTGATCCAGGAGATACTTCAGGCTCTTGTGGTCCGTGAAGATCTCTACCTTCGCACCGTAAACGTAGTGCCTCCACAGCTTCAAAGCAAAAATTACCGCCGCCAATTCCAGATCATGGACGGGGTAATTTCTCTCATGAGGTTTCAGCTGCCTCGACCCAAAAGCTATCACACTGCCGTGCTGCACCAACACGCACCCTAAACCGCATCCGGATGCGTCGCTGAAAATCTGAAATCCTTCGGTCCCCTTTGGTAGACTTAGGATCGGTGCCATCATCAGCCTCTCCTTCAGGGTTTCAAACGCCTGACTGCACTCTTGAGTCCACACGAACTTCTGATCCTTGCGAGTTAGCGAAGTGAGGGGTAGAGCTATCCGCGAAAAGTTTTCCACAAACCTTCGGTAGTACCCGGCTAGTCCAAGAAAGCTCCGGACTTCCGCCACAATCCTCAAAACTGGCCAATCTCTGATGGCTTCCACTTTCGTTGGATCTACCGCCACCCCATCCCCACTAATCACATGGCCTAAAAACGCCACCTTCTCCAACCAAAACTCGCACTTGGAGAACTTCGCATAGAGCTGGTTCTCTCTCAATACTTGCAACACTGTCCTCAAGTGCACCTCGTGCTCCGCTTCCGACTTGGAAAACACCAAAATGTCATCTATAAAAACGACGACGAACCTGTCCAAGTATTCGCGAAACACTCGGTTCATCAAGTCCATGAACACGGACGGCGCGTTCGTCAACCCGAACGGCAACACCGAGAACTCAAAATGGCCATATCTCGTACCAAACGCTGTCTTGGGTATGTCTTCGTCACGAATCCGCAACTGATAATATCCGGACTTCAAGTCCAACTTGGAGTACACCACCGACCCCACCAACTGGTCGAAGAGATCGTCTACCCGAGGAATCAGATACTTGTTCTTGATTGTCAATTTGTTCAACTCTCGGTTGTCTATGCACAAACGCATACTACCATCTTTTTTCTTTACGAATAACACCGGCGCACTCCACGGTGAAGAGCTGGGTCTGATATACCCTTGTTCCAAAAGCTCCTGCAACTGAACCTTGAGCTCGGCCAACTCCTTTGGTGCCATCCTAAATGGTGGACGTGACACCGGTCTAGCCTCGGGCACTAACTCGATGGAGAAATCAATCTCCCGCCGAGGAGGTGCTCCCGGTAGCTCCTCGGGAAAAACATCTCCAAACTCCGCCACCACGGGCACTTCCCCAAGAGACAGCCTGGAAAGGCTAACCTCCAACAACGCTACTAGAGCTACACCTCCCTGGTTAACAGCTCGCACTAGTTGAAGTGCCGAAACTAGGGAACAGGCCACTCCATGCAGGCCCTCAAACTTGACTTCCGCTTGCCCCACGCCCCTCAGGGTTACCACCTTGGACAAGCAGTCGATACTGGCACGCTGCTCTGCTAGCCAGTCCATCCCCAAGATCACATCAAACTCGGACAATGGCAAGATCGCCGCTACCAACACGAAGTCGACCCCCTCAAGACTCCAACAAATCCGGCCTCTAGCCCTGGTAGTCATAGATGACCCATTGGGCATGCGCACCTTCAACTCTGAGTCCGTTGAGAAGGACTCAACTCCAATCCTTCGGATGAAACTTTCCGCAAGGAAGGAGTGCGACGCCCCCATATCGAAAAGTACCCTAGCGGGGTACCCAGATACCAATACAAAGCCTACACACATGCAACAAACATAAAGGCTTGAAAGACAGGAATCTAAGGTGCAGGTTGAACTCTCGTACCTGTCACCACATCGGGTTGACGGATTGCTTCCTGCTACCCAAGGTTGTAGGCCCTTGGCTGCACTGGTTGAAAACGGGAAGCACTCGACTCCGCCATCTTCCCTTTCTCTGCGGCACTAGGGCCGGAGCGCACAGTCTGCTCCTGCCTTGGCTCTTGCTCAGCGCCCCCTTGGGTACAAAATCTTGCTATGTGGCCTGGCTTGCCACAACTGTAACACGTCTGCGGTCCCTTAGAGCGTGACCCTCCGGACGTCCAATTACTTTTCTCGCCCGACTTAAACGGGGGAGGCTTCTTCTTCCATCGGCTCCCTTCCGCCTTTCCATGGGACTGAGCCGACTTCTTCTCTTCCCCCTGCTTGGGTGTGAAACCCTTTCGGCGCTGGGACTGCTCCATATCGCTCTCCAAAATTCGGGCCGCCTCCACCAATTCGTTGAAGCCCGCACGCTTCATCGATATGAGGGGTTGTCTTAGATTCTCCCTCAATCCATGGTAGAAGAGATTGTCCCTCTCTTCATCGTCCGCCATGGTCGTCCCCGCATAACGACCCAATCGAGTAAATTCCTGAACATACTCATCCACTGTCTTGTCTCGCTGCACAAGATGTAGAAACTGCCTCTGGAGGGCTAACCTTGTTGATGCGGGAATGTACTTCTTCAGAAAGGCATTCCCAAACTCCTCGATGGATGGTGTGCGTCCTGGAAACTGCCGACCACTGTGGCTCACCCACCATAACTTGGCATCTCCCTCCAATATAAAGGCTGCGAACTCTGCCTTTTTCTCATCTGGCGCCTCTGCCGCCCTCAGAAGCTCCTGAATTCTAGCCCACCAATCCTCTGCATCTGTGGGCGTGCCGATTCCCTTGAAGGTTGGAGGGTGGAAGCCCAGAAAGTACTTCATCTGCCGGTCCCCCTGCCCGACAACCACTCTCTCGGCCTGCGGCTCCGCCCGCCTGGCCTCCTCAACCTGCACGGTCACTGCCGTGACCGGGGTAGCAGGAGTTGCTACCTGAGCAACGGGAGCTGCTACCTGAGCTGTCGCTGCCGCCCGGGCCGCCACCATCGCTTCTGCAAGCATACGGCAGAAGTCAGCCGGTGTGACCCCTGTCCCTAGCGGACCTTGCGCGGTCGCACTACTTGCCGAGAGCTCTTCTCTTGGCCTCGAGGTCCCAGCCTCGTTGCTTGCACTCTAAACACAAGCAAGAAAACGCAAATCAGTCTCTAATTGCAAGACTCAAACACAAGGACACTCATGGTCCCGCGATACTCTTATGTGGATAACTTCTTATACGCGACTCGACTTATACTTTCGACCGCGAAACTTCTCATTGGAATGCGAACCTCCCTCTGATACCAAATTGTAACACCTCCCCTGTAAAGACCATATAATATGGGTCCGGCCGGGGCCCCACAACATACGGACACCACAGCTTTAGTATTAAAAGATGATATGAAACTACCCAAACTCAAAACTCCAGACAAACACAACGGAAACATAAAACTAAAAGACAGAAGTTATCCACTAACAATAGAGTATCGAAATGGCCTTAAGGCCTTACACAATATAAGTCCAAAAATATAAAAGTGCCAAGCACTCCTAGGCTACCTCGGCATGCAAGCCGGACATGATCAAACAACATCAGCAAAACAAGGAAAAGAAACTAGCCAGGCACAGCAACACTTCATGAGGCTTAGGGCTTTTCGCCCGGCGCGCTAGCTCCTGCATGCGATCCTTGCCCTGTAAGGATTTGAAGTAACGTGGGTCAGCAAAGGTTGACCTCTACTGTGTAACAAACACATCTCCTCCCGGCCGTCCCTAACGGACCCCGGGGTACCACTCCACCTGCAAGTTAACACTTCGTATACCAAAAGAGCATATATATTAAAGCGGTAAACATGCTTGGATGTCTCATACAACATACATATTCTCTATGTTTTGTACAAAGTAAAAGGGCCTACTATGCAACATGAATGCAACCCGGGTTTCACCCAAGGCACCCTAGCTCGTATGCATCTAGCACAACATCAAACATTGTATACTTCCGTTTCCCCATTGGCTTAAAGCCGCAAACAAAAGGGAAACACCATGTCCCCAATGGCACACAGGCCGTCACACGAAACCTTGCAATGGCCCCACCCGCACTTGGGTCTTAAACCCCGGGCTTGCCCGCATATTCTGACGTCGCACGTCAGGGTTCCGTCTCACACTGACCGATTCTAAGAAGCCTTGCTGGACCCCACCCGCTCATGGCCACATTGCCCGGGCTTGCCCTCCGCTCGGCATTCTCGTCAGTCTCACACAAGGGCTAGTCTCGCCGGGACACTTTCCCCACATGACTTGCGCGTCACGGGATAGCCAGCCGACCACGGAGACCTAGCCGCACCTTTGCACAGCACAAAACAAGGTTTCCCCCACCCCAATTACCATTCACACCGTGTCTTTCCCGTGCTCCAAGGAAACCGTCTACCGCACAAAGCGGAGCTAACCTCGTCCGGTTCCGACTACGAGTACTCACTCAAATATAAGGGGGAAAATGCATACATACAACGGCGTATTGCCGCAACGGATTTTCTACCGAAGCTCGCTATGCAACATCACCGGGTCGGACTATCGGTCGCGACCACGGCTTCACTCACAATGCCTAATCCGCTAACGGAGCGGATCTCTAATGTAAGCATGCCGGGATGAACACGATCAACCCGGAGATTCCTTTTGAACCAAGGCTACACGAATCCCTCTCATTTGAGAGATCCGGTGCTCAAAACACGAAAGGAAGGGGATGCTATTCATGCATCCTAAATCCTAAAAACCGAGAGGAGAAGTATCGTTACCTTCCGTCCTCTCTTCCTAGCCATGGAGAAGATTTGCTCGGTTGAACACCACCACAACGCTCCCACCTTCGCGGATCTGAACTCCGCTCGCGAAACGGACCTCCAAAGCTTTGCCGGCGGCCGGAACTTGGCCTTCTTCCTCCTCCTTACTCTCCCTTCTCTCTAGAATCAAGAGAGATAAAGCCCCAAAGAAAAATGAGGGTTTCAAACCCTATTCCCGGCCTTAAACCGCCCAGGGAGGCCCCCCACCGTTGGATCTTCCAAGGAAAAGAACGAACGGCCACGATCGGAACCTAAATTAGAAAATCTGGGCCGAACACGGGTTGCAACACGGCCGTGTGCCTGGACGTGTAACCCATTCGCCGTCTCGATCGATTCGAAAACCAGCACACGGCTCCTGATACGGCCTTCGACACGGTCGTGTCTCGCTCCACACAGCCGTGTCGTGACCCGTGTCACGACACCCGTTTTCAACATTTTCAGTCAGAGAATTACACGGCCTTTGACATGGCCCCTGACACGCCCGTGTCACCTGGGACACGGCCGTGTCCGGACCCGTGTCATGCCCCGTGTGCAATACCTCAGAAAAGTTTCGAAACTACCCGATGATACACGGCCTGGGACACGGCCGTGTGCCTGGCCGTGTTCCATACTCGACTATCGTCGACCTTAACATGGTCGACCACACGGCCATCTCGATGACCGAGCTCGTCACGGCCGACACGGCCTCCGACACGGCCGTGTCGGGACCCATGTCACCTGCTCCACAAAATTAATCTTGGCCAAAAGCGATCCCCGTCGCTCCTACAACATTTTGGGGCGTTACACCTCGGGTTGGGGGGGACCTCACAGTGAGTGGCCACCCGCTCCATTTATCGGGCCACCGCAACCCAACCACCTGGGCAACTCTCTGGCCACATTACCGGGCCGTCGCAGCCACCCACGCTTGACCCAACGGGAGATGGAGGAGAAGCGGAGTAAAGGCCTATGTTTTTGGTGTGACAACAAATTTACACCGGGACATCGGTGTGCAGACAAGCAACAATCTTATACTTTGGAGCTCATTCCCGACGAAGAGGATGGCCCTCTGTTAGAGGGCGGGGGCGTAGAGTTCAGCACTGAGGAACCCGAGGACCTCTGTATTGTGGAGGAGGAATCCTCCGGAGGCGCCGTGCCACAGGTCTCCTTCCACGCGTTAACGGGTTTGACACACTTCCACACCATGCGGGTCATTACATCGTACCAAGGGAAACCTATTAGCATCCTCATCGACTCGGGGAGCACTCACAATTTCATCGATGTCCATGCCGCCGCAAGGTTGCAATGTAAGCTCACCCCTATCCCTATGTTTAATGTCGCAATTGATAATGGCCAGACGTTGGCAAGTTCTCATAAGGTGGATAAGTTTCAATGGCACATGCAAGGGGTCAGTTTTACCTCGGAGATGCTTGTATTACCGTTGGGGGGCTGCGAGGTAGTGCTTGGAGTCCAATGGCTCATCACCTTAGGGGCGGTGCATTGGGACTTTATGAATCTCCAGATGGAGTTTTTTAGTCAAGGGCGGAAAATCTCTTTACGGGATTCACAAAGTACGACGGGGACGTGGACCCAGCAACAACGCATGCACAAGTTTATCACTAAAGGTGGCGGCCAGTGTAGCATGATGGCAGTTTGTAGCATTTAACCGCAACTCGCACCGACGGAGTTAACAGCTGTCCTCCATGAATTTGATGATATGTTTGGAGAACCTACCGAGCTTCCACCATGCCGCGGCCATGAACACCACATTCGTCTGAAGGATGACAAGACGGATATCAATTTGCGCCCGTATCGCTACTCGCCCTTGCAGAAGACGGAGATTGAAGGATTAGTCAAGTAGATGTTAGAGGTGGGGACGATTCGGCCGAGCGGCAGTCTGTTCGCTTCGCCCGTGGTCTTGGTTAAGAAAACGGACGGTAGTTGGCGCTTGTGCGTAGACTACCGCAAACTCAATCAAAATACCGTCAAAGATAACTTCCTGATTCCACTTATTGAGGAGCTTATTGATGAATTGCATGGTGCTATTTTTTTTCTCTAAACTTGACTTGCGAGCAGGTTATCACCAAGTTCGTATTGCGGAGGGCGACGTGTACAAGACAGCATTCCGGACGCATCACGGGCATTTCGAGTTCCTCGTTATGCCATTTGGATTGATAAATGCATCGTCAACATTTCAAAGTCTGATGAACAAATTATTTCAGCCGCAACTACGGAAGTCCATTTTGGTGTTTTTTTATGACATCTTGGTGTTTAGTTCCTCTTAGCAGGCTCACTTGGAACATCTCACAAATACCTTGACGGTGCTCCGACAACAATGCTTGTTCTTGAAGAAGTCTAAGTGCGGGTTCGACCTTCAGGAGGTGCACTATTTGGGCCATATCATTTTTGACAAGGGGGTCGCCACCGAACCCATCAAGATCCGAGCCATGTTGGATTGGCCCACTCCCTCGTCCTTGAAGAAGTTGCGCGGGTTTTTGGGGCTTACCGGATACTACTGCTATTTTATCAAAGATTACAGGACCATGTCAAGGCCCCTCACGCGGCTCTTGAAGGAGCCCACCTTCTCGTGGAACGGCGAGGCGGAGCAAGCATTTGAGCAACTGAAGCGGGCTGTTTCTACGCCACCCGTGTTGGCACTACCTAATTTTGCAACCACCTTTACGGTTGAGACGGATGCGTCTAACAACGGAGTGGGGGCGGTTCTTACTCAAGCAAACCGACCCCTTGCCTTCTTTAGTAAAGCTTTGGGGAAGAAGAACACATTGTTACCGCCCTATGAGAAGGAAATGCTCGCCATTGTATTGGCGGTCCAACATTGGCGTCACTACCTCGTAGGGGGGAAGTTCATCATAAAAATGGATCACCAAAGCCTTCGCTTATTGACAGATCAAAAGTTGGTGACCATGACCCAACAAAAATATCTTTACAAGCTCATGGGGTATGATTACGTCATTCACTACCGCCAAGGGAAGGAGAATATCTGTGCCGACGCTTTGTCCCGTCAGTTTGAGGGCCACACTGAGGAAACTAGGGGACTGGAGGGTGAGGCGTTTGGGCTGTCCGTAGTGACGTCGGACCTCTTGCAGCGGGTTAAACAATCGTGGCAAGGAGATGTGCAGATTCAGAAGACATTGGAGCAAAAAGTGCAGGATAGCACCGCCAAACCCGACTACACGTAGCAACACGACATCCTTCGACGGAAGGGCAAATTGGAAGTGGGTAATGATGCTGTCCTCAAACAGCACTTGCTGCAACTATATCATGATGGAGCAGTGGGCGGTCACTCGGGTGTTACGACGACCCATCACCGGTTGAAAAAAGATGTTCTATTGAAGAGGATGAAGGCGGACGTACTTACCTACATGCAACAGTGTACGGTGTGTCAACGGTGCAAGTCGATTAACCAACGGCCGGCCAGGTTACTACAACCCCTTCCCATTCCGGAGCGTGTCTGGCAAGACATCTCCATGGATTTTATTGATGGCCTTCCCAAGAGTAAGGGGAAATCTACTATCTTTGTGGCGGTGGACTGCCTGAGTAAAAATGCGCATTTCATGACAATAGCTCATCCCTACACGGTGGAGGGGGTCGCCCAAGTGTTTATGGATGGTGTTTTTCGGCTACATGGGCTACCCGCGTCGATCATCAGTGACCGTGGTGCAGTCTTTGTGAGTGACTTTTGACAGGCTTTGTTCCGCTCCCTGAAGGTCCAGTTGAAGTTATCGTCGGCCTGCCACCCGCAAACTGACGGGCAAACGGAAGTTGTCAACAAGTGCATCGAGAGCTATCCGCGCTGCATGTGCTTTGATAGGCCGAGGGGTTGGGCGGAGTGGTTACCATTGGCGGAATGGTGGTATAACACCACATTCCATAGCGTTATTCGCATAACGCTATACGAGGTGGTCTACGGCCAGGAACCGGTGTTGCATATCCCCTATTTGGAGGGGTCGGTTGGGGTGGGCGGGGTGGATCGCTCACTAGTCGCCCGGGAGAAGGTCATCGGCTTACTCAAACAAAGCTTGGCACAAGCACAGAATCAGATGAAGGTTCTCGCGGATAAAGGGAGATAGGAACGTCACTTGGAGGTGGGCACGTGGGCGTATGTGCGGTTGCAACCGTATCGTCAAACCAGTTTGCGAAGCCACGGGGCTCAAAAGTTAGCGCAAAAATATTTTGGACCGTTCTTGGTGGTGGCAAAGGTGGGCGAAGTCGCGTACAAACTGCAGCTTCCGGAGACCGCCAAGATTCACCCGACTTTCCATATTTCTCAACTCAAGGAACACAAAGGAGCGCCCCCACCAACGGTTGTGACTTTACCGGAAGTCGTAAATGAGGAGGGCAATTTGTTAGTGGAGCCCTTGGCGGTGCTGGCTAGGCGGATCATTCCAAAGTATGGGAAGGTAGCCACCCAACTTCTGATTCAATGGACTAATGGCAGCAGGGATGAGGCCACGTGGGAAGACCTGGAGGCGTTGTGGCGCAGATTTCCGGATTTTGTTCCGTGAGGACACGGAACCGGTTAAAGAGGGGGTATTGTTGCGTGTCGGGTGGACCGGTTGTTGGGTTATGGTAGGTGTTGTGTTAATGAGGTATTTATGTTTAATATGTTTATGTTAGTAACATAGTGGCTGTAATCTCTCGGGCTATGAGATATAAATAGCTTTGAGATACGGTTTTGAAGGTATGCTGTTTGTGTGTTTTCTGGAGGAGGAGACCGGCTGCTACAGGGAATTTCACCAGAGTTGTCTCCACTATTTAGAGTTTGTCTCTTAGATGGTGTTTGTACCTATAGTTGTGTGCTCTGTTTTCCTAGTGAGATATTGCTTTGCTGCTCTGTTTTTCTACCGGGTGTCGTGTCTGTTCGGTAAACTGCTGGAGGACATTTCTCCCGGTTCTAAGGAGGACGCTTCAGGTTTCTCCCTCTCTCGCCGGTGATTAGCCGCGGCGTGTCCTTCGTATTCCTTGAACAAGAACCTCCAAGCGCGCCTGGATTCCTCCTCCTCCGTCGGGAGTCTACACTGCAAGCGCGCGACTTCATCCGTCCGTCGACTTTTTTATCCAGGCGGCAGCAGGTAAACCTCCATTTGCTAAGTGCCGGCAGTATTATTTTCATTCATGTAGTATACATCTAGGGTTTAGCCCTCCGTGTTTTCTCCTATCGTGTTTTGACTCTGCCGCTAGGGTTTCTCCATTAGATCCAGTAGAGCTCCTCCCGTTGGTGCAGCAGAGCTGTTCTCACCTTTTCATCCAGAGCACCTCCCTTCTTCCTTTTCTCCGTTACTGAGCGGTAGACAGCTAGGGAGAGGATCAGGCGATCTTGATCTCTAAGATTCCAATGATGACATCTTAAAAGCCCTTTCAAGGGACACATGCCTTATATCTTCTAGCCTGGAGAAGAAAATCAAGCCCAATATCGCTTGCATGAGGGAATGCCAGTTTTCTGATGAAAGAATCGGCGTTCTGTTGATTAATGAAGGAAGAAGAGTCATTGGCAGGGCTCCCAAATTCCTTAAATCTATTGTTAAAAGATTCAGTGAGTTGGGGGTGCCGCCCAGATCAGGAATGTTTTACCATACATTCCGTTGTTTATGCGGAGTCAGCTTAGACATGTTTGATGCCAAGATCAAGTTACTGGGTTCCTTGGAATTTTCACAGTCTGAACTCTCTGCAATTTTAAAGCAACCTTTCGTTATTCAGTCTCTCTGCCAAGAATTTGTGTGAAAAGGTTGATTTTTTAGTGAAGGAAGCAGGCTGTGAGCTCTCCTATGTGAGCAGGCATCCTTCTATGATAGGCCTTAGCATGACTAAAAGATTGATTCCAAGGCATTATGTTATGCAACTTATCATGGAAAGGGGTCTTTTGAAGAAAAAAATAGATTTCTATTATTTTGCATCGTTTCCTGAGAGGGATTTTCTTGAAAAGTTCATTTTCTCTTTTCAATAGAGGATGCCAGAGCTCGCAGATGTTTATCTCTCTGCTTCTGTCGGCAAGTTTTTGTATTAGAAGTGTCATTTCAATGAGAAAGCAGAGCAATTAGTTAGTACTTCTAATTAATTTCATGTTGACTTGAAATTATGAATTTCAGTGCTTCTGAAATTATGAATTTCAGTGGTTCCTATTATTGATTTGTAAAGTTCATTGTGCGCTAAATTTTTTTGATTCCCTTTTATCAAAATGTAAATCCCAGGATCTTGCCAAAGGAAAATAAACCCAAAGAATTGTGAGTCAAAGATTTATTTAGACTGAATGTGTAGGTCCAGTAGACCATAATGTGATTTGTCAGCCATCTTTGACATCAGGAGCCATGGACTTGTGATTTTTGGACACTTGGGTTGGACCAAAGAGGAGGTGGGCAATAATGTCAGACATCAATGGTATGGTTTTTGCCCCCTTGTGTCTGAAATATTTATTTTAGTAATGACACTTGGGATTTACAAACATCAATGTTGTTTGTTTTCTCATAGAACTGCAACCTTTTATACTTGCTAATCAAAGCAAGTAAATGAGTAAAAGAAGTATTAGGAACTTAGGAAGAAACAGCCAAGCTGCAGTGCTGAGTTAAGCTATGTTATCTTGCCAAAGGTTTAAGTATAAGATGACCCTTCTATGAGCATGACTACTGTTGAGAGAAGCCAAAACTTGTATGTATTGCTTATATGTGTAAATACAAGGAGAGAATACAATTATATAGGAGATGAGAAGAGAGGAAAAAACCTATACAAGATGTGGGACTAAAGAAGAGAGAATACTTGTGCCTTTATGGGCCTTTATACATGGGCTTTTCTAATACTCCCCCGCAAGCTGGAGCGTACAAATCGTATGCACCAAGCTTGGACAGGCATTGATAGAAGAGGGTACTTGACAAGGCCTTTGTGAGGACATCCGCAACTTGTTCAGTACCAGGAACATGTCCGAGGTCGATCTTCTTTAGCTGAACCTTTTCCCCGATAAAATGACAGTCGACTTCAATATGTTTAGTTCTCTCGTGAAAGACTGGGTTCTTGGCAATGTGTATAGCAGCTTGACTGTCACAGAGGAGAAGAGCCGGTGAAGGAAGCTTTACACCCAAATCAGTGAGAAGGCTTTCAAGCCACGTTAGTTCCGACACCACTGATGCCATTGCCCGATATTCTGCCTCAGCTGATGATCGAGCAACGACCGCTTGTTTCTTGCTCCGCCAGGTAATCAGATGTCCTCCAAAGTATGTGCAGAAGCCACTGGTGGACCTTCGATCATCGAGGGACCCAGCATAGTCAGCATCAGAGTATGCTACCAGAGTAGGAGTGGAAGAAGAGACTTTGTACACCAGTCCTTGTCCAGGAGCCGTTTTGAGGTATCTGAGAATACGTTCAACCGCCTGAAGATGAGAGCTTCTGGGGGAATGCATATATCGACTGACGATACCAACAGCGAAGGAGATATCTGGTCTGGTTACTGTGAGGTATATCAATTTTCCAACTAGGCGACGGTAATATTCTGGATTTTCCAGTAGGATATCTGAGTCAGAGGCCTGCGCGCATAACTTGTGATTGACATCCATTGGGGTGTCAATTGGCTTACAGCCTGAGTAACCCGCATCATGAAGAAGGTCAGTACAGTACTTCCGCTGAGAAAGGATCAAACCATCTGGCCGTATGGCGATTTCTAGGCCCAAGAAGTACCGAAGGGGCCCCAGATCTTTTGTTTGAAAAACGGTGCTCAGATGACGTTTGACTGCCAGTATTCCATTCGAGTCGTTCCCAGTAATAATGATGTCGTCCACATAGACTAGCAGAAGGACGGTCCCGGTAGATCGGTGACGAGTGAAGAGCGAGAAGTCGGCTGAGCTTCGAGTAAAACCAATCTCCCGGAGGGCCTTACTGAACTTGTCAAACCATGCCCGGGGGGACTGTTTGAGACCATAAAGGGCCTTTCGAAGATGGCAGACTTGAGACTCCCCCGTGGTCTCAAACCCGGGAGGTTGTTGCATATACACAGTTTCCTGGAGATCACCGTTCAGAAACGCATTTTTGACATCCAGTTGGAGTAGGGGCCACTGGCGATGTACCGCAACAGAGAGGAGAACCCGGACTGTATTGAGTTTGGCCACCGGGGAAAAAGTCTCTTCGTAGTCGAGCCCCTGCTGCTGGGTGAAGCCACGAGCCACAAGGCGGGCCTTTAGGCGGTCAATAGTGCCATCAGCAGCATGTTTTATAACAAAGACCCATTTACACCCAACGGGTTTCTGACCGGGAGGAAGAGGGACGAGAGTCCAGGTCTGGTTAGTCCAGAGAGCAGCCATTTCCTCCTCCATGGCAGCCCGCCAGCCAGGATATTCGAGCGCCTCCTGCACAGAATTAGGAACAGAAACCGAGGAAAGAGAAGTAGCAAAAGCGTGAAGATGGGGAGATAGGCGATGTAGAGAGACGTAGTGAGCCAGAGGATGAGCGGTGGATGTCTGTACCGGATCTGCCGGGCGCGGAGTAACCATGGTTGAGGCGGACTGCAGTGGGGCCATAGAGCAACGGGGGCGACGAGTATAGACCCGGATGATGGGTGGTGCTGGGGGGACAGGAGGTAGAGCTGGTGGAACCGGTAGCAGCGGCGTTGTAACGGGGAGAACTGGTCGTGGGATGGAAGGAGGTAAAGGAGCCGAAGGGATAGGAGTAGTGAGAGAATCCGAAAAAAATGGTTGAGTCTCGCGGAAGGTGACATCCGCAGAGACGGAGAGCTTCCGAGTGACGGGAGAATAACAGAGATACCCCTTCTGAGTACGGGAATATCCCACGAATATGTGTTTAGCCGCCCGGGGATCCAATTTGTCCAAGGGCGGGCCCAGATGGTGGACGTAACAAGTGCTACCAAAGATACGGGGCGGAAGAGGGAAAGCCGGAGTCGAGGGAAACAATAGGCTGAACGGAGTAGCATAGTGGAGGACGGAGGAAGGGAGACGGTTGATGAGAAAACAAGCCGTGGAGACCGCAAAGTTCCAGTAATGCTTGGGCACATGCATTTGAAGCATGAGGGAGCGAGTCATATCAAGTAAGTGACGGTTTTTACGTTCGGCAACGCTGTTTTGTTGAGGCGTGTAGGCACAAGAGGTTTGGTGGATAATCCCGAACTCAGAGCAGATAGTAGCGAAGTTGTGGCCAGTGTACTCACGAGCATTATCAGTGCGCACAGTTTTGATAGTTGTGTGAAATTGGGTACGAGTTTCAGCGAGAAAGGCTCGAAAAATGCGAGGAAGCTCGGAGCGATCACGAAGTAAGTACAACCACATCATGCGTGAATAATCATCAATGAAAGTAATAAAATACCGGAAACCAGAAATACTAGTAGTTTTATATGGTCCCCATACATCAGAATGTAATAAATCAAACGGAGCAGAGCTCCGGGTACAATGAGCAGGATAAGATGAACGCGGCTGCTTGCCGAGGATACAAGACTCACACTGAAACGGATGGAGAGAGATATCAGGGAGAGCCCGCTGGAGAACAGGTAGAGGAGCGTGGCCAAGACGGCGATGCCACTCGGTGGAGCAGACGGAGGAGACGGAGGAGAGGATGGTAGGAGGTGTGTCGAGAAGGTAGAGCCCGTTCCGTAGTCCGCCTTTACCAATGGTAGTCCGTGTCCTGCGATCCTGTATGACAAAAGAAGAGGAAGTGAATATGACAGAGCAATCCAGATCAGCAGTAAGACGACCAACAAAAAGTAAATTGAAGGGGGAACTCGGAACATGAAGAGCCGAGCGGAGAGGAAACGACGGGCTGAGAGAGATGTCCGTCGATCCGGAGACGGGAACAAGGGCCCCGTTAGCCACGGTGATAGACCGCGGATGAGGAGAGTCCGAGTATGTGGCAGGCTGCTGGGACGTAATGTGATGAGTGGCACCGGAGTCCATGATCCAGGACGGACCGGTGGAGAGACAAGCCGTACCTGCTTGGGAGACGTAGGTGGAGGCCAGGGAAGCAGGAGGCGGGTTGAGCAGTCCCTGGAGGTGCTGGAGCTGTAGGCGGACAGCTTCAAGGTCCGGAGAGGCAGGAGAGGAGGCATCTGCGGCCACCGAAGCCGTTGGTCGAGGAGGATATCCATTCTTGCGGTAACAGGTTGCTTCAAGGTGTCCGTCCTTGCCGCAGTAGGAACACTTCGGCCGCCCCCTGCCACCACGTCCGCGGCCCCGAGAGCCGGAGCGGCCACCACGAGCAGCGGGAGGCAAGGGAAGCAGGGGCGGAGGGGCCTGCTGAAGAAGGGCCGAGGTAGTCGGCGCAGGAGCATCCGGAGGAGGCGTCACGCGGAGGAGCATGGAACAGATCTCAGAAAGGGATGGAACGGTGGGAGATGCCAGAACCTGAGTTCGGATAGTCTGAAGGTGAGGCGGAAGACGGGCCATCATAATAGCAATGCAAACCGCCTCCTTCTGAGCGCGCTGGGCAGCATGATCACTGGTAGAAGGCTGGTGTAGAATCCAGGCCTCGGCCAAAGTCTTAGCCCGAACGACAAACGACGTCATGTCCGGGGCGCCACCGGCGTCGAGAGCAACGAGATCGGTGAGGATGTCGTAGAGGTGCTGAAGGCTGTCCTTGCCGGAATAGAGTGAGTGCAGCTCATCCCATATAGACTTGGCCGTCTCGTGATACATGACCATCTGATACGGCTCACCATCCAAGGAGTTGAGGAGCCAAGTTTGCACACGGCCATCGTTGCGGAGCCAATCGTCCGTAGGGGGGGCCGGAGGAGCCTGGGTGAGGTAAGACAGGAGACCCTTGGCCTGGAGAACCCGGCGCACAGAATGCGCCCAAGGGAGAAAATTTTTCTTCCCGGAGAGAGAGATGGTTGTGATGCGTAATTCATCGCGCAGGTCGGTAGGACAAGTCGGGCGGTCTGCGGGCGGACTAGCCGCCTGGCCGGTGGAGTCAACAGAGGAGCCCATAGTCTTGGAAGACAAGCCGCAGCGACTTGGAAGGAGGTCGCAGCGAACAGGCAGGGGTCCGCTGGAGAGACAGGCCGCAGAGACGGGAGGAGACCGCGGCGACTAGGATCAAGCCGCAGCGACGAAGCAGCGAGCAGAAAAGGCCGGGAGAAAGAACCCGCCCGGTCACGATGCGAACACCAGCGGCCAGACAGGCCACGACCAGAGCGGGTAAGAAGCAGATCGCGCGGTCAGGAGGCCGCGAGAAGGCGGCGAACAAGAAACGAGACCGCGAGTTAACAAACTCGAGCGGATAGGAGAGAGAAGCCGCGAGTTAACGAACTCGAGCGGGAGAGAAAAAAGAGACCGCGAGTTAACAAACTCGAGCGGATAGGGGAAAAGCCGCGCGGATAGAACAGGAGACCGTGCAAGACGCGCGAGAGGTGGGGTCCACGGGATAGAGGAGAAAAAAACTATAAAAAAAGGGGGGGGGGAAGAGGAGAGAACCTGGATCCACGGAGAGAGGCAGCGGACTGTCCGCTGAGGCCGCAGACGGTTAGCGAGGAGCGGCGGATAGAAGACAGATAGCGGACTGTCCGCTGAGACCGCGAGAAGGAAACCGCAAGGAGGCAGACCGCAGGAGACCGCTGGAAGGCGGCGGGTAGATGCGGTTAACAAGTGCACAAGACGGTTAGAGGATGGAACCTGGCTCTGATACCATGTTGAGAGAAGCCAAAACTTGTATGTATTGCTTATATGTGTAAATACAAGGAGAGAATACAATTATATAGGAGATGAGAAGAGAGGAAAAAACCTATACAAGATGTGGGACTAAAGAAGAGAGAATACTTAGGCCTTTATGGGTCTTTATACATGGGCTTTTCTAATAACTACAAACAACAAGTATCCCAGTGCAAGACAATTTGATATTTTCTTAGAAAGTTCTAGAATTTTGATTTGATATGAATTATCAGACCTTCTAGAAGAATCTAATTGTCCCAACTCCTAAGAGCATATTTTATGAGATAAGAAGCCACATCCTCATTCAAATCTCAAATATGGAAGCTTGTTTCATTCAAGGCAGGGTTAAAATTGAAATTACTTGACAGGGCCTCAAATTACGAAAGAGATGATTCTTGCTTGAATAAGGAATAAAATGGCGAAATTAGTTGGTTAATCTTTGTCTTCCCAACACACTTAAATCGAATCCCCTCCCTTGATCGCAATGAACTAATCACCTAAATGATTACTGCTTATCGATTTAATAAATATTGAGTTATAATAAGCACCATAAACTGTAGAGATTGAAAATACATTTTAGATAATATTATCTATTTAACTTAGTCTTTCTAATCTCCTTCTTTCTATGGTAAACTTTAGGTTGGTGTAAGATTTCCACCCACATATGTTTTATCAATTATCCTGTATTTGTCTACTTCTTCAAAAGCTAAGGAACCTGGACAAAGCCGAAGCTGCTTAAATATTATTATTGGATGTTGAAAGATAACCATAACAATTATGTTGGAATATTTTAAGTACCTCAAGATAATTTAGAAGGGGGAAGGAAACTAGGGCTCCGTTTGGCATGGCGGAGGAGGTCATGAACTCCTCGGTTATGAACCACCATTGATGAACACCCAATCTCACCTAAGGAACTTCATCCACTTTTATGTTCAAAACTAGTTTTATTTCTTGGTGGTTCTTGTAAACGTTGTCATGCCAAATATACATTCTATGACGGCGGCGTTTCTGTCCAAACTCTCCGGAGCAAAAACGTCGCGCCAAACGGAGCCTAGTTTTTTGCATACTCTTACTTGTTTTGCTTGACTAAACCCAATGAGTTTTCGAAGTAGGATTAAGACAATGCAAAACTTAGGCATGTAAGATGGTTAAAAAATCTACATGAACATGAGAATCTAACAAGCTCAACTAATTAAGTACACATAACAACTATAAACCTCAACATTGCGGGAGTGTTGCTATGCACAATGCTCCAACTTGGCTCTGTCAACTCGATCAATCTCGACTGCAAATGACATAGTTAAAGTAGTTGAATAGACAAATAATATGACATTCAGTTGAAGTCTACATGGAACTCTCCCCTGATGACTATAAACCATTGCCGGCATGATCTCTACACTGCAAGGATACAGTCAAGGAAATTTTATTGTCATGATACCTCATAGCCTTGAGATATAGTTATGCAACTGTGTATCTTCGGACCGATTTTTTGAATCTGAGTCCAAAACACAATTTTAATCCTGAATGATTACATGCAATTATTTTGTGATGACGCACGACTATTCTCACTTAAAGTGAACACACATTGGGGAGCCCTTGATTAGGTTAATTATATAACATTTTGAATTTAGTGACGATGTTCTTATGAGAGTTGAGAGCATCTTTGGGAATGAAGACTGGACAGCGACATCTCCGGACAAGCATCTAGAATGTCTGGCTTGTAGGTGAATGAAAGTGCATGAACGAATGGAATTTTACATCAAAATTGAAGGAAAAATTATTAACCTTAAATGATAATTTGAATCCTCAAATATTAAATATGCTTTTAGTTGTGGAATTTTTTAGGAACTCCATAGTCAAGTGAGCTATGAGTAGCGTGGAGTTGGGTGTATTTTAGCAAATATTTTAATGCCACCTTAGAAAAATAATAAAACTGTGAGGTTCAACTCTGAATGTGTCGGGTTGAACTAAAGAGGATAATAACTTAAATGTTATGAGTTGAATTCTTACAATTGTATTAGATCCAGATCTCCTGTTGAGCAATGTGTAGTACGGGGATTAATCATGTGAAAGTTGGTGGACATGTATGTCACATCCGGAATCCCATGACAACAATTGATGAGGGCAAAGAGTGTCTTGGGGATGCGAAGCTTGAACAAAGGCAGCTGTTGGAAGACTTATAAAATGACTGAATTTCAAGTGAAATGAGGTGCATATCAAAAATGAGCTTTGAATATTTTTTTAGATCTCCAAATGTTAGATTTGCAGTTTTAGAGCAAGTGGAGGAGTTTTATTAGGAACTTCATAGTTCTATGTGCTATGGGTGAGAGTAGTGTTGGGATTGATGACCAAGTCCTCATAGGCCACCTTAGGAAGAGTGTAAACCATAAGGTTTAAATCAGTATGGGCTGAGCTAAACCAATCGAACAATACATTATGTATTGTGGGTTGGATTGTTACAAATTTTGTATGGGGGGGGGGGGGGGGGGGGGGGTCTGCCTGAGCCTGCCCTACCATTTGACAACAACTGCCTGAGCCTGCCCTACCATTTGACAACAACTACAGTCATTTGGCTACAATGATGCTAAGTGTTCAATGACCAACACTTAATGCTAGGAACTGGCCACACAACATTTATAGTTGGGGTGGTTTCCCCACCATTTTAAATATTGAGGTGGCCACCCCAGCCATAAATATTTGGCGCTTGCCCAGTATAGGGCAGGTAGGTACCAGGCAAAGCCTGCTGCCCTGGTAGGTCAACGGCCACTTATCTAAATACATGCAAGCGAAGGGAGCCTTGTTACCCCAACTTCTCTTTCCCTATACTTTTATTCTATTTGTTGATCTAGAAGCATGCAAGAGGAGGATTTTAAGTAAACAAATTAAAAAAAATAGTTATGTTAAGTTCAAGCAGTGATGCTGCACTAAGACACTAAGATTACGAAATTTCAAGGCGCGACCAGTGGATCTGTACATTTTTCACTCTCATGATATTCAACCCCGATTTGGGCATGTATATATTACATATGTTCAATCTTACTCTCACATTTGGGTGTATATATTCAAATTTAACTGTATCTTTTCAATCTGTGACTATATATTTTATTTAATATAAACTAACATGTGAACGAATAGTCATATGTGAAAGTATGTGCATCACTGTTATCTTTATTATATAAAACAATATAGATATCTTGGAAGCACACCAAAGATTCACTTTCAGCCGTTGGATCTTCAAAAAATTTATTTTCAGTTGTTAGATCTCATGCTTTTCAATATATCGGTGATTTCTCCTCTCTCAACCCCGATAAAAGCCGTGGCCAGCGGGCATCACGCGCCTCTTCTCCACGCCTCTCCGCTAAAGCATCGTCTGCCTCTTCTCCATGGCCCTTTCAATCTGCCCGATTCCTGGATGCCTCCCGCGAAGGTTTCTCCCTCAGCCACCAACCGACCCCTGCCACCGGCGCCTGCAACACACCAACAACTGTTACCCGCTTCCGTGATGTCCTCTCGCAGGTGCTGCTTCCTCGCTTCTTCACGGCGCTGCTTCGTTGCCTCTTCACTTCTCCTCCCTGATTCTCATCGTGTGGGCTCTGGATTGCCAGCTCATCCATCTGCTCCAGCAGCTCTGGATTCCCAGCTCATCCCATCCGCTAGGGCTTTATTCTTTTCGATGCCTCGTCGTTCGCCATTTTCTATCTTCTCGCTCACCTCGCATTTGCGGCAAACAATCACGCGCCTCTCCTCTCTCTCACTTCAGTGTCCGACGATTTTATGCATTTTTCGGCTCTTCTCCTGTGACTTCAACTCCTCCCCTGCAAGATCCCATAATCTCCAAAGACATCAAAAGGAATAAAGCCCTAGCGGATGGGATGAGCTGGGAATCCAGAGCTGCTGGAGCAGATGGATGAGCTGGCAATCAAGAGCCCACACGATGAGAATCAGGGAGGAGAAGTGAAGAAGCAACGAAGCAGTGTCGTGAAGAAGCGAGGAAGCAGCACTTGCGAGAGGACATCACGGAAGCGGGTAACAGTTGTTGGTGTGTTGCAGGCGCCGGTGGCAGGGGTCGGTTGGTGGCTGAGGGAGAAACCTTCGCGGGAGGCATCCAGGAATCGGGCAGATTGAAAGGGCCATGGAGAAGAGGCAGACGATGCCTTAGCGGAGAGGCGTGGAGAAGAGGCGCGTGATGCCCGCTGGCCACGGCTTTTATCGGGGTTGAGAGAGGAGAAATCACCGATATATTGAAAAGCATGAGATCTAACAACTGGAAATAAATTTTTTGAAGATCCAACGGCTGAAAGTGAATCTTTGGTGTGCTTCCAAGATATCTATATTATTTTATATAATAAAGACAGGTAGCTTTTCCCCCTCCAAAGACAGGTAGCTTTTCCCCCTCCTGACGTCTACATCTATTTGCGGCATTACCTCCCCTCTTCCAAACTTTTCTTGCTGTTTTACTGGGTCTATATCGTTAATGTCGTATCTGTTGGAGTTCGGCGTTGACCGTTGACCGGGCCCACTTGCATGGGGAGTTTCAAGTTTTATTTTAATTACATTAAGGGGGAGTGAATGTAATTAATTTGGGGAGATGGATAGTTGGTAGATGAGGGGGTAAGAGTTAATAGTTTTTATTAGCTTTTAATTGCTTTGCCATTTGGCGCGTTGTCATTGGTCTTGTTTGCCTATATAAAGGCATGTATGTATTCTTTTGAAGATTGATGCAATAGAGAAGAAAATTCCCAAGTCTTGTTTGAGCTTTAGAGAGAGGAGAGAGCGCCGCAGCGCCAAGGTTTCTAGTGAGAGAAGGTTGCCGGCGGTGAGCTTGCCGAGCGGTTAAGGGAGAAGCCGGCCGGTTTGATCTTCTCGCCGCGAGAAGGGTCTCGCGTGTGGCGGACTCGCTGGTGGAGGTCTAGCCGCGAGAGGGAAGTGGACTCGGCGGTAGTTGGGTGTGGTCGCGAGTGCGGATTGGAGCACTCGCCGGGTCCCTAACCGCGCAGCGGAAGCGTTGGCTGGGCGAGTAGTCGGTCTCGCCAAGAGAGGTGGATCCCGCGTGAAGGCAAGATCTCGCATAGGTGGTGTACTCGCGCGAGTAGAATAGTTCGACCGCGCGAGAAGGAGATTGCCGGAAGGAGCGAGTGCGAGCTGCGAGTTAGAGCTTGCGAGTGGCGGTCTCGCGTTGGTCGTCTCGCAGGTGGGTGCCCGAGCGGTTTGGCGGCTAGAGTTGGCGAGTTCGGCGGTTTGTGAATTGTGCTAAGTATTTTGGAGGTGTAGTCCGAAGCGGGGACCCATTCACGTTTCCAACAAGTGGTATCAGAGGGAGGTTCAGAGACTCCTGGAAGTTGTTTTTGCGAAGAGTAGTGATGGAGATGGGAAGTGGAATGCCGGGGCAGGTCCCCAAGTTGAGCAAGACGAACTACGGGAATTGGAGCATTCAGATGAGAGTACTACTAGCCTCCAAGGAGTTGTGGGAGGTAGTAGAGGATGGCGTTGAGGAGCTTACTGCGGAAGCAGAAGCCGCGTTGACTAACGCTCAAAGGATGGCGGTGAGAGAAACCGAGAAGAAGGACAAGAAGGCATTGTTCATCTTGTACCAAGGGGTGGATGAAGCTACATTTGAGAAGATCTCGGATGCCGAGACTTCAAAGGAAGCTTGGGAGATACTGCAGCACTCCATGCAAGGAGTGGACAAGGCAAAGAAGGTGAAGTTGCAAACCCTCCGAGTCCAGTATGAGGTGATGAGGATGCAAGGCTCGGAGAAGGTGGGTGACTTCGTGACACGTCTACGGACGCTCACGAATGAGATGAAGAGAAATGGGGAGACGATAGACGAGGTCAGCTTTATGGAGAAGCTCCTGCGATCTATGTCCAAGAAGTTCAGACACGTGGTGGTGGCCATCGAGGAGTCGAAGGATCTCACCGCGATGGCGGTGGATGAACTCGTTGGGTCTCTGCAAGCCCACGAGTACCGTATGCTGCAGGATGATGAGGAGTCAAGTGGCTTGGGGAAAGCACTTCAGACTCAGCTCAATTTTGGAGAGAGCTCTGGAAGAGGAGGAGGCCAGCGTGGCCGTGGCTACCAAGGAAGAGGTAGAGGAGGAAGAGGTAGAGACCAAGGAAGGTACCAACCGCACCAGAAGGAGGTGGAACATAACCAAGGCTGGAACGCCGGAGGTAGAGGTAGATGCCAAAGTAGAGGCTAAGGCAGAGGTCAAGGAAGAGACCAAGGCAGAGGTCAAGGCAGAGGAGGAAGAGGAGACATGTCCCAGACTCAATGCTACAACTGTGGCAAGTTCGGGCACATGAGCTACGATTGTTGGTCTCCTAGGAAGGGAGGAGATGCCAATCATTATGCGGAGACTAGCAACACGGGAGGCGACCCGATGATGTTCCTTACCGTCCAAGGGGCTGGAGGCGGAAGGAATGGAACATGGTACTTGGACACCGGAGCCAGTAATCACATGTGCGGAGAGAAGGAGCTGTTTACGAGCCTTGAACCAAATGGTGGTGAGGTGAGTTTCGGCGACGCTTCTAAGATTTCAGTTGAAGGAAGAGGAGTAGTGGCGGTTGTGTTGAATGGGAAGGAGGTGCTCATCAACGACGTTTTCTACGTGCCAGGCTTGAGGAGTAATATCCTAAGTCTCGGGCAACTGGTGGAGAAGGGCTACCGGGTCCTACTGCGGGATGGCACCCTAGCCATGAAGGATGGTCAAGGGAAAGAAGTGGTGAGGGTGAAGATGACGACGAATCGTCTCTTTACTTTGAGCATGGATGTGAAAGAGACGGCATGTCTCGCGAGGACTGAAGAGGAGGAAGAAGCTTGGCTGTGGCACCACCGGATGGGGCATCTGGGGTTCACAGGCCTGAAGCTGCTGTCTGGATCCAAGATGGTGGAAGGGCTGCCTATGATCACACCTCCTCAAAGGGTCTGTGAGGCATGCACGAAGGGGAAGCAAAGAAGGGAGACATTTGAGGGTGGCAAGTCTCGGAGAGCAACAAGGCCGTTGGAGTTGGTTCACTCGGACATCGCTGGTCCGTTTGAGACCACTTCAATAGGTGGAAGCAGATACTACATCACATTCACCGACGACTTCAGCAGGAAGTGTTGGGTGTACTTTCTAAGGGAGAAGGCTGAGACACTGGAGAAGTTCAAGGAGTTCCGGGCGATGGCTGAGAAGGAGAGCGGTCAACCGCTGAAGGTGCTCAGAACGGATAGGGGTGGGGAGTACACCTCTAGGCTGTTTGACGAGTACTGTAAGCAATAGGGAATCTCTCATCAGCTGACGGCGGCATACTCGCCTCAGCAGAATGGCGTGGCGGAGAGAAAGAACCTTACCATCATGAACATGGCGAGGAGTATGGTGAAGGGCAAGGGGTTGCCAAAGAAGTATTGGGCGGAAGCAGTACAGGTGGCAGTGTACGTGCTGAACCGTTGTCCAACAAAGAGTGTGAAGTTCAAGACACCCTTTGAAGCTTGGAGTGGGTGGAAGCCCAATGTGAAGCATTTGAGGGTCTTCGGGTGTGTCGCTTATGCTCACATCCCGGACCAGAGGAGGAGGAAGTTAGATGACCGGAGCGAGAGATGCATCTTTGTAGGCTACGCTCCTGCGAGCAAGGCTTACAAGTTGTATAACCCGGAGACAGGGAAAGCTATCATCTCTAGAGATGTGGTGTTTGAAGAAGGAAGCAGTTGGAGCTGGGATGAAGCAATGAGAGGCATCAAGGGGATGTTCTACGAGGAAGATGAAGAAGAAGGTGGAGAAGAGGCTGAAGCCGAGATGGGTGGAGCGGAGCCACCATCACCACCTAGCGGAGGTTCAGGGGGAGCTCTCACCCCTTACTCTAGTAGTGCAAGTGCTAGTGGAGGTAGCTCTGGAGGAGCAAGCACAAGTGGGAGCAAGGACAATCGTCCTCAGCCCAGGATGAGGAGGCTGGATGAGATTTATGAGGATACGGCACCGACACTTAACAATTTCTCTTTATATTGTCTATTGGCAGATGTCGAGCCGTGCTCTTATGATGAGGCCGCAAAGGAGAAAAGCTGGAGGAAGGCGATGGATGTGGAGATCGCCTCCATCAAGAAAAATGAGACCTGGAAGCTGGTCGACCCTCCTGCTGGCCACAAACCCCTCGGGGTGAAGTGGGTATACAAGGTGAAGAAAAATAAAGATGGAGGCGTGGAGAAGCACAAGGCAAGGCTAGTCGTGAAAGGCTACCGTCAAGTTCAAGGGGTCAACTATGATGAGGTGTTCGCCCCTGTAGCACGGATTGACACCATCCGCTTGATCATCGCCCTAGCTGCACACCATGGGTGGAAGATCATGCAGATGGATGTTGTCTCTGCCTACCTGAACGGGTACCTGGAGGAGGAAGTATACATCGAGCAGCCTCCAGGGTACGTGGTGAAGGGACAAGAGAGGAAGGTCTGCAAGTTGGTGAAGGCACTCTACGGGTTGAAGCAGGGAGCAAGAGCATGGAACGGGAGGATAGATGCTTTCCTGCAAAAGCATGGCTATCAAAAGAGCCCGCATGAGTACGCTCTTTATACCAAGGTGGACAAGGATGGAGGCATGATGATAGTGTGTTTGTACGTGGATGACATGATCTACACGGGGAACAACACAGCTATGTATGAAGAGTTCCGAGAGATGATGAAGAAGGAGTTTGAGATGACTGACTTAGGAGAGCTAAGTTATTTCCTGGGGGTGGAAGTGAAACAGGGAGAAGACGGGATTTTCATATCCCAGAAGAAGTATGCGGAGGAGATTCTGAAGAAATTCAGGATGGAGGATAGCAAGCCTATCTCCACTCCTGCTGACCCGGGGATGAAGCTGAGCAAGGAGTCGAAGGAAGGAGCGGTGGACTCCACCTTATTCAAGAGCTTGGTGGGTAGTCTGCGCTACCTGACCTTCACCCGACCAGATATCATGTATGCGGTCGGGGTGGTGAGTAGGCACATGGAGGAGCCAAAGGAAGATCACTTCACTGCAGCGAAGAGGATCCTGAGGTACATCAATGGGACGAGAGGTCATGGACTGAAGTATGGTACTGGAGAGGAGCTGACGCTGGTAGGTTACTCGGACAGTGACTACGGCGGGGATGTCAATGACCGGAAGAGCACTTCCGGATATGCTTTCAACATGGGAACAGGAGTGTTCTCTTGGAGTTCGAAGAAGCAGGCCACGATAGCTCTATCGTCCTGCGAGGCGGAGTACATAGCGGCAGCAGCTGGCACTTGTCAAGCCATCTGGCTAAGGAATTTGTTGGAGAGCTTGCAGCATGGAGTGGATGGGCCAACGACCATGTTGGTGGACAACATGTCGGCCATCCAGCTCGCGAAGAACCCGGTGCTACACGGGAGGAGCAAACACATTGATACAAGGTATCACTTCCTGAGAGAGCAGGTGGAGCTGAAGACCGTAGAGGTCAAGTATTGCCCGACCGGAGAGCAAGTGGCGGACATCTTTACCAAGGCGTTGAAGGTGGACACGTTCCTGAAGCTCAAAGGCAAACTCGGCATGCTATGCCAAGTTTGAGGGGGAGTTTGTTGGAGTTCGGCGTTGACCGTTGACCGGGCCCACTTGCATGGGGAGTTTCAAGTTTTGTTTTAATTACATTAAGGGGGAGTGAATGTAATTAATTTGGGGAGATGGATAGTTGGTAGATGAGGGGGTAAGAGTTAATAGTTTTTATTAGCTTTTAATTGCTTTGCCATTTGGCGCGTTGTCATTGGTCTTGTTTGCCTATATAAAGGCATGTATGTATTCTTTTGAAGATTGATGCAATAGAGAAGAAAATTCCCAAGTCTTGTTTGAGCTTTAGAGAGAGGAGAGAGCGCCGCAGCGCCAAGGTTTCTAGTGAGAGAAGGTTGCCGGCGGTGAGCTTGCCGAGCGGTTAAGGGAGAAGCCGGCCGGTTTGATCTTCTCGCCGCGAGAAGGGTCTCGCGTGTGGCGGACTCGCTGGTGGAGGTCTAGCCGCGAGAGGGAAGTGGACTCGGCGGTAGTTGGGTGTGGTCGCGAGTGCGGATTGGAGCACTCGCCGGGTCCCTAACCGCGCAGCGGAAGCGTTGGCTGGGCGAGTAGTCGGTCTCGCCAAGAGAGGTGGATCCCGCGTGAAGGCAAGATCTCGCATAGGTGGTGTACTCGCGCGAGTAGAATAGTTCGACCGCGCGAGAAGGAGATTGCCGGAAGGAGCGAGTGCGAGCTGCGAGTTAGAGCTTGCGAGTGGCGGTCTCGCGTTGGTCGTCTCGCAGGTGGGTGCCCGAGCGGTTTGGCGGCTAGAGTTGGCGAGTTCGGCGGTTTGTGAATTGTGCTAAGTATTTTGGAGGTGTAGTCCGAAGCGGGGACCCATTCACGTTTCCAACAGTATCTTGCAGTTTTACTGGATTCTCCTTGCCTCTAATGGGTAATAAAAGATATGCTCACCCAGGTTCTCTTCACCGGTATTCAAACCACTTTTCTCCTTTGTCCAACCTTCATAGAGTTGGCTTAACTCTTTATGTAGGGCTTCATTAAATGACACTTCCTCACCCAGATATACAAATATCTGATGCTGAATGACTCCTCCAATTGTTTGTTGTCACGGTTTTTTCCTTATACCTTATTTACAAAATAAGCAAGTTTATTTTATCAGCTGAGTTTATTTTTCTGTTCTAAATATACTTTAATTAGAAGGATTTTGGATCTGATCAGGATGCTAGTGAATTTTGAATCTTTTTTTCGTGTAGTTGCTGGAGAAGCAGTACATATGACAAGCAGACGGAGAACTGGCTGTGTTTGGCCTGTGAATTTTTGCGCTAATATCTACATCAATTTTATTAACATGTACTATTTTATCATTTCACTTGCTACGTGTTGAGATGTTCGTTGCAACAACTGTATTAATATTCAGATTTGCTTCACAAATCAACTTATTTGAATTCAAATTCGCATTTGGAGCTCGAAATTCGGATCCGTTTGGCACGGTGGAGGCGCTCGTGATCATGGTGGTTATGAACCATCTTTCGTGAGCGTCTGACCTCATCCGCGAAAAGCATCGAGCACGGACATAGCCCGTGCTAAGAAGATGCTCTGGAAATGGAAGCCGCATCATGAGCTGGAAATGGAAATGTTGTTTCAGCATCATGTTGTTTAGGAGATTCCTTTACAGTGAAATCATGTTGTCATTTCAATTAATTGATTTATTTTTAAAAATGCATTCTCTTTAATGCTGGAAATGGATGTTGCACCCTAAACAGCATGACGCCGCACCCGCCACTCACGCCCCCCCGGAGCACGTATGCAATATCAAACAACAACCAAAGTGCTTCGGGGGGCTGCGAGTGACGAGTGTGGCGTCGAGTTGGTGAATTGTGTGGAAGTGGGCGAAGCCCGCTTCATTGCGGTCGAAGGCCACCCGGAGCATCATGCACGGGGGAAGCCTGTGCGCAGACGAGCAAAGCACGCCCGGATGAGGTCGAAGGCTGACCAAGAGCATCGAGCATGGGCATAGCTCTAAGACATAACAGGTATGGATGTTCTTTTACAGTGTAAAATTGATTTTGTAGTTGATTTCTGTTGTTGTCTATATTGATTGATGTTGCTTTCTATATTGATTGGTGTTGTTTATTTTGATCGATGTTGCTATCTATATTGAGTGTAGTGCCGTAAGTGCGACAACCTAATTCTGGGTGTTATTGGCTTAGTTGATGCATGCATTTTTTGTTTTGAGAGCTTTGCAATTACATAGATGTTGGTCATTTGACAGATCATGATCGATGAGGATGCGGATGCGGAGCGGATATGTCTTGATGAGTATGTTTTAGTAATTTGATTTTTGTATATGCTTAACTTTGAGACTAATCCTGATGAATATATATATTTTTAATTACCAATATTACCAAGTGTTCTCACTTCGCCCTTGCCATGAAAATTGTTAACTTTTCTAAATCGTAGTTATCATATTTTTTTTCTTCTCTAAATATCTCTTTGCTTAATCATCTTAATACATGAATTCAAACAGTAGCAAGTAAGAACTGATCCATGCAATATATTGTTGGCCACATTGCTCTGTCCAATATATGTTGCCTATTAATCTCATTAAAAAATTCCTACTATATTTCAGTTTGTTCAGTTTTTGATTGCATATTTGGTTTGTGTTGGCTGCGTGTGCAATCAAAAATTGCCTTGATGCTGAATCAATTCAGAATTTGTTGATTTGAAGACATTGGGGCCTTCAACATCCCTATAGTAAGCAACATGTTTTCTTTCATTTTATTCTTTTAATACATGCTTTCTTCTGCTTTTCTTTTTGGTCTTAATAATTGCAATATTTTAAGTGTCTATTTGGCCCCTAATTTTAACATGTTCAACATTTTAGACAACTGAAGGAGATGACCTAATGTACACTGATCAACGAACAAGGTATGTTTTCTTTGTTTTCAATATATACCTAATTCATACATCAATCTAATGATTTGTTTTCTCATTTTTGCAGAATATGTGTGTACAAAGTCGTATTATAGAGCAAGGCATGTTTTCTTATTCATCAAAAAGTTGTTTTGTGCTTTTACTTTCTTCGATTGCTTCCAAATGATAATCAATTGACTAGGTCTGCTATGTAATTTCATCTTCCGTGAACTTGCAAGATCAAAGACATAATTGGTGTCAAAGAGCTATGACATTGAAACAGTCAGAGAACAGTTATGCAGGAAAAAATGATAGAAATAATTGACAAATAATTCTCATATACCATACATGAACTCAAGTATTAATTCCAATTATACTTTCTTTTACATTCGTTATTTTTAGGTGTCCTTTGAGGTATTAGTCAATTAGTGGCTAAGCAGAGCACATTACCCTCTGTGTTGCATGCATATAGGACTACTCCGTAGTATTGATCGGTAGAGGGTCAAGCGGAGCAGATAGATTTTCTTTATATATTTTACATGTACATGCATTATCTTCGTTTGTTTTTATATTTCTGTTATATATGTGTATTTTGAGTTATTTGTCAATTAGTGACTACGCAAAACACAATAGTATCTGTGATGAATGCTTATAGAGTTGCTCCGTAGTATTGGCCGTTAGAGAGTTAAGTAGAGCAAATAAATTTTCGTGTTCATCATGCTCATGTATTTGTTTATTGGCCAGTAGAGAGCCAAGCGGAATAGAGCACATGCTTTAGCTAACCCAAGGCAACCCATGGACGGGCAAAGTCCGTCCGCACAACGACCATTCGGCAAGGGTAGCGAAGATGCGAAACAGAGCAAATGTATGTAAAACCCGACCAATTCCACCATGAGTGCGAACAGGCAAAGCCCGTGCACATTCCAGGCAACCCAAGGATGGATGGAGACCGTTCGTATGGGGAGCATCGAGCAAGGCCAATAGTGCATGCGCACCCGTTCGGATGCGGGCGCACCCGCTCGGATGCGGGCGCAGCCCGCTCAGTGACACGTTATGTTGCGCTCGATCAATGTCGTCGCCCACGAACACTGTCGCCGCCCACGAACAATGTCGACGCCCATGAACAATGTCGCCGCCCACGAACAATGTCGCCACCCAAGACCAATGTCACCGCCACGACCAATATCGTCGTCCACGACACATGTTACCCCCCACGACCAATGTCGTTGGTTTGCGGGCAAAACCCGCTTGGTTGCGGGAGAAGTTCGTTTGGTTGCGGGCGAATGTCGCCGCCCACGAACAATATCGCCGCCCACGATCAATATCGCCACCCATGACAAATGTTACCGCCACGATCAATATCGCCACATATGACACATGTTGCCGCCCGCGATCAATGTCGTTGCCAAGCGGGCGAAGCCCGTTTGGTTGTGGGCGAAGCCCATTCAAAGATGCTAGTATATATATACATATATACATTATATTAAAAAGAACTATCAAACTCTCCTATATGCCTAGGTAAATAAGACATGATAGCCATCACAACAGTTCATCTAATTCACGGATCAACCATCACCTCGTGTATCGCCAAAACAAATAAGAAACCGTCCATTTACTCCTCCCATAAAAATGCCGCGGATTTTCTTTAGACTCCCGCTCGACATCTCCCATTCGGCATTCCCACATCACTCCCACTCGAGATCTCGAAAAACTGCTAGGGAATCCCAAACTCTACCGCTCAACATCCTCTTTTGGACATTGGAAAAGGGATCCGTAGTGGTGAACCTCTCACACTGGATCAAGCACGGCGGTAAGTCCGCATCTCCCTACATTCACCGCAATGCCTCAAACATTCGAGGATGTTTGATTGCAAGACATTTATTGCCAAAGGGGACCTCCTCTACGCTCACACTCACAGATCCTGGGCTCCAAAGCAATTAAGCAAGGCTCTCAGCTACTGCGAACACAAGCAATCTTCCACAACCAGCCTCTCACAACGTTCTGTTGGAGTCTTTGTGATCTAGAACTAGTCAACGAGTTAGTCTCGCTGCCAGCATAATATGAGCTTATAGAGTCGCACATAATACCGTACGAGAAATCGGATAATTGATCGAGGTGACTCGTCTCATAAAGGTTATATAACATCCCAACTTTTATTGGGCCACCAGAGCCCTTGTAGACCCAATAAAAGTTACCCGAATCCTACCCATGACCTGGTAGAAAGTAACCCTAAGCAAGAAGTGGAGCTAGAAAAATCCGACTTAAGTTCTGTCAGTTCCTGTGACATCGTATAGATAGTACAAACGCATCGGAACTCGTTCTATTGGATCCCGAGGCCAAGTAGTGGATATGACCATCCCTCGTAAAATGTCGCGAAAACAAGATTTTGAATATCGGTTTAGAGAACTTCGATTTGAGTTCTGTCAGCTCTTATGGCCTCGTATAGACAATACGAGCACATCGGAACTCGTTGCGTCACAATCCGAGGTCTAACGATGAATATGGACATTTTTACCGATTTAATGCGCCGCGACGAGCAGATTTTGGACTTTTACCAAACAAACTCTGATTCGACCCCAGTCAGTGGCTTTAGACTCGTATGGTCAATACGAAGTCATCCCGGACAATTTCAATGACGAATTGTCAACTCTAGGTCAAACTGAGCGTGTTCGTGCACCAAAAAGCGTGCGCACACAAATTATAACATGACACCCTAACTTTGACCCGACCTCGATGTCTTGGACTCACTTTGACTTTGACCAGCATGGGGGACCCACCTTAGGGTTGACTTTGGTCAACCCCCCCCTAAAAGTCATTTTTTGGATTTTTCCAAAGAGGTGTTCACCTCTTCTTTAATTGGTTAAGGCCCTACCCTATCACATTTAGGGCCACCAAGACTAGCCATATGAGGGAATAAGGCCATGGGCCAAGCTAGGCCCAATTCTCCTTCCCCCTCTTCCTTCTTCTTAAGGAGTAAGGCCCAAACCCAAGCCCACACCTTCTATTTTGCTTGCTTCCACTTGGGGCAACCCTAATGGTGCCACTTGGCCAGCCCAAGTTGAGGGGAGAGGAGGAGATCCTCCTTCCCATAGGATTAATCCCACATCTCCCAAACCAAATAAGCCATCCCCCCTTGCATCTATAAGGCCCTGCCCAGCTTGCCTTCCCCCACACAACCCACCCGAGCCCAGGGAGCCCTCACCGGAACCCTAGATCGCCGGAAAAATAACCAGCCCGAGCTCCACCACCCCCGCCACCTTTCATGGCTAACCAAGCTGGCTCCTCCTAAGACCTCCTGCATAGGTAGAAGCTCTCTCCTCCTCCTTTCCCTTCTTCTGGACGATCTGCATGGGCCTCCCGACGGCCGGAGAGCCGCCGACACCACCCGACCCATGCTCTAGATCGGGTGGTGGCCGCAGGAAGACTAGCCCCTCCCAACGTCGGGAGTGGCGCTGGAGAAGGGATAACCCACCGGGATGACTTTTCCCGGTGGTGGAAAGCTGGGGTGCCGCCGGAAAACCGGCACCCGAGAAGTAGGGTGTATGCTTTGTTTTGTCTCCGGTGGCGGCCGACGGCGGTTGGTCGCCAGACCGCCACCGGAGAAGATCCCTACCCCGGTGAACCGATTTGGGGCGGCGCCGGCGACCAACGGCGGCAGAAGGCCACCACCGCCCCCAGCGACGGGATGAAATCGCCGCTGTCCATCCTCGACGATGAGATGGACGGCGGGGATTTCCTCTCCCCCCTGCCTCCATTTCTGTGCCTCCACAGCGGATCCGCGACTGATCTGCTGTGGTGATATAACGGCACAAGACATCACCCGACTCAATCTCAGCCGTGGAATTTTGTTGATCTGCTATTTGCCGACCAAAATACACAGTAAGGTTGTGGATTTTTTTGGGCCAAATCAAGACTCCTGGGGGAAAAATGGTCAACATAAAAAATATTCCTCTCAATGAGGACTCCCTCCACAAAAATTTTGAGAATTTTTGAAAATGAGTAATATTTTTAAAAGCTTAAACAAAGTTTATTTGGCTAAAAAGGGCCCCAAAATGGCTCGGAAAATTATGAAAATTTTTCTAGGCTTATTTTATACCTCTTTAGAAGTTGTATTAAAATTTGGTGGCATGGTGATAAAAATCGACATGGTTCCAAATTTCTGGGATCCTAGGGTCGCGCTCAGAATTTATTTTGCTCTTCCTCCTCGAAAACGAAAATTTGAGCGTGAGACCACTCTCCCTAAATTGGATATTAAATTTAAATTGCTTACCAACGAGAGTGGCCGAGGCAAGAGGCCTCACTCTGAACATTCCGAGATTTCGTGAAACCACTAAGCGCTACAACCCTTGGGTAGTTGGGCAGACTCAGAAAATAGAATACGAGTCATGTGTTACTAATTATTCCCAACGAATAACAAAGAATGTAACCCCCAAAAGAATCTTGATCCGATTAAGCCGTAAACTAAAAGACGCAACCAAATTAACGGATCTAACTCATAAATATAAACCAAGGAAATAATGAAAACGAAGAAGGAATTGTAAATGCCTCCTGAAAACTGTGAAGGAACGAAAAATTATCTCCTGAAAACGGAGATGGAACTGAAGCCTCCTAAATAGAGTGACTGAACTACTAATCCTTTTCTTTATGATTACTCCAGTCTCGTACTAGTCAAACTCATTTCAGTACTTTCAATTCAGTACTGCTCTAGTCTCGTACTGGTCAAACTCATTTTATTTTAGTACTTTTTCAAGCTCATTTAATTTTAGTTCTTTTGATTCAGTACTACTCCAGTCTCGTACTGGTCAAGATCATTTCATTACAGTACTTTCAATTCAGTACTACTCCAGTCTCGTACTGGTCAAACTCATTTCAGTACTTTCAATTCATTAGTACTCCAGTCTCGTACTGGTCAAGCTCATTTCAGTACTTTCAATTCAGTACTACTCCAGTCTCGTACTGGTCAAGCCCATTTCATTTTAGTACTTTCGATTCAGTACTATTCTAGTCCCGTACTGGTCAAGTTCGTTTCGGTTCAGTACTTCTGATTCAGTTCTACTCCAGTTTCATACTGGTCACATTTCAATATGCAGCATATATTGTCAGTGGTTTAAATTACTGAAATTTACTATTATAGGCACGGGTCCTGCTCTGACGAGCAGTTGTATGTTAAGGTTGAGCCTTAGCTGTGGATAATCGGAGTTGAGGTGTTCCTCTTGGGTTAGCCTCAAATAAGTGCCTCACCCTCATTGTCGTAAGTTGAGCTGAGCGTCGCTGCCTGAAGGTTAACGTCTAGTAGGGCAGGCCACCGCAGACCCGGTGCGTATTAGCATAAAAAATGGATTGATTGCTTGAAAATTGCTTGTGGTAAAATTGTAGCGAGTCAGTCCCTTCCGCAGACCGTTTGTACCGGTGCGGGAAGGTCGACGACTCAAGACGACAGGGAGATGAATACCACGGGTGACCGCCCGTTATGCCGTGTTCTCCGATGGGTTTTCCTCCGCTGGTCAGCCAAAATACTGTAACGCCGGATGTTGCTCACATCTAATGGTACACAGAGTTGTACGTTGGAGCCTGGGGCAGTGCTGTACGACCACCCCCAGAAGTGGCAGGGCTGGCCACTATCACCGACGACCACATCGGTGAAGCCCGCGGGGCTCCCTACCTTGCTTGAAAAGAAGCGGCCCATACTATGTCAACATAGGATGTGTGTGCGCGGCTGTGAATGCCCGCGATATGATACAGAAGGTGTATTTCTGGTGTGTTGGTGTACTAGTAGAGCCCTTTTCATGACTGGTGTTAACATTGCTGCCATTTCAATTATGCTACATTTCTTTTATTACAGCTCCTAGATTAAACACTGTGCTAACCCTCTCACGCTTCAGCTATCTTATACTGCTGGGTGCATGTATGCTCATCCCCAGAATATGGATACGGGGAGGGGATTTGTTTCTACTTAGCCATGTGACTAACAGTTATTTAAATGACCATTCACAGGAAATGAAACACCATAGTGATCCCCTGCCACAGGAGAATGCGCCAACAATTAGGACTACTCAAACCGAAGCACCACCGACGTCTCAAGAGTTTCGAGACGTGAGTACCAGTGAACAGTATAGATATGGAGAATGAGGGTTAGGTGTAGAACTCGTACAGCCTGCGAACTTATATAAAAATATAGGCTAAAGCCTTGTACCAATGTATATATATATATATACGAGCATCTTCGCACGGGCTACGCCCATGCTCGATGCTCTCATACGTCCTTTGGCCGAATGCAGGCGGGCTTCGTCCGCCTGCGCATGGGCTTCGCCCGTGCTCAATGCGTCGCTGCGGCCTGCGCCCGCCTATGAGCGGGTTGTGCACGCACCCGAAATCTTTTTTTTCAAAACATATACATATGAGTTGTAAGACCCCAACCTCGGAGATGATCGCGGGGCGATCAAACGGCTCTTTTGGAGATCTGAACAGGGGCACACGGCCAGGCACACGGTCGTGTGCCTACCCGTGTTCAGGGATTTATTGTGTTTTGTGCTGTCTCGAGTCAGAGAGGTACACGGCCTGAGACACATGGCCGTGTCTCAAGCCGTGTGTGGGGCACACGGCCTCGAACACGGCTGTGTTCGAAGCCGTGTTCTGGAAGCCCGACGATCGTCCTGAAGCTCCAGGTAACACGGCCCGTGGCACACGGCCGTGTCAGGACCCGTGTCGATCGGCGAATGAGCTACACGGCCAGGCACACGGCCGTGTGTCAAGCCATGTTCGGCCCAGTTTTTGGGATTTTGGATCTAATCTCGGCCGTTCGTTCCCTTGGATCTGGATCCAACGGTGGGGGCTGCTCCTGGGGGGTTATTAGCCGGGAAATGGGGGGAGAAACCCTCATTTTCATATTGAGCCTTTTTGGTTCTCTTTCTTCAATTTCCAGAGAGCTTTTTGTGGCATTTCTCAAGGGGAGAACTCCCTTCTTCCGGCGGCGTTTGCCCAAAACGGAGCAGCGAAACGCCCAAACAAATGAGCCTGAGAGAGGGGAGAACCCCTTGGTGGTGTGAGCCCAGATCCGGCCGCCGGAGGAGTTTTGAAGCACCGATTCGCGATCCGAGTCCGGATCCTCGAAGGCAAGGGCGAGGCGAAGCTTTCCATCCGACTACATCTTCATGGCGCCGCGGAAAAATGCGAGGGTAACGATCCTCTTCATAGGGCATGTGTAGTCGCCCTTCTTTCTATGCATGGGGAAATCCCCCTCTCGCGAGTGAGCGTTGAGGCGCGGAATCCCTTCGGGTAGATATGTAAAGTCCCAGTTGTTAGAGCCCGGAATCGGAGTACGGGTGTAGGCATTGTGTGTGAAGCCTATTCGGGTTTAACCCGGATCGGTGATGTTTGCATTGCATGGCCGGAGAAGACTCCGTGCCGGTGAATTTAGTTTTCCGAAAATTCTACGCGGTAGATTGCATACAGGGATCCTTGGGGGTTAACCTCGAGGCGCACCAGGAAAGCTTGGGCGGAATCGCATTGCCGCCACGATGTTGCCTTGGAGGGCAAATCGGTACATAACGGGGTTATGTGCGTGTTTTGATCGTTTGTGGGAATGAGGAGAAACTTGGCCCGCACCGATGGCTAAATGGCCGTGGTGAAGTGAGCAACGGGCGGGTGGAACTCTACCCATTCCAAGTGGTCTCGGTAGAAGCGACCTAAAGTACATGGGACTTCCCGGGGGGCTGGAAACGGGCCTAGGCTTCGACTGAAAGGGCTAAATGCTCACGTGTGTTGCCATCCGAGGGATGGTGGTGGAATCGCGGTGTCGGACTGGGTCCGGACTGGGTCCGGACCGGGTTCACCGATTAGTGCCCTGAGAGCACGGAGTGTGCGGCCGTGCGTGCCGACACTTGTGGCGAATAGAATACTCCATAGAATTGCTATGATAGTTTTTATATGCAGGGAAGGAGCACCGCCGTCCCGAGAAACGGGACGGGGTCGTTATAATTTGGTCAGCTCTTGCTGACCATTGCCCTTTTGTATTGCCACCTCTTGGGTGGGTTATTTCTACATGTGCTGTTGCGGAGCCAAGCGGCAAATAGCGGGCTAAAGCCCAAGTTGCAGCGCCAGCCCTCGAAGGCGTAGTTATTAGCTTTTTCATATTCATGTATGGCCGGCCTGCGTGCCGATGTATGAAAGACGCTATTTTGTTAAGCGAACATTTTTGTAAGGCCTTAAGGCCGTGAACTCTTTGTGTATGTACTCATTCCTGGGTTGTAGTGGACATTCATGCTCTGTGGCTGGGTTCTTATCTTTTGCAACTTAATTAAACTGCTTCCGCTAGGTGTTGTGTAGGACGCTCTGATTGGTTGTGTGGTTTCAACGCGTAACCAATCGGTCTGTCCGTAGTATATGGCGTCGGGCCCCGGCCGGACCTACTGCTATATGCTATGTGACGGATAGGGGTGTTACAAATTGGTATCAGACTTCTGGTTTCGGTCAAGCTTAAATGAATTCGTGGACGAATTCACTTTAAGGGGTGGTGAGCACATTGTGTGCGTCATCGTTATAATATGAAAAGAACCCATGAATGTCCACTTAGGAATGAAAATACACATGATTGAGGAACCTGCGTGTTCCTATAATTGCTATTTGCAGTAATTCTTGGTCGCTTATCGGTGTTTTGCACGATTTTAGGTGACCAGAAGTGGTGCTGGGCCGTCTGAACGGCCAGGTTCTGAGGCGAGCAGTGCGCCAAGCGATGCGCCTTGCAACACCTTTGTCTGCTGAGACCATTAGATTGGTGGCAGAAGCGGTCATGACAATGATAAATGCGCAGCCTGCAAGGCAGGTGCAGCAGCCTGCTCCTACTGTGGAGCAAGTACCGGTTCAGAAGGCAGAGCGAAGGAGGGTTGAGCAAGTAGTTTTGGAGCCAGAGTTGCCTAGGAGAGCAACTGAAAGACAACTGAAGCACGTGATGGGCTTTCACCCACCAGTGTTCACGGGGGCAGAAACCCCGACCCAAGCAGAGGATTGGCTCTCAAGGGTCAACAGGGTGATGACTGCGACGCAAACTGAAGAGTGGCAGAAGACCACTATAGCGACGTTCCTTTTGGATGGGGACGCAAGACTGTGGTGGGAGGGCCTAGAGCTGCATCAGTTGAGGGGAAGGCCATTGGCCGAAGTCCCGATGGAGGAGTTTGCGAGACTATTTATGGTTCGATACCTCCCCTCGGCGCAGAGGATTGCGCTAGAGAGCGAATTCCAGAAGTTGGTACAGGGTGATAGCACCGTTGATGAATACCTCCACGAGTTTACTCGGTTGGAGAGATATGTCGGCGCTACCTTCGCAGACGAGGAGCGCAAGACGAGCCGCTTTTATGAAGGGCTAAGGGATGATTTGAGGTTGCTGCTGTCGGGGCCCAAGACGCAGGGTTTCATGACCCTGGTCAGTTCTGCCCGGTCCTTGGAGAAGGATATGAGAAACGTGCAAGCAAAGAAAGAAAGGGAATCCGGTGGCAAGAAATCAGAGTTCAAGGCGCCGACTACATCGAAGTCGGGCTACCGTAGATTCTTCAAGAAGGCTAAGACATCGGGTCCAGCTTCTTCTGCAGGTGCCTCGGGGGCAACTACCCATCGAACCTCGGGCACTTGCTTCACGTGTGGAAAGCCGGGGCACTTTGCCCGTGACTGCTGGAGTGGACGCGCAAAGTCCGAAAGGAAGCAAGGAGCCACCTACGAGGAAAAGGGCAAAGCGGTGGAGTCGACCGCGTCCCACTATGCTCCGACTCAGCCTAGAGTCTACAACTTGGGCCAGCAGGAGGCCATCAAGCAAGCGGATGTGGTGACAGGTATGAGTTAATTTATGCAAGTTGACTTGAGAATACTATTACCTATTGCTTGTTAAGCTAATGTCTTTTGCTTAGGCTTTGTGTTGATTAACGATAGTCCGACACGAGCACTATTCGACACGGGTGCTTCGCATTCTTTCTTGTCCGAACAGTTTATATCGCGCATCGGAGTCCCTTCTTCGATGGCAAAGGACAAGCTAGATGTGTTGCTACCAAACGGGTGCTCGATGCGTGCGGACAGAGTGTGCGCCGTGAAGGTTCACATTGGGAGCCAAGAGTTCGACTTGCTAGCGTCATTGCTGCCGCTAGTAGAGTTCGATGTTATCTTTGGAATGGATTGGCTGTCAGAGCAGAAGGCTTGGATCGATTGCGACCGTAAGAAGGTCAAGCTGGGTGTAGGGCGGGAGACTACTTTCGAGGGGCTTAAGGGGTCGAGCAAGACATTAATGTCTGCTCTTCAGGTGGTGAAGGCGGTTCGTGCTGGTGCAGAGCTGTTCTTTGCGATAGTGGGGGCTGTGGAGCCAAAGTCCCCGTTGGATAGCATCCCCGTGGTTTGCGAATACCCCGATGTGTTCCCGGATAGCCTTCCTGGAGCCCCACCGCAGCGAGAGATTGATTTTACGACCGAGCTCGTGCCGGGTGCCAAACCCGTGTCACGTGCTCCTTATAGATTGGCGCCAAAGGAGATGGCGGAGTTGAAGGTTCAGTTGGAGGAACTGATGGAGCATGGTTATGTGCGTCCAAGTTCGTCGCCTTGGAGCGCACCGGTCCTCTTCGTTAAAAAGAAGGACGGTAGTATGCGGCTGTGCATCGACTACAGGGAATTGAACAAGTTGACGGAAAAGAACAAGTACCCGATCCCGAGGATTGATGATCTCTTTGATCAGTTAGTCGGATCGTCTGTATACTCCAAGTTGGACTTGAAGTCGGGGTACTATCAGCTGAGGATCAGGGAATGTGATATCCCAAAGACGGCGTTCAGTATGAGGTATGGGCATTTCGAGTTCACGGTCATGCCGTTTGGACTGACGAATGCGCCATCGGTGTTTATGGATCTGATGAACAGGACGTTCAGAGATTTCCTGGATCGCTTTGTGATCGTCTTTATTGACGATATTTTGGTGTACTCGCAGTGCGAAGAAGACCACTTCAAACATTTGCATTTGGTGTTGGAGACTTTGAGGAGGAATGAGCTTTACGCAAAGTTCTCCAAGTGCGAGTTCTGGCTACCCTCGGTAGCGTTCCTTGGTCATATAGTGAGTGGGGAAGGTATAGCGGTGGATCCGGCGAAGATAGTTGCGATACGGGAGTGGCCTGTGTTGTTTTCGGTAGCGGAAGTCCGTAGTTTCCTTGGGCTTGCCGGCTATTACAGGCGCTTCGTGGAGAACTTCTCACGGGTAGCGTTACCCCTCACGAAGTTGACAAGGAAGGATCAGAAATTCTTGTGGACGCAAGAGTGCGTGCAGGCTTTCGAGGAGCTGAAGAGGCGGTTGACCACGGCGCCAGTGCTTAGTTCGCCGAGTGGGACCGAGGGCTTTGAGGTGTATAGCGACGCTTCGGGTAGCGGTTTGGGCTGCGTATTGTTGCAGCATGGTAGCGTGATAGCGTATGGATCGCGTCAGCTAAAGGTGCATGAAAGAAATTATCCGGTGCACGACTTGGAGTTGGCGGCCGTGATATTTGCACTCAAGTTGTGGAGGCACTACCTATACGGAGTAAGGGTCGATATATACACCGATCACAAGAGCCTAAAATACCTGTTGGATCAGAAGGATCTCAATATGAGGCAGAGGAGGTGGATGGAGTTCCTGGGGGACTACACCTTCAAGATACATTATGTACCCGGGAAGGGCAACGCAGTTGCGGATGCGCTGAGCCGCAGGGCTCCCGCCCGAGCCAACTGGTTGTCGGTGCATGATGAGCGTCTAGTGCGGGAGTTGGAGGAGCTTGAGATCTGTTGCGTTGACAAGCAGACGAGCGCCAAGACAATGTTAAACTGGACAGAGGTGCAGTATGACCTGTCTGACCGGGTTCGGCAGGCATTGGAGTTGGATAATTCCATGAAGGAGCTTTTGGAGGCCGCTACGGATGGGTCAAATTCCCAGTTCTCGGTGGAGGATGGTTTGTTAAGGAAGGATCATCGTTTGTGCGTCCCAAGTGGGGGTAACCTCCGGGCGGAGTTGATGTACGAGGCTCATCATACCAAGTACTCAATCCACCCAGGGAGCACGAAGATGTATCGTGATCTCAAGAAGTTGTTTTGGTGGCCGGGGCTTAAGAAAGATGTGGCGTTGTACGTGGCTAAATGCCAAACGTGCGCCTTGGTGAAGGCGGAGTGCCAAAAGCCGGGAGGATTTCTGAAGTCCTTGCCTATACCGGAGTGGAAATTCGACGATGTATCTTTGGACTTTGTGCACGGGTTGCCAAGGTCACAGAAGGGGAACGACGTCATCTGGGTGATCGTAGATCGGCTAACTAAGGTATCGCATTTCATTCCGCATAGGAAGGATGATCCAGTCGAGAAATTGGCAAAGTTGTACGTTGACAATATTGTTAGGCTGCATGGTGTGCCTCGTAGCATTGTGAGTGATCGCGATGGGCGGTTCACGTCAAATGATTGGAGGTTGGTGCAGCAGATGTTGGGAACAAAGTTAAAGTTCAGTACAACTTTCCATCCGCAGACGGATGGGCAGACCGAGAGGGTCAATAGAACGATGGAGGACATGCTACGCATGTGTGTCCTGGACTTCGGTAAGCATTGGGAAGACCATCTTTATTTGGTGGAGTTCGCGTACAACAACAACTACCAAGCGAGCATACAAATGGCGCCCTTCGAGGCCCTGTATGGTAGGAAGTGTCGCACGCCGTTATCGTGGCTTGAAGCGGGTGAGGCAAGGTTGTACAAGAAGCAGGAGGTGGAGAGTGCTACCTCGTTAGTGCGAATCATTCGGGAGCGCTTGTTAATCGCTCAGGACCGGCAGGCGAAGTACTACAATGCCAAGCACCGGAACGTGGAGTTCGCGGTAGGCGATTGGGTGTACTTGAAGATCAAGCCGTTCAAGGGTGTCTCACGGATTCGACGCTTGAAAAAGTTGAGTCCGAGATACCTTGGGCCGTTTGAGGTCCTGGAGCGAGTCGGCGAAGCGGCATACCGTTTGAAGCTATCAGTGGAGTTGAGTGGATTACATGATGTGTTCCACATTTCTGTGTTGCGGAAGGCGGTGCAAGAGCCTTCGCAGGTGATCGCGGCTGATCAAGTACCGGTTGAGGAAGGGTTGACAACGAAAGTCAAGCCCATATCTATTGAGGATTCCGAAGTCAAGCGGCTTCGGAACAAGGAAATCAGAATGGTGAAGGTCCGTTGGGATAACTGCGGGCGCGAGGAGCTCTCTTGGGAGCGAGAGCAGACAATGCGCGAGGAGTACCCCGAGTTGTTCCCCTCAGGTACTCGATTTGTTTATTCTTTTGTGTAGTCTCTGTTCTTAATTTCGGGACGAAATTTCTCTTAAGGGGGAGGGAGTTGTAAGACCCCAACCTCGGAGATGATCGCGGGGCGATCAAACGGCTCTTTTGGAGATCTGAACAGGGGCACACGGCCAGGCACACGGCCGTGTGCCTACCCGTGTTCAGGGATTTATTGTGTTTTGTGCTGTCTCGAGTCAGAGAGGTACACGGCCTGAGACACACGGCCGTGTCTCAAGCCGTGTGTGGGGCATACGGCCTCGAACACGGCTGTGTTCGAAGCCGTGTTCTGGAAGCCCGACGATCGTCCTGAAGCTCCAGGTAACACGGCCCGTGGCACACGGCCGTGTCAGGACCCGTGTCGATCGGCGAATGAGCTACACGGCCAGGCACACGGCCGTGTGTCAAGCCGTGTTCGGCCCAGTTTTTGGGATTTTGGATCTAATCTCGGCCGTTCGTTCCCTTGGATCTGGATCCAACGGTGGGGGCTGCTCCTGGGGGGTTATTAGCCGGGAAATGGGGTGAGAAACCCTCATTTTCATATTGAGTTTCCCTTTCTTCAATTTAGAGAGAGGGGAGAACTCCCTTGGTGGTGTGAGCCCAAGATCCGGCCGCCGGAGGAGTTTTGAAGCACCGATTCGCGATCCGAGTCCGGATCCTCGAAGGCAAGGGCGAGGCGAAGCTTTCCATCCGACTACATCTTCATGGCGCCGCGGAAAAATGCGAGGGTAACGATCCTCTTCATAGGGCATGTGTAGTCGCCCTTCTTTCTATGCATGGGGAAATCCCCCTCTCGCGAGTGAGCGTTGAGGCGCGGAATCCCTTCGGGTAGATATGTAAAGTCCCCGTTGTTAGAGCCCGGAATCGGAGTACGGGTGTAGGCATTGTGTGTGAAGCCTATTCGGGTTTAACCCGGATCGGTGATGTTTGCATTGCATGGCCGGAGAAGACTCTGTGCCGGTGAATTTAGTTTTCCGAAAATTCTACGCGGTAGATTGCATACAAGGATCCTTGGGGGTTAACCTCGAGGTGCACCCGGAAAGCTTGGGCGGAATCGCATTGCCGCCACGATGTTGCCTTGGAGGGCAAATCGGTACATAACGGGGTTATGTGCGTGTTTTGATCGTTTGTGGGAATGAGGAGAAACTTGGCCCGCACCGATGGCTAAATGGCCGTGGTGAAGTGAGCAACGGGCGGGTGGAACTCTACCCATTCCAAGTGGTCTCGGTAGAAGCGACCTAAAGTACATGGGACTTCCCGGGGGGCTGGAAACGGGCCTAGGCTTCGGCTGAAAGGGCTAATGCTCACGTGTGTTGCCATCCGAGGGATGGTGGTGGAATCGCGGTGTCGGACTGGGTCCGGACCGGGTTCACCGATTAGTGCCCTGAGAGCACGGAGTGTGCGGCCGTGCGTGCCGACACTTGTGGCGAATAGAATACTCCATAGAATTGCTATGATAGTTTTTATATGCAGGGAAGGAGCACCGCCGTCCCGAGAAACGGGACGGGGTCGTTATAATTTGGTCAGCTCTTGTTGACCGTTGCCCTTTTGTATTGCCACCTCTTGGGTGGGTTGTTTCTACAGGTGCTGTTGCGGAGCCAAGCGGCAAATAGCGGGCTAAAGCCCAAGTTGCAGCGCCAGCCCTCGAAGGCGTAGTTATTAGCTTTTTCATATTCATGTATGGCCGGCCTGCGTGCCGATGTATGAAAGACGCTATTTTGTTAAGCGAACATTTTTGTAAGGCCTTAAGGCCGTGAACTCTTTGTGTATGTACTCATTCCTGGGTTGTAGTGGACATTCATGCTCTGTGGCTGGGTTCTTATCTTTTGCAACTTAATTAAACTGCTTCCGCTAGGTGTTGTGTAGGACGCTCTGATTGGTTGTGTGGTTTCAACGCGTAACCAACCGGTCTGTCCGTAGTATATGGCGTCGGGCCCCGGCCGGACCTACTGCTATATGCTATGTGACGGATAGGGGTGTTACATGAGTACTTAAAATGACCGCAAAAAAATATAAAGTACTATTCCTATTTTTATTTTATACAATTTTTCAGATTTTAATTTATAAAAATTAATTAATCTCGTCTTCTCTCTCTTTATCACTCCCCCTCTATCTTTCTCTCTCTCTCCCGCCCCCTCTCTCTCCCTCTCCCTCCACTCTCTCTCTCCCAAATCTCCCCCTCTCATGCTCTCTCTCATGATCCAATGGCCAATATTTAATCTATGGCGTGCCTCCAAATATCTATATTCTCTTATATAGATTAGATATATATAAGTGTTCTCCTGTTAATGTTTCCGCAATTCTCTGATGTGTTGTGAATGTTGTGATTTAAGCCGAGCAAGGCGGCCAACCAGTGCTTAGCAGAGTGAGTCGTTACCCCTTAAGGAGCATTGGGTGGACGTCTTGCGCTCGTAAGATCCCCTCAGACCCGACTCAGAGCAAGGGTTTGGGGGGGGGGGTCTTACAAATGGATCAGAGCGATCACGATTCGTCCTTGTGGAGCAGTCTCAGGATTCCCTCGCCCCTCGCTTCATTCCTCGGTTTGGGACGAACCTTGTAGCGAAAGCCTGGTGGACCCTAGTGTAGATGTTTAGGGATTCTAGACTGTACGTTAGTATGCCCGTACGCCGTTATTTCCGCTTCGTCAGTCGTTTTTGCAAATTTACCGTACTTTTGCAAAGTACTGACACTCTTTCCTGTTACTTCTCCAGATACCAAAGTACAGTAACAGGGGGTCCTCTTCTAGAGGATATGTTCCCGCCACCCACCTCCAGACCCGATCGTCCCCGCGGCTGTACCGTTTACCGAGACCGACTAGGGGCAGACACTGATGGCCATCCTGGCCACCTTCCGGACAGCCTTGGCACAACCACCACCAGAGATGATGGGGCCTACCGATTTGCTAACAACCTTCCGAGGATTGAGGCCTCCCACTTTCAGAGGCACGGAGACTGCCATTCAGGCAGAGGAGTGGGTAGAGTGTGTGTAGGAGCTGCTAGTAGGCATGATGCGCCCAGCAGTAGCTGCAGTCTCACTGGTAGTGACCTTATTAGAAGGATACGCTAGTGATTGGTGGAGAGCGGCCAGCCGCTCGACCTTTAGAGGACGACCGATGAGCGATATTCTATGGGGAGAGTTCTTGGAGGCCCTGCTGGAGTTCTTTATTACAGACGCAGACCGATCTGTTCTGCAGGAAAGGTTCCCGCACATCCGACAGGGAGATCGGACTATGCTTGAGTACGAGAGGGAGTTCATACACCTGACACGCTTTGCTGGGAATTTAGCTGCCTCCGATAGGGATAGAGCTTCCTGATTCTACCGAGGCCTACGTGATGACCTGAGGCAGGCTCCGATTATGATCTCTCAGTCTACCTTCCATACCATAGCCACTCACGCAGCGACGCTAGAGGTTGACCAGCGGATGGTAGCCCAGCAACACAGAGGACAAGTCGAGGCCCCTAGAGGTCTTAGACGAGACAGAGGAGCTGCTCCCCACCGACAGGATAGAGGGTGCAAGAAGAGGCACCGTAGACAGCCTTATAGGCGCCCACCAGCACCACTAGTGCCCCCAGCACCGCAGGAGGACGTCAGACCACCTCCAGCATCGCAACCCGCGCCAGTAGTCCGGCGTGATGTTCCCTTCGCAGGGAACTGCTTCTTGTATCAGCAACCAAGACATATGAGGGCCTTCTGCCCACAGACAACAGGAAGTACAGGGCTAGGAGCTGTATAGGGTGGGCAGCCAACACGAGGATAGGGCTAGAGAGGCCGCAGAGGTAGAGCTGGCAGGAGAGGCCAACAGGGCCGTGCAACGCCCTTGGTGGCCTATGCACTAGATCTATAACATGGACCGACCCCGATGTAGTGATAGGTATATATATTCAGCAATAAAGATATGTCAGATGCTGTTATACTAGGATATATATATGCATACCTACATCTTGTATATTAAAATATGATATATATATGCCCCTATTCTGTCAGGAATTATGACTGTAGGACACCCCGCCAAGACCCTCTTCGACACTGGAGCAACGCACTCCTTTGTGTCCCAACATTTCATCATGACCAAGAAAAATGTTGCTCGTTCATCCGGACTGTCTATACGGATCCGTCTACCAGATGGGTCAGATATGACGTCAATGGAGAAATGCACATTCCCGACAATGCTAAGAGACGTGGAATTTGTGATCTTTGCAACAATCCTAGCAATAACCGGATTTGATATTATATTAGGAATGGATTGGCTAGCCGAGCACAAGGCGCAAATAAATTGTTCAACGTGAGAAGTCCGAATACAGAACTCATATGATCGGGACATTACATTGACAGGTGTACCCTCTGTCTCTCGTATTATTTTGACTTCTGTACAGACTATGAGATCAGTCCGACAAAAGGATGAGATATATCTTATTTACTTTGAAATGGAGGACAAAACTCAAGAGCTCGCCAAGGTCCCAGTAGTACGCGACTTCCCGGACATCTTCCCGGAATCGCTTCCTGGATTGCCACCACGGCGAGAGGTTGACTTTCAGATCGAGCTCGTGACCGGAGCATGACCGGTGTCTCGAGCACCCTACCGAATGGCCCCAAGAGAACTAACTGAGCTAAAGATTCAACTGCAAGAGTTAATAAATGCTGGATTCGTTCGCCCCAGTTCCTCGCCTTGGGGAGCACCGTTATTGTTCGTAAAGAAGAAAGATAGGACATTACGTCTGTGCATAGATTACCGGGAATTAAATAAGCTTACAATACGAAACACATACCCCCCTTCTTAAGTTCGACAAATTGTTCAATCAATTACAAGGTGCATCCGTCTTCTCCAAGATGGACCTAAGATCAGGCTACTACCAACTTTGAATTCGGGAGGGAGATATTTCCAAGACCGCTTTCAGCTCCCGTTACGGTCTCTAGGAGTTCCTTGTAATGCCCTTTGGGCTCACCAACGTACCCTCCGCCTTTATATCTTTAATGAATTAAGTCTTCAAACCGTTCCTAGATCACTTCGCGACCGTCTTCATTGACGATATTTTAATCTACTCAAAAACAAAGACAGATCATACCAGATACCTGTAGATGGTACTTCCGAAACTTCGAGAGCACTCCCTCTTTGCCAAATTTAGTAAATGCGAGTTTTGGTTTGAGGAAGTCGGATTCCTAAGACATACTATAAACAAGAAAGGAGTAGCAGTGCCAGGCAGTACAAAACTGGCCACTGCTCAGAACAGCGACAGTTATCCGGAGCTTCCTTGGTCTAGCTGGGTATTACAGGAAGTTCGTAGAAGGTTTCTATAAGATTGCATTACCCCTCACCGCCCTTATCAAGAAGGATGTTACCTTCCGATGGACACCATAATGCAGCATGACAAGTGTAGGATTTTTGAGTGTGGAGGTGGGCGAATTACAAAAAAAATTCGCAAGCACCAACAACACAAAAGGATCATACATCCGATGACAATGGCCAAACAAGGCTAAGCAACAAAGTGAAACCTAACTCATCACATCTAATCATCACATGGGGTTAGGATTTATACCTATAGAGAACAAAATCTCTAGGCGGAAGAGGTAACACGTTGGAGAAGATGTTGACGATTTCTCCACGACGATACGACCGATGTCTCACCTCTTGGTTCACCTTGAACCCTAACAGTCAAAACGATCCGCTCCTTTGATGAGGGGAGAGGAAGGAATGGAACAAGACCTTCTTCAAGCCGTTGAAGACGTCTAATGGCCGAGCTACACTTGTCCCCAGGAAGAAGAAGAAGCAAGCCAAAGTGTCGGGGCTAGTAATGTCGCTGTCGGGAAGTAGAGGGGAGCAACTGGGGTTTGGGGTAGGCCGAGCTCTTCACTGACATAAGGCTAGGGCCGGAGCAAGCCAAGGATGAGCACCCAAGAAAAGCTTCAGGAGGTCGCCGGGAGGACTTCCAGCTATACCCGATCTTGGCCGCCGGCTCTCACCAAGAGCAGAAAAAAAATCGCCCCGCGATTTTTCTCTCTGATGCCGCCGATCCGCCTGTCCAGAGAAAAAAACCGAGAGCACTCTTGAAACCCTATATTCTTCCTTTATATATTTAACTCTCAATCCTTTGATCAAAACCAAGATCCACCCTTGATCATAACTTACACACATATATGTATATACATATATTCAATAAGTGAGGGCTTTAACTTGAGCAAAGATCTACCCTTCACCTCTTTTGATCACAACATAACCTCAACTCAAGTAGGTTACTTTAATCGATTGAGACAAGAAATTGTGCCGCCATGCTAATTTAAAATTGACGTGATGAACCAATTCATCCCGCAAATTAACAGTCGCACAATTTTACAACTCGCCTTGGCCTAAACACGTCAAAAATGACATCTTCAATGCGCACTTACTGTGTTATCTTGATTGCATGCAGTATGAAATCAAACGCACAAGTAAGTCAAATAAGAGACTGTTCCCGTTCATTTGGTGTGACCTTATAGAGGAACCATGTTGTCGTAGTGATAATATAACAACTTATATTATAGACTACAAGAAGCTTTATCAAGGCATTGCAGTCGCCACAATGACATGGTAGTAGGTAACAAAACATTAGCGACCCGTGTCTACCTTTGTCACATGATATTATTAATATTGTGCGAAATAGGATCGTGTCATTTTCGCACTATATTTGTCTCTCTCTCTCTCATAAGTGAGTTGTATTTATAACTATACTAGTTATATTGCATGCCATACAACCTCGCTTTACTAATGGGCCCGACTATATCATTACCCAAACTAGTTTGGGGACAAACGATATTTCAATATGTAAATTCCTTACACGCAAGTACGAACAACGAATCATAATGCGTGTTAACATCAAAAGACAGTCTTCAACTATAATCAAATTGTTCACACCGACGCGCTAAATCTACACATCTCATATCTTCAATTCACTAGACACGTTGTAACATTAAAGACACTAAACACATTCCATATAATGTTACAACATAAAAAAAGTCAGGCTCAATATGTATGAAATCAGACGCATATATACTCATATGATTAAACGATAATCATTTATTAACATTTATAGAACTCCAATGTACTTTAATCAATATGACAATCTTATTCCGGTAATCAATGTTCATCTTTTATTACCATGATTGTGAGCAAAACATAAGATTATACGATATAGTAAAACTCAAGGTTCTACTGTCCAAGACCAAGAGCATCTTCTCGAACCTAGCATTAGATATGTCATACAATCAAGAAACAAAAGTAACAACATTATTAGGATCATGAACACTTAGAAAATAAGTGAATAAAGCAACTTTCAAAACACCATATCCTTCAGCAAGGTGGTGGCCTACGCATCTTGCCAGTGAAGCCGCACGAGTTGAACTACACGACTCATGACCTGGAATTAGGCGATGTTTTCTTTGCCCTTAAAATCTGGAGGCATTACCTATACGGGGTAAGATGTGAGATCTTCTCCGACCACAAAAGCCTTAAATACATCTTCACTCAGAGAGAGCTGAAACTTCGACAACATCAATGGTTAGAATTTCTGTATGATTACGACTTCGCTCTCCAATATCACCCCGGGAAGGCTAACAGAGTTGCTGACGATTTAAGCCGCCAGTCTTTGGTAGTTGGGAATTGGATGGAGCTAATCCCAAAGAGGATGTTCCAGTCTTTAATAATCCTGAAAATTACCTTGGTGACCCGAAGAGATCTGGAGGAATATCATGCCCAATTGTATTGGATGGAGATCCAATGCGACATTCGGGACCGGATACGAGAAGCCAAGAAGAATGACCCAGAGGTAGTTCCGATCACCCGATCTCTGCAAAGCGGGGCTCATGAGGATTATAATCTGCACGATGGGATCCTGCAATACAGACATCGTATATTCATCCCCTTCACTAGTGGAATTCGTGAAGAGATTCTACACGAAGTGCACCAATCGAGGTACTCCATCCACCCTGGTGTGGTTAAAATGTATGTTGATCTCCGCAGGACCATATACTGGCCTGGAATGAAAAGAGATGTTACCAACTTCGTAGCCTAGTGCCAGACCTGTCAAAGGGTTAAAGCTGAATGAAAGTGAGGGATAAGATCAATCCTAACTCTAGAGGGGGGGGGGGGGTGAATAGAGTGATTTAAAATAGTTTTGTAAATTAAAACTTGTGTGGAGAGAAGGCTTAGATTTACTTAGTGTATGGTGATATAGCAATTAATCAAAGCAAGAAGAAAATCACAGCACAAAGCAAAACACAAAGAAACAAGCAACCAGAATACACAAGGAGCTATAGTGGTTCCCCAAAATCTTGGGTAGTCTACTCTTCTATTACCCTTGATAGGAATCCACTTCAAGATGAGTTGATCAGGTGTCTTGAGCACCAGAGAGTTTTTGACCAGGTTCTCACAAACCAAAGGGCTGATTTTTGATCAGGTTTCAGCAAAACCAAAGGTAACTTTTGAAGGGAGTTAAAACCCTGTACAGAAAGAAAAAGAAAAAGCTGATGTTGTCTTCTCTATCAATAAGTAGAGAGAAACAAAGTGGATCTGTTGATGTTGTCAAAGCTCCCCCTGAGATCAAGAAGTAGTTCAGGAAGAAGAGCTTTGCACAAGGGTGACAGGTCTTCAATGATCTGATCTGCTCCAGCAAAAGATGATCCAAACAAGTTGGATGGTTGTGTCTGAAGCAATCAGAATTCCTGTGTGTAAGCTTGAATGAATATCACAGAGAGCAAGAGGAAGAATTCTTGTTGTTCTCTGTTAACTGATAGAATTATATCTCTGTGTTCTTCTTCTGAGTCTTTGATAGCCGTTGGCAATGAGCATTAAATGCTTTCCTTAAATGTCCATGCCTCAAAGGAAGTGTCAGGCAAACATTCCTTAGAAAATTCCTTGAGCCATGCACCAGATTTGCTGTAACGGCCAATAAATCTTCAGCATTAATTGTTCTGACAGAAGGAATTTGAATTCCTATTCAAAACTGACGGGAGTCTGGAAAACGTCGAGCTCACAATAAAACGTCGATCTGAGCACGACACACGTCGACCAGAGAGTGGTTTCAGAAAGCAGAACTGGGCTTGACGGAACGTCGAGCAGAGGTCGACTCCACGTCGAGCTGAGGTCGACTCTACATCGAGCTGAGGTCGACTCAGCGTCGAGCTGAGGTCGACTCTGCGTCGAGCTGAGGTCGACTCAGCGTCGAGCTGAAGAAGACACTAACTAACCTATGTGACCTTTATAGCAACAAGGAGGTCACAACACAAAAATCCCTATAGAAATATAGTCATCCTGACCCAAATAGTAATAGGGTGTTCCAACAATCTCCCCTATTTGGATTAGGATTACTATTTACATGAATTTAGGGATTCAAAAAGAAGTAAAGACAAAACTGAATAAAATACAACCAGACATATAACAGAATAAAACAGCATATATATAACACTATATAGCAGCAATAATGTTTAATGTCCTGTATCCAGCAGAGAAAATAAAACACCTTACATTACTTTTCCTTTGGAGCTTTGTCTTGATCACTTGCCTTGAAGATGATTTCCCTGTTAGGATTTGTAGCATCCTTCTTGGATCTGTAATCTTCAGCTGCACCTAAGGATTTCTGACTTTTTCCACTAACTGGTACAGCTGCAGGATGAAGCTGCATATACTTATCAGAATCAAAGAATTTCTTTGAGTTGTATTTCTCCAATTCTTCTCTCCTTTGATCTGACATGGTGCTGATGTGAGAGGTGTCCAGACCTTTTGCTCTAGCTCTGTCAATCTCATTTAGAGCAGCCATTTCAGTCATCCTGGCCTTCCAATAAGCTGGAGTTTTAGTAGGATCTTCAAAAGGAATAGCTGGTTCATATCTGTTGGCAGAGTGTTCTTGATGAGTTCTTGGAGTCAAGTCAACTCTGGGTCTGTAAGGATAGGGACCAGAGGTTGGATCAATGGGTCCTCCCCTTTGGTAAGGTTGAGATCCTGATCTTCCTCTGGACTGCCTGCCTCTATTGTATCCTCTTTGCTGGTTTCCCCTTTGCTGATTATACCCTTGGGATCTTCTTGACTGATAGGTCTTGCCATGCAGAGATGATGGGGCAGGATTGGAAGAGAGGCTTGCACTTGCACCTGCATCTGGAGGAGGTGGAGGTGGAGGCAGATGGACAGGCTTGGAGGGGCCTTCATTGAACTTTCTTTTCTTCTTCATTGCCTTTCTTTGGTTTAGAGAATATTGCATCCAGGGCTCAGTGATTTCACAATTGTACTTGATGTAGTAAGGGATGTCATGATCTGTGGCTCTAGCCAATGGAACTCTTTTCATTGCTTTGGATCTTGCTTTCCTCTTCCTTGCAATGGTTGTAGAGAAGTCATCAGAATCAGTTGCAAATTCATCCTCTGAGCTTTGAGATTCATCATAAGGATCTATGTAAGTTCTCTTTGAGATAGGAAAATTGATGGGGGCTGGAGCAGCTGAAGAAGTAACTGGAGGAAGGTCTACTGACAGTGTAGAAGAGGAGTCTAACACTGCAGGAAAGGGAATAGCCTCAGGAGCCATAGAGGCTGAGGTGGCTAGTTCCTGAAGAACTTGGGAGACAATGGTCTCAACTTCATCTGGTGTCTCAATCAAATCACCTGAAGTTTTTGAGGGAACAGTCTTAGCAGCTACTACTGCTTCAACAACAACATCATCATAAGCAGGAGCCACAGCTACCACTGCTTCATCAAGGATCATGGCATCAACAGCCAAGGAGGATGGAATGATCTTATGAAAAGGGACAATGGCCCTAGACAGGTCTTCTTGAGGAGGCAGGAGGCTGTAGTTTCTGAAGTGAAGATGTGCTGGAAGGTAGAAGCTCTGGAAGTCTAAGGCACTGCTGATCATCTGAATTGGACCTTGAGGAGGAGCCTCAGAGGTCATCTGAACTTCTACTACTAAAACTGTTTCTGAACAAACCTGTACTACCTGTACTGCTGAAGGCTGCAGCTCTTCTTCTACTGACATCTCCCCCTGCCTAGAATCAGTGGCAGCTGACTCTAGGCCCCCAGAAGAAGGGCATGCCAGGTAGGATGAGAGGGAAGAGACTGAGGCAGAGAGAGAGCTCAGGGAAAGGACTAGAGGAGCCAACTTGGCATCCAATAGAGAGGAGAGCCTAGGGGCCAAAATATCAAATAGCTTATTGGCCAAAGGCAAAAGATCTACTTGCTCAAGTGGGACTTGAGTAGAGGTAGAGGGAGCAGCAGAGAAGGTGAAGGTAGAAGATGTTGTTGGTGGTGCAGACATGGGAGGAATGGCTGGTTCATGGATGGAGGATAGAAGAAGTTTTGAAAAAGTTGATGAAGGATGGAAGTCATGAGGAGAGGAGGGAGAGGCATCCATGAAGGATTCAGCATGAATGTCAAGGGAAAGGATGTCCTCATGAGATGAAGAGTCCAAGCTCATGGTAGGAAAATAGTGGAGGGGATGGAAATTGATGAGTGGAGGAATGGAGGATGCAATAGTAGAAATGGATGAAGGGATGGGTTGAGTGGATGAGATGATTGTTGTTGTTGGAATGAAAGAGGATGGGAGGATGATGGAGGAAGATGGCAAAATCCCTGCTTTTGGGCCAATAGACTGAGGAAGAGTGACCTCTACAGTCCTGGTGTCTGCAGAAGTCCTCATTGCTGCAGCTGCCCTGGAGTTCACAATCTTCCTGTCCCACTTGCCAATCAGTGCACAGGTGAGCCTCTTAGAAGCATTGATGTGCTTCTTAGAGGACACAAGCAACTGAGGGCAACAGTGGTTCAGAATCAAACCAAGAACCCTTCCAAAGTGGACAAAGTTCTTATCCAGTTTCTTCTTAATCATATCAAAAACAATCAAACCCTAATTGGGATGCTTCTTATCCAAAATTGCAGCCATAATGCAAAACTGATGCCTAGTAATGGCATCATGTGCAGTCCTCTTTGCACAAATTACTTTGCCTGTGATATCTGCTAACAGCCTAAACTCAATAGCTAGGTTAACTTTTAAAAGTTTAGAGGGGTTACCAGAATTATGCCCCATTCTGTCGAGCATCACAGCAAATTCTTCCACAGAGAGTTCTATCTCATCATCTCCAACAGCAAAACCGAAAACCTCTGAAATGATTTAAGGAGAAATGGCTACCTCATTCCCTGAAATTGTTCCTGTCATCGTACTGTTATCTGAATTCACTGCAGTAAGAGTCCACTCTTTGATTTCAGATTATGGAAGAGGAATCCTGGTTGTCATGAAGTTAACCAGGTGCTGCTCTTTGAATAGCTCCAGAATATCCAGAAAATTCTGCGATGATCCATCAAAGGAGTCGATGTCGATGTCAAAGCCTGAGTCAAACTTCATTGTCGCCAATGCACCTGCAGCAATCGCCATTATCCTGTAAATAGATACCTTCCAAGATCAAGAGTAAAGGAGTTGGAGGGAGAAAGCTTGAGCAGAAAATATGAGAGTGCAACTACGAACGACGGAGAAGAATGATTTTATACTAGGGTTCGACGCAGAAATGGAAAGAACGTCGAGCTCAGGTCGACACTCTAAGGCTCTAGGGGAACTGAAACGACTCAACATCGTGCAGCTTAGGTCGACGTTCGACGCTTGGGCTAATGCTATACGTCGAGCTCAGGTCGACGTTGAACGAAGGCGTCGACCGAAGGGAGAAAAACCCAGGAAGCCAGGGAGCTGTGAACTTAGTTCGACGCTAGAAGTTGAGGTCGATGTTCGACGCTTTTGAGGGAGACGGACCGTCGATCTTAGTTCGACGCAGCGTCGAGCTTACTTCAGAGCTCAAAGAAACCACTCAAACAGAGGAATTTTAAAATGAAATTTTTCCTATTCCTGTTAATTATGGGTTTCAAAATCTTGGAGTTTTTAATTTATACTGTCTCCATCTAGCATTCCCAACTGATTGAGGAAGAAGAAGTGCTTCTTTTCATCCAAGGGCTTGGTGAAAATATCTCCTCTTTGTAGTTTAGTGGAAATGTATTCTAGTGCAATTTTCTTCTTTTCTACATTATCCCTTAAGAAGTGATGTCTGATCTCTATGTGCTTAGTCCTACTATGGAGAACTGGATTTTGTGCAATGCAAATTGCACTAGTATTATCACAAAAAATGTTAGACATCTCTAAGTTGTAGCCATAGTCTAGGAGCTGGTTTTGAATCCACAAAATCTGTGAGCAACAACTCCCTGCAGCCATGTATTCAGCTTCAGTAGTTGATGTGGACACAGAAGTTTATTTCTTACAAAACCAGGAGACAAGTCTATCACCAAGGAATTGATAAGTTCCACTGGTGCTTTTCCTGTCTACTCTACATCCAGCATAATCAGAATCTGAAAATCCAGTTAGATCAAATCCTGAGTCATGTGAATACCAGAGACCTAGATTAGGACAACTTTTTACATACCTAAGAATCCTCTTAACTAATGTGAGGTGGGACTCTCTAGGGCTTACTTGGAATCTAGCACAAATGCATGTAACAAACATTATGTCTGGTCTACTAGCTGTTAGATAAAGTAATGGGCCAATGATTGCTCTATAGTTTGTCTGATCAACTGGTTTTCCAGATTCATCAGCATCTAAAACAACATTTGTAGGCATAGGTGTTTTCATAGTAGATGCTTCAGACATTCCAAATTTCTTAACCAGTTCTCTTGCATACTTGGTTTGAGAAATAAAAATGCCATCCACATGTTGTTTAACTTGCAATCCTAGAAAGAAAGCAAGTTCACCCATGCTACTCATTTCAAACTTTGAATGCATAAGTTGTGAGAATTTTTTGCATAAGTTTGAATCAGTAGACCCAAATATGATATCATCTACATAAATTTGTACTAGTAGGATATGGGACCTATGGGTTCTAATAAAGAGAGTTTGGTCTACTCTACCCCTTTTAAAATCATTTTCCAATAAAAAACAAGCTAAGGTCTCATACCATGCTCTAGGAGCTTGCTTGAGACCATATAAAGCTTTATGCAGTTTAAAAACATGATCAGGAAAGGTTGGAGAGATAAAACTTGGAGGTTGCTTTACATAAACCTCTTCCTTGATGTCTCCATTGAGAAATGCACTCTTGACATCCATCTGATATACCTTGAATCTCTTGTGAGCTGCATATGCAAGAAAGATTCTTATGGCCTCCAGCCTTGCAACTGGTGCAAAGGTTTGGTCATAATCAATCCCTTCTTCTTGGCAATACCCTTGTGCAACAAGTCTTGCCTTGTTTCTCACAATTATTCCTTGATCATCCAACTTGTTCCTGAATACCCATTTGGTTCCAACAATTTGCTGGTTCCTTGATCTTGGTACTAATTCCCAAACTTTATTCCTCTCAAATTGATTCAACTCCTCTTGCATTGCAATGATCCAGTTTGGATCTTGCTCTGCATCTTGTATTGTTTGGGGCTCAATTTGAGAAAGAAAGCAAGTGTGCATAATATTGTGACTAACTTGATTCCTTGTTTGCACACCTACTGAGATATCTCCAATTACTTGTGAAATTGGGTGATCTCTTGTTGATACTAAATCAACAAGGGGTGTTGATGGTGCACCAACCTGTGTTGTTGTTTCCTCTTGTGGAACAACAACTGGTTCTTCAATTTGTTGACCATTTGAGCTTTCCAAAATCTGAGATTCCTCTTCATTGTCACTAAGTTCAGTGTCTTGTTGAATTGTTGAAGGTAATGAATCTTTGTCTGTGATGGTAAGCTGCTTCAGATTTTCTGAGATTGAATGTTCCTGATAACCAGCATCACATAGCTGGCTGATGCTGATTAAGTTGTGCTTTAGTCCTTCCACATAGGCCACTTTCTTGAATGTAATTGACCCTATCTTGACTTGGCCATAGCCTTTTGTTTGTCCAAAGTTTGAATCTCCAAAGATTACTTTGGGTCCATATTTGGCTTTGAAGGACACAAGGTTCTCCTTGTTGCCAGTCATGTGCTTTGAGCACCCACTGTCCAAGTACCACTGCTGGTTCTCAATTGGACAGGTCTTTACCTGCACATACAGCAAATCAATTGTTTTTGACCCAGTTTACCTTGGGCCTTTCTTGATATCCTTTAAACTCTGAAATAAAAGACATCTCAGGTTGACTCTTATAGCCTACAGGATGATATCTCCTAGGAGGTATTATCCATTCAGCATAAGGGTTAAAGTGATGAGATGTGGCGCTGGAATTAAATCTTGAATTAACCCCTGAGAACTGACTTTTGCTCTGAACTTGGCTCGACGCACGTCGAGCTTCGGTCGACGGACTCTGGTGAGTGCGTCGAGCTCCATTCGACGGCGAAGTCTTGCTTTGTTCAGAAGGTAGAAGGCGTTGACCAGAGTTCGACGTTTTCTTGCGATTACGTTGAGCTCTGTTCGACCTCCGTCGAGCTTCGTTCGACGCTTTTTGTCCAGTTTCCTGGGTTAAGTCAGCATTCTTCCTAGCCACTATCAAGACTTCTTTACCTTTGTCACTGGTAAATTTGATTGGAGTTGTCAGCACTATGGGTTGGCTGGATGAAGCACCCAAGCCCAGTGTACCATTCAATCTTGAGTTCACTGTACTTGTGATGTCCATTAATTTGATACTTCTCCCATTAAGAGTTTCTTCAAATTGTTTGGCCTTAGATAGTTCACCTTTCAGTGAAGCTATCTCCTCCCCACACTGCTTCAACTCTTCTAAGAGTCTAAGATTATTTGAGTTAATGGATTTGCATTCACTCAATTGTTCTCTAAGAGTTCTAATTAACTTTTGAGATTCAATCAAGTCAATGCACATAGATTTGAACTCAGATTTAAATTCATCAGAATTAAAATCAAATGAATCTATTACCTGATCCTCAGTAAGTTCCTGATCAGATAGGTAGTCAGCATCAAGCTCTGAATCAGTATTCTTTTGAGATGCATTGATGGCCATCATGCAGAATCCTTTTTCTTCTGCATCATCCTCATCATCACTAGAGCTGGATGATGAATCAGACTCATCAGAGTCACTCCAGGATTCAGCCACAAATCCTTTTCTGGTGTGCTTGCTATTGCTGGAGGAAGGCTTGTCATGGTACTTCCTTGACTCCTTATCCTTCCTTTTATCTTTTCTTTCCTTCTTGTCCCTTCTGTCCTTATCTTGATTTTCTGGACAATTAGGGACAATGTGTCCTGGTTTCCTGCAGCCAAAACAGATAATATCTTTATTAGTAGATCTGTCATACCTTGGCTTGTCTCTATCTTTGGATGAGCATCTTCTGAAGTTCTTTTTATTCAGCTTATTGAACCTTTTGACAAGTAGGCTCATAAGCTCTTCATCTCCCAACACCTTTTCTTTAGGTTGTTCTTCCTGTGCCTTGAAGGCAATGGTTTTCTCAACCTTTTCAGTTGGTGTGGATATCTTCTGCTCTTCTTCTCTCTTCTTAATGAATTGCTCATAACTCTTGAGCTTTCCTAGAAGAGCTTCTGTGGATAACTCACAGACATTCCTTCCATCTTTAATTGACCAGATTCTTGAGTCCCAAGAGCTAGGGAAACAAGTCAGTATCTTGTCATTTATCTCAGTGAGAGATATGTCCTTATCTAGTGATCTAAGCTCACTGATGATTAGACTCAGTCTGTTGTACATGTCAGCAACTGACTCAAACTCTGCCTTTTTGAAGTTCTCATACTGGGTGATGAGGTAGGATCTCCTATCCTTTCTTTCATCTGCAGAACCTGATACAATTTCTGAAAGTTTTTCCCAGATCTCTTTGGCAGTATGGCATTCAGCTACTTTCTGGAAAATGTCATCTGACATGGTTTGAGCCAAGATGTTCATGGCTTTAGCATCTGCTGCCTTCCACTTTTTTATGTCAGCATCAGTTCCTGAAGGAGGAGGAACAGCTGATGTACTTGTTCCTGTGGGAGGCTTTGGACAATCTGTCAACACAGAATTAAAGATGTCCTCATCAAATGAATTCATGTAAAGTCTAATCCTTGCCTTCCATAGTGCAAACTTAGAGAGATTGCACATAGGAGGTCTGGTGCTAGCAAAGTCCTTGTTTTGTGCCATGAGTTTTAAAGATAAGTAAAACTAAAAGAAATAACCCTTTTGAGAGAAATGATCTTATCAGAGATCTTTTGATCCAGGTGTTAGTCTGTATGAATGATCAACCTCCCTCTGATACCAATTGAAAGTGAGGGATAAGATCAATCCTAACTCTAGAGGGGGGGGGGGGGGTGAATAGAGTGATTTAAAATAGTTTTGTAAATTAAAACTTGTGTGGAGAGAAGGCTTAGATTTACTTAGTGTATGGTGATATAGCAATTAATCAAAGCAAGAAGAAAATCACAGCACAAAGCAAAACACAAAGAAACAAGCAACCAGAATACACAAGGAGCTATAGTGGTTCCCCAAAATCTTGGGTAGTCCACTCTTCTATCACCCTTGATAGGAATCCACTTCAAGATGAGTTGATCAGGTGTCTTGAGCACCAGAGAGTTTTTGACCAGGTTCTCACAAACCAAAGGGCTGATTTTTGATCAGGTTTCAGCAAAACCAAAGGTAACTTTTGAAGGGAGTTAAAACCCTGTACAGAAAGAAAAAGAAAAAGCTGATGTTGTCTTCTCTATCAATAAGTAGAGAGAAGCAAAGTGGATCTGTTGATGTTGTCAAAGCTCCCCCTGAGATCAAGAAGTAGTTCAGGAAGAAGAGCTTTGCACAAGGGCGACAGGTTTTCAATGATCTGATCTGCTCCAGCAAAAGATGATCCAAACAAGTTGGATGGTTGTGTCTGAAGCAATCAGAATTCCTGTGTGTAAGCTTGAATGAATATCACAGAGAGCAAGAGGAAGAATTCTTGTTGTTCTCTGTTAACTGATAGAATTATATCTCTGTGTTCTTCTTCTGAGTCTTTGATAGCCGTTGGCAATGAGCATTAAATGCTTTCCTTAAATGTCCATGCCTCAAAGGAAGTGTCAGGCAAACATTCCTTAGAAAATTCCTTGAGCCATGCACCAGATTTGCTGTAACGGCCAATAAATCTTCAGCATTAATTGTTCTGACAGAAGGAATTTGAATTCCTATTCAAAACTGACGGGAGTCTGGAAAACGTCGAGCTCACAATAAAACGTCGATCTGAGCACGACACACGTCGGCCAGAGAGTGGTTTCAGAAAGCAGAACTGGGCTTGATGGAACGTCGAGCAGAGGTCGACTCCACGTCGAGCAGAGGTCGACTCCACATCGAGCTGAGGTCGACTCAGCGTCGAGCTGAGGTCGACTCTGCGTCGAGCTGAGGTCGACTCAGCGTCGAGCTGAAGAAGACACTAACTAACCTATGTGACCTTTATAGCAACAAGGAGGTCACAACACAAAAATCCCTATAGAAATATAGTCATCCTGACCCAAATAGTAATAGGGTGTTCCAACACTGAATATCGCAGCCCAGGAGGCTTGATGCAACCTCTGCCTATACCCGAATGGAAATTCGAGGACATTTCCATGGACTTTGTCCACGGTCTACCTCAGTCTCGAGTTGGAAACGACTCCATATGGATTGTTGTAGATCGACTCACCATGGTAGCACGGTTCATTCCAAACTGACAAGGAGATAGTGTTGATATTTTGACCAGGATATTCGTAGAGCAAGTAGTCCGTTTCCACGGAGTGCCAAAATCCATTGTGTCGGATCGTGACAGACGATTCACATCCAAGGAATGGAGACGAATGCAGGCATATTTGGGGACCAAGTTGGCCTTTAGTACTGCCTTCCACCCACAGACAGATGGACAAACGGAAAGGACAAATCGAACGATGGAGGATCTACTTCGACTTTACATAATAGAACACAATGAGACTTGGGAGCAACTGTTACCTCTAGTAAAGTTTTATTACAATAACCGCTACAATGCTAGCATCAAAATAGCCCCATACGAAGCATTGTACGGGAGGCGTTGCCGAACCCCATTGACATGGGCAAAGGAAGAGGAACCAGAAGCCTTAGGAGTGGCTTACATTGATGACACTACGAAAGTGAAATGACTAATCCAGGAATGGGAGGCGCAAATCCGGCAAGTCAAGTATTATGACGCGCGACACCGACCGGTACAGTTACGCGTAGGGGAAATGGTGTTCCTAAAAATTAAACTCATGCATGGTGTCTCCCGGTTGAGAAGACAGAAGAAACTAGATCCCCGCTATTTGGTCCCCTATCAGGTGATAGAACGCGTTGGCTCTGTTGCCTATCGATTAGCCCTGCCCCAAGAACTGGGAAATCTTCATGATGTGTTTCATGCCTCCTCCTTGAGACGAGTTCTCCGACAACCAAAACAACATCTACCTACACCACCAGTGCAACTGCGGTCGGACAGATCCGTCCAGCTCGAACCAATCAGAATCGTAGATCATAAAGTGAAGAATCTACGTAATAAGACCATCCCAATGGTCAAGATATTATGGTCAAATCACGAACAAGATGAGTACACTCGGGAACTAGAGGCGCTCACCCGCGAAAAACACCCAGAGCTCTTTTCCTAGGTATATTACTTTGCTCTTCTTCCCTTCAAGCAAATTTTCGAGAACGAAAATCGTTTTATTTTTATTGGATTGTAACATCCCGACTTTTATTGGGCCACCAGAGCCCTAGTAAGCCCAATAAAAGTTACCCAAATCCTACCCATGACCTGGTAGAAGGTAACCCTAAGCAAGAAGTGGAGCTATAAAACTCCGACTTAAGTTCTGTCAGTTCCCGTGACATCGTATAGATAGTACGAACGCATCGGAACTCGTTCCGTTGGACCCCAAGGCACAGTAGTGGATATGGCCATCCCTCGTAAAACGTCGCGAAGACAAGATTTTGAATATCGGTCTAGAGAACTCCGATTTGAGTTCTGTCAGCTCATATGACCTCGTATAGACAATACGAGCACATCAGAACTCGTTGCGTCACAATCCGAAGTCTAACGATGAATACAGAAATTTTGACCGATTTAATGCACCGCGACGCGCAGATTTTGGACTTTTACCAAACAAACTCCGATTCGACCCCAGTCAGTGGCTCTAGACTCGTATGGTCAATACGAAGTCAACAGAAGTCATCCTGGACAATTTCAATGATGAATGGTCAACTTTAGGTCAAATTGAGCGTGTTCGTACACCGAAAAGCGTGCACACACAAATTATAACATGACACCCCAACTTTGACCCGACCCCGATGTCTTGGACTCACTTTGACTTTGACCAGCATGGGGGACCCACCCTAGGGTTGACTTTGGTCAACCCCCAACCCCCCTAAAAGTCAATTTTTTGGATTTTTTCAAAGAGGTGTTCACCTCCTCTTCTTTAATTGGTTAAGGCCCTGCCCTATCACATTTTGAGCCACCAAGACTATCCATATGAGGGAATAAGGCCATGGGCCAAGCTAAGCCCAATTCTCCTTCCCCCTCTTCCTTCCCCTTAAGGAGCAAGGCCCAAACCCAAGCCCACACCTTCTATTTTGCTTGCTGCCACTTGGGTCCACCCTAATGGTGCCACTTGGGGCCACCCTAATGGTGCCACTTGGCCAGCCTAAGTGGAGGGGACAGGAGGAGCTCCTCCTCCCCATGGGATTAATCCCACATCTCCTAAACCAAATAACCCCTCCCCCCTTACTTATATATGGCCCTGCCCAGCTTGCCTTCCCCCACACCAACCCACCCGATCCCAGGGAGCCCTCACCGAAACCCTTGCTTGATGGGAAAAAAACCAGCCCAAGCTCCACCACCCCCGCCACCTTGCATGGCCAACAAAGCCGGCTCCTCCCAAGCCCCTCTTGCACAGGTAGAAGCTCTCTCCTCCTCCTTCCCCTTCTTCTAGAACATCTGCATGGGCCTCTTGACGGTCGGAGTGCCGCCGGCACCACCCGACCCATGCTCCAGATCGGGTGGTGGCCGCAGGAAGACTAGCCCCTCCCAGTGTTGGGGGTGGCGCTGGAGAAGGGATAACCCATCGGGATGACTTTTCCTGGTGGGGGAAAGCCGGGGTGCCGCCGGAAAACGCCGCTCCGGCAGCACCCAAGAAGCAGGGTGTTTGCTCTGTTTTGTCTCCGACGGCGGTTGGTCGCCGGACCGCCACCGTAGAAGAGCCCTGCCCCGATGCGCTGGCCGGGGGTGGTTTCGGGGTTGGGTTCAACGCCGGAGAGGCAGGGTGGCGCGGCGGCGTTGGAAGCAAAGCCACCACCACCCTGCTCTCGGGTTGCCCTTTACAGGCGGTGGCCAGCAAGCCACTGGGCCACCACCGAAGGACTCGCCAGTCCCCGGCAAACCGATTGGGGGCGGTGTCGGCAATTAACGGTGGCTGCAGGCCGGCGGTGGCAGAAGGCCTTTACAGCGATGGGATGAAATCTCCGCCGTCCATCCTCGGCGATGAGATGGACGGAGGGGATTTCCTCGTCCCCCCCCCTCCCGCGTTTCTGTGCCCCGCAGCGGATTCGCGGCTGATCCGCTGTGGGGATATAACACAAGGCAACGTCCGGCTCAATCTCAGCCGTGGAATTTTGTTGATCTGCTATTTGTCGACCAAAATACACAGTAAGGTTGTTGATTTTTTTGGGGCAAATCAAGACTCTTGGGGGTAAAATGGTCAACATGAAAAATGTTCCTCTCAATGAGGACTCCCTCAAATTTTTTTAGAATTTTTGAAAATGATGTGGTATTTTTAAAAGCTTAAACAAAGTTTATTTGGTCAAAATAAGAGCCCAAAATGGATCGAAAAATTATGAAAATTTTTCTAGGCTTATTTTATACCCCTTTAGAAGTTGTATTAAAATTTGGTGGCATGGTGATAAAAATCGACATGGTTCCAAATTTTTGGGATCCTAGGGTCACGCTCAGAATTTATTTTGCTCTTCCTCCTCGGAAACAAAAATTTGAGCGCGAGACCACTCTCCCTAAATTGGATATTAAATTTAAATTGCTTACCAACGAGAGTGGTCGAGGCAAGAGGCCTCGCTCTGAACATTCCGAGATTTCGTGAAACCACTTAGCGCTACGACCCTTGGGTAGTTGGCAGACTCGAAAAATAAAATACGAGTTCTGTGTTACTAATCATTCCCAACGAATAACAAAGAATGTAACCCCCAAAAGAATCTTGATCCAATTAAACCGTAAACTAAAAGGTGCAACCAAATTAACGGATCTGACTCATAAATATAAACCAAGGAAATAATGAAAACGAAGAAGGAATTGTAAATGCCTCCTGAAAACTGTGAAGGAACAAAAAATTACCTCTTGAGAATGGAGATGGAACTGAAGCCTCCTAATGGAGTGACTGGACTACTAATACTTTTCTTTATGATTACTCCAGTCTCGTACTGGTCAAGCTCATTTCAGTACTACTCCAGTCTCGTACTGGTCAAGCTCATTTCATTTCAGTACTTTCAATTCAATACTACTCCAGTCTCGTACTGGTCAAGCTCATTTCAGTACTTTTAATTCAGTACTACTCCAGTCTCGTACTGGTCAAGCTCATTTCATTTCAATTCTTTCGATTCAGTACTACTCCAGTCTCGTACTGATCAAGTTTATTTCATTTCAGTACTTTCAATTCAGTACTACTCCAGTCTCGTACTAGTCAAGCTTATTTCAGTACTTTCAATTCAGTACTACTCCAGTCTCGTACAAATCAAGCTCATTTCAGTACTTTCAATTCAGTACTACTCCAGTATCGTACTGGTCAAGCCCATTTCATTTCAGTATTTATGATTCAGTACTATTCGAGTTCCGTACTGGTCAAGTTCGTTTCGGTTCAGTACTTACGATTCAGTTCTACTCCAGTTTCGTACTGGTCACATTTCAATATGCAACATTTATTGTCAATGGTTTATTACTGAAATTTACTATTATAGGCACGGGTCTTGCTCTGACGAGCAGTTGTATGTTAAGGTTGAACCTTAGCTGAGGATAACCGGAGTTGAGGTGTTCCTCCAGGGTTAACCTCAAATAAGTGCCCCCACGCTCCTTGTCGAAAGTTGAGTTGAGCATCGCTGCCTGAAGGTTAACGTCTAGTAGAGCAGGCCGCTGCAGACCCGGTGCGTATTAGCATGAAAAAATGGATTGATTTCTTCAAAATTGCCTGCGGTAAAAATTGTGGTGAGTCAGTCCCTTCCACAGACCGTTCGTACCGGTACGGGAAGGTCGAAGACTTAAGGCGACATGGAGATGGATACCACCGGTGACCGGCCGTTATGTCGTATTTCCCGATGGGTTTTCCTCCGCTGGTCAGCCAAAATACGGTAACGCTGGATGTTGCTACATCCAATGGTACACAGAGTTGTACATTAGGGCCTGGGGCTATGCTGTACGACCACCCCCAGAAGTGGTAGGGCTGGCCACTGTGACCCACGACCACATCAGTGAGTCCCGCGGGGCTCGCTACCCTGCTTGAAAAGAAGCAGCCCATACTATATCGACAAAGGATGTGTGTGCGCTGCTGTGAATGCCTGCGATAGGATACATGTGTATTTCTTGTGTGCTGGTGTACTAGTAGAGCCCTTTTCATGACTGGTGTTAACATTGCTGCCATTTCAGTTATGCTACGTTTCTTTTATTATAGCTCCTAGATTAAACACTGTGTTAACCATCTCATGCTTCGGCTATCTTATACTGCTGGGTGTGTGTGTGCTCGAGTACCAATGAGCAGTATAGAGATGGAGAATGAGGGTTAGGTGTAGAACTCGTACAGCCTGCGGGCTTATATAAAAATATAGGCTAAAGCCTTGTACCCATGCAAATACTATACTATTATATAGACCATGTTATGACAGATGCACCAGCTTTGTTAGTTATGACAGCTGTCAAGTCTTCCGTCTTGAAACCTGATGCCTCAATGTACTCTATCTCATCAAAAAAAGCGTTGAGACAATACTCCAAATGTGTCAACACAAATAGACCATCTGTCGACACAAGTCTTGATGATGTCAACACAGCTCCCATAATGTCGACACAGCCATTCTTCATCTTCTCGACACAGTTCCTGTTGAATGTGTCCACACAAGTCCTGTGTGTCGACACAATTGCTTCTAGCCTTGACATAGTTGGTGTTGACAGAATTCTTAAGTGTGTGTCGACACAAGTCCTGTGTGTCGACACAACTGCTTCTAGTCTCAACATAGCTGGTGTTGACAGATATCCTGAGTGCGTGTCGACACAACTATCGCTGATAGAATTTCTGTGTGTCGACACAATCTTGCTTCTGGTGTCGACACATTTCCCTCACAAGTGTCGACACTTGTACTTAGAAAATTTTCCTGCATTTCTTTAACCTGCACATTGGAACTCAACATCCCATCAAATACACATTAATGTATATCATTGAGTTAAGTGAGGCTTCTCCAAATCTGGTACACAGTTTTCAGTGTACCCAACAATCTCCCCCTATTTGGAGAAGTCATAATTCTTATTCAATGATATACATCACTTATAATAAAACAAAGATTAAGATGTATAAAATCATTTCACAGGCAGGGTTACTTTTAAACAGAAATTACATTTATTATCATCACAGAATATGATAAAATTCATTAATCAGGAACTAGTTTTTTGATTTACAAGATTGTGTAGAACAAAAATTACATAGTTCTAAGCCTAGTCAATCTATCCCTAGGATTGATCAGGCTCCTTGATTACATTTCCTTTGTCAGGTTGAATCTTAGCTTATACATTAGCCTCTGTGTCATCAGCTGACTTCTTTCCTTTCAGATCCTTCTTCTTGAGCTCTTTAGCCTTTATCTTTTGCCTTTCAAAGTAATGATAAGGCTTTGGGAAATATTTGCTAGGCTCCACAGAGTTAGCAGATATTTTTCCAGCTTTGAGATCCTTTATGAACTGGTATATGACATCTTGCCGTTTCTGATATTTACTCCATTCTTGTTCAGAATATCATTTGCCTCTATCATGCATATTTTCTTTCACAGCTTTCCAAGCAGTAAGAATGATATTTCTGGAGGTTGGACTCCATTGTTCAAAATCAGGCTTTAATTCAGCCTGCTCACTGAATCTTTTCTTAGATAGTTGAGCTTTTTTCTGTGCATCCCTAGCTCTTTGTGCTTCTTGCTCTCTTTGTAAAGCAGCTTCAGACATTTCAACTTTTTCAATAATAACATTATATGCCTTCTGTGGAGGGCTATACATTTGATGTACTGCCTGCTGTACTTCTTCAAAATCAGATGGAGGATAGATGACTTGGGCAACTTCCTACTGAACTCCTTCAATGCAAGCAGGTTGAATACTAGATTCAGCAGTATTATCATCATCACAAAGGGGTGGATATCCAAGAGTAGCTCTGATGGTATTGGATACCCATTTAGCATGATCTGAGCTTGCTTTGACTAACACTCTCTCTCCCTTTATGACGTCTCTTGCTACATGATCTCTCAGATCATCCTTTTGAAACCTTATTTTATCAGCCAGATTTTATGTACCCTCTTTGTAGTAGTCTCTGAACTTGTTTAGGTGATCAAAAATAGCTTTTTGAGATGCTTGGATTGCTGTTTGGACAGCAGTTAAATCTTCTTTGATCTGCTTGGATACTTCAGACTTTACATCAGTTGTAATATTCCCAATTTTTGTTAAAATAGCAACATGGGAATCTATGAGATTTTCATTCATTCTGAATTGATTTTCTAGAATATATCCTTGTTTATCTGCAATGTCAGCTATTTTAGTTTTCATATCCTGTTGTTGTGTGGTCAAGTATACTACAACATTTCCTCCCTTATGGAAGCAATCTGTCATCTCCTTCTTATGCAAATTTACTTCAAATCTGATAGATTTGATATCTTGGGCCAGCTGGAACTGCATTTATTTGTGTGACTCATCCACATATTTCTCCAGAGCAAGTCTTTGCTCATCCATTTTCACTTGCAGTTGCACCAAAAGTGAACTGAAGTCTATTCCTGGAGCAGATGTTTGAGGGACAGTTTGCAAGGCTTTCTTATAGCCCGTGATCCTCTTCCTGAGTGCCACCAGCTTCGTTTTCTTGGCCCTGGATGCTTCTTCATCATCAGAAGAATTTGATTAACTTTATATATCCACAGTTTCCTTAGGACTAAAGGCATTTAGTGGCATCTCCCCCTCAGTCCTTGGCAGCTCCCCCTCAGTCCTTGCTTCTTGGAAGTCAGGAAACAACTCTTTCAGAGTTACCTACTGCTGCATCTGAACAAGAGGTATAATGTTCTCTTTTTCAACAAATGGTTCTCCCTAGACATCAAGATCCTTTTCCAGGGTTTTCTATAAATTGGAGGAGTGGTGTTGCTCAGCTTGATATGGGTCTGACATATGCACATCCTGTGCTTCTTTCTCAGTGATGATAGTTTCAACATTGTTGATTTCTAAGACTATGTCCATAACAATATCAGTTGCATTCTCACTATCCAGTGCAACTTCAGTTATACCTCTCCCTTGGGCTGGCAGCTGTGATTGTTCAGGTTCTTAAACAATTGTAATCTCAGTGTTGTCTCCCCCTGGAGTGGAGACCATCTGGTTTTCTGGTAGTTGAATGCTCTCCCCTTGGGCCTGAGCCTCTTTATCTGGTGTTGGTGTAGGTGATTTTATTGGTTGTTCTTCATCTGAGCTGAAGTCAACCTGCTCTTCAGAATCACTAGAAGATTTTGCTACCTGGGTGGTAGTTTTCTTTTTCTTATCCTTCTTCACTTGTTTCTGTGGGGTAGAAACATCTTTTGTCAAAACTCTATCCCATCTGGAGAGTATTCTCAGATGCATTCTCCTCATGTGATTAATCTTGGTTCTTGGAGTTTGATTCATCACTTCTGGAATGGTGGAAGTCAGATACAGGCTTAATATTCTACCCAGATTGGGCTTCTTGACACTTTCTTTGATCTTGTCAAACATTACAGCAGACCAGTCTGTTTTCACCTTGAATATAACTCTGGTCATGAATTTGAACATATAGGCAGAAATCCTATCATGTCCTCCTGTTTTGCATAGAATAACCTTGCATATTATCTCGGACAGGAACTTACCCTGGGAATTCATTCCCTTCCTGGTCTTTGAAGATCCAATCTTGGTAGTGAGATCTAGTCCACACCATTGGAGTGCATCCCTTGTCATGGATGATGCGATATCATCTTCTTCCTTAATCTTGAGAAGCTGAAGTGACTTTCTTATACTCTTCGGTGAGAGTTTTACTGTAGTACCATTTACAGTGGACTTTATCTTCTTTCCCTTAGAATCCATTGTTGCTGAAGAGTAAAATTCAAGAACCTCCTTCTTCCATATCCTTTTAGGTTCTGAGACCAAGTATTCCAATCCATTTTCGGTGATTAGGGTAATCACGGCCTTGATTTCTGGGGAGGCAGTCTCGAACGCCTTGCGTACCAGTTCATATCCCTCATTGACCTTGTCTTCCTGTTGTGGTGCCATGAGTGAAAGAGAGAGAAGAGAGTCGACGAGAGAATTTCTTGTCGACACAAAGTCTATAGTCGAGAGTTCTGAAAGCACAGTCGGCCAGATTGTCTTCTCCTATTTATAGTATACTTGTAAAAGGTAGGTCAAAAGACGCGCCTAACTAGGAATTTTACTAGTCGACAAAATTTTATGTGTCGACATAGATGACCTAGGTCTCGACAGAGCTTTGTAGATGTCGTCATGTCTAAGTCTTTACAGAGTATTGAGGGTGTTGTTATGTCTATGTGTCAACAACGATTTTTGTGTGTCGACACAAAAATCTTCTAGTACAAGGTCTCGACAGAATTGTGTCGACACAATTTTTTTTTGTCGACACAGATTTTATTTCTGTGTCGACACAATTTATTTCTTTGTCGACACAACTTGATGATAGTGTCGACACAGTTAGCTTGTGCCGACACAAACCTTCTAACTTAGCCAAATTTCTTGAGAAATTTTGTGCTTACCTAACATCTTATTCTAGGTTCAACATACCTAATTCAATTTTAAAATAATTTAATTTACTTTCATCCAGAGGTTTTGTAAATATATCAGCAATTTGATTGTTAGTGTTGACAAATTCTAGACTTATGTCTTATTATTCAATATGTTCTCTGATGAAGTGAAACCTGATTTCTATATGCTTAGTTCTGCTATGTTAAACAGGATTTCTAGCAATAGATATTGTAAGACCCCTTTTTTTTCTTTTTAAAACCCCGGGGTCTTATGCCCAGAATCGTCGTTTTGCGGTGACACCGACCCTCAGAAGGTCGTCATTACAAAACGCCGATTCTGCCGGCCTTACGATCACCAAAAGAAGTAGTATAAACAAAGTTGAATGTAAAATTAGGTCCACAATCTCATATAATATTAAATGAGAAATCACATCAAGTCCACAGATAATAATAGAAGTACTGAAATAGAATAGTACGAATGAAATATAAACGAGCTTAAGCCCGGTACATCAGATCCTCACTACAAACACTCGCGTAAGCTAAGTAATCTAATCACTCACTGAACCAGTAGTCGGTGCTCCTGTGCTAGAATGGTCCACCTCCATGTACACCGTACTCCACTAGTGCTGCATCCCCTGCTGCTCCCTGTCTCCCATCCGGATCCCCTGTAATATTGTGGTCGTCGCCCGTCAGTCAAAAAGATTAAGTCCTATCGTCCCCTACCCCTCCTCCCTTGGCTCCTAGGCACCGAGCGGGGGGAAGGAAAGGGGAGCTATGAAAGTGGAGAAGTAAACATAAGCAGGTGACGATGGAGCTACTCTAGCAGTTAATATAGTGTATACTAGGTTTAATAAAGGGAAGTACAACTAACAGTTCTATAATAGCAGGTAATAGGAATAATCAAAAATGCTCATCCCAAGCAGGTAAAAGCATTCATAAAGAAAGGTAACCATAACTTATAAGCTTGCCCACACGAGCCTAAAATCTAAAGGATCGTTTTGCAAGGCCTAATATATAAAACGTCCTATACCGGCTTATACATTAGGGGTAGGGGTTGAATGATGATGTTATGGTATGCTATGATGTGTGGGTTTACTGTTAAACTCATGCAGTGCAACACACACACGACTCTACGCGCACAGACCTTTAGTTACCCCCCTTTTGGGATCCTAGCTTCACTCCCAGGAACCTCCGTAATGAAAAACGGAGACAGTGGGTCGGGCCCCCCACTCCTAGACGGGTATCCACACTACCAGGCCTAGCCCTTACGTACGCCTCTGGAAGAACACAATCCAGAGTCACCACATACTAATGCTGGCTATATCCACCAGACTTCCTTTGGCTAAGTGTAAACCACGCCGCCAAGTCAGCGTATCGACGTCGGTGTGAACGACGGTCAAATACCGAGGACCCACCACCTTTTCTCACTTATTCAAGAACTTCCGAGCCATTGGCTCCCCGACCTAAACCATCCGTTATTACTACCACCGAGCCTACCGCTCGGATAACCATAACTAACTCACCTCTCGCTACCAGGGTGTGTGAAGGTGAATCACCAGTTTACTAATTGCTCTTTAACATTTGTTCTTACAGCTTATGTTAACCCAGGTCTGCCCCCGGTATACCCGGTGAAGGGTTCTAAAAAGGGCACTAGGAACTATGATGGTAGATAGCCCACCGTTCTATTTCGCAAGACACTTATTGTCATTGGTTGTTACCCATTACCCAATCCCTTTTGTGTTACCTTGGATCTGACCCTAGTGTGTTTAGACTCTTCTTCTCCTTACGGGGAAAACGATCTTTCGTCGACCCCGAGCACCTACTTACACTAGACAACCCTTTTGTATTCCATATTAGAACTCCCAATGATGAACACATTATACTTTATCATAGCCAACAATCTACATCCCCCACATCCTAAGTTCGTTTCTTGCCCTAACTTATTTTCTGCAGTTTTACTATTTGCAGGTCATCCTATGATAATGAAGTACACGATGGGAGGTACTCCAAATTTTCATCCAATCTCCCTATAATATTTATTGAGGGCCTATCCTGACATTTTTGGCCTAAATCCAGGGCTTTATAGTTTTCCTAATTTGCTTGATAATTTATTTAATTTCCTAAGAAATCCAAATGCCTTAGTTTGAACATGAAGTACTATTTTCAGGCATGCAAAGTGTTCCACAAAATTATGATAAATACAAGATAACTATTTATCATTAAATTCAGAGTCTCTGAATTTTCCAGCAAGGTCTAGATGTCTAATCTCAATTTTGGATGTATCCAACTTATATAAAATTAAAGAGACAAGTACTGAAAATATACTTCAAAAAATTCTGAAAAAATTTAAGTGTAGACCTAATCACCTATAAACACCACTGATCAATTTTCATAATCTTCCAACAAGTAATGAGCTCTAAATTCAATTTTTCTACAATATACCATTTTGACAAGTCATTGAACTAAGTACAGAATTTATTCAACTAAAAATTATAATAAAATTCCTATATAAACATATTGACCTAATAACACCACTGGTCAGGTTTCATAATTTTTCAACAAGAAATGAGCTCTGAATGAATTATTGAACAAATTTCCATGTACATGAGCTTGTGAAGTAAGTACTGTAAATATACATTTAAAAATTCTCATAAAATTCAAGTATAAGCATAATGGTCTAAAACTCCCCTGCCCCAAATTCATAACATTCTAGTGAAGGGTGAGTTCATAATAGCTAAATTATTATCAAGGGCTAACACATGTATTGCAAATGAGGTACTAATATTAATGTTCCAAAACTCCCAATTAAATTGCCAGAGGTTCATATTAACCCTATGACTACACTACCCCAGTTTCACAACTTTTTAAAGAGTTTTAATAGCCTATCATATCATTATAAGATTTGTGCCCTAAACTAACGTTAGGGTTTTGAGGGGTTTAACAACTTTTAAATCCAATACGATTTCTACCAGAGGACTCTAACTACCTAGTGTCCTCTCCATCAAATTTCAAGTTATTTCAAGGTCATTTGACCAGATGCCCTTCACAAGGCTCCAAAGACCATCCTTAGGGTTTGGTCTTGGGTCCTAGGGAAAATCTTCTCCAATCCACCCCATTTTCCATGGGAGGGTGTTAAAAGTCATGTCAAGTCAATGACCCAAATTTCAGCCTCTGTTGAGGTGATTTGGCCACCTAAACCCACAAGTGCACTTTTGACATAAATACCCCTTTTTAGGGCAAGGCTAGGGTTTGCTCATTTCCAATCCAAATAATCTCCAAATGATATGGAAATTCATAGAGAGACTTATGATGACCCCAAGGACCACTCACCAAACTTTGGGAGGGTTTTAAGGCCATTGGGTTACCTAATTAAATCACATATGATTTATTAAGTTTTCACAAAATTATAGAAAAATATTGTCCAAAAATTCTGATTTTTGGAAAGTATAAGGGGAAGGTTATGAAAAGTCTATGCTGTAAATTTCAAGGCATTTGGGTGAGTGGTTAGGTGTGGGGGGTCAATTTTTGTGTCTGGTCACACCTATGTATAGGTTGCACAAAAATGAGTGATGTGGTCAAACCACTTACCCAAATGGGTTGAAATCACTTTTAAATTAACGTAGACTTCAAGGGCTACAATTGATATGTTGACTACTTTTTAAGGTTTATCCCCTAAGGGCCTTATTTTTCTGTTCTAAAATGATGCACAATAAAAGATATTAATTCACTAAACTATACAACAAATATTATAATTAATTTAAGATGAACAATGTTCATCTTCCTCATCTACCCGAACAGCAAAGAATAAAACGCATAACTTGTAGCTTTGCGTGAGCCACCGCCGGCCATCCGACCACTTCCCTGGCCAACCACCGCCACCACCACCTTCGTCGAGGTGGTGGCTAACGCCCGACGGTGGTTTGGTCGCCGGAGGTGATGGTTTCCGGCGAACCCACCACCATGATTTTTTTTGAATTTCTCCATTTTTTTCTCACTTGGATTGGCTCGTTTGAGCCCGATTCTTATCTCTAAAGATTCTTAAGATCTAACCATAGAAAAAGAGGAAGGTGAGGACCTGTGTGGGTGGCTGAAAACTTGCCGATCGTCTGATTGTCATGGTGGTGGTCGGATTTTTGCAATTGCACAGTGGACTTCCTTGGCTCCTTCATGTAATGTGTGGAACTGAATCCCTGGAGTCCAGTGGAGCTTTTAAGGAGGAGAGTTGGGGTTTTGGGTGGGTGTAGGCTGCCATGGTCATTAATGGCCCCCTTAAGAGGATTTTGGGCATTGTGGGTGGGGGATGAAGCATGGCTCAATCCAGTCAAAAAACAACTAGTTGCAATGGGGCTGCACTCCCCTTGTCCTAGTGAATTGAATGGGGGGTTGGGGAAGGGGAAGGATGAGCCCCAAAGTCTTTCCTCATTACTCCCCTCTCTTTCTCTCTCTTTCATTTGGAGCTTTTTCTCTCTCCTACTCACCAAGCCCGAAATTTGACTTCTACCTAGCCTAATGGCATCCCACATAATCATTTCATCCATTAATACAAGGTTAGCCCAAGTGAATTGGGTTTGAGCTTGAGTTAGCCCATTTGGGCTAGCTTGACCTAAACCTTGACTAGGGTTGATCTTGGTCAATTTGGTCTTTGAGGTTGCCCTTAATGGGTTCTTGGTGACTCATTGGCCTCCCCTAAGATCTAGGTAGGGTTGACTTGGCCTTTTGGAGGTCACTTGACCATTAATTATGTCACTTTGAGCTAGAGTTGACTTGGGTCAACTTAGCCTTTTTGGTTGACCCCAATGGGTCTTTGGTGACCCATTGGCCTCACTCTAGGGTTAGGAAGGTATGTGTGAGGTCCACTTGGCTAAGGGAAATTCAATTGGCCCTATGTAGGTCAGTTTGACCCATTTAGGTTTAGGGTTGATTAGGGTCAACTTAGCCGCTTGGGTAGACCCCAATGGGTCCTTAGTGACCATATGGACTACCCAAGGTGTTAGTGGTGTTGTGGTGGGGTCATGGAGTCAATTTGAAGCCCAAATGTCAAACCCTAGGTCTGGTGGTGAGGTTGTGCTATAGGAAGACCAAGGTGATTTTCACCTTGGGCCTTGTTCACCTGGTCTTTTGAGCTTTTTATGGTTTTATCATGAACTAGTCATGACAAAACCACACTTAGGGGTCTAGTTGACAATGAGATGTTACAGATATAACATTAGTAGAATTACAATATAATGGAATTCTACTTACCTTGATGTCATAGTCTTCAAGTTGATGTTGTATCCACAACAACTGAGCACAGCAACTGCCTGCAGCTATATACTCTGATTCAATAGTGGAATAGCTACACTTGTCTGCTTTTTGCTGCTCCATGACACCAACCTTCCACCTAGGAACTGACATGTGTCTGTGGTGCTTTTCCTATCTTCTTTGCACCCTGCAAAGTCTGCATCTGAAAAACCTGTTAGCAAGAAATCTCTATTCTTAGGGTACTAAAGACCTAGATTAGGTGTGCCCTTAAGATATCTCAAAATTCTCTTGACAACAGAATAATGATATTCCTTTGGGCAAACTTGGTACCTAGCACAGACACATGTGACATACATGATGTCAGGTATACTAGCAGTCAAGTAAAGTAGGGAGCCAATTATCCCTCTATACAAAGACTTATCAACAGGTTTTTCTGCCTCATCTTTGTCTATAGGCATACTTGTCCCCATTGGAGTTTTCATGATGGAGACTGACTCAATGTCATATTTCTTAATTAACTTATTGGTGAACTTAGAATGAGATATGAACAATCCATCATTAGTCTGTCTAACTTGGAGTCCCAAGAAGAATTTCAGCTCACCCATGCTGTTCATCTCAAACTTCCCTTACATAAGTTTGACAAACTTTCTACAAAGGTTGTTTTCAGTTGATCCAAAGATAATGTCATCAGCATATATCTGGACTAGGATGATCTTGCCTTTTGATTCCCTAAAGAATAGGGTCTTGTCAATTTTCCCTCTTGAGAATTTATTCTCAATAAGGAAGGCAGACAAAGTTTCATACCAAGTCCTAGTGGCTTGCTTCAATCCATATAGAGCTTTCTTAAGCCTATATACATAGTTGGGATAAAAATTTTCTACAAAACCTAAAGATTGTTCAAAATAAACTCTCTTTTAAGTCACCATTCAAAAATGCTGACTTTATATCCATTTGAAATACTTTGAACCCTTGATAAGCTGCATAAGTCAGAAACAGTCTTATTGCTTCCAACCTTGTCACTGGGGCAAATGTCTGATCAAAGTCTATCCCTTCTTCCTGTCTGTAGCCCTTTGCTACCAGACTGACTTTGTTCTTGACTATAGTGCCATTTTCATCTAACTTGTTCCTATGACATTGTGATTCTTTGGTTTAGGAACCAACTCACAGACTTTACATCTTCTGAATTGATTCAGCTCTTCCTGCATGTCATCAATCCAATTTGTGTCTTGTATAACATCTTCAAACTTCTTAGATTCCATCTGGGACAGGAAGATTGAACATAGAACTGTGTTCATGCTCTTGCTTCTGGTCAGAACTCCATGTCTTGCATCACCAATGATTTGGTATACTGGATGATCCTTCAAATGTCTTCTTGCTGTAAGAAATCTGTCCACCTCTTGATCTTCTCCATTGTCCTCACCTAGATGTACTTCATTATCTTCATCTTCATCCAGTGAGTCTTGTACTCCCCCTGGACAGCATCCATCATTTTCTTCATCCTGTCTTACAGGTTGGTTTTCACTAATTGTAAGTTTGTCCATCTTTTCCTTTAAACCTGTAGGGCTAACAGAAGTGCTAGACAGCTCACAGTTAATTAGCTTAGACTCATCAAAGACTACATGGACAGATTCTTCTATAACTTGTGTAGTCAAGTTGTAGATTCTGTATGCCCTACTATTATTGCTGTACCAAACAAATATCCCTTCTAGGGATTTGGCAGCAAACTTAGTTAGATAGTGCTTGCCATTATTTAGAACATAACATTTGCTACCAAAGATTCTAAAGTAGGATATGTTTGGTTTTTTACCTTTCATAATCTCATAGGGAGTCTTCTTGTGTCTTTTGTTGATGGAAGCTCTATTGAGAACATGACATTCAGTATTTATTGCCTCAGCCCAGAAGTATTCAGGGAGAGAAGTGTCACTTAGTAGTGTTCTACTTGCCTCAATAAGAGTCCTATCACTACTAGAAAAATGGCTTTTAGCCACGATTTTTTTTGTCACGGGGGAAAACCGTGGCTAATACTGAAGTATTAGCCACGGTTCCTATTCTGTGGCTAATAAGCTAGTATTAGCCACGGATGACTAATCCGTGGCAAATAACCCGACTTTTTGCCACGGTTTGCCTGTTTTGTGGCTAATAATCTAGTATTAGCCACGAAAGCCTAATCCGTGGCAAAATGTCGGGTTTTTTTAGTCCCATATCGCCAACAAAAAGCTCGATTTGGGGTTCATATAGCCCATTCAAAATTATTGTTTGAAATAAAATCGACGCGGCGACAGCGGCGGTCGGCGGCGGCCGGCTGCGGCGACGACCTGGCGGTGGCCGCGGCCGAATATTTTTTATGTTATGTTTATTACAGACCCTTTAACCACGACAATTGAACCGTGGCAAATGAGGAACCTTTAGCCACGGCAATTGAACCGTGACTAATAACTTATTAGCCACGGATTCAGCGTGGCTAATACTATTAGCCACGCTCGTATTGCCCACGCCCATTTGCCGTGGGTAGACCGTGGCTAGTAATTATTAGCCACGGTTTTTAACTTTTAGCCACGGAAATCTGCCGTGACTAAAAGTCTGTTTTCTAGTAGTGTATTCTTTCTTTCAGCAACCCCATTTTACTGGGGTGTTCTAGGTGAGGAGAACTCCTGATGAATCCCAAGTTCTTCACAGAACTTTGTCATACATTCAGACTGAAATTCAGTCACATGGTCACTTCTGATTTTGACCACTGAATTGTTAAGTTCATTCTGAATTTGCCTAACAAAATTCTGGAAGAAGTAGGGTTTTCAGATTTCTGCCTCAAGAAGAAAACCCATATAAATCTAGAATAGTCATCCACAATTACAAATGTGTAAGCTTTCCTACCTAGACTATGAACTGGCATAAGACCAAATTGATCCATATGCAGGAGGTATAGACATCTTACAAAATCTTTGGTATCATGTCCATGGAAAGAGGTCTTGGTCTGTTTGCCTTTTTAGCAAGCTGAACATACACCCTTTTTAATGCACTTGACCTGAGGACCATTCCTCACTAACTCCATACTAAAGAGTTGGCCTATTGACTTGTAGTTCATGTGAGCTAGCCTCTTGTGCCATTGGACACAATAAGATGTTTCCTCATCTGCAACTAGACAGATAGGTAAGTTCTTATTCTCACAATCAAGGTTAAGACAGTAGACATTTCCTTTCCTAGTACCTGTCAGAATGATCACTTGATCACTTGACCTCCTTATTTGGCACACACCCTTGAGGAAAGAAGTGTCATAACCAAGATCACTTAATTGGCTTATGCTAATTAGGTTATGTTTTAGACCTTTCACATAAGCCACTTGAGTGATAGTAATAGAGTTATTGGAAATGTTACCAAACTCTTTGATGACTCCCTTTTCAGATCTACTTGCAGTAAGATATAATAGGGACCCAACAATGGCCCTATAATTTTTCTGATCAACAGGTTTACCATTTTCATCAGATTTAATTACTGTATTGGAAGCCATGAGTGTCTTCATAGCTGAGGCATCAGCTATCCCAAACCTTTTACTAATTCCTTAGCATACTTGGACTGAGATATGAAGATGCCATCAGGAGCTTGCTTCACTTGAAGACCAAGGAAGTAAGAAAGTTCACCCATGCTACTCATTTCAAACTTGGAGTGCATCAGGTCAGAAAACCTTTTGCAAAGTTTAGAATCAGTAGATCCAAATATAATATCATCAACATATACTTGAGCTAATAGAAACTTATCATGACGATGTCTTATAAATAAAGTCCTGTCTACAATGCCTCTAGAAAATTTATGTTCTAAAAGAAAGCTAGCGAGGGTTTCATACCAAGCTCTTGGAGCTTGCTTTAGACCATAGAGAGCCTTATGCAGTTTGAAAACATAAGAGGGATGGGTTGAAGAGATAAAACCTGGTGGCTATTCCACATATACTTCTTCCTTGAGTTCCCCATTGAGAAAAGCACTTTTGACATCCATTTGATATACCTTGAATTTCTTGTGAGCAGCATAAGCCAAGAAAATTCTGATAGCTTCAAGCCTTGCAACAGGTGCACAGGTCTGATCATAATCAATACCTTCTTCTTGCATGTACCCTTGTGCCACTAGTCTTGCTTTGTTCTTGACAACTATTCCTTGAGTATCCAATTTATTCCTGAAGACCCATTTAGTTCCAATAACTAGATGTCCTTTGGGTCTAGGAACCAAGTTCCAAACTTTGTATCTCTCAATCTGATTGAGCTCCTCTTGCATTGCAATAATCCAGTGAGGATCTTGCTCAGCATCTTTAATGGATGAGGGCTCTATTTGAGATAGGAAGCAGACATGCATCACATCTTGGTTTAGTTGATGCCTTGTCTACACACCCACTGACATGTCTCCTATCACTTGAGATATGGGATGATCTCTAAGTGTAACATAGTCAGGAGGTGGAGTTTGTTCAACACCATCAGCATTATGAACCAATTCCTCTTGTGGAATTAAGTTTGCTGTTGGAGGGGCTTCAATAATTTCCAGAGATTCTTCTTCATTGTCTTCATCTATTTGTGGAGATGGATGAGATATCACCTTCTGAGTGAGATTTAGATCATCCAACTTTTTACATAGATTTGGTACCTGCAAATAATTACTGGTAGAAGTTTCCTTCTCCTTGTAAAACATATTAGCTTCATCAAATATAACATGTACTGATTCTTCAATTTTAAGAGATGATTTATTGAAAACCCTATATGTCTTGCTAACTTGAGAATATCCTAGAAAGATCCCCATTGTAGCTTTGGCTTCAAACTTTCTAAGATAATCTTTGTTATTATTGTGTATGTAACAGATACAACCAAAAATTCTAAAGTAATCTATTTTAGGTTTCTTTCCTTTGAGTAATTCATAGGGAGTCTTGCCCTTAAGTTTGTGTATCAAACTTCTATTCAGGACATAATTTGTTGTGCTTACAACTTCTGCCCAATAGGATAGAGGCATGTGAGCATCAACAAGCAATGTGCCTGCAGTTTCAATGAGTATTCTATTTTTCCTTTCAACTACCCCATTTTGTTGAGGAGTTCTGGGAGCAGAGAAGCAGTGTCTGATACCTTCCTTCTCACAGAATTCTTGCATAGGAAGAGATTCGAACTCAGTGCCATGATCACTTTTGATCAATGTAACTGGAGTAGAGTACTCAATCTTTATGCATTTTAGAAAATCTGTAAGAACTTTTAAGTTATCAGATTTATTTCTCAAGAAGAAAACCCAAGCGAACCTAGAGAAGTCATATACAATAACTAAAGTATAGAACTTCCCTCCCAGGCTTTGTACAGCAATTGGTCCAAAAAGGTCCAAATGAAGCAGATACAAAATCCTAGGTGAATCACTCTTATTAACTGATTTAAAACTATTTTTAGTTTGCTTGCCTTCTTGACAAGCCTTGCAAAGACTTTCCTTCTTGTAGGGGCAAGAGGGCAATCCTCTAACAAGGTTGTTCCTAGATAACCTAGCAATATTTCTAAGATTTACATGTCCTAGTCTTTTATGCCACAAGGTATTATTATTGCTAACCTGGTTGAACAAGCAAATTTCTGAACAGGCGGAATTGAAATCAACTAAGTAAATATTGCCTAACCTAATACCTGATAACACAATATTGCATTCTAAAGAGATATTACATTTTGATTCAGTGAAACATACCTCATAACTTGCATCACATAGCTGACCTTTGGATATGAAGTTATGTTTCAAGCCACTTACATATGCCACTTTCCTGAATGTGAAAACTCCAAGTATAAATTCTCCGTATCCTTCTGTCTGACCAAAGCTTGAGTATCCAAATATGACTTTTGTACCTAGCTTTGCCTTGAAGTTGCTCAGATTTTCCTTGTTTCTTGTCATGTGCTTGTTGCATCCACTATCTAGATATCACTTATCCTATATGGTAGGATAGGTCTTCACCTGCAAAATAATAACTCATATATTTTGGACCCAGGTAACCTTGGGTCCTGGCTTCTTTTTATACTTAAAGCTTGAAATATAAGAGTATTCAGGTTGACTTTTATAACCTAAGGGATGAAATCTCCTAGGTGGGATTATCCAGTTAGTTAAGGGATGGAAATGTTTTGAGTTATAGTTCTTATAGAAATTTCTATTGAAATTGTAATTTTGATAAAATTGCTCTGGATTCGAAGATTTATGTTGAGATCGTCGATCTGCGTTCGACGACCAGTATTGATATCGTCGATCTTGGTTCGACGATTTTTGTTCGGACTTAGCTTTTTGTTTTTCTTTATTTATCTCAACTTGTTTTAACATTTTGTTTACTGTTTTAATTTGTTCTGTATTTTTCTTTCCTTTATCTAAAATAAAATTTATAGGTTGTGAGAGATGGTTTTTTTGAATAATAGGTGGTTCACTGGATGATGCACCTAATCCTAACTTACTTTTATTAAGTCTAGCATTAAGTGTACTGGTAATTTCTACTAGTTGTTTACTTCTACCATTCAGTGATTCCTCTAGGTGTTTTGCTTTACTCAATTCAATTTTCAGAAAATTGATTTGTTCATTACACAGATCTATTTCATTTTTCAATTTGAGATTTTCTGATACTAAGCTATCATAGTTAAGTTTTTTATCTCTGATAAGTTTGATTTCCTTCTCAAATCTAATTAGATCACTACACATAGATTTAAAATCATGTTTAAATTCTTCAGAAGTAAAATCAAAATCTTCCAATACCTGATCACAATCTGAACATTCTTCAGATTCTCCTTCTTCTGAAACATGTCCTGAAGCATTGATGGTCATCAAGCAAATTTCTTTGGCCTTTGCTTCTTTTTCATCTTCACTAGAGCTGGAGGAAGATGATTCTTCAGTGTCACTCCATGTTTCTGCAACAAACCCTCTCTAATTCTTCTTGTGCTTGTAAGAGGATGGTTTGTTGGAGTGTTTCTTGGAGTATTTCTCCTTTCTTTGTGCTTGTTTTCTGGACACTCTGGAAGAATATGTCCAGGTTTCCTGTAACCAAAACAGATAACCTCTTTAGAAGGGGTTTTGTCATACCTTGATTTATTATCACTTCTTGATGATTTCCTTCTGAATTCTTTTCTCCCCATCTTGAAGAATCTCTTTGCAAAGAGACTCATCAGCTCTTCATTTGATGGAGAAGTTTCTGATTCTTCTGAAGCTTTGAAAGCAATATTCTGCTCCTTTCTAGTTGGTGTAACAGTCTTTTGTTGTTCAGCTTCTCTTGTCTTTAACAACTGTTCATAGGATTTCAGCTTTCCTAGAACTGATTCTGTAGTCATTTTGAAAGAATTGGTTTCAAGATGTCCTATATACCTAGAGGGGGGTGAATAGGTTCAATTCTTTTTAATACTTAGGCAGATAACTCATGCAAGTTAGATTATATCATTAGTAACTATCACATCACAACATTTAAATTACCACAACCAATCACAGAATGCACACAGATTTATAGTGGTTCCCCAAATGATGGGTACATCCACTTTTCCCCTTCACCTATCTAGCAGTAAACTAGATTCGGTTTAACTCCCTTTTTCTTTCTCAGATCCTCAGATCTTACAGCTCAGAACCCTAAGATGGTTCTTACAACTCAGAGTGAATCAACACTCCTACCTCAGGCCCTTGCCCTACCTCAGCCTTTATAGATTTAGGCTTACAACTCAGAGAGACAACTCTCCTACCTTAAGCACACAACCCTACCTCAGCCTTTACCCATGCCTACAACTCAGATCTATAAAAGACCCTACAGTAAAATGATAATAAGATGTATGAAACCTTCACCCAAGTAGACAGAGAAAGGGTAGAAGATTTCTTGGTCAGTTCTTGATAGATCTGACAACTTTTAGTTTCAACCCGTCTTAGCTTTCTTCAAAACTTCTTGAATCTGAACAAAGTAAGGTTGATCTTCTTGAAGTTGATCTTCAATCAGCTTCCTTCTTCTCTTCAGAATTTAATCTGAATTCTCCTTACAAACTTGATCTTGATTTGCTCTTAGAGACTTGCTGATGATTATCTCTTTCTTCACTTGGATACTTCCAGCTCTCTGTCCTTTTTGTTTTCCAAAAAGTTCTCCTCTCTATCAGATGATAGAATATGTCTTTATATAGACTTTCTCCAAGGTTACCGGCTGATCCGGTTTATAACAAACTTCTAACAACTCTGACACTTGCAACAGCCTTGTTGATCATGACACCTGTCAAGTCACCAGTCATTCCATGAGTCTTTGTCTCAGTCAGCAAAGTGTCGAGTCATTTCTTCATATGTGTCGACACAAATAGATTAAGTGTCGATACAATCCCTGGTGAAGTCGACACAGCTCCCATAGTGTCGACACAACTTCTTGACATGGCTTCTGTATAATATGTCGACACAAGTCCTGTGTGTCGACACAGCTTCTAGTCTTGATTGAGTTCTGGAATGTGTCGACACAAGTCCTGTGTGTCGACACAGCTTCTGGTCTTGATTGAGTTCTGGAATGTGTCGACACAAGTCCTGTGTGTCGACACAATTATTGTAGACATAATCCAGATGTGTGTCGACACTAGTCCTGTGTGTCGTCACAATTGTTGTTGACAAATTTTCTATGTGTTGACACAAGTCCTGTGTGTCGACACTATCTGTCTTCTGGTGTCGACACAGCTTTCTACAAGTGTCGACACTTGTACTTAGAACATTTCCTTTGCAATTTCTTAACCTGCACAAAGTAACTTAAAATACCATCAAATACACATTGATGAATATCATTGAGTTAAGTGAGGCTTCTCCAAATCTGGTACATATTTTCCAATGTACCCAACAATCTCCCCCTATTTGGAGAAGTCATAACCCTTAGTCAATGATATACATCACTTATAATAACAACAAAGATTATGATGTCATCATAATTTCATAGACGAGTAATAATAAAAACATTGCATGTAACATTAATCTCACAGAATATATTAAAACATAATGAACATGCATCAACAGATTCTAAGTATACAAAAACAGATTTAAGACTATGTCAATGAATTTTAATCAATGTTCAGAATTACAAAAATTTAGTTCAAGACATTACATAGATTTACACAGAGTTAAAATCTAGTAAAACTATTCTAAGGCTGGTCAGGCTCCTTGATAACTATTCCTTTGCCAGATAGAATCACTTGGTTCAGTGTCTTCAGCTGGCTTCTTTCCTTTCAGATCTCTTTTCTTGAGCTCTTCAACCTTAATCTTTTGTCTTTCAAAATGGTGATAAGGCTTAGGGAAGTATTTTCTTGGCTCAACAACAGTAGCAGGTACCTTCCCAGCTTTGTGATTCTTCCTGAACTGATATATAGCCTCTTGTCTCTGTATATACTTAGTCCATCCTTGTTCAGAATACCACTTGCCTCTATCATGCATATTGTCTTTGACAGCTTGCCAGACAGTAAGTATAATGTTCCTTGATGTAGGACTCCATCTTTCAAAATCTGGCTTTGACTCAGCCTGCTCTCTAAATCTTTTCTTGGAAAGCTGAGCTTCTTGTTCTTTCTTCAAAGCAGCCTCAGACATTTCCACTTTCTCAATTATTACATTCTGAGCATCTGATGGAGGGCTATACATCTGTTGTACCATTTGTTGAATACCCTCAAAGTTAGAAGGGGGGTATATGATTTGAGCCGCCTCTTGCTGACCCCCTTCATGACCTGCAGCTTGGATGCCAGATGCAGCTGTATTATTATCATCGCATAAAGGAGGATAGCCAAGAGTGGCTCTGATGGCATTAGTGATCCATTTAGCATGATCAGAGTCTGCAGTGACTAATAACCTCTCCCCCTTTATGACTTCTCTCTCCATATGATCCCTAAGATCATTTTTCTGAAATCTAACTTGATCAGCCAAGTAATTAGTGCCCTCTTTATAGTAAGCCTTGAACTTTGTTAGTTGATCAGAGATCATACTTTGAGATGTTTGAAGAGCAGTCTTGAATGAGGCTAAATCTTCCTTAAGTATCTGATCAAATTCTGATTTCTCTTTAGCCCTTTTTTCAGTTAATGCTGTGGCTGTCTTCTGTAATTCAGTAAGTATCACATTATGTGATTCAGTTAGATTATCATTCATCCTTAGTTGATTTTCCAGAACATATCCTTGCTTGACCACGAGATCATCTATCTGTGGCCTGGCCTCCTGTTGCTGCTGTGCTAGATAGACTACAACATTGCCTCCCTTATGGAAGCAATCTGTCATTTCCTTCTTATTCTGATTGACTTCAAATCTGATAGATTTGATGTCTTGAGCCAAGGTGAACTGAAGTTCTTTTTGGCTTTCATCCATATATTTCTCCATGCAACTCTCTGTTCGTCCAATTTAACCTGCAGAGCCACCAGCAGTGAGCTGTAGTCAACTTCTGGGGCTTGTGGTGGAGTAACAGTCTTTAAGGTCTTCTTATAGCTTAGGCTTCTTTTCTTAACAACCATTAATTTCCTCCTTTTTTCATTGGATGCTTCTTCATCATCAAATACTGAGGAGCTTGCTATATCAACTGTCACTTTAGGACTAAAGGATAGCTCCTTCTCAGTCCTAGGAAGCTCCCCCTCAGTCCTAACTTCCTGAACCTTAGGAATCAACACTTCAAGAGTGAATTCTGTTTGAGTGTGGACAGATGGAGCATCAGTTTCTGGAGCAGTGGATGGAACAACAGCAGGTGCTGATGTGTTTTTCATTCCTAGATCCTATGCTTGATTGTTGTCTTGGTTTGTCTGTTCAACATCAGTTAAATGCACAGATAGTGTATTAGACTCAGTTTGTATAACTGCTTGATTAAGATCATGCATTACCTCAAGAATTGTCGCAGTAGCCACTTCACTCTCTAGCTGAGTGGGCTCTTGCACAGGATGAGGCTCCCCCTGAAATTGATCCAGGAGGATGGTGCTTTCAGGTATTTAATCCCCCTGCACCTGACCACCATCTGTATTATCTTGAGCAGTCTCTGGATGTTCTTCATCTGAGCTGAAGATCACTTGTTCTTCTGAATCACTAGAAGATTCAGGTATTCCTTGTGTTGGATTCTTCATTGCTGGGGCAGTTGCTTTGGAGATGTAGAAATGTCTTTTGTGAGCACCCTTTCCCATCTGGAGAGAATTCTTAAATCCATCCTTCTCATGTGATTGATTTTAGATCCTACACTCTGGTGCATCACTTCAGGTATGGTCTCAGCGAGATAGAGACTTAGTATTCTCCCTAGGTTTTGTTTCTTGATGCTTTCTTTTATCTTTTTAAAGATAACTGCAGACCAGTTGGTGTTGATCTTGAAGATGACTCTGGTCATAAGGCTGAACATGTAGGCAGAGATCATATCATGTCCCCCAGTTTTGCACAATATTACCTTTCCTATTATCTATGAAAGAAATTTACCTTGGGAATTCATCCCTTTCCTGTTTATGAAAATTCCAATCTTCGTGGTGGGATCCAGTCCACACCATTGGAGAGCTTCCCTGGTATTGGAATATTGGACTTCATCTTCTTCTTGAACTCGCGGCAGGTGTAGAGTCTTTCGTAAACTCTTCAAGGTGAGTTTGACCTTTGTTCCTTGAACGGAGGATTTTATCTTTAGTGCAGTCAAATCCAGTGTTGCGGCAACATAGAACTCTAGAACTTCCTTCTTCCAAATCTTTGTTGGTTCTGACACAAGGTATTCTAATCCATTTTCGGTGATTAGGGTAATCACAGTTTGGATTTCTTGATCTGCGTTATCAAAGGCGGTACGAACGAGTTCATAACCCTCGTTAATGTTATCGTCATGTTTGGGCGCCATTGGGATTGAAAGAAGGTTGGGATTAGGAAGAAGAAGAACTTGTCGACACAGGGATTTGGTCTCGAGAATATGGAGAGCGTGTCGACAGGTTTTGTTTTCGACCTATTTATATGTTTCTAAAACACAGAAGGTGAAAAGACGAACTTAAAGAAACATAATGTGTCTACACAGTTGAAATGGTGTCGACACCTGTAACACCCCAAAAAGGCCCAAAAGACTCAACTTGAAGTTTGAGTAGCAGGTCAGGTTACACGGCCTGGGACACGGGCGTGTCCCAGGGCGTGTCGGGTGTACACGGCCTGGGACACGGGCGTGTCCCAGGGCGTGTTCGATTTATTTTGCGAAATTGGCCTATTCAGGTCAGAGCCGGACACGGCCTTGAACACGGCCGGGAACACGGGCGTGTCAGGCTGAACACGGGCGTGTTAGCTGCCGTGTTCCGACCCGTGTACTGGTTGCAGCTCGATGGAGCAGGAGACACGGGCGTGTCTCAGGTTTGACACGGGCGTGTCAGGTCCGACACGGGCGTGTCGATGACCCGTGTTGTGCAGTCGGTTCAATCTGTGTGCACCGCTTAAGGGGTACACGGCCTGTGACACGGGCGTGTCACAGGCCGTGTCGGCCAAAAAGTGAAGTTTTGGGAAAATCTTGGCCGTTCAGTTTTCTCTCTTTTGATCCAAGGGTCCAGGTGGTTTCCTGGCTGGGTTATTACGAGAAGAGAGGAATGAAGAGGTCATTCTTCATTTGGCTTAAGGAAGAGAGAAAGAGAGAGGAAGAGAAGAAGGAGGAGGAGAGCAAGCCACCGGCGGAGCTCCCGTGGTCCGATTCGTGATCCGAAGCCGGCGTTGTGAAGGCAAGGCTGCTGCGGTTCTTTCTCACCGGCTAGTTTTCGATGGCACCGAAGAGATCGACAAGGGTAACGATCTCCCTCCTTGGACATGTGAAGTCCTTCTTTTCTGCATTGCATAGGGAAAGCCCTTCCCCGCGAGTGTGCGGTGGGTTGTGGTGTCCCTTGGGGTAGATATGTGAAGTCCCCCTTGTTAGAGGCCGGAATTAGAGTACGGCTCTAGGCATGCTGTGTGAAGCCCATCTGGATGTAATCTGGATTGGTGATGCTTGTTTGCATATCGGAGAAGGCTCCGTGATAATGGCTTGTGATGCCTATGGCTTGTGATGCCTTGTTCCTACCTGTTTCTTGGTGCGGCAGGAAGTACTGGACGATGTCCAGGAAATGAAGAGGGTTGGCGGCAACTCTTGTGGCCGTACGTTGCCACTTTGTGAGTAGTTGAGCCGTTGGGCTGCAACTCGTTGAAAAGGCAGATTGTCGAACAGGAAAGGTGAAACCGACCCGCGCCTATAAAATGCCATGGATACTTCCGTATTCGAGGTGGCTCGGCGACTTGAGCAACGGGGGGTGGCTGATCCGTACCTGCGTTAGGTCCGTCCGACTTGGAAGCCTGGTTTAGGTTTTGTTGGAGCGCCTAATGAGAGTCTTAGGCCCGCGCGCCGGAAAGACTAGAAATGCTCAAATACCGTGTAGACGGTGGTGTTGACCCTGGTATTCCGGTACATCGAAAATGTGCCCTGAGTGCACGGACTGTCGGGCCGGGTGGCCGATGGTTGTGATGGCTTGAATGTGCCTGCGCGCACATAGTTGCTATTGATGATGCCATGCTTGCAGGGAAAGAATGCTCATGCCCCGAGAAAGGGGTAGGATTGTTATAATTGGGTCAGCTGAATGCTGACCGTTGCATTGTTTGCCACCGGTTGGGTGGATTGTTCCCGTGCAGGTGCTGGAGAGCCAAGTGGTAAATGATGGGCTGAAGCCCTACTGCTGTTGCTGCTGCTGCTGCGGCTAGCCTGGAAGGCTAAGCGAATGGCTTTGTTTTGTTTTCTCTTTTTACTCATGTATGGTCGGCCTGCGCGCCGAGGTTTGTAAAACATGATGTATGTTCATAGGAACTGTAAGGCCTTAAGGCCAAACTCTTGTGGTTGTGTACATTCCGTGGTATTTATATATAAAGGTGGTTTTATATATATGGACATTCCGGTTGAGAGTTCAAAGTACTACTTAAAGCTTCCGCTAGAATGCTCTGAGTTAGGATTCGTATTTGATTTGGTATTATCCTGTGACCTCACCGTCTGTTTGTGACATATAGTGTGGGGCCCCGGCCGGACCTTCTACTATACGTCATCTAACGGATGGGGTCGTTACATTTTGGTATCAGCTTTTCGTCGGTCTTCCTCTTTCGAATTCGTGGTCGAATTCTTTTGTGGGGTGGCGAGCACGTGTTTGTGCGACCTGCTGTAACGCTAATGAACTCTGGAATGTCCATTAAGGAATGTACAACATCTTGTTTGAGGAATCTGCGCGTTCCTTTTTGTGTTGTTTTGCTTGCATACGTTCGCTAATGTGTGTCTTGTCCACCTATAGGTGACACGTAGTGGTGCTGGGCAGTCTGAGCCCCAGCGTTCTGATGAGAGTGCGGCACCAGCTGAGGTGCCAACACCTCCTCCATCTGCGGAAACTGTTCGCTTAGTGGCTGAGGCGCTATTTGCCATGATTCAGCCGACCGGGCAAGCGCAGCCGGCGGTAGTGCCAGTTCGTGTTGATGTAAGACCCGAGCCGGTTGAGGCTGTAGATCCACGAGCAGCTGACCGACAGTTGAAGCAATTCATGAGCTTCAGTCCTCCTACGTTTGCGGGAATGGGATCCCCAACGCAGGCGGAAGATTGGTTATCGCGTGTCAAGAGGATAATGACAGCGATCAGGGCGGAGGAAACTCTGAAGGTCACCTTAGCCACCTTCATGCTTGAAGGGGAGGCGCGGTTGTGGTGGGACGAGGTTGAGCTACACCATTTGGCGGGCAGGCAATTAACACAAGTGTCGATTGAGGAGTTCTCTCGGATATTTCTGGCGAAACATGTCCCAGCGGCGCAACGTATTGCTATGGAAAATGAGTTCCAACGGTTAAAGCAAGGGGAAGATAGTGTGGATATCTACTTGCACGAGTTTACCAGGTTGGGACGATATGCGGGAACAATCTTCGCGGATGACCAAAGGAAAACGAATCGGTTCTATGAAGGATTGCGGGATGAGTTACGATTCCTGCTTTCGAGTTCTGTGAGCCAAGGGTTTCAGGCGTTGGTTGATACTGCGTGCGCGTTGGAGAAGGACATGAGGCGAGTGCAAGGGAATAAGGGCTTGGTGGTGTCTAAGCCAGAGTTTCAAGCACCTCGCCCAGGCAAGTCGTTTTACCAGAAGAAAGGGGGCAAGAGGTCCAAGCCATCTGGGCAAGTGACTACGACCGTGGTGTCGGGAGCGACATCAAGGCCGGATGCTCGTACATGCTATAACTGTGGCCGGGTGGGGCATATAGCTCGTGACTGTCGGGTTGTGCAGCCCAAAGGGGAGAAGAAGACGGGTGCGTCGTATGCTGAGAAGGGCAAAGCGGTGGTGGATTCCTCTGCTTCCCAGGCGCAGCCCCGAATCTATCAACTTGGCCAACAGGAAGCGATTAAGCAAAGTGACGTCGTCACAGGTACGAGTTGAGTTAGTTTACTTGCTGGTGCTTTTGGTTTTGGTTTTGTTTAGCTTGTGCATGATGTGTGTGTGCTGCAGGCTTTGTCCTGATTCGGAATAACTTAGCGAGAGCCCTGTTTGATACGGGTGCTTCGCATTCTTTTCTGTCTGAGGATTTCGTATCTCGCATTGGGGTACCGAGTCATGTGACGGTGGATAGTACAAGGGTGCTATTGCCGAATGGCTGTATGATGCTTGCGGATAGGGCTTGCGATGTGGATGTGCAAATAGGAAGTCGGGATTTCGGTTTGAGTGCAGCTGTGCTACCGTTGTCGGAGTTTGATGTGATCTTTGGTATGGACTGGCTCTCGGAGCAGCGTGCCTTTATTGATTGCAACTCTAAAGAGATTACACTGGGCCAGAATACCGGGCTTGTGACGAAGTTCGCTGGTATGCGAGGAGTTGGCGGAACGTTGTTATCTGCACTCCAAGTCGTCAATGCTGTTCGGAAGGGCGCGGAGTTATTCTTCACGCTAATTCAGGCTGTTGAGCCAAAGGCTAGTGTCGGTGAAGTGCCGGTTGTGTCAGAATTTGCCGATGTGTTTCCTAAAGATCTTCCTGGGTTACCACCCCAGCGGGAGATTGACTTCTCTATTGAGTTGGTGCCAGGTGCGAAACCTGTGGCCCGCTCTCCATATCGCGTCGCGCCAAAAGAGATGGCTGAGTTGAAAGTCCAACTGCAAGAGTTGTTGGAGCAGGGATATATACGCCCAAGTATGTCACCTTGGAGCGCGCCTGTTCTCTTTGTGAAAAAGAAAGACGGTAGCTTACGGTTGTGTATTGACTACCGCGAGTTGAATAAGCTGACGGAGAAAAACAAGTATCCGATCCCAAGGATTGATGACCTCTTTGATCAGCTGGCAGGATCAACGGTCTATTCCAAGTTGGATTTGAAATCGGGATATTATCAGCTAAGGATTCGGGAAGGTGACATTCCCAAGACAGCGTTTGGAACACGCTACGGTCATTATGAGTTCACGGTAATGCCGTTTGGCCTATGTAATGCGCCTTCGGTATTTATGGACCTAATGCATCGAACGTTCCGAGAGTACTTGGATTTGTTTGTTATTGTGTTTATCGATGACATCTTAGTATACTCTCAGTCGGAAGAGGATCACGCAAACCATTTGCGGTTGGTCTTGCATACCCTGCGGAGGAACAAACTTTTTGCCAAGTTCTCAAAGTGTGAGTTCTGGCTCTCTTCAGTAGCCTTCTTAGGCCATGTGGTAAGCGGAGAGGGTATCGCGGTGGATCCGTTGAAGATAAGTGCCATCCGAGATTGGCCAGTGATGTCTTCAGTGGCCGAGGTCAGGAGCTTCCTTGGACTTGCGGGCTACTATAGACGGTTTGTGGAAAACTTCCCACGGATTGCTTTACCTCTCACCACGCTGACGAGAAAAGATCAAAAGTTCATTTGGACGCCGGAGTGCGCGCGAGCTTTTGAAGACTTGAAGAGTCGTTTGACCACGGCGCCTGTGTTAACATCGCCATGTGGTACCGATGGGTATGAGATCTATAGTGATGCATCTGGGAGCGGCTTAGGCTGCGTTGTTCTGCAGTTTGGGAAAGTGATTGCTTATCGCTCGCGTCAGTTGAAAGTGCATGAGCGGAATTACCCCGTCCATGATTTGGAGTTGGCGGCGGTAATCTTTGCGCTCAAGTTGTGGCGGCACTATCTATATGGCGTGAAAGTGGATATCTATACAGATCATAAGAGCCTAAAGTATTTGTTGGATCAGAAGGATCTGAATTTGCGACAACGAAGATGGATGGAGTTCCTCGGGGACTACACCTTCGAGATTCACTATACTCCCGGGAAGGGAAATGTGGTCGCTGATGCTTTGAGTCGGAAGACTCCGGTACGGGCAAGCTGGTTGCAGAGGCATGATCAGCGTTTGATCCAGGAATTGGAAGCATTGGAGATATCGTGTGTTGACAAGGGTGCGTCAACCGATGCGTGCTTGAACTGGACGGAGGTGCAGTATGACCTTACGGACAGAGTTCGGCGAGCAACGGAGCTTGATGAAAGTCTCCAGCGCTATGCTAAAGATGGGCCGGATGATCAATTCTCTTGGGATAACGGGTTGTTACGGAGAAATGGTCGAGTGTGCGTCCCAAGTGTGGGTAAATTGAGGGAAGAGTTGATGTACGAAGCTCACTTTGCAAAGTACTCAGTTCACCCAGGGAGCACAAAGATGTACAGGGACATGAAAAAGCTGTTCTGGTGGCCCGGACTAAAGAAAGATGTGGCTCGTTATGTGGCGAAATGCAACACCTGTGCGTTGGTGAAAGCAGAATGCCAGAAGCCTGGCGGTTTCCTGAAGTCGTTACCTATTCCGGAGTGGAAGTTCGATGATATTTCGATGGATTTCGTGCACGGATTGCCGAGATCTCAACGCGGTCATGATTCAATCTGGGTGATTGTGGACCGGTTGACGAAAGTGGCGCACTTCCTTCCAAACAGAAGAGACGATTCAGTGGAAACCTTGGCCAAGCTGTATGTGGAGCAAGTTGTTCGACTGCACGGTGTTCCTCGGAGCATCGTTAGTGACCGTGATGGGCGGTTCACATCGAATGATTGGCGGCTCGTTCATCAAATGTTGGGTACAAAATTAGCGTTTAGTACGGCCTTTCATCCCCAAACGGATGGCCAGACTGAACGAACCAACAGGACGATGGAAGACATGCTCCGCATGTGCGCGCTAGACTTTGGTACGAGATGGGAAGATTATATATTTCTCGTCGAATTTGCCTATAATAATAGCTACCAAGCGAGTATTGGTATGGCACCATTTGAGGCGTTGTATGGTCGGAAATGCCGTACGCCCTTAGCTTGGGCAGAAGCAGGCGAATCGAAGCTGAGTGGGAAAAAGGAAGTCGAAGAAGCTACTTCGCTCATACGCTCTATTCGGGAGAGGCTGTTGATAGCCCAAGATCGTCAAGCAAAGTACTACAATGCCAAGCACCGGAACGTGGAGTTCGCGGTGGGTGATTGGGTATATTTGAAGATCAAACCCTTCAAAGGTGTGTCTAGGATTCGGCGTTTGAAAAAGCTAAGTCCGAGGTATCTTGGTCCATTTGAGGTGGTGGAGCGAGTTGGGGAAGCTGCTTATCGACTAGCACTTTCAGCGGACTTGGGTGGATTACATGATGTGTTTCACATCTCAGTCCTTCGTAAGGCGGTAAAGGATCCAGCTCAAGTCGTGGAGGTTGATCGGGTACCGGTCGAGTATGGGCTAACGACGAGGGTTAGACCCATTCGGATCGAGGATCGAGCCGAGAAACAGTTGCGGAACAAAGTGATCGGGATGGTCAAGGTCCGATGGGACAATTGTGGCCGTGAAGAGCTAACATGGGAGCGAGAGCAGACCATGCGAGCTGAGTTTCCCGAGTTATTTGTATAAACTGTAGACCGTGTACTTTTGTTATAACAGAGTTATAGCATTGCTGGTTTTGTTTCCTTACCGTGCAAATTTCGGGATGAAATTTTGTTAAGGGGGGGAGGGTTGTAACACCCCAAAAAGGCCCAAAAGACTCAACTTGAAGTTTGAGTAGCAGGTCAGGTTACACGGCCTGGGACACGGGCGTGTCCCAGGGCGTGTCGGGTGTACACGGCCTGGGACACGGGCGTGTCCCAGGGCGTGTTCGATTTATTTTGCGAAATTGGCCTATTCAGGTCAGAGCCGGACACGGCCTTGAACACGGCCGGGAATACGGGCGTGTCAGGCTGAACACGGGCGTGTCAGCTGCCGTGTTCCGACCCATGTACTGGTTGCAGCTCGATGGAGCAGGAGACACGGGCGTGTCTCAGGTTTGACACGGGCGTGTCAGGTCCGACACGGGCGTGTCGATGACCCGTGTTGTGCAGTCGGTTCAATCTGTGTGCACCGCTTAAGGGGTACACGGCCTGTGACACGGGCGTGTCACAGGCCGTGTCGGCCAAAAAGTGAAGTTTTGGGAAAATCTTGGCCGTTCAGTTTTCTCTCTTTTGATCCAAGGGTCCAGGTGGTTTCCTGGCTGGGTTATTACGAGAAGAGAGGAATGAAGAGGTCATTCTTCATTTGGCTTAAGGAAGAGAGAAAGAGAGAGGAAGAGAAGAAGGAGGAGGAGAGCAAGCCACCGGCGGAGCTCCCGTGGTCCGATTCGTGATCCGAAGCCGGCGTTGTGAAGGCAAGGCTGCTGCGGTTCTTTCTCACCGGCTAGTTTTCGATGGCACCGAAGAGATCGACAAGGGTAACGATCTCCCTCCTTGGACATGTGAAGTCCTTCTTTTCTGCATTGCATAGGGAAAGCCCTTCCCCGCGAGTGTGCGGTGGGTTGTGGTGTCCCTTGGGGTAGATATGTGAAGTCCCCCTTGTTAGAGGCCGGAATTGGAGTACGGCTCTAGGCATGCTGTGTGAAGCCCATCTGGATGTAATCTGGATTGGTGATGCTTGTTTGCATATCGGAGAAGGCTCCGTGATAATGGCTTGTGATGCCTATGGCTTGTGATGCCTTGTTCCTACCTGTTGCTTGGTGCGGCAGGAAGTACTGGACGATGTCCAGGAAATGAAGAGGGTTGGCGGCAACTCTTGTGGCCGTGCGTTGCCACTTTGTGAGTAGTTGAGCCGTTGGGCTGCAACTCGTTGAAAAGGCAGATTGCCGAACAGGAAAGGTGAAACCGACCCGCGCCTATAAAATGCCATGGATACTTCCGTATTCGAGGTGGCTCGGCGACTTGAGCAACGGGGGGTGGCTGATCCGTACCTGCGTTAGGTCCGTCCGACTTGGAAGCCTGGTTTAGGTTTTGTTGGAGCGCCTAATGAGAGTCTTAGGCCCGCGCGCCGGAAAGACTAGAAATGCTCAAATACCGTGTAGACGGTGGTGTTGACCCTGGTATTCCGGTACACCGAAAATGTGCCCTGAGTGCACGGACTGTCGGGCTGGGTGGCCGATGGTTGTGATGGCTTGAATGTGCCTGCGCGTACATAGTTGCTATTGATGATGCCATGCTTGCAGGGAAAGAATGCTCATGCCCCGAGAAAGGGGTAGGATTGTTATAATTGGGTCAGCTGAATGCTGACCGTTGCATTGTTTGCCACCGGTTGGGTGGATTGTTCCCGTGCAGGTGCTGGAGAGCCAAGTGGTAAATGATGGGCTGAAGCCCTACTGCTGTTGCTGCTGCTGCTGCGGCTAGCCTGGAAGGCTAAGCGAATGACTTTGTTTTGTTTTCTCTTTTTACTCATGTATGGCCGGCCTGCGCGCCGAGGTTTGTAAAACATGATGTATGTTCAGAGGAACTGTAAGGCCTTAAGGCCAAACTCTTGTGGTTGTGTACATTCCGTGGTATTTATATATAAAGGTGGTTTTATATATATGGACATTCCGGTTGAGAGTTCAAAGTACTACTTAAAGCTTCCGCTAGAATGCTCTGAGTTAGGATTCGTATTTGGTTTGGTATTATCCTGTGACCTCACCGTCTGTTTGTGGCATATAGTGTGGGGCCCCGGCCGGACCTTCTACTATACGTCATCTAACGGATGGGGTCGTTACAACACCAGACTACTATGTATCAACACACACTACTATGTGTCGACACAGACTACTATGTGTCGACACAGATTACTTTGCGTGTTGGCACAGAATTACTTAGTCAATTTTGACATTCTATTCTATGTTCAGCATTCCTAATTCAATTTTGAAATTATTGAATTTGGTTTCATCTAGGGGTTTGGCTAATATGTCAGCATATTGATAATTAGTATTGACAAATTCTAAACATATATCTTCTTTTTCAACATGATTTTTAATGAAGTGAAATCTAATTTCTATATGCTTAGTTCTGATATGTGAAACAGGATTTTTTGCAATAGAAATAGCACTTGTAGAATCACAAAATAATGCAGTTCTACTTACCTCGAGACCATAGTCTTCAAGTTGATGTTGAATCCATAATAGCTGAGCACAGCAGCTGCCTGCAGCAACATATTCTGACTCAGTAGTTGAAATTTCCACACTAGCTTGCTTTTTACTGCTCCATGACACCAATCTACCACCTAGAAACTGACATGTGCCAGTAGTGCTTTTCATGTCTTCTGTGCAATCTGCAAAATCTGCATCTGAATACCCTGTTAGTAGAAAGTCTCTATTCTTAGGGTACCAAAGCCCAAGATTAGGTGTTCCCTTAAGATATCTCAAATTCTTTTAATTGCAGTATAATGAGATTCTTTAGGGCTTGCTTGGTACCTAGCACAGACACATGTAACATACATGATGTTTGGTCTACTAGGAGTAAGGTATAAAAGGGAGCCAATCATCCCTCTATATAAAGACTCATCTATAGGTTTTCCTGCATCATTTTTGCCTATAGACATACTTGTCCTCATTGGAGTTCTCATGGTGGAGGATGACTCCATTCCATACTTCTTAATTAACTCCTTAGTGAACTTAGACTGGGATATGGACAAGCCATCATCTGTCTGTCTAACTTGGAGTCCCAAGAAGAATTTCAGTTCACCCATACTGCTCATCTCAAACTTCCTGCAAAAGTTGTTTTCTGTTAATCCAAATATAATATCATCAACATATATCTGGACTAGGATAATCTTGCCTTTAGATTCCCTAAAAAATAGAGTCTTGTCTATTTTCCCCCTTGAAAATGTGTTCTCAATGAGGAAAGTAGATAATGTTTCATACCAAGCCCTGTGGACTTGTTTTAGTCCATATAGAGCTTTCTTCAACCCATAAATATACTTAGGATAAAGAGGATATACAAAACCTGAGGGCTGTTCAACATAGACTTCCTCTTTTAAATCACCATTTAGAAATGCTGACTTTACATCCATTTGAAATACCTTGAACCCTTGATAAGCTGCATAGGCAAGGAATAGCCTTATTGCTTCCAATCTTGCCACTGGAGCAAATGTCTGATCAAAGTCTATTCCTTCTTCCTGCCTATATCCTTTGGCAACCAGTCTAGCTTTGTTCTTGACTATGATGCCATTTTCATCTAGTTTATTCCTGTAGATCCACTTAGTCTCAATCACAGTGTGATTCTTTGGTTTTGGAACCAGCTTCCATACTTTACTTCTCCTGAACTGATTCAGCTCCTCTTGCATTGTATCAATCCAGTTTGAATCCTATATGGCTTCTTCAAATTTCTTGGGTTCCAACTGAGACAGGAAGATTGAACATAGAATTGTGTTCATATTCCTGCTTCTGGTTTGAACACCATGACTAGGATCACCAATAATTTGGTGTGCTGGATGATCCTTTAGATGTCTAATTGCTGGAGGCAATCTGTCTACAGGTTGAGCTTCTTCAATCTCCCCATCATGCTGTACTTCATAGTCTTCATCAGCATATAGTGGGTCTTGTACTCCCCCTGAATTGCAGCCATCATTTCTTCATTCTGCCTTGCAGTCTGGTCTTCTCTAATAGTTAGCATGTACAGCTTTTTTTTAAACCTGTAGAACTACAAGAATTGCTAGACAACTCACAGTAAGCTTAGATTCATCAAACACTACATGAACAGACTCTTCTACAACTTGTGTAGTCAAGTTGTAGACCCTGTATGCCTTACTCATATTGTTGTACCCAACAAATATCACATCTTGGGATTTGACAGCAAACTTAGTTAGGTAAGTCTTGTCATTGTTAAGTACATAGTACTTGTTATCAAAGATCCTAAAATAAGATATATTTGGTTTTCTGCCTTTCATAATCTCATAGGGTGTCTTCTTCAGGCTTTTGGTTATGGATGCTCTATTGAGAACATGACATGCAGTATTTACTGCCTCAGCCCAGAAATATTCTGGGAGAGAAGTGTCACTTAAAAGTGTTCTTCCAGCCTCAATGAGTGTCCTATTATTTCTTTCAGCAATACCATTTTGCTGAGGAGATCTAGGTGAGAAGAATTCTTAATGAATCCCAAATTCTTCACAGAAGTTTGTCATACTTTCAGACTGAAATTTAGTTCCATGGTCACTTCTGATTTTGACCACTGAATTGTTAAGTTCATTCTGAATTTGTTTAACAAATTTGTGGAAGATGGTTGGAGTTTCAGATTTCTGCCTCAAGAAGAAAAACCATGTAAATCTAGAATATTTATCCACAACCACAAAGGTATAGACTTTCCTACCTAGACTATGAACTGTCATAGGACCTAATAGATCCATATGCAAAAGGTACAGACACCTCACAGAGTCTTTGGTATCAAGACTGTGAAAGGAGGATTTGATCTGCTTGCTTTTTTGACAAGCTGAGCATATGCCACCCTTAATGCACTTAACTTGAGGATCATTTCTCACTAACTCTTTACTAAATAGCTATCCAATAGTCTTGTAGTTAAGATGAGCTAGCCTCTTGTGCCATTTGGCACAATGAGAGGCTTTCTCATCAGCAACAAGACAAACAGGAGAATCATTCTTCTTACTTACTAAGTCTAGGCAATAAACATTTCCTTTTCTATAACCAGACAAGATGACCTGCTGATCACTTGTCCTTTTAATCTGACACCCATTCTTAATAAAAAATGTCATAACCAAGATCACTCAATTGGATTATGCTTATCAGGTTATGTTTCAGACCCTTCACATAAGCTACTTGGGTGATAGAAATAGAACTGTTAGAAATGTTACCAAACCCTTTGATAACTCCTTTTTCAGATCCACCAAAGATTATTTTGGGTCCATTCTCTATAGGAGAGTAGTCATTCAACATTCTCCTGGTTCTAGTCATATGCCTGGAACATCCACTGTCCAAGTACCATATAGGAGTATGGCCACTTGGACTCACCTGCATCAAATAAAATTAATTAACCTTAGAACCTCAATAACTATTGGGTTCTAGGTTCAGGTTAGACTGAAACCTGTCAAACTTATCAGCAGTCTTACTGACAGGTAAGCTAACATTCTTCCTGACAGTTATGTTGTACCAATAGTCTATGACATAATGGCCCACCTTGCCATAACACCAACACTCATATCTATTATATCTTCTTTTTAATATAGTTTTAACAGCATTGCTGCCAGCAGTCTTTAAAACTGTAGGTTGAGTGGTCCTTTTCTTGAGAGCTGGGGCTGGAGCATCAACCACTGATGACTCATGATGATCATGTGTGATATCATGATCAAATCTGTTAGTTGGCTTCACAACTTTCCTGAATGAAATAGGGGGTTTGAAGACCAATGACTGAACTGGGGCTTTGCCCTTTCTTTTGGAATTTACAGCCCTTGCATTTCCCATAAAGCCCAAACCTATCTTACCCTTTTGAGGAATGAAGTTATCAATCAAGGGTAAGACTGATTTTTGCTTAGAGAATTTAGCCACTAGATCCTTCTCTTTCTGAAGTCTTACTGTTGGTACCCTAGTTTGATTTGAGTTTAGTCCTCTCCTTTGTGCTCCTTGACCCAAGAATTATCTATGGTCATTGGTTAGTAGTCTAGCTGTAGAGTCCTCACTTTTCCAGATTGAGAATTTGGTTAAGTAGTTTGTTCGTTCGACTATCGTCGAACGCCGCTCGACTATCGTCGACTAACTGTTCGACGATCGTCTATCAGTTGTTCGACTTTCAGTCTGCGTGGATAGTTCGACTATCGGTTGATAGTTCGACTATCTGTGTGCTTTGATAGTTCGACTATCTGCTTGGATAGGTCGACTATCTGATAGTTCGACTATCTGTTGATAGGTCGACTATCTGTTTGTCTTTGATAGTTCGACTATCTGCTTGGATAGGTCGACTATCTGATAGTTCGACTATCTGTTGATAGGTCGACTATCTGTTTGGTTTTGATAGTTCGACTATCTGCTTGGATAGGTCGACTATCTGATAGTTCGACTATCTGTTGATAGTTCGACTATCTGTTCTGCGTTGATAGCTCGACTATCTGTTGATAGCTCGACTATCTGTTCTCGCTTAATAGTTCGACTATCTGCTTTGATAGTTCGACTATCTGATAGTTCGACTATCTGTTGATAGGTCGACTATCTGTTTGTTTCTGATAGCTCGACTATCTGTTGATAGCTCGACTATCTGTTTGTTCTTGATAGTTCGACTATCTGATTGATAGGTCGACTATCTGATAGCTCGACTATCTGTTGATAGCTCGACTATCTGTTTTGCCCTGATAGTTCGACTATCTGTTGATAGGTCGACTATCTGATAGTTCGACTATCTTCTGGTAGTTCGACTATCTGCTGTGATAGTTCGACTATCTCCTTTGATAGTTCGACTATCTGGATCGTTCGACGATCTCCGTGTGTCGGTCGACGATCTCCGAAGGTCGTTCGACGTTTTCTGTCTGCCTTTATATTTTGTATTTATTTATTATATTTAATTAATTAATACATTTTCTGGCAAGTTGTTTTGAGTATTATGATAATATTTCCAGGCATATCTGCTCTATTCTTTTTGCCTGAGTCAAATCTTTTTAGATAAAGTTGTTTGTCTTATTAGCTGACATTATAAATTACTTTATCTGCTGTCAGCCCTTTATAGCCGTTAGACTGAAAAGTCTTCTTTTTGCTATAAGGAGTTTGTTTCTGATATGACTTTATCTAGTACTTTATTATCAAATTGTTTCCTGCAGCTTCCTAGAAAAAGGGTTATTCCTTTTATAGAATGTTTCTGCTGCAGAGTTTGTTGTGTCTTCTTGATATTTACAGCTCAGGTCTCAAGCCTCAGAAGAAGACAAATTATTCAAACTGAAGAGAGCCGTTGCTTGCTGATGTTATATAAAGGACCCTTTGAAGAAGGATTCAGGCTAGCATATAGCTAACAAGTGTTACACATATTCTCAAGCATTCAAGCCTTCATCAAGATCAAGCTTTCTGCTCTTAGCAATTTCCATCTAACTGAGAAGTGTTAAGATCTTCTACTCTTCTTCAACCTGAGTTCTCCTGCTTTCAGGAAGTTCAAACTCAGAGTTCCTTTGAAGAAGAAGAAGAAGAAGATAGCTGCTTGAAGATCCTTATTTTATTATTTGTATCTTCTTGTAGTTTTTCCATCAGAGCTTTCTGAAGAGTTTTCTGCACTGAAGCAAGACTTCACCTGGACATCTTTGAGCCAGGGGAAGCCTTGATTCTTTAGAGCTTTCTAGCTCAGTGCAAGCTTTTGTGCTTCTCTAATCTTTGTAAAATAGAGAAGACATCTTAACCTTCTTCCCCCTCCTGTACAGGGTTATTACTCCCTTCAAAAGTATCCCTTGGTGGCAGGGCACCTGATCAAAAACCTGTGCTTGGTTTTTAGACACCTGATCAAAAGTCTAAAGGGTTTCTGGATCTACCTGAAGCAGATCCTATTGGTGGCAGGGCACCTGATCAAAAACCTGAGTGGATTCCTACCGTGTGGGTAGAAGAGTGGACGTACCCAAGTTGTTTGGGGAACCACTATAAATTTCCTTGTGTCGTCTGGATTCACTTGTTTAATTCCTGCATTGTGGCTGTGAATAGATATAACTAGGATTGCTAGTTGCTGATTAGGTTTTCCAAGCCTTAACTGTAATTACAGTTAGCTTGAGTTTGTACACATCACTTGTGTTAGGCTTTAAGGTTAAATCAATATCTATAATCTTTTCATTCCGCACTTCACTCCAAGGGAGTTGGGTAGACCATTAAGTTTTGTCTAGTGCAAAATTTGATAACTCTATTCACCCCCCCTCTAGAGTAGTATCTATCCCTTCACTTTCACTTACTTCCAGACTTTTGATTTGATCATTCTTGAATGTAATTGTACCCATCTGAATAAATGTTATATTTTTCAGCTTGACAATCTCATTCATCTTCTGATCCAGCAATTTTTCTGAATCAGATACAGTCAACTTAAGTGCAGCAATTTCCTTAGTCTGACTTTTGACAAGGTTTCTGCTTCTCTTAAGTGCATACAACAAGTCACCATATTCATCAATGACTTGATGAACATCTCCTTCAGATTCAGATCCATCCATATCTTTTTATGCAAATGCTTCTGATTCTGATCCAGTGTAATAATTAGAATCTGTAGATAGGCTGTTTACCTTACTAGGGCCAGTCAGATCCTGACAGTGATCTTCATCAGTCATGGCCATCAGCCCTTTGCAATGATTATCTTCATTCTTATTTATTGAATCCAGCATCTGCAAGAACTCAATCTCTTCTAAATCCTCTTCAGTTGTAAACAGACCAATGTATGCTTCAGCTTCAGCTTCAGCATCAGAATCTGATGTTGAGGAATCTGTCCAGCTTTTTTGTTTCTTAGCAACAAAGGATTTCTCCTTCTTGCTCTTGTATTGAGGTTTCTTTTTGTCAGAAGATTCCTTTTTTTTTGTCAGGACACTCAGCAACTATATGTTCAGGTCTGTTGCAACAATAGCAAACAATCTTAGTTGAAGTTGATTTGCTAGGTTTAGTGCCATACCTGTCTTTTCTAGACAATTTCCTGTTCTGATAATAATCATCGTTGGACTGTGAGGAGGATGGCTTGGATCTCCACTGTTTTTTCTTTAAGAATCTTTGAAATTGCCTTGTGAAGGCAGCAAAGTCCTCATCAGAATTATGGCTGTCTGATGTGTGATTATAAGAACTTTCTGAGACAACTTCAGCAGCTTTCTTAGAAGAAGATGGAGACATCCTCCTGACTTTTCTTGTGGCTTCAGTCTTGAAGGCCACAGACTTTTCTCTGTGTTCAACCTTATTATTTTTCTCTTCCTCTTTTCTGACCATAAGCTGCATTTCATATGATAGCAGTTTTCCAAATAGAATAGGATGAGAAATTTCTGCAAGTCTGGCCACCTCCCTGATTACACATATCTTGGTGTCCCAGTCCTTGGTTAGAGATCTAAGAAATTTATCGTTTAGTTCATATGTACTGAAAACTCTTCCATATGACATCAGTTCATTGACAATTCTGAAGAACTTCTTGTAGCACTCAGTAATGCTGTCAGTTTTGTCTTGTCTAAAACTTTCATATTCCTGATTAAACATAGATTTCCTGTCTTGTCTCACTTCTTCTGATCCCTCCATATAGACAATCAAGGTGTCCCACATCTCTTTGGAGGTTTTGCAGTGAATCAAGTTTTGGAAGATTGAGTCATCTATAGCACTGACTATTATATTCTGTGCTCTTTTATCCATGGTAGCTAAGATGATCTCATCCTTGGACATTTCTGAATAATCTTTTTGTGTTCTGAGATTTGCATCAAGAACTGAGATTTTCATTGGAATAAATGACCCTTCTTGAACTGTAATATAGATTCTTGGATCAGATGCTTCCATAAACAATCTGATTCTCTCTTTCCATATACCAAAAATTTCTTTCCTGCAAATAGGTAGCTTCATGGATCCAAGTTCCTTGTGATTTTCTCCTGAACCCATTTTGATTAACTTATTTCTGCCTTGGAGATCAGCTCAGACTGTTAAGTCTAATTTTTTTGAGCAACCTCCCTCTGATACCACTTGAAAGAATTGGTTTCAAGATGTCCTAAACACCTAGAGGGGGGTGAATATGTTCAATTCTTTTTAATACTTAGGCAGATAACTCATGCAAGTTAGATTATATCATTAGTAACTATCACAACACAACATTTAAATTACCATAGCCAATCACAGAATGCACACAGATTTATAGTGATTCCCCAAATGATGGGTACATCCACTTTCCCCCTTCGCCTATCTAGCAGTAAACTATATTCGGCCTAACTCCCTTTTTCTTTCTCAGATCCTCAGATCTTACAGATCAGAACCCTAAGATGGTTCATACAGCTCAGAGTGAATCCACACTCCTACCTCAGGCCCTTGCCCTACCTCAACCTTTTTTGATTTAGGCTTACAACTCAGAGAGATAACTCTCCTACCTCAGGCACACAGCCCTAGCTCAGCCTTTACCCACGCCTACAACTCAAATCTATAAAAGACCCTACAGTAAAATGATAATAAGGTGTATGAAACCTTCACCCAAGTAGACAGAGAAAGGGTAGAAGATTTCTTGGTCAGTTCTTGATAGATATGACAACTTTTAGTTTCAACCTGTCTTAGCTTTCTTCAAAGCTTCTTGAATCTAAACAAAGTAAGGTTGATCTTCTTGAAGTTGATCTTCAATCAGCTTCCTTCTTCTCTTCAGAATTTAATCTGAATTCTCCTTGCAAACTTGATCTTGATTTGCTCTTAGAGACTTGCCGATGATTGTCTCTTTCTTCACTTGGATACTTCCAGCTCTCTGTCCTTTTTGTTTCCCAAAAAATTCTCCTCTCTATCAGATGATATAATATGTCTTTATATAGACTTTCTCCAAGGTTACCGGCTAATCCGGTTTATAACAAACTTCTAACAACTCTGAAACTTGCAACAGCCTTGTTGATCATGACACCTGTCAAGTCACCAGTCATTCCATAAGTCTTTGTCTCAGTCAGCAAAGTGTCGAGTCATTGCTTCATATGTGTCGACACAAATAGATTAAGTGTCGACACAATCCCTGGTGAAGTCGACACAACTCTCATAGTGTCGACACAGCTTCTTGACATGGCTTCTGTATAATGTGTCGACACAAGTCCTGTGTGTCGACACAGCTTCTTGTCTTGATTGAGTTCTGGAATGTGTCGACACAAGTCCTGTGCGTCGACACAGCTTCTGGTCTTGATTGAGTTCTGGAATGTGTCGACACAAGTCCTGTGTTTCGACACAATTGCTGTAGACATAATCCAGATGTGTGTCGACACTAGTCCTATGTGTCAACACAATTGTTGTTGATAGATTTTCTGTGTGTCGACACAAGTCCTGTGCGTCGACACTATCTGTATTCTTGTGTTGACACAGCTTTCTACAAGTGTCGACACTTATACTTAGAACATTTCCTTTGCAATTTCTTAACCTGCACAAAGTAACTTAAAATACCATCAAATACACATTGATGAATATCATTGAGTTAAGTGAGGCTTCTCCAAATCTGGTACACATTTTCCAATGTACCCAACACATTTCATGAGTGCTTATGGTCTCTCTGATAGGCCAGATTCGCGAGTCCCATGAGCTGGGAAAGCACATGAGAATCTTGTCATTTAATTCTGTGACTGAGATGTCTTTGCCAAGCGTTTTCAGCTCATTAACAATGATGTTGATTCTGTTATACATCTCAGAAACTTGTTCAGTTTCTTCCTTTTTAAAATTCTTATACTAGGAGATGAGATGAACTCTCCTGTCCTTCCTTTCATCTGCTGATCCTGCAACCATCTGGTTTAAGGAATCTGAGATAGCCTTAGCTGATTCGCATTCAGCTACCTTCTTAAATATGTCATCAGACATCGTTTGTGCCAGTATGTTCATGGATTTTGCATCAGTAATCTTTGCTTTCTTATATGCATCATTATAGTCTGTAGGAGGTACTGCAGTCATGTCTGTGGAAGTACTTGGTGGAGCAGCAGGTGGAGGTACTCCTGCTAAGATAGAAACATAAATATCTTCATCAATAGAATTCATATAGAGTTTGATTCTTGCCTTCCAAATTCCAAACTTTTGCAAGTTGCAAACTGGAGGTCTGGTGCTTGCAAGATCCTTGCATTGTGCCATGGTATAATAGAAAAATAGTAGAGTAAAAAGAATATCTATCAGAGATCTTAAGTTCAGGTGTAAGCCTGTACAACCTTAAAAACACACCCTCTGATACAAATTGAAAGTGAGGGATAGATAGACTTTACTCTAGGGGGGTGGGTGAATAGAATATAACAAAAATTGTTTAGTTTTATTGCGGAATTAAATTAATGATACTTATGTAATAGAGGGAAATACAGATAAACTATCACAGCACAGCTCAGCACAAAAAGAAAACACAAAGCATCTAGACGACACAAGAAATTTTATAGTGGTTCCCCAAATTTGGGTACATCCACTCTTCTACCACCCAGGTAGGAATCCACTACAGATTTTTGTTCAGCTGCCCTGCCACCACAAGATCTCTTTCAGGTAGATCTAGAGACCCTTTGAGCTTTTGATCAAGAGCCCAAAATCCAATAGGTTTTTGTTTAGGTGCTCTATCACCAAGAGTTCACTTTTGAAGGGAGAGATAATCCTGTACAGATGGAGGTAAGAGGAAAAATTAAAAGAAATCTTCTCTTTCTCAATCAAATGAGAAGATTATGTGGATTGAAGAGAATGTCCAAGCTCCCCCTGAGATGTAGAATAGATTCAGGAAGAGGAAACTTGGCCCTGGGAGTAGGTCTTCAAAAAATTGTAGTAGAGCTTTCTTAGATCTGAAGACTGAAAAAGATTTGAGCTCTTTTGAAAATCCTTGAAGCCTGAGAAATGAAGAAGACTCAAGAGAGAATTTTTTGAAAAGGTTCTCCTTCTTCCTTATTACAACAGAGCAATAATCCTTGAGAGTAAGAGTAATAGTAATGATCAGTCTACTGAAGAAAAGTTTCTGTATATATATATATATATATATATATCCTTTGATTGTCTTTCTGATTGTTCTCTTGTATATCCTTATTATATTCTGAGTTATAAATTCAGTCAGAATAATAAATAACAAGAATTTGAATTCCCTGGACAGTGCATAATATTCTGCAATACTTTAGGAGCCCAAATGACTAGAAATGCTGGCAACATAAATGCACTTCCATATCTGCCTTCATAAAATATGCTAAAAAAATATTCTGTGAATACCATAATTAATGCTTCAAGAAATACGACTATCAGCCTTGGAAATAACAACATTAATTATCAGAATATATTTGTCTTTAAAAAATTGATTATAAACCAAAAATAAATACTTCTGACCGATCTGAAAAACTCATAACTAAAAGTAGCATAAAATCGTAGAGCCCAGTTCAGAGATCATCGACCTGAGAACAGCCATCGTAGAATAGAGATTACTACTGAGAAAACCAAATCGTCGACCTGAGCTCGTAGATTGTCGAGCTAAGTTCAGAGTACAAGATTCTAAGATCGTCGATGGGAGATCGATGATCGTCGAGCTGAGTTCGACTATAGTCGAACTGATATAGAAAATCCACATAAACTTTCTGAGTCTAAGTTTGAGTCCACTATAATGCTGAACTGCACAAACCTGACCTAAAAGGACCTAACTTAGGCTAGACTAAGACCCTGGCTATATATGGGGGGTCAAGACATCCTAAGAGTGAACCTAGCACAAATCCAAACAAGGGTTCCAACACTGCCGAAGCGAGCCGGGGCTATCCAACCCCTCCTCCAGCAAGAGGCGGTCCTACCCAGCGAGGTTTGGCTCGTCTCACCGCTCCCCGTCGCGAAAGAAGAAGGCGATGATGGTCTCCCGGGGGAGACTACAACAACAACAAGTTTTAAAGTACTTGAGCTCCCCTGAGACCACGCCAGAGAAATCGCCAGAGAGCTCGCACAAGGAGTCAGCACAGAAAACCCAGGGGGTGGCGAGTCCCTCCTTACTCCTGCCGAGAAGCTCGCGGCCCGCGAGCTGGGCTTGTCGAAGAGCCATCCTCTCTTCGGCCTTGGGGGGAAGAAAAAGGGCTTGGCCGGCGAGCCGATGGTCCGATGGGATGAGGAGACCCATCGAATCTCACTCTCCTCCCTCCATTTCTCCTGGTCAGGTCGCCAACCCCCCTCGGGTCATGCCTGCACTATCGGCTTCGGCCTGTATGGCTGCGAGGATGTCGAGGCCTACAATGGCATGACCATGCGTCAGCTCGGCCACGAGGGCTTACAAGCCCAAATGCGGGCCCTGGAGATGCACCACATGGTGGTCCGTCGCGGCTTCAGCTTTAACAACCTCCTGCTGAAAGGCGAGCAGGAGCGGGACCTCGCCAAGGATAACGCTGCCGATCTGGAGAGGTGACTTGGCATTGTCGAGGAGATACTCATGAAGGCGGCTGGCGAGATGGTAAGTGCCGGTTATCCCCTTCCAGCGAGAAGGATGAAAGCTTTGAGTCACTCTTCAAGGACGTTAAGGGTTGCAAGGACGGCCGCCAATCCGGAGGAGAGTGTGAGGAGGACCACCCGTCTGGAGGGGAGGGCGAGAGATGACTCACACCTCCTTTTTATTTTTGTTTTTTCTTTCGTTGTAATTCTCTTCCCCCTTTTTGTAACCTCGCTGAGGCGAGCTCTCTATTTTATAACAATATCTTGTTAATGAGAAAGGATTTGGACCACACTTTTCTATCTTTTTTTTTAACTTACTGTAATGTACTCGCCTGCGAGATACCCTTCTCCATAGAGAGACCTCACCAGGGTGGAGCGGACCGCTAGAATGTATTTGAGTTAGGATTCGTACCCACGGAGAGACCTTGGAAGCTCGCCAACCCCGGACAGTTTAGAGGAAAATTACACGCCCAGCTCGCCTGCGAGCTCTCTTCTTTCTCGTTATTGTCAAGCTGAGTTTGTAAAAAATTCCCAAGTAAAATTTTAAGAGGATGAAAATGTACTGCCGAGGACCGCCTCCACTTTCCTTCCTCAGTAGATGCTGAGACCATCTCAGCTCGCCATACCCTTTGCCGAGCTGGGCCCATGAATACTTGCCTTGGCTTGCCGACCTGCCGAGGTCTCGGCTCGCCATTCTACCGAGATCTTGGCTCGCCATTTTTGACTATTCCCTGCTTAGATAATGCCACCCCTTTAGTATTTTTGAGATCTTTACTCGCCACTACCAGCTCTCCTAGAGGTTGCTGGGACCAACTTTGTTTTTTTCTTGCGACCTTTTTCCTCCAGCTTCTGCCCCAAGCTTAATTCCAACTACCTTATGCTTAGCAAGAGCAGCACGGGGTCTGATTCTAGGGTGACAGCTATGTCCACTGAGGATCCCTAGGTGGAAGCCTGACAGCGGGAGAAAACTCGGGACTTGGCTCCAGAGCAACAATCATGTCCACCGAGGACCCCTGCCAGCTAGATGAGAGTCTGCTAGTGGGAGAGCTCGAGACTTAGCTCCAGAGCAACAACCATGTCCACCGAGGACCCCTGTCCTGCCAGCTAGATGGAAGCCTGACAGTGGGAGAAAGCTCGGGGCTAAGCTCCTGAGCTACAACCATGTCCACCGAGGACCTCTGCCCTGCCAGCTAGATGGGAGCCTGATAGTGGGAGAAAGCTCGGGACTTAGCTCCAGAGAAAAAACCATGTCCACCGAGGACCCCTGCCCTACTAGGAGTCTGACAGCAGGAGAAAGCTTGGGACTTAGCTCTAGAACAAGAACATTTTCCACCAAGTACCCCTGCCCTTCCAGCTAGATGAGAGCCTGACAGCGGGAGAAAGCTCGGGACTTGGCTCTAGAGCAGCAACACTGTCAATTGAGGACCCCTGCCCTGCCAGCTAGATGAGAGCACGCCAGCGGGAGAGCTCAGGACTTAGCTCCAGAGCAACAATAATGTCCACCAAGGACCCCTGCCCTGCCAGCTAGATGCGAGCCTAACAGCGGGAGAAAGCTCAGGACTTAGCTCCAGAGCAACAACCATGTCCACCAATGACCCTTGCCCTGCCAGCTAGATGGGAGCCTGACAACGAGAGAAAGCTCGTTACTTAGCTCCAGAGCAAAAACCATGTACACCGAGGACCCCTTCCCTGCCAGCTAGATGGGAGCCTGACGGCGGGAGAAAGCTCGGGACTTAGCTCTAGAACAAGACATTGTCCACCGAGGACCCCTACCTGCCAGCTAGGTGAGAGCCTGATAGCGGGAGAAAGCTCGGGACTTGGCTCCAGAGCAACAAAACTGTCCACCGAGGACCCCTGTTCTACCAGCTAGGTGAGAGCCTGATAGCAGGAGAAAGCTCAGGACTTAGCTCCAGAGCGAGAACACTGCCCACCGAGTACCCCTGCCATATCAGCTAGGTGAGAGCCTGACAGCGGGAGAAAGCTCGAGACTTAGCGCCAGATCAGCAACATTGTCCACCAAGGACCCCTGCCCTGCCAGCTAGGTGAGAGCCTGACAGCGGGAGAAAGCTCAGGACTTAGATTTAAAGCAGCAACACTGTCCACCGAGGACCCCTGTCCTGCCAGCTACGTGAGATCCTGATAGCTGGAGAAAGCTCGGGACTTAGCTCCAGAGCAAGAACATTATCCACTGAGGACCCCTGCCCTGCAAGCTAGGTGAGAGCCTGACAGCGGGAGAAAGCTCGGGACTTAGGCAAACTTTCTCATCTGTTCATACACTTCATTGCGAAAAATTAAGAGTCAAGAAAATTCATATTAGAAAAGGGGGGGGGGGTTACGTACACAATTCATGAGCAGAAGCACTTCACGTTGTCACCAAAAACTTAAGGCCCACCCATTCTGTCTTCTTGCCTCCTCCTCGGGTGGCCTCTCCTTCTCCTCCTCAGGGCTATCGTAATAGTCTGATGTTGATCGGGGAGAGGGGGCCCCTGGCCCTGCCTCCACCCTAGAGGGTTGAACTGGCCCTGCCCCCCCTAACGGTTGTCCCCTCCATGGAAACCTCTCCGCTGGCCTTGGTCTTTCCACTCTGGCTATCTACAACCGAGCCAGTTGTTCGGCTCCTGACGCCCCCACCTGGGCTGCTTCTGAAGTTGCTGTTGTTGCTCCCTCTACCGGGATTCAGCTCTCCTTACCTCCAGAACTCGGCCACCTCCTGACCCCTTCTCCACCTCTGTGGCCAACTTGGCCAACTTTTTTGCGAACTCGGGATTTGACGCCTCCCCGGCGACTTCCCTTGCCGCCATCTCCATCAGCTCCTCTTAGGAGAGAGGTGACACCCTCTTCAGCTCCATCCTGAAGAAACCCTGCTACATCCCCAAGGTGAAGGCTATCATCAGGGTGTGCCCTGACATCTCATGGACCTAGGTGACCTCCTCTTGGAACCATTCCACGTAACACCCCAAGGTCTCGTTCACCCCCTTCTTGATGTAGAACAGGGACTCTGACTCCTTCCTCTTCTTGGAGGAAGTGAACCTCAGCATGAACCCCTAGTGTAGGTCCTCAAAACAGTAGATTGAGTTGGCCAGTAGCTGGTGGAACCACTCCCTCGCCTTTTCCTTGAGGGTGATGCCGAAGAGTCTACACTTGAAGGCATCCAACATCTGCCTTATCGAAACCACATCCTCAAACCACTGGATGTGCTGGACCGGACATCTCCGGCTCCCTGAACCCCTCGGGAACTAGAGCAGAAGAAACAACCTCGCTAAAGGGGCTGCCTCCCCCTGTTGGGCGAGCCGGAGGTTCTCGCACCCCCTTCTCGCTGAACCGACCTCCACCTGACCCGAGGAAGAGCACTCACCTGCAGAGATCACGCCCACTCCCCTCCTTTACAACCTCCTTCCCTGCTCGTCGAGCCGAGGCGTCCTCGCCTAGAGCTGGATCGGCTGCGACCGGGGAAACTGGTGTCGAGCACTCGGCACGCGCGCCGAGTACAAACTTGAGGAGGCCAAGGACCTGGCGGAACTCATCAAACATCCCCACTGTGGTGAGAGGGGGACAGGGTGGCGAGTCGGCCCTGACTGAACCTTGCCCTTCTCCTCCAGTCATCAAGTCTGCTGAAGATTTTATTTGCTGACCACTTTCCATGCTCACCACACCAAAAATGTTGAAACCAAAAACTCGGGCTATGTGGAATTCACCCTTCAGGAAGGGGTGATCGCACACTTACTTCTTTCTCGCGAGCCAAACGACTATGTAAAAAGAACAGGGAACAGACCCAAGGGCTCGGTGTAGAGGTCCCACCATACACCCGGAAGATCTTAGAGCGCTTCCCCTCCCTAACCAAATGTCGAGCTAAGGATACCTCAAAAGCGTAAGAAGACCGGGGCACAAGTAAGCATGCTTTCTGAGGTACCCCCTTGGGTCTATTTATAGATTTCTAAAAACGGCCTGCAAATAACCAACCTCCGCTGTTCCAAACAGCGATGTGCAACCCAACTGGGTCTGCCAACAACATAACTCCATTGTTCTAAAAGTCTATAGACAGACCAGTGGGGGAGAAATGGTAAAAATACATCACAAGAGGCTGGGCGAGTGGCCCTTTGGAACCTCCGCTCGCTGGGGGCGGCGAGTGCTCGATTGAGCTGGCACTCGCCACCTCTTCAAGCCATGGGCGAGTGCGGGCCCGGCCTGCCCCACTCGCTCGCTGCTTCCAAGTCCCCCGAGGGAGAGTGCGAGCCGATCTTCTCTACTCGTCCGCTGCTCGCCGAGCCCCCTGGGGCGAGTCCGATCCAATCCGCTCCACCCGCCCCTCAAACGATCCACCCCACTTGGACGAGCCGGACTGCTGGAATTTGGCCGATTTTACTCTTGTCGACCACTACTCGCCGGATATGGGGTTGTACACGCGTGCCCTAGCTGTCCGCGTGGACATTTGACCGCGCGCCCAAGCGGGGGCGCGCGGACAGATACTTGCGTTGACATGCCCGCGCGCGCATCCGTGGCAAAAGCCGCCTCCGACCGCTCGCCCCGATGAGCACGCCCGTCGTGACCACGCTCTAGCACCTTACCTGAATTTGCGAGATGCCACCATCTTCCCTCTCCGGCCTTTCACAATTCTCCATCGTCGTTGCACTCGCCTAGAGCTCCCAAGAGAAGAAATCCTCGTTCTTCACCCGTACCGGTCTCTGACACCGAGAATTTTGTGGGGCAATTGATGGGGATGAAGGAGTCGGGCTGCATATAGCCGTTTTCCCCCATGATCTCCACTAAATTAGTTGGATCATGGGTTTGACCGCGCACTAGATCGCCATGCCCGATCCCCAAACACACTGATCCCACTACGCATGACGTCAGAACCACCAAGGATATCACCTCGCTGACGTCAGGTGGGCAGCGTCATCCCCAGACAACGGCCGCCCCCACTTGCCGTACCGGTCACCCCCTCCCGGCTGCCGCCGTGCGCCAAAGGTGGCGGCCGAAACGGCCATCCCTCCTTAGCCAAGGTGGCGGCCGGGCCGGCCGCCCCTCTTCGTTTGTCGGCGCCCGGCCAAAGAGGCGGCCGAGCCGGCCTCCCCATTTCGGTCGCCGGCACGCGACCGAAGGGGAAGCCCGTGCGGCCACCCCTCTTCAGCCTCCAGCGCGGGACTGAGGAACGGTCGATCTGGCCGCCGCTCTTCGGTCGTCGACGCGCGACCGAGGGAGCGGCTGGGCCGGCCGGCCCTCTTCGTTCGCCGGCGTGCGGCCGAGGAGGCGGCCGAACCGACCGCTCCTCCTTTCTGTCCCGGCTTGGCCGCCCCTCTTCGGTCGCTGGCGCACGACCGAGGAGGCGGCCGAGCCGGCCACTCCTCCTTTCCACCCCGGCTTGGCCGCCACCCGCTCTCTCGACCGTTGGCGGCGGTCCCCCTCCTTGCCGGAAAGTTCGCCGGCGAGTTCTCCGACAAGTTCATTGACCTCCCGAGCGGGCGCGTCCCCGCCATCCGATCTTCTCAGATCGTTCATCGTCGTTCGATTCCCTTGTAACCACCCACTAACGCCAGGTTAGTGGGGGAATTTTATTTTTAAATTAATTGGTCTACGAGTAGTGAAATAAATGATCATAATGCGCACCCTTAAAATATAGGAAAAATATTAATTTGGGTGGTTATGGTGTGCGGATATCCGCATAATCACCATAACCACCTCCTGGAGGCTATAAAAGGAGCTCCAGGCCTCCTCATTTCTCACCTATTTTCCTCTGAGTCTTCTTCCTCCTCAGGCCAGAGCTCTGTCGGATTCCTCCTACGAGCCACGTTCAAGCCGCCTTTAAGCCACATTCCAGCCACATTCAAGCTATCTTCGAGCCATGTTCAAGACACCTCTGAGCCATCCAACGAAGCATATTTTGTTACTTCCTGGAAGTCCCTACCAACACCATTTCGAGAGCTCCACTACTGCGTCTAGCGTCATCGCGACTCCCAGAGACGCTCATCACCACCAAGTGTAATTTTTGCAAGATGCTGAGCGAGACGGTCTGTCGTCCGATGGGTGCAAAGTATTCTCTCACCTCCTAATTATAACGAGAAGTGGTCTGTCGCCCTTGATTCAGCAAACCGATTGTAACCGCGAGAAAATATTGGACTTTAACCGGCGCAGTCCCGGTCACGTGGTTTTTTACCCGGTTGAGGGGTTTTTCCACGTTAAAACTTCGTGTGTACGATTGATCTATCTCATTGACTGTGTGCGCGCTCGACCGTTCCGAGAGCTAACGCGGTCTTGGTTATTCCGGTCCGACCGGAACGTCGAGTTAGACCGCAACACTTATCATATGCTCTCACAACATATATGACTACATAGATATACATATGTGTGTATATACGAGTGACAGTGCATGGGTGACCCCTTTTGCCCCGCATGACAGTACCCGGCTTGCGGCGGCGGGTTTCAGCCCCCAACAGTTCTTAATATTAATTTTTTATTATCATGCAATTTTTTTAATTATTTAAAATTATAAAAATGTTAAAATATTTTATTTATGTTTTTTTTTTTGTAAAATATTTGTTATGATATCATTTTTAACCTATTAAATTTTTTTTCCTAATATTATAGAGGAAAAAAAAAGTTAAATAACTGCCACGGGAAAAAGTTAAATAGGAAAAAATGTTAATTATATCTCACGGTTGTCATATAATCCAACGGTGAGATTTTTTTAGGTGTTTGTTTTAGCTTAAGGCCCGGCCATATTTTGTTTTTTATTACAACAATAACACTCAACCATTTATCCCATTATAGTGGGGTCAGCTATATGGATCCTTTGTCGTCATTGTGCCCTATCTTTTTGTTTTTTATTACAATTTTTTAAAAAAGGAGTGGGACACATGGGTAATTGTGTGGTTTAAATTTTTTCTTAACTGTGCATGGATTAGTCCCGCATCGCCCACATATATCAGATGAATCTAGAGGAACTATGTTGTTCTGGGCTTGCAGGATCAAACTGGCTGGTTTTGTGGTTGATTAAACAGGCTTATGTTGGCTGGTTTCGAGATCGATTTGAAGACTCACCATGTTACGCCGTGCAATCCATAATCATATATTTTTGTATGTAATATATAGATATTAGATATGATGTGTATATATCTTTATTATATAAAACAATATACATATTTTAAAAGTCACACCACACTTTCAATCTCATCCGCACAATCTCCACAAAAAACATTATCTATCATTCGATCTTCTACTCTCAAATGTATCAAATCCACTCTCGCGTTGCCTTCTATTCCCCCCGACAGGTTTCCCTCACATAAACCCGCCCGCCTACCTCCTTCCTCCCCGACGTCCTGAAAATAAAAGTAGGGTTCAAATCTATCTCCTTCTTCCCCGACAGGTTGCACTCGCTCAGGCGTGGGTTTATTTTTCTTCCCGTGCCCCATAGCTCTATCTTCCTGCGCATCGCCAGAGCATCGCCTCCGTTCGACCCATCTTCAGTGAATCGGCCACTCAAGCAAGCCCTTCACGGCTTCAGATCACGTAGAAGAACCCCTTCCTCATCTCTTCTCCTTCGTTCTCCCCACCCAAGCCTAACTTTCGCATATTTCTCCCTCCTGTACGCTAGCGAAGTCCAGTGGTCCGCGATTCTTACTCTCCTGCTTGCGCTCCATTCCTACTCAGCTGCTTGGTCTCTGTCACTGCTCCCCTGCTTCGTCGCTTAATCCCTGACCGGATTACTGGTAATTTAGTTTCAGATTTCTTCCTCCCACGCCTGAGCTTCTTCTTATCGCTGCACTTCGTTCCAATTTTGATTCTCGCCTTTCGTTTTTCATTTGAATGTCCCGTTCTACCTTCAATTTGTAGGTTGACTGAGATTTTTTTTTTGAAATTTCTGCATACATATGTCGTTATAGATAGGGCTTGGATTTGGAATTTCTGTATGTTTATTTGGAAATACAGCCATCAATAAAAAAAGAATAACCAAATTGATCCACAAATTCTGACCACTGTTCCTTCTATAAGTACACCTGCAATATGATACATTCAAATCGAAATTTTGCCTTGCTGTTTTGCAAGAATTACACCTGCAATATGATATCATCTAAATGCTCAATTTTTCATTTTGCCTTACTATTTGGCCTCACTGTTTTGCAATGATAGTAATAACAAGTTCCTTCATTGCTCCTATTCCAGCTATTCCAATTTAGAGAGGAAAGACAGAAGTTATATGTAAAATGTCACTCTTCTTCCAGGTAGACACCCCAATCCTGTTTCATATTATTGCAGCTCTTATGTATTGATGCCATAAATAATCAATAACTGATGAGCTATTTTGAATTTTTTTGGAAGTAATACATACAATGCTCATTGATGCAAAATATAGAGCTTCAACAGGCTGTTTATAAGGCCTAAAGTTTACAGTTGCATAGTAAGAACTCTGCCACATCTTATTTATTTGATGAATCTTTCATTTTCATCCAAATTCTATGGGTTTTATCAGATTTTGATAGCTTTTCCTGTAAGAGCGTGCTTTCACCAATATTTCTTCTTCTTCCCCGCCTTCTTCCCTCTATTTTGACAATGCTCTGTACCTTAATTCATCAATTTGATAATGTATTTACCTAAAAAATTTCACCACAATGACATTGATGCATGTTTTACTATTTTTCATGGCATTGCTTCTGAAAATGATTCTATACTAATGATGTAGTAGAAGCTTCACCATTATACCATAGAAATTGCACTTTTATTTCAGTTAAAAATAATATGCACTATCCTTTATCCAACAATAGAAGAATGCGGTTATGTGAATAAAGAAAAAATTACTTCTCGTTATTCTCTACATCTCCTTTTCTAGCTTATTTCAATTTTGATGATCAATTTTTCAATCTCAATAAACTATTTTATGATTCATGTTTTACACTTCATATATTGTTTTATGATCTATTCTTTTTGTTCTCTTTTTGACACCAATAGAAGGAGAACAATTTAAGATTTTCTAATCGAGCAGCAATATAAGAGAAATAGAAACCCCAAGACCCATATTTCTCTATGCACCTTTGTAATGCATGTACGTGGCTAATCTTTGTTCAAAAATGTTTTGGTCATTATATATTATTTGTACTATGGGCTGATTTATTTAGTTGATTATTGTATATTTTTTTGTTCACCTTTCCCCCTGTAATCTTTCTTTGTTTTAAATCATTGTTTTCTCATGTCAAGGTGTTTTTATTTTGCAGAATAATAATATGCATTTGAAAAACCATTGTTTTAACTCATTAGTTTTGCAGTTCATGAATCTGTGTTTGTGTGAGAGTTTTGCAATGTATTTTTATCTTTCGTGAACTTGCAAGATCAAATACGTAGCTGGTGTCGAAGATCTATGATATTGACACAATCAGAGAGAAGCTACGCAGGAAAAATTGATAGAAAAAATTGACAAATAATTCTCATGTACTATACATGAACCCAGGTACAAATTTCAATTATACTTGCTTTTACATTTGTTATTTTTAGGTGTGCTTTGAGGTATTAGTCAATTAGTAACTAAGCAGAGCATATTAGCCTTTGCGTTGCATGCATATAGGGCTACTTCGTAGTATTGGCCGGTAGAGGGTCAAGCGGAGCAGATAGATTTTCTTTATATATTTTACAGGTACATGAATTATCTTTGTTTGTTTATATTTTTTTCTATAGTTGTTCTTTAAGTTATTAGTCAATTAGTAACTACGCAATGCACTATAGTATCTGTGATGAATGCTTCTAGGGTTGCTCCGTAGTATTGGCTGGTAGAGAGTAAAGCAGAGAAAATAATTTTGTGTTTTCATCATGTTCATGTATTTGTTTATTGGTCGGTAGAGAGTTAAGCGGAACATAGCACGGGCTTTGCTAACCCAACGCAACCCACGAACGAGCAAAGTTCATCCATACAGCGACCATCCGATAAGCGCCACGACCAATCACCGCCCACGACAAATGTTGCCGCCCAAGACCAATGTCGTTGGTTTATATATTTTTTATATAGCGTGCTTGGTTGCCGACCAGGTACTGTCGCGGTTGGCCTTAGGGGCTGAGTCCCGTGTTGGGCACTCCCGACGACTGTCGCCTCCCCCGAATAATGTCGCCGCCCCCGAACAATGTCGCTGCCCCCGAACATTATCCCCACCCCAAACAATGTTGCTGCCTACAAACAATGTCAACGCCCATGAATAATGTTGTCGCCCCCGAACAATGTTGCCGCCCCTGAACATTGTCCGCTCCCCCGAACAATGTCACCGCCCACGAACAATGTCGACACCCACGAACAATGTCGACACCCACAAACAATGTCGCGCCCACGAACAATATCGCCGCCCACGACCAATGTCGTCACCCACGACCAATGTCGCCACCACGACCAATATCGCCGCCCACGACAAATGGTGCAGCCCACGACAAATGGTGCACCCACGACAAATGGTGCCACCCACGACTAATGTCTTTGATTTGCGGGCGAAGCCCTTTTTGATGCGGGCGCAACCCGCAACGCCGCATCGAGAACGTGCACTCCCGACGAATGTCGCCACCCCTGAACAATGTCACCGCCCCTGAACAATGTCGCCGCCCCCAAACATTGTCTCCGCCTCCGAACAATTTTGCCGCCCACGAACAATGTCGACGTCCACGAACAATGTCGCCGCCACGAACAATGTCGCCCCCACGACCAATGTCGCCCCCACGACCAATGTCTCTTCCCACGACACATGTTGCCGCCCACAACCCATGTCGTTGTCAAGCGGGCGAAGCCCGCTGCGACGCATCGAGAACGGGCGAAGCCCGTTCAAAGATGCTAATATATATATATATATATATAATATCATATGCGGGCTAGCTAAGGTGCGGGTGTACGGGCATGGGGTTTTGGGGGTCAAAGAGGCTCCAAATCAAAACGTGATCACCATGAAAGTTGTTCGGAACACCGAGATTCATGTTGATTACTTTTTGATTTGGAGCCTCCTTGACCCCCGATTTGAGACCCGAAAATTGGAAAATTTAAGCCATACTGTAGCAGTCTCGCCGCTCAGACTTTTCGGGTCCCAAATCGAAGGTCATGGAGGCTCCAAATCAAAAATTGATCAACATGAAAGTTGTTCGGATTGCCGAGATCTACAACTTTCATGTTGCTCACTTTTCGATTTGGAGCGTCCTTGACCCTTGTCCGTACGCCCGTACGCCCGCACAGGATACATCCACATATATATATATATATATATATATATATATATATATATATATATATATATATATATATATATATATATATATACAGAGAGAACCAGTTCTCTGAACCTTATATAGAAAACCAGCAAATTGACCCCCAAATATTTGTTTTTTCAAAAAGTGATCAACATGAAAGTTGTAGATCTCATCAAAATCTACAACTTTCATGTTGATCACTTTTTGAAAAAACACTGTTTAGACCCCCGATTTGAGCCCCGAAAAAAGTCAACACGAACATATGTATATATGTTGATCACTTTTTGAAAAAACACTGTTTAGACCCCCGATTTGAGCCCCGAAAAAAGTTAACTCGAACATATGTATATATATACATATGTTCGTGTTAACTTTTTTCGGGGCTCAAATCGGGGGTCTAAACAGTGTTTTTTCAAAAAGTGATCAACATAAAAGTTGTAGATTTCGATGAGATCTATCACTTTCATGTTGATCACTTTTTGAAAAAACAAATATTTGGGGGTCAATTTGCTGGTTTTCTATATAAGGTTCAGAGAACTGGTTCTCTCTGTATAATTACTCTCTCTCTCTCTCTCTCTCTCTCTATATATATATATATTGTTGAGATTATGACACTTCCGTATGCCAGGATTGTCAGGATCGCGACACGTCATTGATCCGTGGGAGGACACAATTCATAATCCGGGTTAAACCTATTTAGGAATATTATTTAGGAAGATCATTAATAGAAGAATATATAATTATTTGGATTATGACACCTCATCAATCCGCGTGCCTCCATAATTCCTAATTTTGGAGGAAACCTATATTTGGAATATCTTTATGAGGAGAAATAAGACAATCTCTTTAATAGGAGTTCATCTTCCTAATTTGATGTTGGATCTTGATCCTATAAATAGGAGCCCTCCCTAGCCGTTTCATTTGTGAGAGAAATCCGTGAGAGCCATTAGAGGGAACAGTGAAAGCTTCAGGCGAATTCTTGTTCTGTCCAGCGGCGGCAGACAACTCCAGGCGGAGGCGGCAGTTTCAGGCTCCGGCCGCAACAGAGAGGCAGCGATGTTCGGGAGATCCATTCGGATCGACATCTGGCCGGGCTCATCCCGGCGGCCGGCTGTGCAGTGGTGGATCCAGGCGGCGACAACAGTTGCAGGAGGCGGCGAATCCAGGAGGAAGAAGACAGGGCGATATCGGCGGCGACAGCGTTCTTCTTCAGTTTTTTTTTCTTTTCTCTTGTTGTTCGACCGTATTAGCGGTCTCTGGTTGTAACTTGTAACCTCATTGATTATAGTGGATTTCTCCGGCGCGCTCTCCCCATGGACGTAGGAGCCCATCTCCGAACCACGTATATTATTTTGTCGTCTGTGTTTGTATTTGTGGAATTTCTTCTGCTTTATGATTTTGCGTCATTGAAATTGCTCGAATATCTTCTATTACGCTACTGCGGTACTCGGTCCGATTGCATAACAATATATATATACTAATAGTATAAGCGAATTCACGGTTGCTACAGTTTGTGCTGTCTGTTATATAGTGCTTGGTGTTCGCGAATTTTATAAAAAGAAAAGTTAACAAGAGGCCATGGCCGGCGGTGGAGATGCGGTAAATAATTTTGTAAGCTTGCTCTCTATTAGTCCCATATCGCAGAATCACATACAAAATTTGTATATATATTATATCATGTTGATCTGTTCGCATTATTAGAATTAATTGGTGAATGGCAACTTTGTGGGCTTTGTTGTGAGTCAGCTTTAGGTGTCTGTTACGCGGGCCCGTCTCTGCACATTAGGATGCCTTTGTGGGCCACACTTGATTGGGCTCAAGCTGCAGTGACCGCTTTGGGCCCTCCCCTGTGAAGTCGCTGCTCATGTGGGCTCAGTTGCTCATGTGGGCTCAGTTATGTGGGCTACACTACACTCCTTGGGCTCGGGCCTGTCTGCACATTAACACGCGTTTGTGGGCCACAATTGATTGGGCTCAAGCTGCAGTGCCCGCTTTGGGCCCTACCCCTGCCAAGTCGCTTGTCATGTGGGCTCAACTAGGTAGGCTTTGTTTGGCCACCACACTCATTGGGCTCGGGTTGCCCTTGGCCCCCTTTTTGGCACCTTGAACTGTGGCGTTGGCACTTTTTTTTTCATTTTTTGGAAATTTTTTTAACAAATAAATTTATTTGATTTGCTATTAAAATTACTTGAGTGCATAAATAGATTCATTGTAATTATACTATAGTAATTTAAACTATATATATACAAGCAGTCATGCACATGGGATCCCGTGTGGGGGCGACGACATTGGTCGGTGCAGCGACATTGGTCAAGGGGAAGACATTGGTCGGGGGCGGCGACTTTCATCAGGGGCGGTGACATTGGTCGGTGCAACGACATTGGTCAAGGCGACGACATTGGTCTTGAGCGACGACATTGGTCGTGGGCGCCGACATTGGTTGTGGGCGCCGACATTGATCGTGGGCGCCGACATTGATCGTGGGCGGCGACATTGGTCGTGGGGCGACATTGATTGGCGGCGGCGACATTGGTCGGTGGGCGACATTGGTCGGGGGCAGCGACATTGGTCGGGGGCATCGACATTGGGCACGGACGACATTGGTCGTCGGCGGCGACATTGGTCGTGTGAGGCGACATTGGACGTGGGCGGCGACATTGGACGTGCGCGGCGACATTGGACGTGGGCGACAACATTGGACGTGGGCGGCAACATTGGTCGGTGACTGCGACATTGGTTGGTGGCGGCGACATTGATCGGTGGCGGCAACATTGGTCGGTGGCGGCAACATTTGTCGGTGGTAGCGACATTGGTTAATGACGACAACATAGGTCGATGACGGCGACATAGGTCGATGACAGCGACATTGGTTGGGGGAGTCAACATTGATCGGGAGCGACAATATTATTTAAAATAAATGAAAATTACTTTTCAAATTCAATTGGGTTAGAAATGAAAATGATGTAAACTTTTTGAAAAAAAAAAGCTATAACAAAAATTGCCTCTGAGGTTCTCACACAAACAAGGAGGTCCTTTGAGGTAACTGCAGCAATGAGATGTCACAAAGTTAGATGTTCATTCAGTTAGCATAAACGATTCCAGAAAATTAGATTGTAACCTACAATAATCAGTTAGTTGTAAACCTACAAAATAAAGTACCCAGAGTTAGATGTTAACTTACAAAAATGTTCAATGAAAGTTAGTTGCTAATTTTTGTACATAATTAGATGTTCATCAGTGAATTTTTTGCTGGCGGCCAATCTTCCAAAAAAACAAAGCATAAGTGATACCAATAAAAATTGATATGAGGATTAGAGCTGTCACGGTTGCAGTTCGGTTCCGGTTCTACTAAAATCATGAACCGAACCACTAAGTTAACATTTCTTCAAATTAAAATCAAACCTTATTTGGTTTGACCGGTTCCGGTTCTGGTTCCGGTTCCAGCTTAATTTTTTGAACCGTCGTGTAAACGGTTCCGATTACGGTTCAACAAGAACCAAAACCAAACCGCCCACTAACAGTTCAGTCTGATTCCATGCGGTTCGATCCGGTTCCAATCAGTTTCAACTAAAACCAAAATCAAACCTGGCATAATTAAATAAAAGCGGGCTGCAAATGTAAAACTCAAAACAACATCGAAATAAAAATAATTATGTTGCGTACTTCTCGACCGTATTTTCCACGATCGGTGGGATAGTATCAATCGTCTTCTTACGCGTGTAGACTTGCCACAACTTTTAATTGGCTTGCGCACGTCTCGTCGGCATGCTCAACCATAACAACCGGCTATAATTAGTTGTCTTTCACAATTACTAATAAATAGTAGTTGTATATCTTCTATATTTTTTTAATACAATATTTCAAAAAAATATGTAAGTAAAATTGAAAAATATATTATATAACTGTACATAAAAAGGAAAAGTGTAATATTGTGTTTAGCTATGAGTTGTTGATAAGGAAAGCCATGTTTTTGGTAGTTTAAGAAGTACATGAATCCTTCAAAAACCATCTGAGAGCAGCAGTAAGATATTGTAGAATCCTTCAAAAATGAAATCATATTAATCTGAAAATAAAGTTGAAATCATATTAATCTGAAATTGAAACCATAAGATATCCGAGAGCAACTAAATTTCATTGCCTTGAAGTTAAAACTATATTAATATGAAATTGAAACCATAAGATATCTGAGAGAGACTTTGGCATTAGAAAATTGCTGGATCAAGCTTTGGTAATGAAAAATTGAAACCAAGAAAAGAAGTCATTTTCAATATTGTAGAGAGATTCAAAACCAAGAAAATAAGAACCCTTTAAAACAAAAACACAAAATAAGTATTTTAAAATCATATTAACCTTAAGACACAAAATCCAATAATTAAGAAATTTTGATTATCCAAACTGCATGTTTCCTTGCTTTAGTTGCTTTTGCCACAAATTTTAATGTTCTTTTCACACTTTATCCACAATCTTAACAGTTATCAGAAAATACCCCACACAAAATTTCACAAAAGCTTTCCTAATTATCAATTCTAACAAAGCTTGTGTTAAGAGAACACAACTAAGAAGATGTTATCAGAGAACATAAAATAAGGCATTTTCTTCTTAGCATGAAAAACCTGAGAATATAAAATCTTTATGTTCATTTTCTGAGAATTTTACGTTGCAAACATTTGCATCACATGTTTGAACCATTCGTTTTACCATTCTATAAATTTCTGATCATATGACTCCCCTCTCTGTTTTAGCTACAAAAAATTTTAAAATGCTTGATTTAGCTTTAAAATAATAAAATCTAAAGTTTGTTGATCTTGCAAAATCGGGATCATATGACTCCCCTCTATGTTTTAGTTATAAAAGCTAAAAGCTGAAAGTTGAGAACAGAACAAAGCTGAGAACGCAAAATCGCAGAAATGAAGGAAGCTCGGGACTGTAAAGCTTGCCGGAATCGCAGAAATCGCAGAAATCCCTAAATCCTCACCCTGAACCTGAAAAAAGAGGGTTTTGATCCAAATAGTGAGAATATGATTACCTAGTTGAGCCCAAGCGTAGGGCAGCGTTAAGAAGGCGGGAGGAAGGCGGAGGATGGGTTTGTGAGGGGGCGGGGCTGTAGCGACAGGTTCGAGTTTGAAAAGGTGCAGTCGCTCTGCCGAGGAGGAAGGCCCAGTTTTTATGTTGAGGAGGGTGATTTAGACCCATGTGGCGAGAATCAGTAAAGGACCAATGGTGGCGTGTGGCAGTGGCTTATTGGGAGACGCAAAATGAAATGAGCTGTACAATTGATGGCGCCGACCCGGTTCCACTCGAAGACGCGCCGCGCAGCTACGACCTTTGCCCCAACACGAGGAAATCCTGTCGCAACATGAGCCGCGGAAAAATTACTTAGTTTGCTTATTAATTTGCTTGAACATTTTATGCTTATTTGATTTTAGTCGCACGCGCCCGATCGACCAAAATGTTAGGCGGTCACGGGTTGCCTTCTTTTACTGCCTTTTTATTTTAGGCTAAAACGTTGGATGGCTTGGATTAACTCTAGGTGATGTGTGGTTGGGAGTGCTCCTCATGTGGAGTATATATACTCCTATTTTTATGTTTTGACCTAATGAAAATAGATTGGATTTCATCCTCTTGCACCATTTCTCCCGTGACAGGCGCCGCCCGCGATCCCCCCTTCGGTGTGAAGCTGTCGACCGCCCCGGCGTGATAACGGCGGCCCCATCTCCGGCGTGAGGCTAGCGTACTCTTCCCCCGGCGAACCTCGGACCACCCGCTGCAACCATCGCCTGCCAGCGCCCGCGTGCCACCCCTCTGCCGCCCTCTGCTTCGGGCCGCCTGCTCCCCGTCGGCGACCCCCGCGCCAACGTGGCCCGGCACAGGCCGCGCTTCGGGTTCCTGTGTCTCCGGCGACCTAACCGGTCTTCCCCTTTGTTGGTGTTGGCAACGGCCGGATCCCCCACCAGTTCGAGCCGGCGGACAACCTAAGATTTTGCCGGGCAACACCAAGAATATCTCGGTTGGGTAACGACGTTTCTCCACTTCCCCATTGTGTGATTCATCTTGTTTGTGTGGTTCTTGTGGTGGAAATGGATAGTGTGTGTGAACGGATAGCGTAAAACAATTCGGAGCGAGTCCCGCTCAGTGCCGCGACCCCGTTCAATTGATCGGATAGGAAACACGCGTGGTGGAAATCTTTCTTTGGGACTTTTCCTAGCCCGGAAGGATCTCCTCGCTCCAACGTTGTGTCCGCGAGGCCTCCGCGAAAAGCATTGGTAATCACGCATGTTTGTGAGTTGCCGTGGGTGGTTTGATTGAGTACGAGCCATGTGTTGAGCTTCTAATCGTCTCCACACATGCGTGGAGATCGCGCGCAAACGTAGCTTAGTGTCGGGTTAACATACGAGAAGGCTTGGTGAACCTTGTTGTTTTGCTGGGAGAGGCCATTCCCTTGCGAAGCGTTTCTTTTGGGTGGTCCTCTTTTTGTACAGCATCACTCGATCGGACCGGGTAGGTCCCTTTCGCTCGATCGAACATCGGCTTCATAGCCCTTGGGAGATCCATAGAGGCTTAGCGAACCTTCATTGGGCAAGTGTTTCTCTCTTGCCCGTTTATTTCGTTGCATTAATGTGGAAATTTTTCCTACGCATATCGGGTTCGCGGTATTAATTGTGCGCAAGCCGGCGTTTGCTACATCAACAATCCAGCGAGAAAACCGAATGACGCATTACCCAATGAATTTTGAAACCAAGAGGCTTTTATGAGGATATTTTGGGTAAAGAAAAGTTATACCAACACGCAAACAATTAAAGAAAGGAGGAGCTCTTGCTGTGCACAGGAACAAAAGACCAAAGCACCATATAATGGAATGGGGAGTTAGGAGAAATGAAGGGATATTTTAGGATTTAAATGTTACACCATGGGGTGTTTTCCTCTTCCCTTATATAATGAAGATACACACACACACATTCCCAGATCGGGTTGAATATCATGCGAGCGAAAACTGTACGGTCAGTTGGCTGCATTTTGAAACTTAAAAAGCTTAGTGCACGTATCACTGCTTGAGCATAGCATAGAAAATCTTTTTTTTATCTTTCTACCCGCTCCGGCTGCAGGCTTTGCCTGGTACCTGCCCTATAGTGGGTAGCTGGGCAGGATGGCAGCCCCCCCTGTCGGGCCTCACTCCGGTCCGACTGAAACGGACTGAAAAATCGTTGTTCCGATTATACCCTCCTGCCTCATCACAAGAAAGAAGTCGATCTCCCAGCTCTTCTTTTCCCAAGCTCCCTCCTTTTCCCGAGCTTTATCCTTTTCCCTCTCCCTCTCCCCTCTCCCTTTTCAGATCTCTCTCACGCAGCACTTCCAGCCCTCAGCAAACTCTAGCAAGAAGTCGATCATCGATCGCCTCCCGTCTTCTGTCTCTGGAAGGAAGGCGATCTCCGGCCGTTCATTGACCACATCCCCTCTTCCTCCGCCCCTTTTGAGTGCGACGTTCTCGGTGATCTTCATGCTTTGGGAAAGAAGTAAACAACCAATCGTTCTGCATTCCAAGAGCTGCTTCTCGCTGCTTTCTCCAACCGTGGATCGACGTTCCATCTCCTCGGGCAAGCGAGGATCAATGTCTTCTTTCGCAAGTTAGGAGTGTCCTCTGAAACTCTTTGTAAAGCTCAGGTATGCAAACTTAATCGACTACTGGTTGTTCTCACCATTGCTTCTTTGATGATTATCTCACTGTTTTTCTCCCTATTCCAGTCATGCTGAGTTAATTTCCTTCAACTTTACTTAATTGCCTTCAATTATCTGTCTTTCACATGTTTGATAAAATGCTTAAATGTGCCTTAACATTTTTGGCATTCTTTGCATCCAGAAGATTTTAATGTATGGAACTTGAGAATTGAGGTGAATGCTTTTTGGATTGATTAAAAATTAGGCATATGTTGTATATATATATTTCATGTTATTGCAAAGGTCAAGTTTTGTTTTTTACATAGTGTGCTATCAACTAAAATTAAGGTTATAATTTCTCACCATTGGCTTGAATTTTGTGTTTTTCCTGGATTTTGAGATAGATTTAAGGAAGGGATCGATTGAGCTAGGCATTAATCTTGGAGATTGAGTGAATTTATTGTGTTTATGTACTATTGTATGTATTGAGTAATTGTAGGCTTGTGGTGAGGATTTATTATAGTGTAGAATCAAGGCATTCGACACTACACTCCAATTATAAGCATAAAATTCATATGCATTTGGAAGTAGGAATATCTTTCAATATGTTTGCTGGAAATCTAATTACTCAAAATTCTATTTTTTTTTATAGAAAGAGGGATGACATTATGCATTAATACATGCATTATATGCAGCCAAAAATATACATACTTATACCTATTCTCATATACAAACATGCTTGAGCTCCTATGTACATTGATCTCTTATGCAAATGGTTCACTTTATTGGTTATAATTCCTAAGTTATTAAGCACCACTGAGAGTCCATTTAGAGCGGCAATTTTACTCCAACGAGTTTAGTAAAAATTGCTAACGTCATAGAATGTATGTTTGGCATTACAATGGTTAAGACCATCGTCAAGAAAATAAAACTAATCTTGAACATAAAAGTGGATGAAGACCGGCTAAACCCCAAACGAAACAAGTTCTACTCATCGCCTAAGGATGAGGTTCTTCTATACACCACTTTATATCTATATATTTATTTATTTTTCTCATCTCACTTATTATGTTTTTTGCATTTGTTTTTTTTAATATGCTCACATTTTGGGTATGTCTAGAACTAGAAGGGGAGGGGAGGGTGCTAACCATTGATTCATGTGTTTATTTAAAATATTTGTAGTTAGGTGATTCTGCATTAACCAGAGGAACCGCCGACCCCGACGTCCAACACCGAGGTCGAACGCCGTCCATGGGAACGCCAACACCGCTGACACCACTCTTCTAATCCCAAGAGTGCTATTCAATTCACTAAGACCAACTATGTCTTCATTTGGTCACGAGGCGACAAGACGACGAGGAGGAGGCACGTGACGGCAGTGCCCGAGCAGCTCCAATCTCCTATTCTCCCATCTCCGGCACATTCTTCTCCTTCTTCGTAATGAATCCATAAATTTTTTATTTAGTATATGCTGCTAGCCTTAATATGATCTAGATGGTATAAATCCATGTCTTCAAGCCCTCAGCAAACTCTATGCAGCAAATGTTGGTCTCCTGCAGCGCCAGTTTAAATGTCAAGGTCTCCCGCTTGCAGTAGGCCTTCGCTTAGACTGAGAAGGAGAAAATTGAGTTGGTTAATTATGAGGAGAACTGCTTTAGAGGAATAGATGGTGAATCTAAAGACAGAAAAAGAGTCAGAGAATGCTCATTTCTTGACAAAGGAAATGTATCTTCAATCGATTATTGAACAATTAAGGGAGGAAATAATGAAGAATCAAGAGGAGTTAAACATTCAAATAGAGACCTCCAACAAGCTGAGAGAAGAGGGCAGAGCTGCGGAAGAAGCGGCTGAAGCAGAAGGCCAAGCTGGAAATGGAGAAAGCCGAAGAAGTGATTTCTTCCCTGAAGGAGGAGATAAGGATGGGGTGGCAGAAAGATAGGGAGGCACTGATGCTTCCAATGGAGAATAACACTCGCGGGGATTGACTTCAAATTTTTTTGGCAAATGCAGCAGCAATTATGGCAACAACCGGAGTTGTGGCTGCAGCTATTCCTGCACTTTCTTTTTTCCGCAGAAAACAAGGATAGGTAATGACCATCAAATCAACCTTCAATTTTTGTACAGTTTTTCAATACTATCTCTTAATTCAACATTTTGATCATGATACCTTAATTACGTGTTAAATTTATCTCTAGCTTTAGCTCTTGATGTAATATAAATTTTTTTTGGCAAATAACACATGATTTTAATGTTAAAATTTTATAGAAGTGATAATATTTTTAAATTTTGAAGATAACTCATCATCTAATAACTATTTCCATGTGGTGTTTCAGATGGCTGAATTAAAGATTGCAAATAAGGAGCTGGAAGGAATGATAAAATCTGTCAAAATTCGGGACATAAATGTATGAACAAAGCTTCTTTTACCACCCCCCCATCAAATAGCTAATTACCTGAGGTTTCATATTAACTTTTAGAAAAAATCTACAAAGTTTTCCACACTTTTAGATATTTCCACTTATATTTTATGTATCAACATATTCTAGATCTTGCACACTCTTCTTGTTCTGCATCTTGATCTACAGCGGTCCATAGGACCACACCGCCCGGCCGCAGCCCCGCATCATTTGGCGGGGCAGCGGTCGGGCGGCGGTGAAAAGCCCCGCCGCGGGAATTTCTAGAAATTTTCGGCGGATATCATCCGCACCGCACCTCCCGCGGTTGAGGTCGGGTGGCGCGGATGAAATTCGCCTCCGCCCGAACGCTGCACCAAACTAGGACTTAGTGCAAGTCCTTTGACTCTCCTTTGTTGGTCTGACAGCGGGAGAAAGCTTTGGGAGCAAGAACATTTTCCACCGAGGACCCCTTCCCTTCCAGCTAGGTGAGAGCCTGGCAGCGGGAGAAAGCTCGGGACTTGGCTCCAGAGCAGCAACCATGTCCACCGAGGACCCCTGCCCTGCCAGCTAGGTGAGAGCACGCCAGCGGGAGAGCTCGTGACTTAGCTCTAAAGCAACAACCATGTCCACCAAGGACCCCTGCCCTGCCAGCTAGATGGGAGCCTGACAGCGGGAGAAAGCTCGGGACTTAGCTCCAGAGCAACAACCATGTCCACCGATGACCCTTGCCCTGCCAGCTAGATGGGAGCCTGACAGCGAGAGAAAGCTCGGGACTTAGCTCCAGAGCAAAAACCATGTACACCGAGGACCCCTTCCCTGCCAGCTAGATGAGAGCCTGACAGCGGGAGAAAGCTCGAGACTTAGCTCTAGAACAAGAACATTGTCCACCGAGGACCCCTGCCCTCCCAGCTATGTGAGATCCTGATAGCGGGAGAAAGCTCGGGACTTGGCTCCAAAGAAAAAACACTGTCCACCGAGGACCCCTATCCTGCCAGCTAGGTGAGAGCCTGATAGCAGGAGAAAGCTCAGGACTCAGCTCCAGAGCGAGAACACTTTCCACCGAGTACCCCTACCCTATCAGCTAGGTGAGAGCCTGACAACGGGAGAAAGCTCGGGACTTAGCTCCAGATCAGCAACACTGTCCACCGAGGAACTCTGTCCTGCCAGCTAGGTGAGAGCCTGACAGCGGGAGAAAGCTCAGGACTTAGCTCTAAAGCAGCAACACAGTCCAGCGAGGACCCCTGCCCTGCCAGCTAGGTGAGAGCCTGACAGCGGGAGAAAGCTCGGGACTTAGCTCTAGAGCGAGAACATTGTCCACGAAGGACCCCTGCCCTGTCGGCTAGGAGAGAGCCTGACAACGGGTGAAATCTCGGGACTTAGGCCGACTTTCTCATCCATTCATACACTTCATTGCAAAAAATTAAAGTCAAGAAAATTCATATTAGAAAAAGGCGGGTTACGTACACAATTCATGAGAAGAAGCACTTCACGTTGTCACCAATAACTTAAGGCCCACCCATTCTGTCTCCCTGCCTCCTACTCGGGTGGCCTCTCCTTCACCTCCTCTGGGCTATCATCATGGTTTGATGTTGATCGGGGAGAGGGGGCCCCTGGCCCTGCCTCCATCCTGGAGGGTTGAATTTGCCCGGCCCCCTGGCAGTTGTCCCCTCCAAGGAAACCTCTCCGCTAGCCTTGGTCTTTCCACTCCGGCTATCTCCAGCCGAGCCAGTTATTCGGCTCCTGACTCCCCCACCTGGGATGCTTCTGTTGTTGCTGCTGCTGCTCCCTGCCGAGATTCATCTCTCCTCACCTCTAGAACTCGGCCACCTCCTGGCCCCTTCTCCTCCTCTGTGGCCAACTTGGCCAACTTCTTTGTGAACTCGGGGTTTGACGGCTCCCCGTCGACTTCCCTTGTCGCCCTCTCCATCAACTCCTCTTAGGAGAGAGGCGGCACCCTCTTCAGCTCAATCATGAAGAAACCCTGCTACAGACCCAAGGTGAAGGTTATCATCAGGGTGTTCTCTAGCATCTCCTGGACCTGGGTGATTTCCTCCTAGAACTGGTCCACGTAACTCCCCAAGGTCTCGTTCACCCCCTGCTTGATGTGGAACAGGGACCCTGAGTCCTTCCTCTTCTTGGAGGAAGTGAATCTCAGCATGAATCCCTGACGTAGGTCCTCAAAACAGAAGATTGAGTTGGCCAGTAGCTGGTGGAACAACTCCCTCGCCTTTTCCTTGAAAGTGATGCCAAAGAGCCTACACTTGAAGGAATCCGACATCTGTCTTATCGAAACCACATCCTCAAACCATTGGATGTGCTGGACCAGATCATCCTTTTAAGTGTAATAGGACATCTCCGGCTCCCTGAACCCCTCCGGAACTAAAGCAGAAGAAACCACCTCGCTAAAGGGGCTGCCTCCCCCTGTTGGGCGAGCCGGAGGTTCTCTTACCCCCTTCTCGCTGAACCGGCCTCCACTCGCTGACTCGGGGAAGAGCACTCTCCCGGTGAGATCACGCCCACTCCCCTCTACTACAACCTACTTCCCTGCTCGTCAAGCCGGGGCGTCCTCGCCTAGAGCCAGCTCGACAGCGACCGGGGAAACTGGTGTCGAGCACTCGACACGCGCGCCGAGTGCGAACTTGAGGAGGCCAAGGACCTCCTGTCGGAACTCCTCGAACATCCCCACCGTGGCGAGAGGGGGACGGGGTGGCGAGTCGGCCCTGACCGAACCTTGACCTTCTCCCAATCATCGAGCCTGCTGAAGATTTTATGTACTGACCACTCTCCATGCTCACCACACCAAAAATGTTGAAACCAAAAATTCGGTCTCTGTAGAATTCACCCTTGGGGAAGGGGTGATCACACACTTACTTCTCTCTCGCGAGTCAAACGACTAAGGAAAAAGAACAGGGGACGGGCCCAAGGGCTCGGCGTGGAGGTCTCACCACACACCCGGAAGATCTTAGAGCGCTTCCCCTCCCTAGCCAAATGTCGAGCTAAGGATACCTCAAAAGCGCAAGAAGACTGGGGCACAAGTAAGCATACCTTCGGAGGTATCCCCTTGGGTCTATTTATAGATTTCTGAAAAACGGCCTGCAAATAACCAACCTTCGCTGTTCCAAATAGCTATGTGCAGCCCAACTAGGTCTGCTAACAGCGTAACTCCGTTATTCTAGAAGTCTATAGACAGACCAGCGGGGGCGAAATGGTAAAAACACATCACAAGAGGCTGGGCCAATGACCCTCTAGAACCTCCACTCGCTGGGGGCGGCGAGTGCTCGATTGAGCTGGCACTCGCCGCCTCTGCAAGCCATGGGCGAGTGCGGGCTCGGCCTGCCCCACTCGCCCGCTGCTTGCCAAGCCGCTCGGGTGCGAGTGCGAGTCAATCTTCTCCACTCGCTCGCTGCTCGTCGAGCCCCCTGGGTCGAGTGCGAGCCGACCCGCTCCACCCACCCCTCAAACGATCCACCCCACTTGGACGAGCCAGACTACTGGACTTTGGCCGATCTGGCTCCTGTCGACCACTACTCGCCAGATATGGGGTTGTGCACGCGCGCCCCTAGCTGTCCGCGTGGACACCTGACCGCACGCCCAGGCGGGGGCGCACTGACAGATACTCGTGCAGACATTTCCGCGCGCGCACCCGCAGCAAAAGCCGCCTCCGGCCGCTCGCCCCGACGAGCACGCCCGTCGTGACCTCGCTCAAGCGCCTTACCTGAATTTGCGAGACGCCACCATCTTCCCTCTCCGGCCTTTCACCATTCTCCATCGTCGTTGCACTCGCCTAGAGCTCCCAAGAGAAGAAATCCTCGTTCTTCACCCGTACTAGTCTTTGACACCGAGAATTTTGTGGGGAAATTGATGGGGATGAAGGAGTCGGGTTGCATATAGCCATTTTCCCCCATGATCTCCACTAAATTAGTGGGATCATGGGTTTGACCGCGCACTCGATCGCCACACCCGATCCCCAAACACATTGATCCCACTATGCATGACATTGGAACCACCAACGATGTCACCTCGCCGACATCAGGCAGGCGGCATCATCCCCGGACAACGACCGCCCCCTCTTGCTGCGCCGGTCTCCCCTTCCCAGCCGCCAGCGCGCGCCAAAGGTGGCGGGCAAAACGGACATCCCTCCTTAGCCAAGCTGGCTGCCGGGTCGGCCGCCCCTCTGTGGACGTCGTCGCCCGGCCAAATAGGCGGCAGAGCCGGCCCCCCCATTTCGACTGCTGGCACGCGATTGAAGAGGCGGCCCGGGCGGCCGCCCCTCTTCGGCCTCCAGCGCGCGGCCGAGGGAGCGGTCGAGCTGGCCGCCCCACTTCGGTCATCGGCGCGCGGCCGAGGGAGCGGCCGAGCCGGCCGCCCCTCTTCGTCCGCCAGCACGCGGCCGAGGAAGCAGCCGAGCTGGCCGCCCCTCTTCGGTCGCTGGCACGCGACCGAGGACGCGGCCGAGCAAGCCGCTCCTCCTTTCCGCCCCGGCTTGGCCACCACCCACTCTCTCGACCGTTGGCGGCGGTCCCCCTCCTCGCCGGAAAGTTCGTCGGCGAGTTCACCGACAAGTTCATCGACCTCCCGAGCGGATTCATCCCCGCCATCCGATATTCTCGGATCGTTCATTGTCGTTCGATTTGCTTGTAACCACCCACTAACGCCCGGTTAGTTGGGAAATTTTATTTTTAAATTAATTGGTCTACGAGTAGCGAAATAAATGATCATAATGTGCACCCTTAAATTATAGGAAAAATATTAATTTGGGTGGTTATGGTGTGCGGATAGCCGCATAACCACCTCCTGGAGGCTATAAAAGAAGCTCCAAGCCTCCTCATTTCTCACCTATTTTCCTCTGAGTCTTCTTCCTCCTCAGGCCAGAGCTCTGCCGGATTCCTCCTACGAGCCACGTTCAAGCCGCCTTCAAGCCACATTCCAGCCATCTTCGAGCCATGTTCAAGACACCTCTGAGCCATCCAACGAAGCTTATTCCGTTACTTCCTCGAAGTCCCTACTAGCACCATTCCGAGAGCTCCACTCCTGCGTCTAGCGCCATCACGACTCCCAGAGACGTTCATCACCACCAAGTGTAATTTGTGCAAGACGCCGAGCGAGACGGTCTGTCGTCCGACGGGTGCAAAGTATTCTCTCACCTCCAAATTGTAACGAGGAGCGGTCTGTCGCCCTTGATTCAGCAAACCGATTGTAACCGCGAGCAAATATTAGACTTTAACCGGCGCAGTCCCGGTCACGTGGTTTTTTACCCGGTTGAGGGGTTTTTCCACGTTAAAACTTTCGTATGTACGATTGATCTATCTCATTGATTGTGTGCGCGCTCGACCATTCCGAGAGCTAACGCGGTCCAGATTATTCCGGTCCGACCGGAACGTCGAGTTAGACCGCAACACTTATGATATACTCTCACAACATATATGACTATATAGATATACATATGTGTACATATACGAGTGACAGTGCATGGGTGGCCCCCCGCGCCCCGCACTACAGTACACGGCCTGCGGCGGCGGGTTTCGGCCCCCACCCCCAGCAGTTCTTAATATTAATTTTTTATTATCATGCAATTTTTTTAATTATTTAAAATTATAAAAATGTTAAATATTATATTTATGTTTTTTTTGTAAAATATTCGTAATGATATCATTTTTAACCTATTAAAATTTTTTTCCTAATATTATAGAGGAAAAAAAAAGTTAAATAACTGCCACGGGAAAAAGTTAAATAGGAAAAAATGTTAATTATATCTCACGGTTGTCATATAATCCAACCGTGAGATTTTTTTAGGTGTTTGTTTTAGCTTAAGGCGCGGCCATATTTTGTTTTTTATTACAATAGTAACACTCAATCATTTATTTCATTATAATGGGGTCGGCTCTATGGACCCTTTGTTGTAATTGTGTCCTATCTTTTTGTTTTTTATTACAATTAAAAAAAAAGTAGTGGGGCATGTGGGTTAGTCCTGCATCGCCCACGTATATAAGACGAATCTAGAGGAACTATGTTGTTCTGGGCTTGCAGGATCAAACTGGCTGGTTTTCTGGTTGATTAAACGGGCTTTCAGATGGTTCACAGCGTAAAAGTTTAAAGTATGTTGGCCGGTTTTCTGGCCTATGATGGGCTCAATGCGTGAGTCTTTTTTTCTCTGCAGGAAAAAAAAATGGACGAACGATATCGATTTGAAGACTCACCATGTTAGGTCGTGCAATCCATACTCGCGTGACAGTACCCGACCGGCGACGGCAGGCTCCGCCCGCAACATATGCATATGAGTACTTAAAATGACCGTAAAAAAATATAAATCAAGAATACAATTTTTATTTTGTAAAACAAATTATATTTTAACGTTAAAATATTAATCCTTCTCTTATCATTCTTAACTAAAGACAATAGATTTAGGGTATCTAGTATTTTTATTTTAATATTATAAAGTTGTGTAATTACCTAAAAGAATATTGTCTTTATAATATACTAATATAAAGTTCTATATAAATGTTTAATTATGAATACAACTATAAGGGCAATATAGAAATATTTGCAATGTTTCACCAAAAATTAATTTTGGTATAATAGTAGAGATAAAGAGAGACATGTCAAGCACATACTCACATATGACTATTTGTGCACATGTTAGTTTATAGTCAGGGGCGGACCTAACAAGGGTCCAGGGGGGTCAATTGACCCCCTTGAGTTTTTTTTAAAAAAATAAATAGAGTTTGTTTTTAAAAAAATAAATAGGGTTTGCTGAACCGATTTATTCCTGAAATCCCGATTTCGAGCCCGCCCGCAGTGCTGCTCTCCCGCAGATCGCGATCGACCTCCAGCGCCGCTTCTCTCCCATTTTCGGCAAGCGACCTCGGCCCCTCCTCCTCCCGAAATCTCCGGCGATCCACCTCCTCCATCCAGAACTTTCTTCTCAGGCGACGGCACTCTCCAATCTCCTCTTCTTTCCCACCGGCTTCTCAGGTTCGGTTTTCCCATATCTGATATCTCCATTTTTTCAGTAAATTTTTTGTGCTGCCGGTTTTAGAGTGGAGAACTTTCAAGTGGAACAGGAAAAAATCAAGAGAGAAGCCTTAAAAGAGCCGGTGATACAGGTTGGGGATCTCATTTTGGCTCTTTACTTTGCATGATTGGATTGTTTTCATCAGTTATTGACATTTTTGAGATAGTACAAAATGATCATCATTCAAGTGCAGAGCAAAAAACTTCAACATTTGCATTGTTTGATTTAATTAAGATATATGATTTTGTAATTATTCTCTTCATAATTAAAAACATATTGGGCATAACAAACAGCTTATCACAGTTATTACAGCGTCAAGAATTGAATATTGTTAATGCCATGAATTTTGTGAGAATATCAAAACAACTCTTACAAAAAATGAGAGATGAAGAATGGGAGAATTTACTTGATCAAGTGTCTGCATTTTGTTGCAAGTATAAAATTACTATCCCGGATATGAATAAGATGTATCTTGCACGTGGTCGTTCTCGAAGAACGGTTCAGGAGAAGACAAATTTGCATTATTATCGTGCTGAATTATTTTATACTATCATAGATATGCAACAACAAGAGCTCAACAACCGGTTCACAGAGACAACTACTGAATTACTTCTTTGCATGACATGTCTAAGTCCAAATGATTCATTTGTAGCATTTGACAAACAAAAATTGATGCTTCTCGCTGAATTTTATCCATTCGAGTTCTCTACAATAGATTTCATTGAACTTGAAAGTCAGTTGGATACATACATTCTTGATGTTCGCAGTGATATTGATTTCAGAGATATAAGTGGAATTGATGAGCTATCAAAAAAGTTGGTTGAAAAGAAGAAAAATATTTTATATTCATTAGTTTATTTGCTATTGAATTTAGCTTTGGTCTTACCAGTTGCAACAGCAACGGTAGAAAGATCCTTTTCAGCTATGAAAATTGTGAAGAATCGTATGCGAAATAGAATGGGGGATTCTCTGATGAATGATTGTTTGATTACATATATCGAAAAAGATATTTTTGATAGTGTTGACAATGAAACAATCATACAACGCTTTCAAAACATGAAAAGTCACCGAGTACAACTTTAAAAGGTACTTTCTCATTTTTTTGGCAATTCATTCAATTAGTTAATCATTTACGATGTTATAAATTTATGTATTTAAGTTTTTTCATTTCCATTATTTGCAGGTGATTATCTACTCTCCAAATGTATTCAATCAATTATAAATCATGTTTCAAAGTTTAAATGGACTTATGAGGTAATTACTTTTTAATTTATTGATATATCTTGCAATATGTTAGCGAATTTTTTTAAAACTTTGTTTTGTTATTATTTTTTGACCCCCCTAAATAAAAATTCTAGCTCTGTCACTATTTATAGTCAATAAAATAAATACTTACAGATAGAAAAGATACAGTTAAATTTGAATATATACACCCAAATGTGAGAGTAAGATTGAACATAATATGTATATATCTTTATTATATAAATGAATATAGATATTTGGAAGCACACCACACTTTCAATATTAGCCGCATGATCGTCCGTTAATCAAAGGCCACAGTTGATCTTGGGCAAAAGCCACAGATCGTCTTGGGCAAAAGCCATGGATCCCCAGCAATCTTCTGTCAAATCCGCCGAAAGCTGCATTCGTCATGTCTTAAACCCGCAACAGAACGCGGATCGAAAGCTCTTCCCGCCCACTGTAGCAGCGGCGAAATCGATTGAAATCGTCGGTGCTCTTTGCTCGATACCTTCTCATTCCGTTCCTCTCCTGCCGGAAACCTCTTTGTGTCTAGGCCGACCACAACCTCCGCTTCTCGCGTACTCGCTACTTCTTCTATGCTTTGAAACCAGGAGCTAGGGTATCGCCCAGGTCAGCTCCTCCTCTTTTCTACGTCCACGAATTCATTTCTTCTTAAGGCCACCAAGGGCTATCGTATTGGTTGTCTCTTTCGATTCATTTGTTGAAGAGCACCATTGCTGGAGCCTTTCAGCTGCAGTCGGTGAGTCATCCCCATCCTTTCTACCTCCTCACATTTTTCACAGAAGACAACGCCTCACCAGCTCCTCTTCAAAGCAATTGGCCTTATCAAAGCCTCAAGCCTCCTGGACAGAGCCTTCCGACTGTTGCGAGCTTCCTTCAGGCAAGCTCCTCCTCTCTTCCTGCTCAGATTCTCAGTTTTCAGGTTTTTTTCTCAGATTTTGCCTTATTAACAGCTCACAACAATATTGCTTATCAACAAGAGGCGTATCCTCCTAAGCAGCTTGGTCCCTCTCTCTAGTAAGCCCTATAGCTGGAATATTGTGCTTCTCTTCCTCTTTTGAGCACTCGATCGATGCAGTTTTCGTTCTTTTTCCCCTTTGTTTAGCTTTTTTCCATGTTGGGTATTGCAGTCGATCAAAAGTCTCCTCTCTGAAAATGAACTTCTGATTTTATTTTTGTTCTTCTATGTGACTCATAGAAAATGAACTTCGATATTATTTTTGTTCTTCTATGTGACTCATACAACATGAACAAAATAAACTTTAATTTTTTTTATTTTCCCAAAAATTAGCCCTTTGGCACTGTCTTCTCGATGAGAGAAAGGCCGAAAAATTTTCACTTGATAAGCATTCAATGAGAGTGAGCTTTTCCAGGTTGGGACAAAACCACAAAGCAGTTTTTTTGCTTTTTTTTTGTTTCTTCGGCATTCAAGTGTTGTAGAAGACTCAAATACCTGCTTGGATATAACAATGCTAAGAATTTGCATGCTTCAAAAAAACTGGAGACTTGCATGCTTAGAAAATTTCGGTGAATGAATTCAATGAATTTCTTGATTGAAATAACTGTTTGCTCTATGTTCTTTAAAATTTTAGTTTATTAATTTCTAGCACTAGATAATTTTGATGTAAGAACTCATGTAATAAATCTTCCTCCATCCCACCTTCTTCCCTCTATTTTGATGTTGGTGTTGGGTTCTCCTGGGCTTTTGATTCATACAACAGATTATTTCTACTGCTTTATCAATGTTCATTTGTGTTTACTTTATTACATGCAATTTAGTTCATGATCCCACATGCAAGAGGCTCATAATATGGTGTATTTTGTTCGGATATATTTATAAAATTGTTATTTGAGCTGTTCCCAACCTGAATTCTTGTTGCTTTCTTCTCCAACACTTGCTATTACTTGGATTAGTACGTGAAGATGTTCTTCAATATGCAGGTCACTCAGGCAGCTATTTTTTTCTTTGTGTGTAGATTTTTAGTCAATTATGAAGATGAATAGGGGAGGTTTGTGACAGCTCTCTCTTAATTTTATCTTTGGACCTTGCAGTAGTTCTGAAATAGTTTGAAATTTGGAATTGAAGAACATCATTTCTTCTGCTGCAAACATTGGTCCTCCGAGGTTACTGCAGTGCAAAGTTATTTGATAGGGAAACACAATCGATGTGCTGTAGTAATGGACAAATAATTTTTCAAATCCTTTGCATAAATTTTTATTTTCATCACAAGATATTGAAATACAAATTATTTCTTTTGAAAGCAATCCTGGTGCTTTCATGTAATTGATGGTAAGATTTCAATCACAAGACATTTCATATGTATAGTAATTTTGGATCAACTTCACATTCCTATTTCACATCCTCGCAGTTTTTTACTAAGAATGTTCATTTTGATTTTCAATTATATAAATTCCTATTCTCGTCAAATGTCGTCGCCCTCGAACAATATCATCGCCCCCGAACAATGTCGTCGCCCACGAACAATGTCACCCCCCACGAATATTGTCGCCGCCCCAAATAATGTTGTCGCTCACAAATAATGTCGCCGTCCACGAACAATGTCACGCCTACGATCAATGTCGCCGCCCGAGACCAATGTTGTCGCTGCTGGATTTGGCTCATACCCGGTTCAAATGGGCCTGGCGCATTAGGAGCAGAAAATAGGTTGCAACGCAGTATTTGAGGTTGCAACCTTTTTTGTGCTGTTTTTGAAATTTGTCCAAATTAAAAAACTATTTTTTGAAATCTGTCCAAATAAAACAGTTTTCAATTTGGAATGTGGCCCGGTGGTTTTATTTGGGAGGTGGTAATGAGAATATAATATACTCATTATTATATTCCTTTCTCTCTCTCCTATGAATGGTAATCGCCTCCCCCCTCTCTCGCATTATAAAACTGCCGCGGCAGCCATCTCCCATTGAAGAACTGAACCCGAGACACTAGCCCCTCTCTCTCTCGGCTTGGTGCAGGAAGCTGCTGTCTTGGGATCTCTTGCCGGAGTCGCCGCTGGAGGAAGGCAGCCGCCGGTGTTTGCCGTCGCTGACGTGAAGAGAATGGCAGCCCGCCATCTTTCGTCGTCGTCTGAGTCCAGTCGGCCGTTGCCGTGGAAGGAAGACGGAGACGGGGCTGTTTTAACCCAGCTATTTGTGGAGGCTGTGGAGAGAAAAAGTTTGTGTTGAGGACGGGCTACTCGTTCGTGGCAAAGTCTGGGTCCGAACTTGGAGTTTCTTTCCGGTGGTGGCGGTGGTTGCGGTTGAACGTCGGAAGTTGACGTTGAAGGTTCGGTGAACCTTGTGCGTCCGTTAGTCGGATTGCAGTCCCAGATCTTCCATTTCCTGCGGATCGTGCGTGTCCGGCGCATCCGCGTGCTTTTCACCGGACGGTTATTTCTTTACTTGTTTCTCCATTGTAATTGATTTATAAATTATATTATAAATTATCATTGTTTGCGTTCGTGATTTCTCCTGCAATTATTGGCTATCCCATCAAGTGGTATCAAAGCGAGGTTCGATAGACGACCGTGATTGGATGTTCTAGGAAGGGTTTAACTGCGGTGGTGAACGACTAGGTCTTCTTCCCACTCTTTCAGATCTGACCTTTGAACAAATCAGGTCTTCTAGTTTGTCGGGGATAGTCATGACAGGGAAGAATGCAGTTTTGGACAGATTTTCAGTGGAGAAGTTCGATGGTAGTGGGGATTTTAGTCTATGGGAGATTCGAGTCAAGGATATGTTGGTTCAACAAGGTTTGATTCGATTCTTGCAGGGGCGCGACAAAATATCTACGGCGGTGAAAGATGAGGAATGGAAGGATCTTGACGAAAAGGCCACGAGCACAATCAGGATGTGTGTTGCTGACCAGGTGCTCTTCAACATCGGGACTGAAGAGACGACAGTCGAGCTTTGGGAAAAGCTTGAGCGACTGTACTTGGCAAAATCCGTGACGACAAGATTGTTGTTGAAGCAGGGCCTCTATGCGTTGAAGATGCAGGAAGGTGGCAACCTGCAGGAACACTTCAATGTGTTCAACGGTCTTCTGAGCCAATTGCATGTGGTTGGCTCGAAGGTAGAGGAATAAGACAAAGCCCTCTTGCTTCTTACCTCGCTCCCAGCATCATACAAGCATATGGTGACTACGCTCCTGTATGGGAAGGATACGGTGGGGCTGGAAGAAGTCACGTCAGCACTGTTATCCAGTCAGATGTTAAAGGACCCCACTCCTAGGGGTGACCATATCTTGGTAGCGCATGAACGCGAGAGGAGTTTTGATAGAGGATCGAGCAGTGAACGAGCTCGGTCGGCGTCGAAGAAGGCAGTGACGTGTTACCACTGCAGACAGGTTGGTCACATTAGGAGAAATTGTCCGCAGCATGCAGGAAGTTCTGGAACTTCGAAGGATGTCCAAGATGCGGGCATGGTGACACTCGACCTGGAAGGAGACGATGGATTATATTGCGTCACTGAGAGTTAGAGTGACTCTGATAGCTGGATTTTGGATTCTGGTGCCTCGCAGCACATTTGCTCAGATGCGGCGATGTTCAGTTCACTGGAGGTGACGTCTGGGTCGGTCTTTCTGGGTGACGGCTCAACATGTGAGGTAACAGGGATTGGGGCGGTGAACTTGCGGATGCATGGTGGAGCTGTGCGTAGACTTGAGCAGGTACACCTGGTACCGAAGTTACGCAGGAATCTGATTTCGTTGGGCAGATTGGACACCGATGGGTGCAGGTTTGCATCGAGAGGTGGAGTTATGACGGTGAGGCAAGGGCGCACCGTGCTCATGCAAGCTATAAAGCGCGGTAGTCTGTACCGGCTGATGGGGACCACGATGCGAGGTTGTGCGCCCATGATTTCTGCGGCCGACGGTGTGGATGGTCGAGGTGGTGTAGGGGATCGCCCTTCTGATAGTCTGACTAGGCGAGTCAGATTCAGCGATCCAGTTACGTTGACATTCAGGAGTTGAGCCCGAGCAGGGATGAGTCGACTGGAGCAGGTCGGCTGACGCCTCAAGTTCTTGAGGTGGTGCTTCGTGCAGACTGGTGCTTCGTGCAGAACGGTTGCTTCGCGCAGTTGGTTCCCTGTACAAATGATGCTTCGTGCAGATGGTGGCGGAACCAGGATATGAGGCAAGGTGGTGTTTGTTGGATTTGGCTCATACCCGGTTCAAATGGGCCGGGCGCATTTGGAGCAGAAAAACAGGTTGCAACGCAGTATTTGAGGTTGCAACCTTTTCTGTGCTGTTTTTGAAATCTGTCCAAATTAAAAAACTTTTTTTTGAAATCTGTCCAAATAAAACAGTTTTCAATTTGGAATGTGGCCCGGTGGTTTTATTTGGGAGGTGGTAATGAGAATATAATATACCCATTATTATATTCCTTTCTCTCTCTCCTATGAATGGTAACCGCCGCCCCCCTCTCTCGCATTATAAAACCGCCGTTGCAGCCCTCTCCCATAGAAGAACCGAACCCGAGCCACCCACCCCTCTCTCTCTCTCTCGTCTTGGTGCAGGAAGCTGCTGTCTTGGGATCTCTTGCCGGAGTCGCCGCGGGAGGAAAGCAGCCGCCGGTGTTTGCCGTCGCTGACGTGAAGAGGAGGGCAGCCCGCCATCGCCGTCACCGTCTGAGTCCAGTCGACCGTTGTCGTGGAAGGAAGACGGAGACGGGGCTGTTTTAACCCGGCTATTTGTGGAGGCTGTGGAGAGAAAAAGTTTGTGTTGAGGACGGGCTACTCGTTCGTGGCAAAGTCCGGGTCCGAACTTGGAGTTTCTCTCCGGTGGTGGCGGTGGTTGCGGTTGAACGTCGGAAGTTGACGTTGAAGGTTCGGTGAACCTTATGCGTCCGTTAGTCGGATTGCAGTCCCAGATCTTCCATTTCCTGCGGATCGTGCGTGTCTGACGCATCCGCGTGCTTTTCACCGGACGGTTATTTCTTCACTTGTTTCTCCATTGTAATTGATTTATAAATTATATTATAAATTGTCATTATTTGCGTTCGTGATTTCTCCTGTAATTATTGGCTATCCCATCAGCCGTCACGTCCAATATCGCCTCCCACGACAAATGTTGCCGTCCACGACCAATGTCGTTGATTTGCGGGCGAAGCCCGCTTAGATGCGGGCGCAGCCCGCAACGCCGCATTGAGAACGGTCACTCCCGATGAATGTTGCCGCCCCGAACAATGTTGCCGCCCCCGAACAATATCACAGCCCTAGAACATTGTCGCCGCCCCGAACAATCTCGCCGCCCATGAACAATGTTGACCTTCTCGAACAATGTTGTCGCCATGTACAATATTGTCGTTCACGACTAATGTCGCCGCCTACGACCAATGTCGTCCCCACGACCAATATTGTTGTCAAGCGGGCGAAGCCCGCTTGGTTACGGGCGAAGCCCGCAACGACGCATCGAGAACGGGCGAAGCCCGTTCGAAGATGCTAGTATTCGCCCGTTCGAAGATGCTAGTATATATATGTATATATATATATGTATATATATATATATATATATATATATATATGTATATATATATATATATATATATATATATATGTATATATATATATATATGTATATATATATATATGTAAATATATATATATATACTAATAGTATAAGCAAATTCACGGTTGCTATATTTCGTGTTGTCTGTTATATTGGGTGTTCCGAAATTATCCTTGCTCTCTATTATATATAAAAGTTAACATGAGGACACCGCCGACGGTGGAGATGCGGTAAATAATTTTGTAAGCTTGCTCTCTATTAGTCCCATATCGCAGAATCACATACAAAATTTGTATATATATTATATCATGTTGATCCGTTTGAATTATTAGATTTAAACGGGAAAATGCATCTTTGTGGGCTTTGTTGTGAGTCAACTTTAGGTGTCGGTTACGTGACCCGTCTCTGCACCTTGGGACGCCTTTGTGGGCCACACTTGATTGGGCGCAAGCTGCAGTAACCGCTTTGGGCCCTACCCCTGCGAATTCGCTGCTCATGTGGGCTCAGGTATTTTGGTTAAACTCATTGGGCTCGGGCTGATTACTCGGACTGTCTGCACATTGGCACGCCTTTGTGGGCCACACTTGATTGGGCTCAAGCTGTAGTGCCCGCTTTGGACCCTACCCCTGCCAAGTTGCTTGTCATGTGGGCTCAACTAGGAAGGCTTTGTTTGGCCACCACACTCATTGGGCTCGGGCTGCCCTTGGCCCCCTTTTTGGCACCTTGAACTGTGGCGTTGGCCCTTTTTTTTCATTTTTTGGAAATTTTTTTAACAAATAAATTTATTTGATTTGTTATTAAAATTACTTGAGAGCATAAATAGATTCATTGTAATTATACTATAGTAATTTAAACTATATATATATATATACAAGCAGTCGTGCACAGGGGATCCCGTGTGGGGGCGATGACATTGGTCGGTGCAGCGACATTGGTCGGTGCAGCGACATTGGTCAAGGGGAAGACATTGGTCGGGGGCGGCGACATTCATCAGGGGCGGCGACATTGGTCGGTGCAGCGACATTGGTCAAGGCGACGACATTGGTCTTGGGCGACGACATTGGTCGTGGGCGCCGACATTGATCGTGGGCGCCGACATTGGTCGTGGGGCGACATTGATCGGCGGCGACGACATTGGTCGTGATGAGAGAGCCAATAATTGCAGGAGAAATCACAAACACAAACAATGTCAATTTATAATATAATTTATAAATCAATTACAATGAAAAAACAACTGAAGAAATGACCGTCCGGTGAAACGCACGCGGATGCGCCGGACACGCACGATCCGCAGGAAATGGAAGATCTGAGACTGCAATCCGACTAACGGATGCACAAGGTTCACCGAACCTTCAACGTCAACTTCCGACGTTCAACCGCAACCACCGCCACCACCGGAGAGAAACTCCAAGTTCGGACCTGGACCTTGCCACGAACGTGTAGCCCGTCCTCGACGCAAACTTTTCCTCTCCACAGCCTCCACAAACAGCCGGGTTAAAACAGCCCCGTCTCCGTCTTCCTTCCACGGCAACGGCCGATTGGACTCAGACGGCGACGGCGATGGCGGGCTGCCCTCCTCTTCACATCAGCGACGGCAAACACCGACGGCTGCCTTCCTCCAGCAGCGACTCCGGCAAGAGATCCCAAGGCAGCAGCTTCCTGCACCAAGCCGAGAGAGAGAGAGAGGGGCGGGTGGCTCGGGTTCGGTTCTCCTTGGGAGAGGGCTGCAGCGGCGGTTTTATAATGCGAGAGAGGGGGTTGTGGTTACCATTCATGAGAGAGAGAGAAAGGAATATAATAATAGGTATATTATATTCTCATTACCACCTCCCAAATAAAACCACCGGGCAACATTCCAAATTGAAAACTGTTTTATTTGGACAGATTTCAAAGACAGTTTTTAATTTGGAGAAATTTAAAAAACAGCACAAAAAAGGTTGCAACCTAAAATACTGCGTTGCAACCTATTTTCTGCTCCTAAGGCGCCCGACCCATTTGAACCGGGTATGAGCCAAACCCAACAAACACCACCTTGGCTCATATCCTGGTTCCGACACCACCTGCACGAAGCATCATCTGCACTGGGCACCAACTGCGCGAAGCAACCGTTCTGCACGAAGCACCAGTCTGCACGAAGCACCACCTCAAGAACCTGAGGCGTCAGCCGACCTGCTCCAGTCGACTCATCCCTGCTCGAGCTCAACCCCTGAATGTCAACGCAACTAGATCGCTGAATCTCACTCGCCTAGTCAGACTACCAGAAGGGCGATCCCCTACACCACCTCGACCATCCACACCGTCGGCTGCAGAAATCATGGGTGCACCACCTCGCATCGTGGTCCCCATCAGCCGGTACAGACTACCGCGCTGTATAGCTTACATGAGCACGGTGCGCCCTCGCCTCACCGTCATAACTCCACCTCTCGATGCAAACCTGCACCCACCGGTGTCCAATCTGCCCAACGAAATCAGATTCCTGCGTAACTTCGGTACTAGGTGTACCTGCTCAAGTCTACGCACAGCTCCATCATGCATCCGCAAGTTCACCGCCCCAATCTTTGTGACCTCACATGCTGAGCCGTCACCCAGAAAGACCGACCCAGATGTCACCTCCAGTGAACTGAACATCGCCGCATCTGAGCAAATGTGTTGCGAGGCACCAGAATCCAAAATCCAGCTATCAGAGTCACTCTGACTCTCAGTGACGCAATAAAATCTGTCATCTCCTTCCAGGTCGAGTGTCACCATGCCCGCATCTTGGACATCCTTCGAAGTTCCAGAACTTCCTGCATGTTGCGGACAATTTCTCCTAATGTGACCAACCTGTCTGTAGTGGTAACACATCACTGCCTTCTTCGACGCCGACCGAGCTCGTGCACTGCTCGATCCTCTTTCAAAACTCCTCCCGCGTTCATGCGCTACCAAGATCTTGTCACCCCTTGGAGTGGGGTCCTTTAACATCTGACTGGATAACAACGCCGACGTGACTTCTTCCAGCCCCACCGTATCCTTCCCATACAGGAGCGTAGTCACCATGTGCTTGTATGACGCTGGGAGCGAGGTAAGAAGCAAGAGGGCTTTGTCTTCTTCCTCTACCTTCGAGTCAACCACATGCAATTGGCTCAGAAGACCGTTGAACACATTGAAGTGTTCCTTCGGGTTGCCACCTTCCTGCATCTTCAGCGCATTGAGGCGCTGCTTCAGCAACAATCTTATCGTCACGGATTTTGCCAAGTACAGTCGCTCCAGCTTTTCCCAAAGCTCGACTGCCGTCTCTTCAGTCCCGATGTTGAAGAGCACCTGGTCAGCAACACACATCCTGATTGTGCTCGTGGCCTTTTCGTCAAGATCCTTCCATTCCTCAACTTTCACCGCCGTGGATAATTTGTCGCGCCCCTGCAAGACTCGAATCAAACCTTGTTGAACCAACATATCCTTAACTCGAATCTGCCATAGGCTAAAATTCTCACTACCATCGAACTTCTCCACTGAAAATCTGTCCAAAACTGCGTTCTTCCCTGCCATGACTGTCCCCGACAAACAAAAAGACCTGATTTGTTCAAAGGTCGTGGATCTGAAAGAGTGGAAAGAGGACCTAGTCATTCACCACCGCAGTCAAACCCTTCCTAGAACGTCCAATCACGATCGCCTACCGAACCTGCCTCTGATACCACTTGATGAGAGAGCCAATAATTACAAGAGAAATAACGAATACAGACAATGCAAATTTATAATATAATTTATAAATCAATTACAATGAAGAAACAAGTGAAGAAATGACCGTCCGGTGAAACGCACGCGGATGCGCCGGACACGCACGATCCGCAGGAAATGGAAGATCTGGGACTGCAATCCGACTAACGGACGCACAAGGTTCACCGAACCTTCAACGTCAACTTCCGACATTCAACCGCAACCACCGCCACCACCGGAGAGAAACTCCAAGTTCGGACCCGGACCTTGCCACGAACGTGTAGTCCCGTCCTCGACGCAAACTTTTCCTCTCCACAACCTCCACAAACAACCGGGTTAAAACAGCCCCGTCTCCGTCTTACCTTCCACGGCAACGACTGACTGGACTCAGACGGCGAACGGCGATGGCGGGCTGCCCTCCTCTTCACGTCAGCGACGACAAACACCGGCAGCTGCCTTCCTCCAGCGGCGACTCCGGCAAGAGATCCCAAGGCAGCAGCTTCCTGCACCAAGCCGAGAGAGAGAGAGGGGTGGGTGGCTCGGGTTCGGTTCTCCTTGGGAGAGGGCTGCAACGGCGGTTTTATAATGCGAGAGAGGGGGCTGCGGTTACCATTCATGGGAGAGAGAGAAAGGAATATAATAATGGGTATATTATATTCTCATTACCACCTCTCAAATAAAACCACCGGGCCACATTCCAAATTGAAAACTGTTTTATTTGGACAGATTTCAAAAACAGTTTTTAATTTGGACAGATTTCAAAAACAACACAAAAAAGGTTGCAACCTCAAATACTGTGTTGCAACCTATTTTCTGCTCCTAAGGCGCCCGACCCATTTGAACTGGGAATGAGCCAAACCCAACAGGTCGGTGGGCGACATTAGTCGGTGGGCGACATTGGTCGGGGGCAGCAACATTGGTCGGGGGCGTCGAAATTGGGCACGGACGACGGCATTGGTCGTGGGCGGCGACATTGGTCGTGTGAGGCGACGTTGGACGTGGGAGGTGACATTGGACGTGCGTGGCGACATTGGACGTGGGCGACAACATTGGACGTGGGCGGCAACATTGGTCGGTGACAGCGACATTGGTCAGTGGCGGCGACATTGGTTGGTGGCGGCGACATTGATCGGTGGCGGAAACATTGGTCGGTGGCGGCAACATTTGTCGGTGGCAACGACATTTGTTGATGACGGCGACATAGGTTGATAACGGCGACATAGGTCGATGACAGCGACATTGCTGGTTGGGGGAGTCAACATCTATCGGGAGCGACAATATTGTTTAAAATAAATGAAAATTACTTTTCAAATTCAATTGGGTTAGAAATGAAAATGTTGTAAACTTTTTGAAAAAAAAAAAAGCTATAACAAAAATTTCCTCTGAGGTTCTCACACAAACAAGGAGGTCCTCTGAGGTAACTACAGCAATGAGATGTCACAAAGTTAGATGTTCATTCAGTTAGCATAAACGATTCAAGAAAATTAGATTGTAACCTACAATAATCAGTTAGTTGTAAACCTACAAAATAAAGTACCCATAGTTAGATGTTTACTTACAAAAATGTTCAACGAAAGTTAGTTGCTAATTTTTGTACATAATTAGATGTTCATCAGTGAATTTTTTGGTGGCGGCCAATCTTCCAGAAAAACAAAGCATAAGTGATACCAATAAAAATTGATATGAGGATTAGAGCTGTCACGGTTGCAGTTCGGTTCCGGTTCTACTAAAATCATGAACCGAACCACTAAGTTAACAGTTCTTCAAATTAAAATCAAACCTTATTTGGTTTGACCGGTTCCGGTTCTGGTTCCGGTTCCAGCTTAATTTTTTGAACCGTCGTGTAAACGGTTCCGATTACGGTTCAATAGGAACCAAAACCAAACCGCCCACTAACGGTTCAGCTTGATTCATGCGGTTCGATCCGGTTCCAATCGGTTTCAACTAAAACCAAAATCAAATCTGACATAATTAAATAAAAGCGGGCTGCAAATAGTAAAACTCAAAACAACATCGAAATAAAAATAATTATGTTGCGTACTTCTCGACGGTATTTTCCACGATTTGTGGGATAGTATCAATCGTCTTCTTACGCGTGTAGACTTGCCAGAACTTCTAATTGGCTTGCGCACGTCTCGTCGGCATGCTCAACCGTAACAACCGGCTATAATTAGTTGTCTTTCACAAATACTAATAAATAATAGTTGTATATCTTCTATACTTTTTTAATACAATATTTCAAAAAAATATGTAAGTAAAATTGAAAATATATTATATAACTGTACAGAAAATAAACAATGCACTGCAAAAATTGACTTTAAACCGCACCAATGTCAAACCATAGCACACGGTTTTTATGCGGTGAAGTTTTGTTCGGTCCAAAATCAACCCCCTTTAGTGTGATTGCGGTTTGAATTTAAAATGCCTCAGATTCACTCGTGATAGTAAGTATAAATATCATAGATAAATTATAAAATAATAACACTATAATAATAATAATAATAAACGGGTTGCGGTTCGGTTCTACTTCGGTTCAGTTTGGATCGGGTCTAAAAATCTTGAAACCGCTTAAGACTTGTATGTTGCGGTTCTGGTTCTGGTTCCAGTCCGGATAATAAAATGTACGAACAACATCCGGACCAATGTTGTTCACGGTTCCAAAATTACATCCGGAACCCGAATAATTTGTGAACGGTTCGGTCTAGTTCTTTGCGGTTCCGGTTCGGTTTTCGGTTTTAAGTGACAGCTTTAATGAGGATCATAATTTCAATTTACACTAACAGAAATTGATAAAACATATATATCTTAAATCACAAAATTCTGAGAACATATAAATCTGAAATCACAAAATTCTGAGAACATATAAATCTGAAATCACAAAATTCTAACATTATTAAAATCTAAAATCACAAAAAATAGTAATTATCAAGCAATTTGCATGGAAGAGTTGCAGCCATTCCTTGTAGCTATCTAAACAGCACATAAAAAGGGAAACTGTAATATTGTGTTTAGCTATGAGTTGTTGATAAGGAAAGCCATGTTTTTGGTAGTTTAAGATGTACATGAATCCTTCAAAAACCATCTGAGAGCGACAGTAAGATATTGTAGAATCCTTCAAAATTGAAATCATATTAATCTGAAAATGAAGTTGAAATCATATTAATCTGAAATTGAAACCATAAGATATCCGAGAACAGCTAAATTTCATTGCCTTAAAGTTAAAACTATATTAATATGAAATTGAAACCATAAGATATCTGAGAGAGACTTTGGCATTAGAAAATTGCTGGATCAAACTTTGGTAATGAAAAATTGAAACCAAGAAAAGAAGAAGTCATTTTCAATATTGTAGAGAGATTCAAAATCAAGAAAAGAAGAACCCTTTAAAACAGAAACACAAAATAAGTATTTTAAAATCATATTAACCTTAAGACACAAAATCCAATAATTAAGAAATTTTGATTATCCAAACTGCATGTTTCCTTGCTTTAGGTGCTTTTGCCACAAATTTTGATGTTCTTTTCACACTTTATCCACAATCTTAACAGTTATCAGAAAATACCCCACACAAAATTGCACAAAAGCTTTCCTAATTATCAATTCTGACAAAGCTTATGTTAAGAGAACACAACTAAGAAGATGTTATCAGAGAACATAAAATAAGGCATTTTCTTCTTAGCATGAAAAACCTGAGAATATAAAATCTTTATGTTCATTTCCTGAGAATTTTACGTTGCAAACATTTGCATCACATGTTTGAACCATTCGTTTTACCATTCTATAAATTTCTGATCATATGACTCCCCTCTCTGTTTTAGCTACAAAAAAATTTAAAATGCTTGATTTAGCTTTAAAATAATAAAATCTAAAGTTTTTTGATTTTGCAAAATCGGGATCATATGAATCCCCCTCTATGTTTTAGTTATAAAAGCTAAAAGCTGAAAGCTGAGAATAGAACAAAGCTGAGAATGCAAAATCGCAGAAATGAAGGAAGCTCGGGACTATAAAGCTTGCCGGAATCGCAGAAATCGCAGAAATCCCTAAATCCTCACCCTGAACCTGAAAAAAAAGGGTTTTGATCCAAATAGTGAGAATATGATTACCTAGTTGAGCCCAAGCGTAGGGCAGCGTTTAGACAGCGGGAGGAAGGCGGAGGATGGGTTTGCGAAGGGGCGGGGCTGTAGCGACAGGTTCGAGTTTGAAAAGGTGTAGTCGCTCCGCCGAGGAGGAAGGCCCAGTTTTTATGTTGAGGAGGGTGATTTAGTCCCATGCGGCGAGAATCAGTAAAGGACCAATGGTGGTGTGTGGCAGTGGCTTATTGGGAGCAGCAAAATGAAATGAGCGGTACAATCCAGCGAGAAAACCGAATGACGCATTACCCAATGAATTTTGAAACCAAGAGGCTTTTATGAGGATATTTTGGGTAAAGAAAAGTTACACCATGACATGCAAACAATTAAAGAAAGGAGGAGCTTTTGCTGTGCACAGGAACAAAAGACCAAAGCACCATATAATGAAATGGGGAGTTAGGAGAAATGAAGGGATATTTTAGGATTTAAATGTTACACCATGCGGTTTTTTCCTCTTCCCTTATATAATGAAGATACACACACACACACACACACACATTCCCAGATCGGGTTGAATATCATGCGAGCGAAAACTGTACGGTCAGTTGGCCGCATTTTGAAACTTAAAAAGCTTAGTGCGCGTATCACTGCTTGAGCATAGCATAGAAAATCTTTTTTTATCTTTCTACCCGCTCCGGCTGCAGGCTTTGCCCGGTACCTGCCCTATAGTGGGTAGCTGGGCAGGATGGTAGCCCCCCCCGGTCGGGCCTCAATCCAGTCCGACTGAAAAATCGTTGTTCCGATTATACCCTCCTGCCTCATCACAAGAAAGAAGTCGATCTCTGAGCTCTTCCTTTCCCAAGCTCCCTCCTTTCCCCGAGCTTTATCCTTTTCCCTCTCCCTCTCCCCTCTCCTTTTTCAGATCTCTCTCACGCAGCTCTTCCAGCCCTCAGCAAACTCTAGCAAGAAGTCGATCATCGATCGCCTCCCGTCTTCTGTCTCTGGAAGGAAGGCGATCTCCGGCTGTTCATTGACCACATCCCCTCTTCCTCCGCCCCTTTCGAGTGCGACATTCTCGGTGATCTTCGTGCTTTGGGAAATAAGTAAACAACCAATCGTTCTGCATTCCAAGAGCTGCTTCTCGCTGCTTTCTCCAACCGTGGATCGACGTTCCATCGTCTCGGGCAAGCGAGGATCAATGTCTTCTTTCGCAAGTTAGGAGTGTCCTCTGAAACTCTTTGTAAAGCTCAGGTATGCAAACTTAATCGACTACTGGTTGTTCTCACCATTTCTTCTTTGATGATTATTTCACTGTTTTTCTCCCTATTCCAGTCATGCTGAGTTAATTTCCTTCAACTTTACTTAATTGCCTTCAATTATCTGTCTATCACATGTTTGATAAAATGCTTAAATATGCCTTAACATTTTTGGCATTCTTTGCATCCAGAAGATTTTAATGTATGGAACTTGAGAATTGAGGTGAATGCTTTTTGGATTGATTAAAAATTAGGCATATGTTGTATATATATATTTCCTGTTATTGCAAAGGTCAAGTTTTGTTTTTTACATAGTGTGCTATCAACTAAAATTAAGGTTATAATTTCTCACCATTGGCTTGAATTTTGTGTTTTTCCTGGATTTTGAGATAGATTTAAGGAAGGGATTGATTGAGCTAGGCATTAATCTTGGTGATTGAGTGAATTTATTGCGTTTATGTACTATTGTATGTATTGAGTAATTGTAGGCTTGTGGTGAGGATTTATTATAGTGTAGAATCAAGGCATTCGACACTACACTCCAATTATAAGCATAAAATTCATATGCATTCGGAAGTAGGAATATCTTTCAATATGTTTGCTGGAAATTTAATTACTCAAAATTCTATTTTTTTCTATAGGAAGAGGGATGACATTATGCATTAATACATGCATTATATGCAGCCAAAAATATACATACTTATACCTATTCTCATATACAAACATGCTTGAGCTCCTATGTACATTGATCTCTTATGCAAATGGTTAACTTTATTGGTTATAATTCCTAAGTTATTAAGCACCACTGAGAGTCCATTTAGCGCGACATTTTTACTCCAACGAGTTTGGTCAAAAGTGTTAACGTCATAGAATGTATGTTTGGCATGACAATGGTTAAGACCATCGTCAAGAAAATAAAACTAATCTTGAACATAAAAGTGGATGAAGACCGGCTAAACCCCAAACGAAACAAGTTCTACTCATCGCCTAAGGATGAGGTTCTTCTATACACCACTTTATATCTATATATTTATTTATTTTTCTCATCTCACTTATTATGTTTTTTGCATTTGTTTTTTTAATATGCTCACATTTTGGGTATGTCTAGAACTAGAAGGGGAGGGGAGGGTGCTAACCATTGATTCATGTGTTTATTTAAAATATTGGTAGTTAGGTGATTCTGCATTAACCAGAGGAACCGCCGACCCCGACGTCCAACACCGAGGTCGAACGCCGTCCACAGGAACGCCAACACCGCTGACACCACTCTTCTAATCCCAAGAGTGCAATTCAATTCACTAAGACCAACTATGTCTTCATTTGGTCACGAGGCGACAAGACGATGAGGAGGAGGCACGTGACGGCGGTGCCCGAGCAGCTCCAATCTCCTTTTCTCCCATCTCCGGCACATTCTTCTCCTTCATCGTAATGAATCCATAAATTTTTTATTTAGTATATGCTGCTAGCCTTAATATGATCTAGATGGTATAAATCCATGTCTTCAAGCCCTCAGCAAACTCTATGCAGCAAATGTTGGTCTCCTGCAACGCCAGTTTAAATGTCAAGGTCTCCCGCTTGCAGCAGGCCTTCGTTGAGACTGAGAAGGAGAAAACTGAGTTGGTTAATTATGAGGAGAACTGCTTTAGAGGAATAGATGGTGAATCTAAAGACAGAAAAAGAGTCAAAGAATGCTCATTTCTTGATAAAGGAAATGTATCTTCAATCGTTTATTGAACAATTAAGGGAGGAAATAATGAAGAATCAAGAGGAGTTAAACATTCAAATAGAGACCTCCAACAAGCTGAGAGAAGAGGGCAGAGCTACGGAAGAAGCGGCTGAAGCAGAAGGCCAAGCTGGAAATGGAGAAAGCCGAAGAAGTGATTTCTTCCCTGAAGGAGGTGATAAGGATGGGGTGGCAGAAAGATAGGGAGGCACTGATGCTTCCAATGGAGAATAACACTCGTGGGGATTGGCTTCAAAATTTTTTGGCAAATGCAGCAGCAATTATGGCAACAACCGGAGTTGTGGCTGCAGCTATTCCTGCACTTTCTTTTCTCCGCAAAAACCAAAGATAGGTAATGACCATCAAATCAACCTTTAATTTTTGTACAGTTTTTCAATACTATCTCTTAATTCAACATTTTGATCATGATACCTTAATTACGTGTTAAATTTATCTCTAGCTTTAGCTCTTGATGTAATATAAATTTTTTTTGGCAAATAACACATGATTTTTATGTTAAAATTTTATAGAAGTGATAATATTTTTAAATTTTGAAGATAACACATCATCTAATAAGTATTTGCATGTGGTGTTTCAGATGACTGAATTAAAGATTGCAAATAAGGAGTTGGAAGGAATGATGAAATCTGTCAAAATTCGGGACATAAATGTATGAACAAAGCTTCTTTTACCCCCCCCCCCCCCCCACCCCCCACCCCCCATCAAATAGCTAATTACCTGAGGTTTCATACTAACTTTTAGAAAAATCTACAAAGTTTTTCACACTTTTAGATATTTCCACTAATATTTTATGTATCAACATATTCTAGATCTTGCACACTCTTCTTGTTCTGCATCTTGATCTGCAACGGTCCGGAGGACCACACCGCCCGGCCGCAGCCCCGCATCATTTGGCGGGGCAGCGGTCAGGCGGCGGTGATCAGCCCCGCTGCGGGAATTTCTAGAAATTTTTGGCGGATATCATCCGCACCGCACCTCCCGCGGTTGAGGTCGGGTGGCGCGGATGAAATTCGCCTCCGCCCGAACGCTGCGCCAAACTAGGACTTAGTGCAAGTCCTTTGACTCTCCTTTGTGAGTCTGACAGCGGGAGAAAGCTTTGGGATCAAGAACATTTTCCACCGAGGACCCCTGCCCTTCCATCGAGGTGAGAGCCTAGCAGCGGGAGAAAGCCTGAGACTTGGCTCCAGAGCAGCAACCATGTCCACCAAGGGCCCCTGCCCTGCCAGCTAGGTGAGAGCACGCCAGCGGGAGAGCTCGGGACTTAGCTCCAAAGCAACAACCATGTCCACCAAGGACCCCTGCCTTGCCAGCTAGATGGGAGCCTGACAGTGGGAGAAAGCTCGGGACTTAGCTCCAGAGCAACAACCATGTCCACCGATGACCCCTTCCCTGCAAGCTAGATGAGAGCCTGACAGCGGGAGAAAGCTCGAGACTTAGCTCTAGAACAAGAACATTGTCCACCGAGGACCCCTGCCCTCCCAGCTAGATGAAAGCCTGATAGCAAGAGAAAGCTCGAGACTTGGCTCCAAAGAAACAACACTATCCACCGAGGACCCCTGTCCTGCCAGCTAGGTGAGAGCCTGATAGCAGGACAAAGCTCAGGACTCAGCTCCAGAGCGAGAACACTGTCCACCGAGTACCCCTACCCTGTCAGCTAGGTGAGAGCCTTACAGCGGGAGAAAGCTCGGGACTTAGCTCCAAATCAGCAACACTGTCCACCGAGGACCCCTGCCCTGCCAGCTAGGTGAGAGCCTGACAGCGGGAGAAAGCTCGGGACTTTGCTCTAAAACAGCAATACAGTCCACCGAGGACCCCTGCCCTGCCAGCTAGGTGACAGCCTGATTGCGGGAGAAAGCTCGGGACTTAGCTCTAGAGCGAGAACATTGTCCACCAAGGACCCATGCCCTGCCAGCTAGGAGAGAGCCTGACAGCGGGTGAAATCTCGGGACTTAGGCCGACTTTCTCATCCATTCATACACTTCATTGCGAAAAATTAAAGTCAAGAAAATTCATATTAGAAAAAGGCGGGTTACGTACAGCATTCATGAGAAGAAGCACTTCACGTTGTCACCAAGAACTTAAGGCCCACCCATTCTGTCTTCCTGCCTCCTACTCGGGTGGCCTCTCCTTCACCTCCTCAGGGCTATCATCATAGTTTGATGTTGATCGGGGAGAGGGGGCCCCTGGCCCTGCCTCCATCCTGGAGGGTTGAATTGGCCCTACCCCCCTGGCAGTTGTCCACTCCAAGGAAACCTCTCCGCTAGCCTTGGTCTTTCCACTCCGGCTATCTCCACCCGAGCCAGTTGTTCGGCTCCTGACTCCCCCACTTGGGATTCTTCTGCTGTTGCTGCTGATGCTCCCTGCCGAGATTCAGCTCTCCTCACCTCTAGAACTCGGCCACCTCCTGGCCCCTTCTCCTCCACCGTGGCCAACTTGGCCAACTTCTTTGAGAACTCGGGGTTTGACGCCTCCCCGTCGACTTCCCTTGTCGCCCTCTCCATCAACTCCTCTTAGGAGAGAGGCGGCACCCTCTTCAGCTCAATCATGAAGAAACTAATGTAGCGTTACACGCGCGACACGAATATTATAGCCGTTACGGGTCTCTCTCGGTTCCACTAATTTTGCGGTTCGCACAGAAATTTTATTCTAACCACACGTTTGCGATTTTCGTTCCAATGCTAGCGTACGGGTAGCAAATCCGTTAGAGACCGGACAACGGTTATAGGCCGAGATCCGATCAAGCTAAAGGGACGAATATTCCGTCCGAACGAGCGGAGTTGTACCAAAAGAGATCTACCCAAAAAAATACGATTCGCAAGAAAAGGTAGATCTCTCCCAACAAAAAGAAACGAGGCCCGCCACGCCTACTCGAATTTAAATAGATCAAGATTTACGCAAAAATTCGTCGAGAAATCCACGATTATTTCAAGGCTATCAAGATTGCACGCCAACGTTTTCCACCACAAGAAATTATCAAGAGGGAAATAATCTCACTAATAGTAGAAAGTTTCGTTACCCCGCTCGGAGATAGATCGAGACGTTGATCTATGCCAAAATTTGATCGCCCTTCAACGGTTCCACCAGTAGCACGTCGATGGAGAGAAACTTTCCGTCTTCCTCGCGTCACGCCGGATCCAAGCCTTCGACGTCCAACCTTCTTGTAATGGTGCGGCCACAAGAGGGAGAGAGAAAAGGTGGTGGAGGGGTTGTCCGAATATTATGAGGGGGAGTTGGGCTAGTTGTGAGGGGGCGGCTACACTTGAGGACGGTGATGGCGTGGTGGGCGGCCGAAGTTGCGGGAGAGGAGGAAGAGGGGCGGCCGGCGGCCAAGAGGGAGAGGGAAAGGAGGGGGCTGCTCCTATTGACCGAAACCTAGGAGGAGAGGGAGAGGCTTTGGAGAGAAGGAAAATTAAGAGAGGGAGGTTTCTTAAAATGAAGAGATCTCAAATTATTTTCATCCAATTATATTCCAATAGTACCACCAAGGCCTATATATAGGCTAACAAAGCAACTTTGGCTACATGCAGCCCAAAGTTTGTAAACATAAATATAGTCCAAAATTTGGCTATGTGCAGCCCATAATAATGACAAATAATAAAAGTCCAAATGATAACTAGAAAAGGAAAACATAATAATTAATTAATACTTATAATATCATGATTATATGTATTAACTAATTATTCAAATGCCGCGGGCGGAGATTGTAGCGGCAATGGCGCTTGTCCTCATTCTTTTCACGGCGACGCGCGTCTTTGGTTGGAGCGGTGCAATCATCCGTAACCATGACGGTACTATCATCAAGTTGAGGGCCGTCGTCGTCATCAATCCTCCCCCGCTCGAAAGTACTCATCTCCGATGAGTGGCCCTGAAAGTACTGACGGAGAAGGTCTTCATCCAAACGAGCCATGTCCGCCTCCAGGAGCCATGAATCATCAGAAGCTGGACGATCGCGCCAACGAACCAAGTAGCGGTTAATATCCCCTTGAGGCGAGGAGAGCACTTCATCCCGAATAATCCTGTCAGGCAAAAAGGTGGTCCTGGGAAACCTTGGAAAGACATTAGTCAAAGAAGAAGAAAAATTTACTGCATCAACATCCAACATACCTCCAGTGGAGACCGATGTAGAGAGCGATCCAGGAACCAACTCACCCCCAAACCCAGTAGAAGTTGCAGTAGACCCAAACGGGCAGGAAGACAATTCAAGTGGTGGAGAAACATAAGGCGTTAAATCTGAAACATTGAAAACAGGGGAAATTCCCCAATCAGTGGGTAACTCTAATAAAAATGCGTTTTCTCCTAACCTCTTTAAGATTCGAAATGGACCGGCTCGCCGATTCGCTAACTTTTTTATGGTGCCCGAAGGCAACCGTTCAGGGATGAGACGCACCATAACCAAATCGCCAACTTTTAAGGGAGACACCCTCTTATGTACGTTAGCATCAGATTGATAAGTCGCATAATGTGTGGCTAGCGTGTCTTTAATGTGCTTATGCAAATGGTGGACATGCGAGGCAAACTCTTGTGCGAATTGACTTGATTTGTACGATGGGGGCAAAGGAATCAAGTCAAGTGGCACTGGCGCTTTATATCCGTGCACGATTTCATTTGGTGAAAGACCCGTGGACCTGTTTTTCGAATTGTTATAAGCTAGCTGAGCATGGGGAAGAATGAGGTCCCACGTACCATTGTGGTCGCCCATAAGACAACGAAGCAAACTACCCAAACTTCTATTTACCACTTCTGTTTGTCCATCCGTCTGGGGATGGTAGGCCGAAGAAAATAAAAGTTTGGTGCCCATAATTTTCCAAAGGGTCTTCCAAAAATAGCTAGTAAATTTTACGTCCCTATCAGTCACGATGGTCTTAGGAACGCCCCGATGGCCCACTACCTCCTTAAAAAATAATTTAGCAACATGTGACGCATCGCTTGTTTTACTACACGCAATAAAATAGGCCATTTTTGAAAAACGATCTACCACTACCAGAATTGAATCATGACGACGAAACGTGACGGGAAGGCCTAGAATAAAATCCATACTAATGTCTTCCCAGTGAATGGAGGGGATCGGAAGAGGGGTATAAAGTCCTGCGTTAGTTTTATTACCCTTAGCCAGTTGACACGTCCGACAACTACTAACGATTTTATTCACCGTCGACTTGAGACCCGGCCAATAGAACTTGTCCTCTAACAGAGCGATGGTCTTATCTCGACCAAAATGTCCACCCAACCCACCACTATGCAATTCCCAAACGATAAAGTGTCGTAGGGAGGAACGAGGAATACATAACTTCGCGTGATTAAATAAATAACCGTCTCGAATATAATAGGACGAGATTGTCGTGGGAGAGTCGTTTTGAGCGGAAAAGTATATTTCCTTGAAATCCTGGCAATTGACATACTCGTCCTTAATTCGATCAAACCCAATCACCTTAACCTCTAGCGTGGATAATAATAAGGAGACACGACTAAGAGCGTCGGCTACGCGGTTGAGAGTCCCCTTAAGGTGTTTGATAATGAATGTGTACTCCTGGAGATAGGAGACCCATTTGGCGTGCCTAGGACTAACCTTAGTTTGGGAGTTAATGAACCTCAACGCCTCATGATCGGACAAAATAACAAATTCCTTAGGAAGTAAATAATGTCGCCAATGTTGGAGGCATCTAATGACCGCATAAAATTCCCTGTCATAATTAGAATAATTCAGTTTCGGCCCCGCGAGCTTCTCACTAAAATTCGAATCGACAGTACGGAACTTGCCCTTATCCTTAAGTGTGAATGGAGGGGGTTGTCCTAAGATGGACTTGCCCTTATTCTTCTGATAAGTTCGACTCTTGGACTTGAAAGCATTGTGTTTTCAATATCCAACGCGGCGTTATACGTGGTGCTCAAATCAGTGTGACCGTAACGCAGAAGTTTACCCTGGATGTCAGGGTTGAGCCCCTTACGGAATCTCGATAGGGTGATCTCTGACATCTCCCTAACGTCGCACCTAACCATCATGTCCTTAAGAAGACTCATGTATTCAGAGACTGTTCTATTTCCTTGCTTAAGGGTTGCTAACTCATCAAACATCTGTGTCCGATGATAGGCGGGGACGTACTGATCCGTCAACATAGCTTTCATGGCTGCCCAACCAATTGGTGGTAAGCCACCATTTACCGCACCTAAACGTCGCTCCTCATTCAGCCAGAATACCTTAGCCCTACCCAGAAGCTTCATTCTCGCAACTCTAACCTTATTCTCGTCAGTCAGACTATACCACTCAAAATAACATTCTATCTCCATGACCCAGTCTAAGAAGACTTGGGGCTCTCCCAACCCATCGTAAGAAGGGGGTTTGACTCGAACTGCCCTAGTGAGATCAAACTCAAAGGGTTCACGGTGGTTGTGTAAAGGTGCACGTGGGACATGATCATTTTGACCATGATTATTCCTATCGTCACGTGGGGGAACAGCTTGATTTCGGAGAGCGGCTATGTTTAAGTTCACTTGGTTAAACATTTCCCTCATCTCCGTTATTTGGTCGTTGAACTCCTGGCGGAGATCAGTGATCGTTGTGGAACTGTGCCCCACATCCCGCTCGTCTGCCATTTGGGAGGTGGATGGGGTATATTCCGAGCCTAGCCTCGTGCGCATGCAAAAACACTGATTTTGGACAATAGAATTTATGAAGGTGGATTTTTTTTTTCTTGCCTAATAACTAGGATAAAATTAAAGAAGCTTTGATTTTTTTTCTTTTTTTTTTTTGGAAAAATTAAAATTTGAAATTTGAAAATTGAAATTTAAAATTTGAAATTTAAAATTTGAAATTTGAAATTTGATTGTTTTGGAAAAAAGTGAAATTTGAAATTGAAAAATTGGAAATTTGATTTTTTTTTTTGGAAAGAAAAAAAAATGGAATTTGAAATTTGAAATTTGAAATTTTTATTTTGAAATTTGACATAAAAAATAATTTTTTTTTTGTTGAAAAACTTTGTGCACGTGCGTGTCGACGTACTAAAATTAAATAGGATTGTGCCAATTAAGAAATCGACACAACCTCCCTCTGATACCAAATTGATGTAGCGTTACACGCGCGACACGAATATTATAGCCGTTACGGGTCTCTCTCGGTGTCCCACTAATTTTGCGGTTCGCACAGAAATTTTATTCTAACTACACGTTTGCGATTTTCGTTCCAATGCTAGCGTACGGGTAGCAAATCCGTTAGAGACCGGACAACGGTTATAGGCCGAGATCCGATCAAGCTAAAGGGACGAATATTCCGTCCGAACGAGCGGAGTTGTACCAAAAGAGATCTACCCAAAAAAATACGATTCGCAAGAAAAGGTAGATCTCTCCCAACAAAAAGAAACGAGGCCCGCCACGCCTACTCGAATTTAAATAGATCAAGATTTACGCAAAAATTCGTCGAGAAATCCACGATTATTTCAAGGCTATCAAGATTGCACGTCAACGTTTTCCACCACAAGAAATTATCAAGAGGGAAATAATCTCACTAATAGTAGAAAGTTTCGTTACCCCGCTCGGAGATAGATCGAGACGTTGATTTATGCCAAAATTTGATCGCCCTTCAACGGTTCCACCGGTAGCACGTCGATGGAGAGAAACTTTCCGTCTTCCTCGCGTCACGCCGGATCCAAGCCTTCGACGTCCAACCTTCTTGTAAAGGTGCGGCCACAAGAGGGAGAGAGAAAAGGTGGTGGAGGGGTTGTCCAAATATTATGAGGGGGAGTTGGGCTAGTTGTGAGGGGGCGGCTACACTTGAGGACGGTGATGGCGTGGTGGGCGGCCGAAGTTGCGGGAGAGGAGGAAGAGGGGGCGGCCGGCGGCCAAGAGGGAGAGGGAAAGGAGGGGGCTGCTCTTGTTGGCCGAAACCTAGGAGGAGAGGGAGAGGCTTTGGAGAGAAGGAAAATTAAGAGAGGGAGGTTTCTTAAAATGAAGAGATCTCAAATTATTTTCATCCAATTATATTCCAATAGTACCACCAAGGCCTATATATAGGCTAACAAAGCAACTTTGGCTACATGCAGCCCAAAGTTTGTAAACATAAATATAGTCCAAAATTTGGCTATGTGCAGCCCATAATAATGACAAATAATAAAAGTCCAAATGATAACTAGAAAAGGAAAACATAATAATTAATTAATACTTATAATATCATGATTATATGTATTAACTAATTATTCAAATACCGCGGGCGGAGATTGTAGCGGCGATGGCGCTTGTCCTCATTCTTGTCACGGCGACGCGCGTCTTTGGTTGGAGCGGTGCAATCATCCGTAACCATGACGGTACTATCATCAAGTTGAGGGCCGTCATCGTCATCAGAAACCCTGCTACAGACCCAAGGTGAAGGTTATCATCAGGGTGTTCCCTAGCATCTTCTGGACCTGGGTGACCTCCTCCTAGAACTTGTCCACGTAACTACCCAAGGTCTCGTTCACCCCCTGCTTGATGTGGAACAGGGACCCTGACTCCTTCCTCTTCTTGGAAGAAGTGAATCTCAGCATGAATCCCTGACATAGGTCCTCGAAACAGAAGATTGAGTTGGCCAGTAGCTGGTGGAACCACTCCCTCGCCTTTTTCTTGAAAGTGATGTCGAAGAGTCTACACTTGAAGGCATCCGACATCTGCCTTATCGAAACCACATCCTCAAACCATTGGATGTGCTGGACCAGATCATCCTTCTCGGTGTAATAGGACATCTCCGGCTCCTTGAACCCCTCCGGAACTGGAGCAAAAGAAACCAACTCGCTAAAGGGGCTGCCTCCCCCTATTGGGCGAGCCGGAGGTTCTCACACCCCCTTCTCGCTGAACCGGCCTCCACTCGCTGACTCGGGGAAGAGCACTCTCCCGGGGATATCATGCCCACTCCCCTCTACTACAACCTCCTTCCCTGCTCGTCGAGCTGGGGCGTCCTCGCCTAGAGCCGGGTCGACAGCGACCGGGGAAACTGGTGTCGAGCACTCGACACGCGCGTCGAGTGCGAACTTGAGGAGGCCAAGGACCTCCTGTCGGAACTCCTCGAACATACCCACTGTGGCGAGAGGGGGACGGGGTGGAGAGTCGGCCCTGACCGAACCTTGCCCTTCTCCCCAGTCATCGAGCCTGCTGAAGATTTTATGTGCTGACCACACTCCACGCTCACCACACCAAAAATGTTGAAACCAAAAATTCGGTCTCTATGGAATTCACCCTTTAGGAAGGGGTGATCACACACTTACTTCTCTCTCGCGAGCCAAATGACTAAGGAAAAAAGAACAGGGGACGGGCCCAAGGGCTCGGCGTGGAGGTCTCACCACACACCCGGAAGATCTTAGAGCGCTTCCCCTCCCTAGCCAAATGTCGAGCTAAGGATACCTCAAAAGCGCAAGAAGACTGGGGCACAAGTAAGCATACCTTCTGAGGTACCCCCTTGGGTCTATTTATAGATTTCTAAAAACGACCTGCAAATAACCAACCTTCGCTATTCCAAATAGCTATGTGCAACCCAACTGGGTCTGCCAACAGCGTAACTCCGTTATTCTAGAAGTCTATAGACAGACCAGCGGGGGTGAAATGGTAAAAACACATCACAAGAGGATGGGCCAGTGACCCTCTGGAACCTCCGCTCGCTGGGGGCGGCGAGTGCTTGATTGAGCTTGCACTCGACGCCTCTGCAAGCCATGGGCGAGTGCGGGCTCGGCCTGCCCCACTCGCTCGCTGCTTGCCAAGCCGCCCGGGGGCAAGTACGAGTCAATCTTCTCCACTCGCTCGCTGCTCGTCGAGCCCCCTAGGGCGAGTGCGAGCCGACCCGCTCCACCCACCCCTCAAACGATCCACCCCACTTGGACGAGCCAGACTGCTGGACTTTGGCCGATCTGGCTCCTGTCGACCACTACTCGCCGGATATGGGATTGTGCACGCGCGCCCCTAGCTGTCCGCGTGGACACCTGACTGCGCGCCCAGGAGGGGGCGCGCGGATAGATACTCGTGCAGACATTTTCGCGCGTGCACCCGCAGCAAAAGCCGCCTCAGGCCGCTCTCCCCGACGAGCACGCCCGTCGTGACCTCGCTCTAGCGCCTTACCTGAATTTGCGAGACGCCACCATCTTCCCTCTCCGGCCTTTCACCATTCTCCACCATCGTTGCACTCGCCTAGAGCTCCCAAGAGAAGAAATCCTCGTTCTTCACCCGTACCGGTCTTTGACACCGAGAATTTCGTGGGGCAATTGATGGGGATGAAGGAGTCGGGCTGCATATAGCCGTTTTCCCCCATGATCTCCACTAAATTAGTGGGATCATGGGTTTGACCACGCACTCGATTGCCACACCCGATCCCCAAACACATTTATCCCACTATGCATGACATTGGAACCACCAACGATGTCACCTCACCGACATCAGGCAGGCGGCATCATCCCCGGACAACGACCACCCCCTCTTGCCGCGCCGGTTTCCCCTCCCAGCCGCCAATGCGCGCCAAAGGTGGCGGGCAAAACGGCCATCCCTCCTTAGCCAAGCTGGCTGTCGGGTCGGCCGCCCCTCTTCGGACGCCGTCGCCCGGCCAAAGAGGCAGCAGAGCCGGCCTCCCCATTTCGGCTGCTGGCACGCGACCGAAGAGGCGGCCCGGGCGGCCGCCCCTCTTCGACCTCCAGCGCGCGGCCGAGGGAGCGGTCGAGCTGGCCGCCCAACTTCAGTCGTCGGCGCGCGGCCGAGGGAGCGGCCGAGCCGGCCGCCCCTCTTCGTCTGCCAGCGCGCGGCCGAGGAAGCGGCCGAGCTGGCCGCCCCTCTTCGGTCGCTTGCGCGCGACCGAGGAGGCGGCCGAGCCGGCCGCTCCTCCTTTCCGCCGCGGCTTGGCCGCCAGCCACTCTCTCGACCGTTGGCGGCGGTCCCCCTCCTCGCGGGAAAGTTCGTCGGCGAGTTCACCGACAAGTTCATCGAACGCCCGAGCGGGCGCGTCCCCGCCATCCGATATTCTCGGATCGTTCATCGTCGTTCGATTTACTTGTAACCACCCACTAACGCCCGGTTAGTGGGGGAATTTTATTTTTAAATTAATTGGTCTACGAGTAGCGAAATAAATGATCATAATGCGCACCCTTAAACTATAGGAAAAATATTAATTTGGGTGGTTATGGTGTGCGGATAGCCGCATAACCACCTCCTGGAGGCTATAAAAGGAGCTCCAAGCCTCCTCATTTTTCACCTATTTTCCTCTGAGTCTTCTTCCCACTCAGGTCAGAGCTCTGCCGGATTCCTCCTACGAGCCACGTTCAAGCCGCCTTCAAGCCACATTCCAGCCATCTTCGAGCCATGTTCAAGACACCTCTGAGCCATCCAACGAAGCCTATTCCGTTACTTCCTGGAAGTCCCTACTAGCATCATTCCGAGAGCTCCACTCCTGCGTCTAGCGCCATCGCGACTCCCAGAGACGTTCATCACCACCAAGTGTACTTTGTGCAAGACGCCGAGCGAGACGGTCTGTCGTCCGACGGGTGCAAAGTATTCTCTCACCTCCAAATTGTAACGAGGAGTGGTCTGTCGCCCTTGATTCAGCAAACCGATTGTAACCGCAAGCAAATATTAGACTTTAATCGGCGCAGTCCCGGTCACGTGGTTTTTTACCCGGTTGAGGGGTTTTTCCACGTTAAAACTTCGTGTGTACGATTGATCTATCTCATTGAGTGTGTGCGCGCTCGACCATTCCGAGAGCTAACGCGGTCCAGATTTTTCCGGTCCGACCGGAACGTCGAGTTAGACCGCAACACTTATCATATATTCTCACAACATATATATGACTATATAGATATACATATGTGTACATATACGAGTGACAGTGCATGGGTGGCCCTCCACTCCCCGCTCCACAGTACCCGGCCTGCGGCGGCGGGTTTCGCCCCCCACCCCCAGCAGTTCTTAATATTAATTTTTTATTATCATGCAATTTTTTTAATTATTTAAAATTATAAAAATGTTAAATATTATATTTATGTTTTTTTTTGTAAAATATTCCTAATGATATCATTTTTAACCTATTAATTTTTTTTTCCCAATATTATAGAGGAAAAAAAAGTTAAATAACTGCCACGGCAAAAAGTTAAATAGGAAAAAATGTTAATTATATCTCACGGTTGTCATATAATCACCCCGTGAGATTTTTTTAGGTGTTTGTTTTAGCTTAAGGGGCGCCCATATTTTGTTTTTTATTACAACAGTAACACTCAATCATTTTTTCCATTATAATGGGGTCGGCTATATGGACCCTTTGTTGTCATTGTGTCCTATCTTTTTGTTTTTTATTACAATTTAAAAAAAAATAGTGGGTTTAATTTTTTTTTTTTAACTGTGCATGGATTAGTACCGCATCGCCCACATATATAAGACGAATCTAGAGGAACTATGTTGTTCTGGGCTTGCAGGATTAAACTGGCTGGTTTTTTGGTTGATTAAACGGGCTTTCAGATGGTTCACGGCGTAAAAGTTTTAAGTATGTTGGCCGGTTTTCTGGCCTATGATGGGCTCAATGCGTGAGTCTTTTTTTCTCTGCAGGAAAAAAAATGGACAATCGATATCGATTTGAAGACTCACCATGTTACGTCGTGCAATCCATACTCGCGCGACAGTACCCGACCGGCGAAGGCAGGCTCCGCCCGCAACATATACATATACTCACTTAAATGACCGTAAAAAAATATAAATCAAGAATACAATTTTTATTTTGTAAAACAAATTATATTTTAACGTTAAAATATTAACCCTTCTATTATCATTCCTAACTAAACACAATAGGTTTAGGGTATTTAGTATTTTTATTTTTTTACCTTAATATTATAAATTTGTGTAATTACCTAAAAGAATATTGTCTTTATAATATACTAATATAAAGTTCTGTATAAATGTTTAATTATGAATACAACTATAAGAGCAATATAGAAATATTTGCACTGTTTCATCAAAAATTAATTTTGGTATAATAGTAGAGATAAAGAGAGAGATGTCAAGCACATACTCACATATGACTACTTGTGCACATGTTAGTTTATAGTCAATAAAATAAATACTCACAGATTGAGAAGATAAGAGTTAAATTTGAAAATATACACCCAAATGTGAGAGTAAGATTGAACATAATATATATATATATATATATATATATATATATATATATATATATATATATATATATATATATATATATATATATATATATATATATATATATATATATATATATATAGGGGGCACTGAATTTCCGCGCAGTGCTTTTTGGACAAAAAAACGCGCTCTTCGGAAAAATGAAAAAAACACTCTCTTAACAGCATTTTTAGAAAAAGTGCTCAACATGAAAGTTGTAGATCTCGACGAGATCTATAACTTTCATGTTGACCACTTTTTCTAAAAATGCTGTTTAGGGGGTCTATTTTCAAAAGGCGCAAAGGGGGTCCGCGCAAAAAAAAAATCGTAATATTTACCGGGCGGAACCCCCTTCGCGCCTTTTGAAAATAGACCCCCTAAACAGCATTTTTAGAAAAAGTGGTCAACATGAAAGTTGTAGATCTCGTCGAGATCTACAACTTTCATGTTGACCACTTTTTCTAAAAATGCTGTTAAGAGGGTGTTTTTTTCATTTTTTCGAGGAGCACGTTTTTTTGTCCAAAAAACACTGCGCGGAAATTCATTAATCTGATATATATATATATATATATATATATATATATATATATATATATATATATATATATATATATATATATATATATATATATATATATATATATATATATATATATATATATATATTACTCTAGTGCGGGCGTACGGGCGTACGGGCAAGGGTCAAGGAGGCTTCAAATCGAAAAGTGATCAACATGAAAGTTGTAGATCTCGGCGTTCCGAACAACTTTCATGTTGATCACTTTTTGATTTGGAGCCATCTTGAGCCTCGATTTGGGCCCCGAAATCTGGGGCGGCGGAACTGCTACAGTAAAGCGTCCGCCGCCCCAGATTTCGGGGCTCAAATCGAGGTCCAAGATGGCTCCAAATCAAAAAGTGATCAACATGAAAGTTGTTCGGATCACCGAGATCTACAACTTTCATGTTGATCACTTTTCGATTTGGAGCCTCCTTGACCCCCAAAACGCCTTGCCCGTACGCCCGCATTTAAGCATGCCCGCATTTGAGATCTCCCCATATATATATATATATATATATATATATAGATATAGATATACATACATATATATATATATATACATATCTATATATATGCATACATATATATATATATCTATGTACAAGTGACAGGCACGGGCCTTCGGCCCTGGGGGCATTCGGCGGGGGTGCGACAATCGGCGAGGTCCGACATTCGGCGGGGTGCGACATTCGGCGGGATGCGACATTCGTTGGCGGTGCAACATTTGTCGTGGGGACGACATTTGTCATGGGCGGCGATATTTGTTGTGGGCGGTGACATTTGTCGTGGGCGGCGACATTTGTCGTGGAAAGTACCCGCCCGCAACATATACATATGAGTACTCAAAATGACCATAAAAAAATATAAATCAAGAATAGAATTTTTATTTTGTAAAACAAATTATATTTTAACGTTAAAACATTAATCTTTTTTTTGTCATTTCTAGCTATAGGCCATAGGTTTAGGATATCTAGTATTTTTATTTTTTGTATTTAAATATTACAAAGTTTTGTAATTACCTAAAAAGATATTGACTTTATAATATATTAATGTAAAGTTATGTATATTTGTGTAATTATGAATACAACTTAAGGACAATATAGGGAGATTTGCAATATTTCACCAAAGATTAGTTTTCGTATAATAGTAGAGATATGTATATGTATATACTAATAGTATAAGCAAATTCACAGTTGCTATATTTCGTGCTGTCTGTTATATTGGGTGTTCCGAAATTATCCTTGCTCTCTATTATATATAAAAGTTAACATGAGGCCACCGCCGGCGGTGGAGATGCGGTAAATAATTTTGTAAGCTTGCTCTCTATTAGTCCCATATCGCAGAATCACATACAAAATTTGTATATGTATTATATCATGTTGATCTTTTCGAATTATTAGATTTAAATGGGGAAATGCATCTTTGTCGGCTTTGTTGTGAGTCAGCTCTAGGTGTCGGTTACGTGACCCGTCTCTACACCATGGGACGTCTTTGTGGGCCACACATGATTGGGCTAAAGCTGCAGTGACCGCTTTGGGCCCTACCACTGCGAAGATTGGCACGCCTTTGTGGGCCACACTTGATTGGGCTCAAGCTGCAGTGCCCGCTTTGGGCCCTACCCCTGCCAAGTCGCTTGTCATGTGGGCTCAACTAGGTAGGCTTTGTTGACCACACATTGGGCTCCGACTGCCCTTCGCCTCCTTTTTGACCCCTTGAACTGTGGCGTTGGCCCTTTTTTTTCATTTTTTGGAAATTTTTTTAACAAATAAATTTATTTGATTAGTTATTTAAATTACTTGAGTGCATAAATAGATTCATTGTAATTATACTATAGTAATTTAAACTATATATATATACAAGCAGTCATGCACAGGGGATCCCGTGTGGGGGCGACGACATTGGTCGGTGCAACGACATTGGTCGGTGCAACGACATTGGTCGGTGCAACGACATTGGTCAAGGGGAAGACATTGGTCGGGGGAGGCGACATTCATCAGGGGCGGCGACATTGGTCGGTGCAGCGACATTGGTCAAGGCGACGACATTGGTCTTGGGCAACGACATTGGTCGTGGCGACGACATTGGTCGTGGGCGCCGACATTGGTCGTGGGGCGACATTGATCGGCGGCGGCGACATTGGTCGGTGGGCGACATTGGTCGGTGGCGGCAACATTGGTCGGGGGCAGTGACATTGGTCGGGGGCGTCGACATTGGGAACGGACAATGACATTGGTCGTGGGCGGCGACATTGGTCGTGTGAGGCGACATTGGACGTGGGCGGCGACATTGGACGTGCGCGGCGACATTGGACGCGGGCGGCGACATTGGTCGGTGGCGGCGACATTGGTCGGTGGCGGCGACATTGGTCGGTGGCGGCGACATTGGTCGGTGCAACGACATTGGTCGGTGCAACGACATTGGTCGGTGCAACGACATTGGTCGGTGCAACGACATTGGTCAAGGGGAAGACATTGGTCGGGGGCGGCGACATTGGTCGGTGCAGCGACATTGGTCAAGGCGACGACATTGGTCTTGGGCGACGATATTGGTCGTGGGCGACGACATTGGTCGTGGGTGACGACATTGATAATGGGCGCCGACATTGGTCGTGGGGCGACATTGATCGGCGGAGGCGACATTGGTCGGTGGGCGACATTGGTCGGTGGCGGCAACATTGGTCGGGGGCAGCGACATTGGTCGGGGGCGTCGACATTGGGCACGGACAACGACATTGGTTGTGGGCGGCGACATTGGTCGTGGGCGGCGACATTGGATGTGGGCGGCGTCATTGGACGTGCGCGGCGACATTGGACGTGCGCGGCGACATTGGTCGGTGGCGGCGACATTGGTCGGTGGCGGCGACATTTGTCGGTGGCGGCGACATTGGTCGGTGGCGGCGACATTGGTCGGTGGCGGCGAGATTGGTCGGTGGCGGCGAGATTGGTCGCTGACGGCGACATTGGTCGATGACAGCGACATTGGTTGGGGGAGTCAACATTGATTACTCGGTCTGTCTGCACATTGGCACGCCTTTGTGGGCCATACTTGATTGGGCTCAAGCTGCAGTGCCCGCTTTGGGCCCTACCCCTGCCAAGTCGCTTGTCATGTGGGCTCAACTAGGTAGGCTTTGTTGGCCACACATTGGGCTCCGGCTGCCCTTGGCCCCTTGAACTGTGGCGTTGGCCCTTTTATTTCATATTTTGGAAATTTTTTTAACAAATAAATTTATTTGATTTGTTATTAAAATTACTTGAGTGCATAAATAGATTCACTGTAATTATACTATAGTAATTTAAACTATATATATATATATACAAGCAGTCATGCACAGGGAATCCCGTGTGGGGGCGACGACATTGGTCGGTGCAACGACATTGGTCGGTGCAACGACATTGGTCGGTGCAACGACATTGGTCGGTGCAACGACATTGGTCGGTGCAACGACATTGGTCGGTGCAACGACATTGGTCGGTGCAACGACATTGGTCGGTGCAACGACATTGGTCGGTGCAACGACATTGGTCGGTGCAACGACATTGGTCGGTGCAACGACATTGGTCGGTGCAACGACATTGGTCAAGGGGAAGACATTGGTCGGGGGCGGCGACATTCATCAGGGGCGGCAACATTGGTCGGTGCAGCGACATTGGTCAAGGCGACGACATTGGTCTTGGGCGACGACATTGGTCGTGGGCGACGACATTGGTCGTGGGAAGACATTGATCGACGGCGGCGACATGTGTCGGTGGGCGACATTGGTCGGTGGGCGACATTGGTCGGTGGCGGCAACATTGGTCGGGGGCAGCGACATTGGTCGGGGGCGTCGACATTGGGCACGGACAACGACATTGGTCGTGGGCGGCGACATTGGTCGTGTGAGGCGACATTGGACGTGGGCGGAGACATTGGACGTGCGCGGCGACATTGGACGTGCGCGGCGACATTGGACGTGCGCGGCGACATTGGACGTGCACGGCGACATTGGTCGGTGGCGGCGACATTGGTCGGTGGCGGCGACATTGGTCGGTGGCGGCGACATTGGTCGGTGGCGGCGACATTGGTCGGTGGCGGCGACATTGGTCGGTGGCGGCGAGATTGGTCGGTGGCAGCGACATTGGTTGATGATGGCGACATTGGTCGATGACGGCGACATTGGATGGGGGTGTCAACATTGATCGGGAGCGACAATATTGTTTAAAATAAATGAAAATTACTTTTCAAATTCAATTGGCTTAGAAATAAAAATGATGTAAACTTTTTGAAAAAAAAAATAAGCTATAACAAAAATTGCCTCTGAGGTTCTCACACAAACAAGGAGGCCCTCTGAGGTAACTGCAGCAATGAGATGTCACAAAGTTAGATGTTCATTCAGTTAGCATAAACGATTCCAGAAAATTAGATTGTAACCTACAATAATCAGTTAGTTGTAAACCTACAAAATAAAGTACCCAGAGTTAGATGTTAACTTACAAAAATGTTCAACGAAAGTTAGTTGCTAATTTTTGTACATAATTAGATGTTCATCAATGAATTTTTTGCTGGCGGCCAATCTTCCAGAAAAACAAAGCATAAGTGATACCAATAAAAATTGATATGAGGATTAGAGCTGTCACAGTTGCAGTTCGGTTCCGGTTCTATTAAAATCATGAACCGAACCACTAAATTAACAGTTCTTCAAATTAAAATCAAACATTATTTGGTTTGACCGGTTCCGGTTCTGATTCCGGTTCCAGCTTAATTTTTTTAACCGTCGTGTAAACAGTTCCGGTTACGGTTCAACAAGAACCAAAATCAAACCGTCCACTAACGGTTCAGTCTGATTCCATGCGGTTCGATCCGGTTCCAATCGGTTTCAACTAAAACCAAAATCAAAGCTGACATAATTAAATAAAAGCGGGCTGCAAATAGTAAAACTCAAAACAACATCGAAATAAAAATAATTATGTTGCGTACTTCTCGACGGTATTTTCCACGATCAGTAGGATAGTATCAATCGTCTTCTTACGTGTGTAGACTAACCACAATTTCTAATTTGCTTGCGCACGTCTCATCGGCATGCTCAACCGTAACAACCGGCTATAATTAGTTGTCTTTCACAATTACTAATAAATAGTAGTTGTATATCTTCTATATTTTTTTAATAAAATATTTCAAAAAAATATGTAAGTAAAATTGAAAAATATATTATATAACTGTACAAAAATAAAAAATGCACTGCAGAAATTGACTTCAAACCGCATCAATGTCAAACCATATCACACGGTTTTTATGCGGTGAAGTTTTGTTCGGTCCAAAATCAACCCCCTTTAGTGTGATTGCGGTTTGAGTTTAAAATGCCCCAGATTCACTCGTGATAGTAAGTATAAATATCATAGATAAATTATAAAATAATAACAATATAACAATAATAATAAACGGGTTGCGGTTCGGTTCTACTTCGGTTCGGTTCGGATCGGGTCTAAAAATCTTGAAACCGCTTAAGACCTGTATGTTGCGGATCCGGTTCCGGTTCCGGTCCGGATAATAAAATGTACGAATAACACTCGGACCAATGTTGTTCACGGTTCCAAAATTCAATCCGGAACCCGAATAATTTGTGAACGGTTCGGTCTGGTTCTTTGTGGTTCCGGTTCATTTCCTGTTCGATTTTCGGTTTTAAGTGACAGCTTTAATGATGATCATAATTTCAATTTACACTAACAAAAATTGATAAAACATATATATCTTAAATCACAAAATTCTGAGAACATATAAATCTGAAATCACAAAATTCTGAGAACATGTAAATCTGAAATCACAAAATTCTGAAATTATTAAAATCTGAAATCACAAAAAATAGTAAATATCAAACAATTTGCATGGAAGAGTTGCAACCACTCCTTATAGCTATCTAAACAACACATAAAAAGGGAAACTGTAATATTGTCTTTAGCTATGAGTTGTTGATAAGGAAAGCCATGATTTTGGTAGTTTAAGATGTACATGAATCCTTCAAAAATCATCTGAGAGCAGCAATAAGATATTGTAGAATCCTTCAAAATTGAAATCATATTAATCTGAAAATGAAGTTGAAATCATATTAATTTGAAATTGAAACCATAAGATATCCGAGAGCAGCTAAATTTCATTGCCTTGAAGTTAAAACTATATTAATATGAAATTGAAACCATAAGATATCTGAGAGAGACTTTGGCATTAGAAAATTGTTGGATCAAGCTTTGGTAATGAAAAATTGAAACCAAGAAAAGAAGAAGTCATTTTCAATATTGTAGAGAGATTCAAAACCAAGAAAAGAAGAACCCTTTAAAACAGAAACACAAAATAAGTATTTTAAAATCATATTAACCTTAAAGACACAAAATCCAATAATTAAGAAATTTTGATTATCCAAACTGCATGTTTCCTTGCTTTAGGTGCTTTTGCCACAAATTTTGATGTTTTTTTCACACTTTATCCACAATCTTAACAGTTATCAGAAAAAACCCCACACAAAATTTCACAAAAGCTTTCCTTATAAATTCTGACAAAGCTTGTGTTAAGAGAACACAACTAAGAAGATGTTATCAGAGAACATAAAATAAGGCATTTTCTTCTTAGCATGAAAAACCTGAGAATATAAAATCTTTATGTTCATTTCCTGAGAATTTTACGTTGCAAACATTTGCATCACATGTTTGAACCATTCGTTTTACCATTCTATAAATTTCTGATCATATAACTCCCCTCTCTGTTTTAGTTACAAAAAATTTTAAAATGCTTGATTTAGCTTTAAAATAATAAAATCTAAAGTTTTTTGATCTTGCAAAATCGGGATCATATGACTCCCCCTCTATGATTTAGTTATAAAAGCTGAAAGCTGAGAACAGAACAAAGCTGAGAACGCAAAATCGCAGAAATGAAGGAAGCTCGGGACTGTAAAGCTTGCCGGAATCGCAGAAATCGCAGAAATCCCTAAATCCTCACCCTTAACCTGAAAAAAGAGGGTTTTGATCCAAATAGTGAGAATATGATTACCTAGTTGAGCTCAAGCGTAGGGCAGCGTTAAGACAGCGGGAGGAAGGCGGAGGATGGGTTTGCAAGGGGGCGTGGCTGTAGCGACGGTTTCGAGTTGGAAAAGGTGCAGTCGGCAGTCGCTCTGTCGAGGAGGAAGGCCCAGTTTTTATGTTGAGGAGGGTGATTTAGACCCACGCGGCGGGAGTCAGTAAAGGACCAAAGGTGGCGTGTGGCAGTGGCTTATTGGGAGCAGCAAAATGAAATGAGCGGTAAAATCAAGCGGGAAAACCGAATGACGCATTACCCAATGAATTTTGAAACCAAGAGGCTTTTATGAGGATATTTTGGGTAAAGGAAAGTTACACCATGGCATGCAAATAATTAAAGAAAGGAGGAGCTTTTGCTGTGCACAGGAACAAAAGACCAAAGCACCATATAATGAAATGGGGAGTTAGGAGAAATGAGGGGGTATTTTAGGATTTAAATGTTACACCATGGAGTGTTTTCCTCTTCCCTTATATAATAAAGATACACACACACACATTCCCAGCTCGGGTTGAATATCATGTGAGCGAAACCTGTACGGTCAGTTGGCCGCGTTTTGAAACTTAAAAAGCTTAGTGCACGTATCACTGCTTGAGCATAGCATAGCTAATCTTTTTTTTATCTTTCTACCCGCCAGGGCTGCAGGCTTTGCCTGGTACCTGCCCTATAGTGGGTAGTTGGGCAGGATGGCAGCCCCCCCCCCCGGTCGGGGCTCACACCGGTCCGACTGAAACGGACTGAAAAATCGCTTTTTCGATTATACCCTCCCGCCTCGTCACAAGAAAGAAGCCGATCTCCCAGCTCTTCTTTTTCCGAGCTCCCTCCTTTTCCCGAGCTCCCTCCTTTTCCCGAGCACTATCATTTTCCCTCTCCCTCTCCCCTCTCCTTTTCCAGATCTCTCTCACACAGCTCTTCCAGCCCTCAGCAAACTCTAGCAAGAAGTCGATCATCGATCGCCTCCCGTCTTCTGTCTCTGGAAGGAAGGCGATCTCCGGCCGTTCATTGACCGCGTCCCCTCTTCCTCCGCCCCTTTCGAGTGCGACATTCTCAATGATCTTCGTGCTTTGGGAAAGAAGTAAAATAACCAATCGGTTTGCATTCCAAGAGCTGCTTCTCGCTGCTTCTTCCAACCGTGGATCGACGTTCCATCGTCTCGGGAAAGCGAGGATCAATGTCTTCTTTCCCAAGTTAGGAGTGTCCTCTGAAACTCTTTGCAAAGCTCAGGTATGCAAACTTAATCGACTACCGATTGTTCTCGCCATTGCTTCTTTGATGATTACCTCACTGTTTTTCTCCCTATTCCAGTCATGCTGAATTAATTTCCTTCAACTTTACTTAATTGTCATCAATTATCTGTCTTTCACATGTTTGATAAAATGCTTAAATGTGCCTTAATATTTTTGGCATTCTTTGCATCCAGAAGATTTTGATGTATGAAACTTGAGAATTGAGGTGAATGCTTTTTGGATTGATTAAAAATTAGGCATATGTTGTATATATATATTTCCTGTTATTGCAAAGGTCAAGTTTGTTTTTACATAGTGTGCTATCAACTAAAATTAAGGTTATAATTTCTCACCATTGGCTTGAATTTTGTGCTTTTCCTGGATTTTGAGATAGATTTAAGGAAGGGATGGATTGAGCTAGGCATTAATCTTGGTGATTGAGTGAATTTATTGTGTTTCTGTACTATTGTATGTATTGAGTAATTGTAGGCTTGTGGTGAGGATTTATTATAGTGTAGAATCAAGCCATTCGACACTACGCTCCAATTATAAGCATAAAATTCATATGCATTCGGAAGTAGAAATATCTTTCAATATGTTTGCTGGAAATCTAATTACTCAAAATTCTATTTTTTCTATAGGAAGAGGGATGACATTATGCATTAATACATGCATTATATGCAGCCAAACATATACATACTTATACCTATTCTCAGACACAAACATGCTTGAGCTCCTATGTACATTGATCTCTTATGCAAATGGTTCACTTTATTGGTTATAATTCCTAAGTTATTAAGCACCACTGAGACTCCATTTAGCGCGGCATTTTTACTCCAACGAGTTTGGTCAAAATTGCCAACGTCATAGAATGTATGTTTGGTATGACAATGGTTAAGACCATCGTCAAGAAAATAAAACTAATCTTGAACATAAAAGTGGATGAAGATCGGCTAAACCCCAAACGAAACAAGTTCTACTCATCGCCTGAGGATGAGGTTCTTCTATACACCACTTTATATCTATATATTTATTTTTTTCTCTCATCTCACTTATTATGTTTTTTGTCTTTGTTTTTTTAATATGCTCACATTTTGGGTCTGTCTAGAACTAGAAGTGGAGGGGAGGGTGCTAACCATTGATTCATGTGTTTATTTAAAATACTGGTAGTTAGGTGATTCTGCATTAATCAGAGGAACCGCCAACCCCGACGTCTAACACCGACGTCGAACGCCGTCCACAGGAACGCCAACACTGCTGACACCACTCTTCTGATCCCAAGAGTGCAATTCAATTCACTAAGACCAACTATGTCTTCATTTGATCACGAGGCGACAAGACGACGAGGAGGAGGCACGCGACGGCGGTGCCCGAGCGGCTCCAATCTCCTTTTCTCCCATCTCCGGCACATTCTTCTCCTTCTTTGTAATGAATCCATAATTTTTTTATTTAGTATATGCTGCTAGCCTTAATATGATCTAGATGGTATAAATCCATGTCTTCAAAGGACGTTGAACCCAAAATCTTTCTAATGTATTTGATTGAGCCGTTATCAGTTCATGATTGAGTCGTTTGTCAACAGGGCATGGCTTGATCGTTCCATGGAGATCAATCCGTCCTTGGCCGCAGTCGCCCATTGACATCCGTCGGGTATTTGGTAATCAATTTGTTCTAAAATCAAGATCAATTTAATTTTGGTGAGAAAAATTACTATACACTGGGAGGAACCCTCATTCGATTTCTTGTATATATTAATATATAAATTCTTCTTGTTTCAAATGTAATAATTAATCTTCCATCACGATAAAGTAGGCTTCAGTGGAACAGAAGAAAATAAACAATTGGATTGAGGAAAAAACTAACAGGATCCTAAAAAATCTCATTCCCGATGGCACAAGAAACGATTCAACTAGATTGATAACTTCATGACCAAAAGAGAATTTCTCTCTCTTGAATGGAAGCACCACACAAAGGCCCGTCATGAGTAGCAGAGAGGATCAATTCATTTCATCTCACCACGAATTCAAAGTTCTCAAACTTCCGTATAAGGAAGGAGGCGACCAAGATTCCAGAAGCTTCTCGATTGTGCTGTTTCTCCCAAATGAGAGGAATGACCTTCGTGATCTTATCAAAGTGGTCGCCTCATACATTCTGTTTGTGTTTTTTTCATTACAAATATGGAGCAGGTTCAATTGAAGAAGGCATTTTTTGGGAGAAAGTAGAAGGTTCAATTGAATAAGGCATTTTTTTGGGTTTTAATTGAACTAGTCATTTCTATCAGACAAAATGTAATATGGTAATTTTGCCTGCATTTTGACTTTGCATTAGTTATTCTTTACAGGATATTTGTCTTAAAATGTGTATTACTGTATTGTCATTTCCATTGGGTTTTTCCCTCTTAGACTAGTCTCAATAGTTTTCATTTTTTTGCATAATTTTATCAATTTGTTGTCGATCCATGTTGTTATGATAAATCTAATGATGAAGCTATGATGATGATTTTCTCACTTTCATCAAATAGAGGCAAAGAACTGATCAGGTTGATGTAGCTATTGCGACCAAGTTTGCAGCTTTGTCTTGGAAATTTGGTCTAGGAAGTGTTATCTCTGCTCTTAAAGCCTCTTTGTCTCACCTTGGGCTTTCATCAGTTGACCTATATCAACTTCAATGAACTGAAAGGCAAAGTTCCAGAAAATGGTATCTTCAAGAAATCAGATGAGTTCTTCCAGTCATTTATAATATACTGCTAGCTAACACAATTATTTTGCAGATAGCAATAGTTATCTTCCCTACGCCAGATGAGTAAGTCTCGAGCAGCTAAACGACTACAAGAGCGTTTTCTTTTTTTTGAACATTTTTTCACAGGTATTACAAGATCATCGAAGTCGATCATATGTTTTTAATAGTGAATCGCGGGAGAGCGGGAGTTCAGTTTAATCTTCTGTATGACAACATTTTTGAGCGTTGCAGAAAGCATGTGTTGAGGAAAACCACGCCGCCATTATAGCTCATCATTCAGCATCATGCTTGGCTGAAGATTAGGTTGTTTGAGAGTGTAGGTGTTTAAGATCAGGTTGTTGTAGAGAGATAGTTTAAGTTATTCTCATGTGCTTGTCTGCTTCATGATTTTGAGAGTGCCCTTTTTAGATTCAAGCACATTTTTGTTGCTGCAGGTGATTTGTATACATAATTTGTTTTCAATAAAAGACTACAAGAGCTTTATTATTGATTCATATATTTCATAACATTTGTGTATTGTTGTGGCTTTATTCAATTGTTGTACTTGGTATTGGTAGTGACTTTGAGCTCTGTTTGGCGCGGCTAGGGCTGCAAACGAATCGAGCTCGAGTCGAGCTCATTGAAAATAACAGCTTGAGCTCGATGAGCCTGGGTCGAATGCTGATCGGTCTAAGGGTTAGTGACAGTAATCAGTTTCCATTTTTGTTCCAATTTTGTTTTTTTAAAATGAAAGGAAATAGGGGATTTGATCTACAGTGAAGCCATGGTAAGATTGAGGGGTTAAATCTGTTCTATAGAGTATGGGCCCCAGAAGTGTTTTGTAATCTCTCTTTATATGCAACTATGTATTTATTTTCTTAATTGTTAAGCAATCTCATGCTACGGGCCTTATGAATTTAGTGGGTTTAAATCACTTTGTTAGTTTTTTTTAATAATTATGACAGAAAGGGCAGGAATAATAAATAATTGGTCCAAAAGTTAAATTGAGCTTGATTATAGTAGCTGAACATTCATTTTTGTTGTCAGAAATATAAATAACTAGAACAATAAAATCATCCCCGATTTCAACAGCAATGACGTTTAAGCCATTGGCATGGTATTGCAGCCGGCGGAGAATCGAAGGTGGGGGGTGCTTGTGGATAATGCACTTGGTGCATACACACCATGCCATATCATGACCGTGATGTCAGCATCTCCTATCTAGTTCTATTACTCCGTTTATAGAATTTGGAGTACAAAGAACGATTTTAGCGTTAAGAGATACCGGCTGAGGTCTTCTTATTACAATTACTTGCTAGGGATCTTTGTTTTTTATTGCACCACAGTGTCATTGATCAGGTTGTCTACGGGCTTATCAATTGCAAATTTAGATGGGCAGTCCAGTTTTGCTCCCTTTGAGGTTGGTATGATTAGTTTTTCTCCTGTTATTTACATTTTTTTCAAGTTTTCATGTTACCCTTATCAATTTAACCAAATAGCACAATTGCGTTCATTACCGCAATTTTCAACCACTACCCATCACCACTCAACTCCTGCGTTTCTAATTGCAATCGTTAAACATATCCAAAAAAAAACTGTGGATAAGAATGATGCGTTGATATCCCTCGATTTATAAGGGAATTAGTCTATTTTTACTGAGAAATAAAAACCGCACTTAAATAATCGCGCTCTCCTCCTTGCTTCCACCTCTCTCGCGACTGAGCCCTATGGTTTTCCTCGCCCTCTTTTTCTCCCTCCCTCCTTCTCTCTTCCCCCCCCCCCCCCTTCTTCTCCTCCCCCTCTTTTTCTTTCCCGTCCCTCCCCCCTCCCCCCTTTTTCCCCCTCATACCAGAGAGGAACCCGACCCCACCCCCCCCCCCCACCCCACACACACACACAATATTTGTAACAATCCAACTCACAATATCTGATGTATTGTTCGATTAATTTAGCCCCAGCCCATACAGATTTAAACCTTGCGGTTTACACTCTTCATAAGGTGGCCTGTGAGGACTTTTAAGAAGGTCATCAATCTCAACACTACTCTCACCAATACCTCATTGAACTATGAGGTTTCTAATAAAACTCCTCCACTTGCTCTAAAACTGCAAACCTAACATTTGGAGATCTAAAAAATTATTCAAGCTTATTTTTGATATGCACCTCATTCCATTTGAAATTCTGTAATTTTAAAAGTCTTCCAACAGCTGCGTTTGTTCAAGCATCACATCCCCAGGACACTCTTTGCCCTCATCAATTGTTGTCATCGGATTCCAAATATTACGTCCACCAACTTTCACATGATTTATCCCCGAACTACACATTGCTCAACAAGGGATCGGGATCTAATACAATTTGTAAGAATTCAACTCACAACATTTAAGGTATTATCCTATTTAATTCAACCCGACACTATCAGAGTTGAACCTCACAGTTTTACTATTTTTCTAAGGTGGCATACAAGTATTTGCTAGGATGTCACCCATCTCCGCGCTACTCTCTCATAGCTCACTTAACTATGGAGTTCCAAAAGAACTCCATCACTAAAAGCATATTTAATATTTGAGAGTTCAAATTATTATTTAAGGTTAATAATTGTTCCTTCAATTTTAATGTAAAATTCCAGTCATTCATGCACTTTCAAAGATGCTCTCGAAGATGTCGCTGTCCAGGCTTCATTCCCAAAGATGCTCTCAACCCTCAAAAGAACATTCTCACTAAATTCAAAATGTTATATGATTAACCTAATCAAGGGCTCCCCAATGTGTATTCACTTTAAGTGTGAATACCCGTGCGGCATCACAAAATAATTGCACATAATCATTCAAGATTAAAATTGTGTTCTGGACTCGAGATTCAAAAAAACGGACCAAAGATACACGATTGCGTAACTATATCTCAAGGCAGCATCATGACAATAAGATTTCCTTGATTGTATCCTGGCAGTGTAGAGATCATGCCGACAACGGTTTATAGTCTCATCAGGGGAGAGTTCCATGTAGACTTCAACTGAATGTCATAATGTTTGTCTATTCAACTACTTTAAATATGCCATTTGCAGTCGAGATTGATCGAGTTGGCATAGAGAAGCTGGAGCATTGTGCATAGCAACACTCCCACAATGTTGAGATTTATAGTTGTTATGTGTACTTAATTGGTTGAGCCTGTTGGATTATCATATTCATGTAGATTTTTTAACCATCTTACACGCCTAAGTTTTGCATTGTCTTGATCCTACTTCGAGAACTCATTGGGTTTAGTCAAGCAAAACAACCAAGTGTATACAAAAATCTAGGCTTCGTTTGGTGCGACATTTTTGCTCTGATGAGATTGGACAAAAACGCCGCTAGCATAGAATGTATGTTTGGTGTGACAACAGTTACAACCACCACCAAGAAAATAAAATTAGTTTTGAACATAAAAGTGGATGAAGTTCTTTAGGTGAGATCGGGTGTTCACGAACGGTGGTTCATAACCACCGCATTCATGACTGCCACTACCACGGAGCCCTAGTTTCCTTCCCTGTCTAAATTATCTCGAGGTACTTAAAAGAGTCCAACTTAATTGTTATAGTTATCTTTCAACATCCAATAACAATATTCAAGCAGCTTCGGCTTTGTTCAAGTTCCTTCCGTTTTGAAGGTGTAGACAAATACAGGATAATTGATAAAACATATGTGGGTGGGGAAATCTAACACCAAGATAAAATTTCCCATAGAAAGAAGGTGATTAGAAAGACTAAGTTAAATTGATAATATTATCTAAAATGATCAATCTCTACATGCAGTTTGTGATGCCCAGAATAACTCAATATGGATTAAATCCATCAGCAGTAATCATTTAGGTGATCAGTTCAATGAAATCAAGGGAGGAGGGGAGGGGGGAAGGGTCAATTTGGGTGTGTTGTGAAGACAGATTAACCAACTAATTTCTCCATTTTTTACCTTATTCAAGCAAGAATCATGTATTTCATAATTTCAATCCCTGACATGTAATTAGAGTTAGGACAGTCTTAGATTCTTTTAGAAGGTCTGTTAATTCGTATGGAATGAAAATTCTAGAACTTTCTAAGAAAATTTCAAGAAGTTGTCATGCACTGGGATACTTGTTGTTTGTATTCATGCTCATAGAAGGGCCATCTTATACATAAACTTTTGGTAAAATAACATAGCTTGACTCAGCCCTGCAACTTGATTGTTTCTTCCTAAGTTCCTATACTTCTTTTACTCATTTACTTGCTTTGATTAGCAAGTATAAAAGGTTTAAGTTCTATGAGAAAACAAACAGCATTGATGTTTGTAAAGCCCAAGTGTCATTACAAAAACAAATATTTCAAAAAAGGGCAAAAACCATACCATTGATGTTCGACATTGTGGCCTACCTCCTTTTTGGCCCAACCCAAGTGTCCAAAAATCACAAGTCCATGGCTCTCGATGTCAAAAATGGCTGACAAATCACATTACGGTCAACCTGACCTACACATTCAATCACATTATGGTCTATTTTCCATTTGCATGATCCTGGGATTTACAATTTGATAAAAGGGAATTAAACAAACTAGCACACAATCAACTTTACTGATCAGTATAATAGGAACCACAGAAATTCATAATTTCAGAAGCACTGAAAAAGTAAGGGCTCACAATGCAGAGATGGAGAGAGTGAGAGATGCATAGAGAGATCATCTTCAACAAGTCAACATGAATTTTATTAGAAGTACAATACTAATTGCTCTGCTTGCTCGTTGAAAATAACATTTCTAATACAAAAACTTGCCTGCAGAAGCAGAACGATAAACATTTGGGAGCTCTGGCATCCTTTGTTGAAAAGAGAAAATGTACTTGTTAAGAAAATTCCTCTCAGAAATTGATACAAAATTATAGAAACCTATTTTTTTCTTCAAAAGACCCCTTTCCATGATAAGTTGCATAACATAATTCCTTGGAATCAATCTTTTAGTCATGCTAAGGCCTACGATAGTAGGATGCCTGCTCACATAGGAGAGCTCACAACCTGCTTCCTTCACTAAGAAATCAACCTTCTCACACAAATTCTTGGCAGAGAGACGCAAAATTAGAGGTTGCTTTATAATTGCAGAGAGTTCAGATTGTGAAAATCCCAAGGAACCCAGCAACTTGATCTTGGCATCAAACGTGTCTATGCTGACTCCACATAAACAACAGAATGTATGGTAAAACATTCCTGATCCGTGCGGCACGCCCAACTCATTGACTCTTTTAGCAATAGATTTAAGGGATTTGGGAGCCCTGCCAACGACTCTTCTTCCATTAATCAGCAGAGAGACGATCCTTTCATTAGAAAACTGGCATTCCCTCAAAAAAGCGATATTGGGCTTGATTGTCTTCTCCAGGCTAGAAGCTAGAAGGCATATGTCTTTTGAAATGGCTTTTACGATGTCATCCTTGGAATCAAAGAAGGTATTGAATAACTCAATCCTGGGACGCACATTGCAATAACTCAGGTATTTGAGGGCAAGAGGGTTAGCAGCGATGAGTTTGGTGATTTGGGTGTCGGAGAAACCTAGATCTCTCAAAACGTCGAACTTTGGCTTCAGGGTGGAATCAACTTTGGCACATAGGACTCTAGGGTGAGTGCGTGAGATCTTTTTGATGTCTGCGTCAGTAAAACCGTTCTTTCGGAAGAATTCTAGCACGGAATCCGGATTCGAAGGGGATTTGATGTGGGTTAAGGACTTGGAACATTTGTCGGCCTCCGGCGAGGATAAACCAAGTGAGTCGATTAGGTATTTGACGATGAACGGGGTTTTGGGAGATGGGTCGTCGGCTTTAGAAGTGAAAAGACGGAGGGGAGTTAGGAGGTTGGAAGGGGGGAGGAGGATGGAGACCTTACTTGTTCCTGAGAGAAAGCCGAGAAGGAGAGAGGAGTTCTTACGAACCAGGATCATTTGTGTCTGCGGCAGAGAAACAACGGCAGGTTTCAGGGGATTCAAATAGGAGGAGCCGAGGAGAAGCGGCGGTACACCCACTTTCCCCAATTTTCTCGTCCGGCCGTCCCCTGTGAAGAAACCCTAAGGGGCCGTTCGTTTGCAACGTTTTCATTTTTGGTTTTCGTTTTGCTTTAAAATGAAAAATCAAGTGTTTTCGTTTTTGGGTAAAACAAATACTTCTGTTCGTATGCAACATGGTTTTCAAGTTCGTTTTGAGGCAAAACAAAAACTCATGTTCGTTTGCACATGATTTCCAATTTGAGCTACGAGTTCATGGTACTCGGATTTCAAAATTAGAGGTAGATATACGCAAGCATGAACGAATCGGCCATGGATTTACACAAGCATGGGTAGGGAAGAATCTACTTAAATCACACTTTTGAACTGTTAATTTTTGTGTCTAAATACTTGGGAAACGGAGCAAATTTCTCAACGGGCCAAATATCACGAGTAAAAAGAAAACAAAAATCCTGCACGATGACAGCACAAAGGCAACAAAACAAACAACTGGTGAGAAACAGGGAGCTGTTGTTCCTATTGAGAAGAAGAGCCGGTCAGCGGGGAAGGTGAAGCGGCCAAACCTCCGACGAATAGTTTGCCATTAGAGGACTGTGGCGAAGAAGTGCAGAAGAAGCTCGTCCTGAGGGGTGGATATGGCTGGTCGGAGGAATTTCACGGGGCGGGAGGGTTTCCGCAGCTTTTTCGCGGGAAGGAGGCGGACCTTTCCCAAAACGCGTGAAAACGGAGGAGAATAGGTATGTTTTGAGAGAGGGGGGTTTAATGAAGGAGTGAAAACGTGGCGTTTTGAGTCAAAACGAAAACGGGGCAAAACATAGCCAAACGAACAACAACATTGGGACTGCGAAAACTCAAAACGAAAACGGGCTATGAAAACGGTGCAAACGAACGGGCCCTAAGTCCCTAATTATATCAAATGAAGAAGATTTATAGGGCACTAATAAGAATGCACACGGCTACTTGTTTTCCTGAGGCTGTGTTTGATGCAACGTTTTGAGAGCGGCACATTGCTGATTTATAATCCCTGGCATCAAACAAAAATTTACATCCCTCTATTCGCATCGCCACTGTAGTGAATCGCGGAAATATCATGATTCCGAGTGGTGATATTTTCTCACGGCTCCAGAATGCGGCAGCGAACAGCAAGGTCCTCGCATGGCTCCATCGCAAGGCCCTCACTTCCTTCCATTTGTCCAACGCAGAATCATTGGTGGCCGGAAAAGCATTTGCTGCAGTCACTCTCAAACGCATGAACAGGTAGAGAGCGGACGAAGGGCTTGATTCGTCGGCGGCAGTGCAGTAACGCACAAAAGAGAGGTTTGGCGTCTATTAGGGTTCACGGCTTGATTCACCTGCGGCAGTGCAGTAACACACGGAAAAGGAGTTTGTCATCGATTAAGATTCACGGGTTGTTAGCTTCATCCGCCTGCAATCTTTCTCCATTAACCCTTCGACAGCGAACAACGATCAAATTGAAGGACACCAGTCCCATCTGGAACGAAACCATCGTCTTCAACCTCCATCCGGTCTGGAACCAAACCCTCATCTTCAACCTCAATCCCGTCTGGAAGGAAATCTCACTACAAACGTTGCTCTTTCAAATAGTTTCACAGATTCTTCCACCACTCTACAAAACAACTGATCATTCCACCATTACTTCTCCAGTCGTCCCATGGCGTCAAACAGAGCTTAAATCTAATCAGATTATTCACACACACACGAGTGATAGACACAACAACGCATCTACAGTTAACCATGGTAGTACGTGATTGTGACTGTTGAAACCGGGAACCGGCTTCAATGGAGTTCGAACCCTTGGAGAAGGGGTGACCGCACACTTACTTCTCCTAGCAAGCTGGATTGACCGAAGACTTAGGACTCAAAACTTACCGAAGGCTCCAGCACGGAGGTCGCACCACACACCCGGAAGATTTTAGAGTGCTTCCCCTCCTTAGCCTGTGGTGAGCTAATGACACCTCAGAAAACGCAAGAAAATCTTGGAATTCGAGAACTGGAAAGTTTGCCTTCTGAGGAATCCCTTTTGGGTCTATTTATAGATTTCTAGGCATGACCTGCAAATAGCTCAACTCTGCTGTTCTAAATGGTTATATGCAGCCAAAATGAGGTCTGCCAACAGTGAAACTCCGTTGTTCTGAGAAGCTAAGTGCAAACCTAATCACATTTGGCAGAACAAATCATATTAATCACAAGATATCTGCACCCCACTCACAAGGGGAATCAGGGCCAACTTGTCATCAAAAGGGCGGACGCGGCCTGGCTCTCGCAGCTCACCTCTCTCTTTAGGCGAGCGCGAGTTGGGCTCCTGCGACTCACATGCCCCTCGCACGAAGGCGGAACGACGATCTCGGTCGGATGGTCACTTAGGCGAGCGCGGGCTGGTCGAGCTGGCTCGCTCGCCCTGCCTGCCTGGAGCGGGCCTGCTGTCCTGGCTCGCTCGCCTGCCTAACGGACCCACTCGGCGAACACTGGGTTGTACACAATCCCCTCTCTTTTTGAGCTTTGCAAAGCTCAGAAAGAATCATCCAACCCAATGTGCTCGGTGAGTGCTTGCTGTGCTGGAGAGACTCTTTTGGTGGGTCTCACCTTCTTACTATAAATACACCACCATGCTCAAGGGAAAACCCCCCATCCTTCTGCTTCTCTTTTTTCTCTACAAACTAATGTAGCTGAGCGATGCCCATATCAGAAGAAATGCATGCTCGCCTAGCGACCACGAGGGAGGGAACGTGGACGCAAGTCATTGATGCTGCCCCTTGGCTGGCGCGAGGGTCGCTTAGTCCTGTCTTTAGGTCGAAGAAGGCAAAAATGATCAGGCGGTCTCCCCTGAACGACGCATATGCATCCAGTTCGGCGGCCAGTGTCGAGGCCACCCATGAGGTACGCGGGCTGGTTACCTAATGTCGCTGTTATTCCAATTTTGACTTCTCCTTCGTAGGAGGCGCCTCGCAAGGACAGAGGCGGGGGAATGGAGCTGAGGCACTCCTCCCCGCGAGGTACCGAGCGGGTCGCCAGCCCCTCGGCCTCGGGACATGCCCTTCCCACTGGCCTAGCCGCTCCTCTAGCGACTACTAGTGAGTCGACTCTTTTCCTGCTTTACTGCTTGTTCTCTCCTTACCTGATCCCTTGCTGCTGTTTCCATCCCAGGGTCTACCGACCTGCCCCGGCAGGTTCCTCCGTTGCCAACCCTCCCCGGGCTAGGAAAATCGTTTGTGGCTCTTGAAGGTGAGCTCTTTCAGGGCCGGCCAGGGACTTCCCACCCGCATACCAACGCTGGGGATGCGTTGACCCCGGGTGAGTTTGTGTTCGCTTGCTTGTGACTGCCTACCTGCTTTTCTCTGACCTTTATTTCTACAGGTTTCAATGTTATCTCGGCATCTGATGTTGATATCAGCGAGGGCTACTCGCCTCCCCTTCCGCGGACCGCATCTCGGGATATTTGGACGACCCGCAGGATGCCGAGGAGATGAAGAGGCGGGTGACCCGGTTGTTCCAGAAGCACTCCTTGATGCTGCAAGAGGTCTGCAAGAGGGTGGATGAAGATAAGGCGGTGGCGGAGGAGCGCTTCGGGGTTATGGAGGGAGTGAGGAGCCCAGAAAACGGCGACGGGACAACTTCGCCGAATGTACACATTATGCGAGCAGAGGAGAGACTCAGGCACACCACGAAGAAGGTCGACTTGGCCCAGCGGGAACTGCTGGCGGTTTGCGAGTATTACTACTCTCGCCTACCGCCCCGTTTCGGGGTGTGAGGGAGGGGCAGGTGGAAGTGGATTCAATACTGAACCACCCACCCCTTCCTCGTCATCGGTCTGTAGGCTCGGGTCACACCTGTCTCTAGGATCGATTCGCGCGTCATAACTATGATCTTTATTGTTTTCTTTTTCGAAGTACTGATACGGTCTATGACAAGTGTACCGATCGCTGTCAAGTAATAAATTTTTGAATAACTTCCCCGAATGTCGATCTCTAAGGAATGCAGGTTGGGTATCGTGATAGCATCGCATGAAGATCGCTACTAAGAGTAAAACGAAATAACAAGGGGGTTTTGTTTTTGATTCCTAAAGCTATCAAAACAAAAGAAAACTAATGCGGGTCGAAAGCACCGCTTCGCTTCGCGAGGGAATGAGTGCAGGCCGCTATGCCTTATTTTGTTAGGCGGATGGACGGATCACAAATGCGGAAAGTGAGGGTCGCAATCACCTCTTCGACTACCAACACTAGCCTTTGCTAGTGTGGTTCTAGTGCTCGAGTGGATGGATGTGGATGGAGGCGAGTGCTACACAGCTAACAATGAAGAATGCAACTAGTCAAAACAAACTTCAATCATAGACAAATAAAGTAAGTTCAAGTTCATTACAAACTAAAGATTACACTTCACTATGATAAAAAGTGTAGAGTAAACCGATAGGAGGGAAGCATAGTCGTGTTTCTTGGCCGGAGCGGTGGGTTGTCAATCCACTTCTCGACTTAGACCGTTAGTTGCTTCCAGAGGTAAATGGGTTGTCAATCCACTTGTTTCCTCCGTCTTCTTCCCTTTCCTGCAATCTCTTCTCCCATTTGCCCAAATGAGATGCACGGAAGAGTCTTCTTGCAAGATGGTGGTGGTCGGAAGCTCTCCAAAGAGTTGAAAATGGCTTCAGATCGCTGGAGAAAGCTTCCCGGAGGATGGAGATGAGTGGAGGACCTGTGGGGGTGGAAAACAGCACTTGACGCGCAGCAGCAAAGTGGAAAATGGTAGGGCGTTGACCTAAATCGTGAAGCACGAACTTAAATACAATAGCAGAATTTCAGAGCGCACAATCAGTGGTGCACGACTTGTGGTCGTGCACATTGATGATTGATGATCGTGGCTCTGTTCTAGATAAACCTGCAACAGATAGAAAAAAATAATATATATGTGCACGATCAGTGGCGCACGACCGATGGTCTTGCTTACTGGATCCCATGATCATGTGATTAGAAAAGACAGAAGTCAAGAAAAATTGGTATAACGCCACGAATAGTGGCGCATGACCGGTGGTCATGCGCACTATGTCCAATGCTCGTGCGAATTCCCCAGACAGAACTTGAAAAAGTGGAGAATAGTGCGCACGATCAGCGACTCACGACCAGTGGTCGTTCACTATAGGTCCAATGATCGTGCACAGTGTTCTTGGACTGTTTGGGAATTTGATGAGCAGGTCGCGCACGACTAGTGGTCGTGTGCTAAGGAGTCCACTAATCGCGTGCGTGTAAAAACGCACGACCAGTGGCTCTTAGGCAGGAAACTGATGTAGGGTGGGTCCGTGACCCGTGCTCGATTACGCTAATGGAAACTATCGTCACAGAACATAAAAAGGATAGGAGAGCTCCGACCAAAAGCGAGCGAAAAGGGGTCGGGTTGTCTCCCAAATCCGAATGATAAAATCAATATAGAAGATTCAAGACGGACTCGATACAATGTCCTTAGGACCTACCTCTCCAACAAGCACACAACTCACCGTAAGCTGGACTCGATATAACGTTCTTAAGACCTACCTCTCCAACAAGCACACAACTCACCGCACCTACACAAGCACCTATTTTATCACTTAAGCTGTTTCAAACGCAGCAATCATTTTATTTCGGAGCAACGACAAACTTAAAATGGCAGTCGAGTTCCAGTTGAGATTAACTCCCTTGTTAACACAAAGTGTACCAATCTTGGAGAACAAGTCAAGGCTAGGCCAAGTCTTGCTCCCGCAACGGATCTTCCCGATCCGAAATACAAGAGATTCAATAGCAACGAAATCGAATCAGATTTTGCAAGCGATGTATTTAAAAACCGCGGAAAAGACGGTTCGCAAAAACCTCCACAAACTCAAAGCAAGAATCACTAAGAGAGGAAGAGATTACCCAACCAAGAACATTAATCACACAAGATATGGTGGGAGATTCACTCTCTCAACGGAACCACCGGCTTCACACCGAATGGGGCTGCAACCTTCTTCCTTGGAGTCGCACCGAAGGAAGCCATGACGGAGTCACACCGCACGAGATGGAGGTAGCAAAGGGGAGGCTTCACACCAAAGGGGCGGCGGCGGCAAGGGAGAACCCTCTTGGCTGAAATTCACACAAGGGAATAAGGTTTCTTCTTCAATGATAAAATCCTCATAAAAGCCTCCTTATATAGGAGTTACAACAAGCCCTTAAAAAGCCATGATGGAGATGTAATCTCATCCATCTGTATGGTTAAATACACACCACAAATATAAAGTGTCCAAAATTAAAAATACATAACATTTATGAATATAAAATTATCATCCAAACATGGAATAATTTTATATTCATCAATATAAAATAAAAGTGCGTGCAATAAGATAATTAATTCTTCGCAGTGGATTTAGCATGCCACGGGCAGAGGTTGTAACGCGGTCTTCCTTCAGCATCATCATGACACCTAAGATCTTTGTGTTGTTGTGCCTCGGCAACCGGGTTATCATCAAGTAGTGGTGGAGGTGGCGGAGGGGCCGCGACATCAATCCTCTCCCACTCAAAATCACATATCTTTGATGTGTGGTCCGAGAGGTAGCGGCGGATAAGCTCGACATCCAAACGTTGAAGCTCTGTCGAGAGTACCCACGAGTCGTCTGAAGGGGCGGTCACACCAACGGATGAGGAAGCGGTAGGTAGCATCATCAGGAGTAGTAAGTGGCTCAGCAACAAGTATCATATCTGGAGTGAGAAATGTCTTAGGAAACCTGGGAAACATGTCAGCAGTAGGAAGAAAAGAAGGCAACGTACCATCCGATGTTATACCTGCGGGGACCGAAAGAGAGAGATCATCCAAACTACCACTCCCCAACCCATTAGAAATTTTAGTGGAGGGAGAAGACGACAAAGAATTCAACTCAGGTGGAGGCGAAACAAACGGCGTCAAATCCGAGACATTAAAAATAGGGGAGATACCCCAATAAGTTGGCAAATCCAACCCGAAAGCGTTGTCACCTAGTTTCTTTATAATCCGAAAAGGGCCGGCACGCTTTGGTGCCAACTTTTTAACGGTGCCATATGACAAATGTTCGGGAACTAACCAGACTAGAACCAAATCACCGACTTTAAAGTGCGACACCCTCCTATGTAGATTAGCGTGCGTTTGATAAGACTCGTATTGAGAAGTCAAGGTAGCTCGTATACGTGCATGTAGGTCATGAATATGTTGGGCGAAGGATTGTGCAAACTGACTTATCTTGTATGTTGGGGGCAACGGAACCAAGTCAAGAGGCACATGGGCCTTGTACCCGTGAACAATCTCGTTTGGAGATAGACCGGTGGACCGATTTTTTAAATTATTATAGGCCAACTGGGTGTGGGGAAGAAGAAGATCCCACGTACCTTTGTGATCGCTCACTAGGCACCTAAGAAGGCTTCCTAAGCTCCGATTGACCACCTCCGTCTGCCCATCAGTCTGAGGGTGATAGGCGGAGGAAAACAATAACTTGGTACCCATTAAGACCCAAAGTGTTTTCCAGAAATAGCTCGTATACTTAACATCTCTATCCGAGACTATTGTCTTCGGCACTCCCCGGTGACTAACTACTTTTTTAAAAAATAATTTTGCAATATGAGATGCATCGTTGGATCTAGCGCACGGAATAAAGTATGCCATTTTAGAGAACCTATCCACAACTACAAGAATTGAATCGTGATGACGAAAAGTAGTGGGTAGGCCTAAGACAAAGTCCATGTTATCATCTTCCCATGGTATAGAAGGTATAGGAAACGGTGTATATAATCTGACGTTGGTTTTGGTGCCCTTGGATACTTGACAAGTACGACAACTACTCACCACCCGTCCCACCATTGCCTTAAGTTTTAGCCAATAGAATTTTTCCTCAACTAACGTAATGGTTTTATACCTACCGAAGTGACCATTCAACCCTCCGCTATGCAGTTCCCAGATGATATGGAGGCGTAACGATGACTGCGGAATACACAACTTCCCATGTCTAAATAGATAGTCATCCTTAATGACGAATGCAGATATAACCGTGGGGGAGCTATCTTGGGCAGACAAATATGCGTCCTGAAAATCTGGGCATGTGGCGTACTCATCCTTGATTCGCTCGAATCCTACCACGTTAACCTCCATAGTGGTGAGTAACAGGGTTAGGCGACTAAGAGCATCCGCGACTCGATTGTCAGCTCCCTTAAGGTGTTTGAGATTAAAAGTGTAACCCTGTAGGAAAGATACCCACTTAGCGTAACGCGGGCTGATTTTATGCTGGTCATTAATGAACCGCAATGCTTCGTGATCGGAGAGAATCACAAACTCCTTAGAGAGGAGATAGTGCCTCCAATGGTGCAAACATCTAATGACGACATACAACTCCCTATCGTAATTTGAGTAATTCAATTTGGCGCCCGCTAACTTCTCACTAAAATAACTCACAGGGTTTCCTTACTGACTCAATACACCTCCTATTCCCACGCCAGAAGCGTCACACGTAATCTCAAAGACCTTTGTGAAGTCAGGTAGATGTAAGACAGGTGCCTCAATCATAAGTTCCTTAATGCGCTGGAAATCAATAGTGGCGGACAACCATTGTACCTGCAACAACAACAACAGAGCCACCAAGACGGGTGTACTATAGTATCCAAACATAGCAAAACACCAAGTAGGGAACAAGAAAAATAACCAAGAAAATCACACTGAAAGTGGGCCAAAAGTGCACTTATCATGGAATGGACATAATAACAAATATGAATAGATATGACTCTAAAGTGTAGTGCATCAATGAGAAAACTAACCCAGATGAGTCCAAAAATATGCGTATAACTCGGACTTATCACACCCCCAGACTTAAATATTTGCTCGTCCTGAACAAATCGTTCACTCCGTGGACTAGAAAATAGTTAGCTGGCTTAGTAATTTCCGGATACAGTATTGAGAGAAATCAAGTATATCATGGGCATAGAGAATATAATAAATGAACTTTTTAACTATATTGCAGAATGTATACTCTTCAACAAGTGTAAATAAATATTGTATCTACTCAAAATTGGTATTCTGGAGAATCGTTCGGTCTTATGTAGGAAAAAAGTAGGCAGGTCACTAAGGTGAGCTTTGCCAAAGACCGGGGCTCACGATCACCTCCAAAGGAATCCACCAATGTCGGTGACGATATGCTTGCCCATTCAGACTCTCTCCACGGTGCTAGTCCTATTCAAGCTTGAATTCGTAGTACTTTAGGAGAATCATGGGGCTTAGGCTAAGGTTTGGTAGTAAAGGATAAACATGGAGGCTACACGCAACCCAAGCGAGCAAATAATAAGCTAAACCCAAAACAGCCCCTCAGAAATGCACGTGTAACACACCCCCAGACTTAGCTTGAAAATCGGGTGTGTACACGGCCTAACCCGACCAAAATCAAGATAAACCTGTTGGGGATTTCGTTTCTCATCGTAATTCTTTAAAAAAAAAAATCTTTTTTCAATTTTTCCTTTTTCTTTTTTTTTCTTTTGTAATCCCCAATTATAGCAAGCATAAATTTTTCATGAATTCATTCCACCACATCACATGAATTCCATACATCACACCTTGTCAAAACATTAATTTTATTGCAGCTCGTGGATTTGGTTGCGATAGGGGGATTGTCTTTAGGCTTTGGTGAATGAAGGTGGAGCTGAATTAAGGGAAGGGTAGGCACAAACTTGGCTTGCAATGGTTAGCATTTAGGATAAGGTAAATACGGCTCAAACTAGTCCAATTGATGCCCTACGTCACGCTCACGCTTGACTAACCATGCACCAATGCTTCGAGAGTAGCTTGGGGCAAGTTCTGAGCCACCGAGAAAGATGATCCTTCCTCCCGACTCGAGCAAAACGAGTCTAGTGACGGCTACACACATCCCTACACTACCATTCGATTTCACCAGATTCAATATTTTGAGTAGTACAAATAATATTTACAATTGTAGAAAATAGTATAAATCAACGAGCATAAAGAAAAATTAAATCTATACTATTTCTACACAGACCATGAGTACTCGATTAGGAGCACTGCACGAGTTTCACACTACTCTATCCTAAAATCCTAAGCCAGTACCACTATTTAAAAGTGTACACACAAGCAATAAATTTGACTCGAGGCGCGCGCGTGGATAAGATCGTGCTCAAGTGGGTGATTCAGTGTGTGCTTCAGTGAACAAGAAATCATGAAAGTAGAAAAAGAAAAATACTTATGGTATGAAAGTGTTAGCAGTGCATGTGCACAGGTAACTCGCATAACTCTCTCCCACCAGATTTAAACTAAGCAACCTAACCAAGATTTGCAATAAAATCTAATAAATAAGAGTTGGGGGAGTGGTTACTCATGCTCAGCAAATGAGCATAACAGAAGATTGACGTTAAATTCAGCAGAAAGTCCACGGCCCCAAATGATCTCCACCTGCAAAAGATATTTCCTCCAAGCACAGCACAACTACTATATATATATATATATATATATATATATATATATATATATATATATATATATATATATATATATATATATATATGCGAACAGAAAACAAGAGACCGGAAATTTAGAGTGACAAAATTTTATTATCCAAAAAGGTGTCTATTACAAAGGTATCTATTACAAAGGTATGACCTCCCTTTTATATAATGGAGGAGAGAAGAGAGATTACAAATTAGCAATGTGGGACTAATAATTACATGAACACAAAACTATACAAGCCTCACAAGCCACGCGGTTAGCCTAACTGCAAGGCAACTACAATGTGGAGGAACAGCGACCAATATCCCCAAGCTGCCATGGACAAGCCGCCAGATCGCTCAGACCGCCAGACACCAGCTAGCAACATCTCGTCACCAAGCCGCTGGGAGAAGCCTCCAAACCGCTAGACAAACCGCCAGACCGCCCGGTCTCCAACCCGGCTACCAAACCGCTGGGACAAGCCGCCAGACTGCTAGACCACCAGACCTCCCGGTCTCAACTCGCTAGACCGCCTGGTCTCAACACTCCCCCTCATGCTGGAGGATAGATATTAATCATGTCCAGCTTGTCGCAAATGTGAAAAAAGGAAGCGGACACTGGCTTGGTGAAGACATCTGTCAACTCGTTGTCAAAAGTGACGAATGAAGTACAAATCTATTTCTTCAAAATCTCTTCTCGAATAAAGTGACGGTCGACCTCTATATGTTTTGTTCTCTCATGAAAGACCGGATTTTTGGAAATGTATATAGCAGCCTTGTTGTCGCAGAACATAGAAAGATGATAGTTGTAGACCTCTCCTAGGTCAAGCATGAGAGCCCGAAACCACTTTAACTCACATGTGGTCGATGTCATACTACGATATTCCGCTTTTATACTAGACCTGGAGACAACAGACTGTTTCTTGCTCTTCCAGCTCACAAGATTTCCGCCAACAAATATGCAAAAACTCGATGTTGACTTGCGATCTCCTTTATCATCAGTATAGCTCGAATCTGAGTACGCTTTAACCCTCAAGTGATCATTCTTTTGAAAAATCAATCCTTTCCCTAGAGCTGCTTTAACATACTTCAATATCCTCAGGGCAGACTGTAGATGACACTCCCTAGTCCCTAGGAGCTTGTATGAATTGGCTAACCTTGCCTACAACATAGGAGATGTCGGGTCTGGTTACTATGAGATAAATGAGTTTGCTCACCAGATGCCGGTATCTCGAAGAATCGAATAGAGGAGGCAAGTCATCTATCCAAGTTTTGTCTTCCCCAATAGCCATGAGGCATCTGGCAGGTTTAGCACTAGTCAACCCTGCCTCTTTTAGCAAATCAAGAGCATAATTCTGTTGAGAGAGAACTAAAGAGTTGGGCTTTCGAGAGATTTTAATCCCCAGAAAGTATTTGGGGGAGCCCATATCCTTAGTGACTAGGTGTTGTTGGAGGTATTTCTTTGTCAAAGCTACCCTAGCCTTGTCATCACTAGTTAGAAGAATATCATTCACATATACAGCAAGAACCACCATACCAGAGGAGGTTTTACGAATGAATAGAGAGTGATCGGTTGAACTTCTTGCAAAACCAATTGCCGCAATAATACCGCTGAATTTGTCAAACCAAGCCTGAGGGCTTTGCTTTAGGCCATAGATGACCTTCTACAGATGGCATACTTGTGTCTCCCCCTGAGAAACATACCCAGGAGGTTGCTCCATATATACGCCCTCCTGAAGATTACCATAGAGGAAGGCACTCTTGACATCAAGCTGGGAAATGGGTCAATCCTTATTGACAGTCAAAGAGAGAATAACCCGAATGGTGCTGAGACGAGCAATTGGAGAGAAGGTGTCAAAGTAATCAACCTCATAAGTCTGAGTGAAACCTTTGGAGACTAAGCGGGCCTTATATCGATCCACGCTGCCGTCCGGACGGAACTTCATAACGAATACCCATCGACAGCCAACCACATCAGTGCCCAAAGGGGGAGGAACAAGGGTCCATGTACCCCTTTCAGTGAGGGTAGCAATTTCCTCATCCATGGCGGTCTTTCAATGATGAATAGTAAGAGCTTCCTAGTAGGTGAGGGGAGTGGCAGTTGCAGAGATATCCAAGGCAAATGTCCTGCAAGAAGGAGTTAGACGATCATATGAAACAACAACAACAGCTAATGGGTGTTGAGTACACATCTGCACCCCTTTGCGAAGATCAATAGGAATATCCAGGTCGGCGAGTTCCTCAGTTTCCGTGGCATCCGTGGAAGAGAGAGATGGCCCGGGAGTAGAGAGATGACCGTAGAGAAGAGGGAGATATCTCGGTAGGTGAATACGGTGGATGAGATGGTGGAGAGGGAGGAGGTGGCGGAGTCTCGGTAGGTGTAAAGGGAACAGAAGCTAGGGGTGGTAGGAGAAGGAGGAATATCAGGAGAGGAAAAGGAGTCGGGAGATAAGTAGGACGCATTTTCAAAGAAGATGACGTCCGCAGAGACAAACTGCTTGTGGGAAACCGGGTCAAAGCAACAATAGCCTTTCTGAGTGATAGAGTATCCCATAAAGACACACTTGGTGGCCCGTGGTGAGAGTTTGTCACAGGTGGCTGAAGGAGAGTGCACAAAGGCTATGCACCCAAAGACACGTAAAGGGAGAGGAAACAGATCCTTCCATGGATAGAGAATGGAGAAGGGCATTTTGCTGTGGAGAATGGTGAAAGGAATGCGATTGATAAGATAGTAGGAGATGAGAACAGTATAGCCCCAATAGGAGCGAGGAACTTGCATTTGAGTCAGCAGAGTGTGCGCGACATCAAGGAGGTGACAGTTTTTGCGTTCGGCAACGTCATTTTGTTGTGAGGTATAGACACAGCTAGTTTGATGAATAATACCATGTTTCATACAGAATGAGGAAAACTCATGATTAAGATATTCTTTAGCATTATCAGAGCGAAATATTTTAATAGAAACATCAAATTGATTCTTAATCATATAATAAAAAGATGTCCAAACATGAAATAATTCAGAGCGATCTCGTAAGAGATACACCGAAGTACAGCGGGAGAAATCGTCAATAAAAGTTACAAAATATGAACTACCCTGACCTATGGTGAGGGTAGGAGTGGGTCCCCGGACATCGGAGTGAATCAGATCAAACGGTCGGGAAGATCCACGACCTTGCTTAGGTGAGAAGGAGGAGCAGTGATGCTTGCCAAGATGACATGCGTCACAGTTGAGGGGACGACTCTGCTGAGGAAGGTGAGGCATAAGATGATAAAGAAGTCGTGGAGGAGCGTGAGCAAGACGAAGGTGCCACTGGAGAAGTTCAGTAGAGGAGGAAGCGGACAATGCAGAAATATTGTCGAGGAAGTAGAGGCCGCCGCTCTCAATCCTAATAGAAATCATCCGTTGGGAGCCCAGATCCTGAAATGAATAAGAGGTAAGAGTGAATGTGACAGAACACTGTAGTTGCATGCACAGAGAAGTGACAGATAGTAAATTGCCAGGGAACGTGGGCACGTAGAGGGTATCCTTCAAGAGAAGAGACGGAGTGACTTGAACCACTCCCGTCCCATTGACCGGTGAGGGAGAGCCATCCGCAATAAAGACAGGGGGCAATCGATCATGCTTTTATAGGAGAGAAAACATTGAGGATTGCCAGTCATGTGATTGGTAGCACCAGAGTCGTTCAACCATTTACCTTGAGTAGCGACATGAGCACTACCTGAAGACGTGACCACCGATGCGGACGACTTCGAAGAAGATGTTGAAGCATCACCCATTGGTCGAAGATGAGGATGTTTCTTCCAACAGTGATCAACCGTATGGCCGGTACGGCCACAGTGAGAGTAGAGAAAGCGGGCAGCACCGCATTCGCCTGATTGATGGCTGCGGCAGATCTAGTCCACTGAGTGTAGTGGGCATAGTTGTCTGGTGGAGGAAGGGAGGATAACAGTAGACATAGTAGCAGAGAGGTAACAACGGCTATACAGGAAGCAGTTGCATCTAAGGTGGGAGACTCCGCCTCGCCAAGGATTTGTTGATGGATCATATTATAGGACTCAGGAAGTCGCAGAAGGTAGCACATAACCAAAAGCTCCTGGAAGTGTTGCTCCAAGAGCCTGAACTTGTTGGTATGAAATAGTAAGACACATGGAGGGACGGGCAAAGAGGTCTGGATACAAAATATAGATGCGAGACGTCTGAGCCCCCTTTGAGTAGAGAGCGGCAAGATGAAGCCATGCTGTCTTGACCGTCTCATCATGACGGATGATGGGTAGGCATTCATCAGAAAGAATGTTATCCAGGCATGTGCGGACAAGGGCATCGCTTGCATCCCAATCATCAAAAAGAGGGGAATCTTACGGAGGAGGGTCATCGGTGAGATGATGGCATTTGCGTTGATAGCGGAGAAGGAAGGTGAAGGAGACACTCCAATCCGGGTAGTTGGGACCGACGAGTTTGGAAACAGTGCCAAGGTTACCCAAAGGAGTAGGAGGAGTGGGAGGAGGAGGAGTGGGAGGAGGAGGAGTGGGAGGAGGAGCAGCAACGGGAGTAGTGGAGGAAGAGATATCAGAGGTTGTCATAGAAGAGAGTAGAGAGAAGAACAAGTCGCGCGGCTAAAGAAGAGGTCGCAACGACTAACTAGCAGGAGCGGCTAGAGAAGGAGGCCGCACAAAGGAGAACAGATCGCAACGACTTAGGAACAGGTCGCGGCGACTAAAGAGCAGAAGCGGCTAGAAAGGAGGGGCAGAGAGGTCGCTCACACAAGGGAAGAAAGAAACCGTGCGAACAGGGCACGACAAGAGAAGAAATAGGCCGCGAGAAGAGGAACAAGCCGCGCGGACAGTTCGTGTAGACAGAGAGGTCTCAAAAATCAGGAGGAAAAGATCGACTCCTCTGATACCATGTGAGAACAGAAAACAAGAGACCGAAAAATTGGAGTAACAAAATTTTATTATCCAAAAAGGTATCTATTACAAAGGTATGATCTCCCTTTTATAGAATGGAGGAGAGAAGAGAGATTACAGATAAACAATGTGGGACTAATAATTACATGAGCACAAAACTATACAAGTCGCATAAGCCGCGCAGTTAGCCTAACCGCACAGCCACTATAATGTGGAGGACTAGCGGCTAATATCCCTAAGCCGTCATGGACAAGCCGCCAGATCGCTCAGACTGCCAGACACCAGCCAACAACATCTCGGCACCAAGCCGCTGGGAGAAGCCTCCAGACCGCCAGACAAACCGCCAGACCGCCCGGTCTCCAACCCGGCTACCAAACCGCTGGGACAAGCCGCCAGACTGCCAGATCACCAGACCGCCTGGTCTCAACTCGCCAGACCGCCCGGTCTCAACTCGCCAGACCGCCCGATCTCAACAATATTCATAGCAGCATAATCAAGCAAGTTAAAAGCAGCGAAATTGGGTTGTCTCCCATAATCCTTTTTCTTTACCGTCTTTAAGGTGGACTAAATACCTGTATTAAGCATAATATATATAAAAAATAGCATTCGACACCCAGATGGGCGCCCACAAAAATTATATTGTTTCATGTCTAACCCTGCTAAATAAAGTATATTACAATTCTACAAATTAATAAAACACAAGAAGATCTGAGGGTGTGGTAGACTAGCTTCGTAGTGAACTCCCCTCACTCCTCGCTATTGCTGTGTTGAATCTCGATGGGAGACAGACGACGAGCAGGCATGGATGGAGCGAAACGAGCAGGAGGTGGTCGAATGTTCAGCCTGCCTCTCACCGCTTGCTGATAAATAAAGTCTTGCATCTAGTATTGTGAAGCTTCCAGATCAGCAAGGCACTCTGACAAATATGGAACGCTCCGCTCCTGTGTTGGGCTGAACTGGAGGCTAGACTACCCCTCATGCTTTACTAGAGGCCTCAGCTGTTGCTGCTGACTCTGATGTTGTGGCTTTGTCGCTCTTTGCCTACCCATGGAGGAAGACTCAGACGGCTCCCCCTCATTATACTCCTCATCTCTGCCCCCAGGCGCATCACCAGGCTTGTTGACAACAAACTTTTGGCTTGCATTCCTCCCAACAACTCTCAACAAATGGCAACTCACTAGATTGGCCCTGGTGATCATGGTGGAAGCAGTGGCCTGCTCCATCGGAGGTAGCTGGCTCCAAATCCCCAAACTCTTTGCGATGCAGGTAATGTAGTATGCTCCCCCGATCGCGCCCACGAGGCCATAAGTGGCCTCGTGGCAGAAGAAATGGGCCAACATATACCCCAGATGAATGGGGTACTGCTGCTGCATGCCAAATAGGGAAATCAAATCCTGCCACCCCACCACATTCTTGCTCAGGGCCCTTGCGGTGAGCGAGTGACTAAGTAAGTGTTGTTATACCTTAGAGCGGGGGAGACAATATTTGTCTACTTGGCCCTTCAGGCGACGTACTCCTCATCCTCCCTCGGTCAGAGAACCCCAAGAGGCACGCACAGTAACGCCTTCCGGAAAATCAGTGTATAGCTGCCGAAAGTAAATTCGGGATGCCTCAGCCTCGGTGTAGACGCTGGCATGAATGGCGAGCTCAGGCAACGTGACGGTGAAGACATGGCCCAACTTCCGGAATGAACAAGTAGGTAAGCGGAGGTTGTCTGACGTCGTCCCCCAATCGAATGTTGACAAGAACTCCAGGGTCAGCTCCCGATACCCAAGCTCGTCGCACTCAAAAAATTTGCTCCAATAATCAAAAGAGTAGAGAAGGAGCACGGCCTCCGCTAACGCACCATCATCACCGATCGAACGGAGCTCATTCCAATCAACAAGCCGCTGGGAAAGGAATGACTTATCCTTCAAGGAATTGTAGCACTGGGTGTGCTCTGCCATTGAAAAAGTTGTCATTCTCCCCAAAATCTGCGCTGGAGTTGCCGAAGAACAACCGGAGCGTTGGTAGGCCTTTACCACATGGAACCTTCCAGGTTCCATGACAGCTCAACAAGGAAGAAAGAGGCCAGGAATTACAAGAGCTTACCGGAGAAGGGGCGGATCACACCGGAGAAGAAGAGGATCGAAGAGGAATGACGCACGCTCAGCGGAACGAAGCGAGAGATCTAGGGAGCACGCACAGTGGTCGGCCGCTGGGTTTTAAAAGAAACTGGGTCGGCGCACGACCGGTGGTCATGCGCTGTTAAATAGTGCGCACGGCCAGTGGTCGTGTGCGGTGAAATTTTTCGCGCGCCCTATTTCGCAGTCAAACTCACACTGCTGACCACATGGGTGCACCTTAGAGCTCATCACGCAGCTGGGCTACCACAACCCTTTCAGCAGTTAAATTAAACAACAATTCTAAACTAGAAACAAAAAGTGCATATATTTAAAACAAAAGAAATACTAATATAGATAACTGATGGGTTTATTGTCTCCCAACAGGACTTATTCAAGGACCATGTACTCTCTTAAATGATGGGCGTATGAAATTTGAAGTGCATGGGCAGTTGTTCAAGTTCACGTTTCAGTAGCGGGTACCGAAACGATGACAGAACAAATACCCATATACCTGTGTACTTATACCTGTCTTGAACATCAGGCATGGGTAGGATAAATATAGTGAAGCTCAACGAATCTGACACCACCTGCACCCGATCTCCATCAATGTTAGGCTGCATTACAAGCCCTTGCATTAAGTGGACCGGTTCCACAATGTGGTCCTACAGAGAAGTAGGCTTGAGAGCGGGGTTAGGAAATAAATTAGAAGAATGACATAGAGTAACCTTAATCTTGGGGATGATCCCGGTGTCATCTCCCATCGGCGGAATTGTGGGTAAATCCACACTGCTGTCTGGGCTGGTGCAAGTATGTGATAGAGCTGCATTCGCCTCGCCTTGGACTTCCTTACATGGGACTGAGGTAGTAACCTCGGCCATGCAGATGTCCTCCTCGACTGTATCTAGCATAATGCTACAAACACCAGCATCTCCCTGCGAATCAACCTCCATAGCAGGGTCAGAAACAGAAAGAATGCCAAGCAAGGTAGAGGATAGAGGAGCAGTGCTCGCAAAAAGGTCAAGCACAAGCTCCTCACTACTAACAGACTCTATACAAGATAACATATGTACATCAGGAGTAAAAACATCCATTTCAGGGTTTAGATCGACAAACATGTCTGTGCAAATACCAGTTTCTCTCCCTTCAAAATCTGAAGGTGGCACTAGTACGTACCCAGATACAGAAGGGGTGCTGCAAGTTGACGGAGTGGAGACAATCCGAATGTCCGGTTCATCATCCTCCTCCAACTGCGCCAAATAAGCAGCACACTCCTTCAAAGAGTGATCCCAACTCCGAAAAAATAAACACTGCTTAGCTAGCCTTGTCGATACAACGAGTGCTGACGACGGAAAAAAGTAGTGCAACAAAGGAAGCGCGGATGAGTAGCTAACTGGCTCCTGTCTACCATATTGAGTACCAAACGAAGTTGGTGCTCCATATCTAGATCCTTGAGCAACTTGGCTACCATACTCCGTAGGACATCTATCACTTGTATGAGAGCTATCTCCACACTAGCGGCAACGTATATTAAAACTGTCCCACATTGCAGAGATCACTAAATTCCATGATTAACTGCCTTGCATAGATTCTCAACAATAATCTAACAATTCCAACCGACATAAAAAAAGACTGGAATAAAACAAATTCAAAAACAAGAAACTCTTCGTAATGCTCTGAACACAACACCAATCAATAATACGCCTGCATTCCCCGGTAACGGCGCCAAAAACTTGGTGCGGTCTACGACAAGTGTACCGGTCGCTGTCAAGTAATAAATTTGGGAATAACTTCCCCGAATGTCGATCTCTAAGGAATACAGGTTGGGTATCGTGATAGCATCGTATGAAGATTGCTACTAAGAGTAAAACGAAATAACAATGAGGTTTGATTTTTGATTCCTAAAGCTGTCGAAACAAAGGAAAACTAATGCGGGTTGAAAGCATCGCTTTGCTTCGCGAGGGAATGAGTGTAGGCTGCTACGCCTTGCTTCGTTAGGCGGATGGACGGATCACAAATGCGGAAAGTGAGGGTCGCAATCACCTCTTCTACTACCAACACTAGCCTTTACTAGTGTGGTTCTAGCGCCCGAGTGGATGGATGTGGAGGATGTGGATGGAGGCGAGTGCTGCACAGCTAACTATGAAGAATGCAACTAGCCAAAACAAACTTCATTCATGTACAAATAAAGTAAGTTCAAGTTCATTACAAACTAAAGATTACACTTCACTATGAGAAAAAGAGTAGAGTAAACCGATAGGAGGGATGCCTAGCTGTGGTTCTTGCCGGAGCGGTGGGTTGTCAATCAACTTCTCGACTTGAACCGTTGGTTGCTTCCGGAGGTAAATGGGTCGTCAATCCACTTGTTTCCTCCGTCTTCTTCCCTTTCCTGCAATCTCTTCTCCCGTTTGCCTAAATGAGATGCACCAAAGAGTCTTCTTGCAAGCTGCTGGTGGCCGAAAGCTCTCCGAAGAGTTGAAAATTGCTTCGGATCGCCGGAGAAAGCTTCCCGGAGGATGGAGATGAGTGGAGGACATGTGGGGGTGGAAAACGGCTCTTGGCGCGCAACAGCGGAGTGGAAAATGGTAGGGCGTTGACCTAAATCGCGAAGCACGAACTTAAATATAATAACAGAATTTCAGAGCGTGCGATCAGTGGCGCACGACCAGTGGTCGTGCGCACTGATGGTCGATGATCGTGCGCTCTGTTCCAGATAAGCCTGCAACAGACAGAAAAAATAATATATATGTGCACGATCAGTGGCGCCATGACCGGTGGTCGTGCGCACTAGATCCCATGATCGTGCGATTATAAAAGACATAAGTCAAGAAAAACTGGTATAACGCGCACGAGCAGTGGCGCACGACCGGTGGTCGTGTGCACTATGTCCAATGCTCGTGCGAATGCCCCAGACAGAACTTGGAAAAGTGGAGAATAGTGTGCACGATCAGCGGCTCACGACCAGTGGTCGTGTGCTATAGGTCTAATGATCGTGCGCAGTGTTCCTTGACTATTTGGGAATTTGATTAGTAGGCTGCACACGACCAGTGGTCGTGCGCTAAGGAGTCCACTGATTTTGCTCGTGTAAAAACGCACGATCAGTGGCCCTTAGGCAGGAAACTTCCCAAAACAAGCCGGAACACGCTCACAACCATTGTACCTGCAGCAACAACAACAGAGTCACCAAGACGGGAGTACTATAGTCTCCAAACATATCAAAACACCAAGTAGGGCACAAGAAAAATAACCAAAAAAATCACATTGAAAGTGGGCCAAAAGTGCACTTATCATGGAATGGACATAATAACAAATATGAACAGATATGGCTCTAAAGTGTAATGCATCAACAAGAAAACTTGCCCAGATGAGTCCAAAAATATGCGTATAACTCGGACTCATCAAGTACTGAACTTGTTTATTATTTGAAAACTGATTGCCCGCTCACGAGCCTATGCATGTTAAATATTTCTTTATCTGTGGCTTGTTGCTGCTTTGTTTTCCCTAGTTGGATGTGGGTGAGCCGCCTCGCCTGCATGTCTGGAGGATGCGAGTCAGCGTGGCTCGCCCGCTACCTGGGCAGATGCGAGCTAGCATGGCTCGCCCACCACCTGGGAGGGCGCAAGCCAGCGTGGCTCGCCCGCCACCTGGGCTGACGCGAGCCAGCATGGCTCGCTCTTCACTTCTCTGCTGCCGCATAGTTTTTGTAGGGCCACGCGGGCTCGGAAGTCGAAGTGTCCGGGCACATTTTGCTATCCGCACATTTCCCGCTGATGGGACATTTTCCCGCCCTTTATTTTTCTATAAATAGGCCTCGTCTCTTCTTCCACCCAACACATTTAAAACCCTTTGTCTTCTTCCTTCCCCGCGATTCCCAGCCCGCTTGTTTTCGGCGAGAAATCCAGCGCCCCGCTTGCTTAACATATTGCGAGATAGGAGGCAGTGGCGGCGATGCTGAGGGGAGGAGCAAGTGCACATGGACCTTTTCCGACTACCCCTTCTTCTCCGTCACCCTCATCGAGAGCGAGTTCCTCATAGTGGCTCGCCATCCCCATCACTCATTTTGACGCAGGCCTTCGGCTTCCCCTATGCCCCGAGGTCTGGCAAATTCTGAAGTACTTTGGGGTCATCCTCAGCCAGTTGACCTCCAACTCGGTAGCTGTCGTGGTCGGGTTTGCCTGCTTCATGTGGGAAGAGCGGATCGAGTTCAGCCTCGCGGTTTTCCGCAAGATGTTCTCCTTCCGGGCGAACAAGGACGACACCACATACTCCTCCATACGTCAAGGTGCGGGAGATAGTAAGCAAGAGCCACAAATGGCTCTGGAAGTTCGTCTTCATCAAAGACGACTTCAGTAACGTACCATTCTCGCCGGTCCAACTCAGCGAGGCGAGCTAACGCCCCCTAGCCTTGGGGGCCATGAAGCCGAGCTCTGGGAGTTCTTCCAGGGGAAGAACTTTGAGGTCGCGTTCCTCCGAAGGAATGCCAGCTCCCTCGCCCCGTCCCTCCTGGCGGAGGTAAGCTACTCGCATTTGATCCTTTTTTACTTAAACCCTTTTTCTTTGTTGTTTTAACTCTCTTACTACATGTGAGCCGGACCTCCCCTTGCACCCTCCTTATGAGAGTGCACGAGTCGCTTATGGCGAGCTCGCTCATGCTGAGGCGGCAGTTGTTGCGCATCGCAAGATCCTGGCCCTTGCCTCCCAGAAGTGGGTCGCCTGCGAACACCCTCCTCTGCCTCCGTCGCTCAAGAAGTCGAAGACTGCGGGCGACGCACCTCCCGCATCCCGGGAGAAAGGAAAAGCTCCAGCGAGCCATCAACCTAAAGCGGCCGCCACCCCTGGTGCTTTGACCGGCGGTCCTACCAGCGAGGCAGCCGACACCTCTAAGCCACGAGAGCAGGCATCCGCCGACAAGCGCGTGTTCAGGGGGGCACTGCAACTTTGGTTATGGCAAGCGACATCTGGACGAGCTCGGCGAGCCTCTCTTTCAATGGGACCAAGGGGAGAACCGGGTGTCAATCTCCACCCTGCTGTCGAGCTGGCTGGAGCAGGACACCACTAACGGGGAGGCCTACGCCTTCTCCTTCGGCTTATATGCGTGGGAGGACGTCACGGTCTACTACCAAGAGGACACGCGGGCACTCGTGCACGAGAGTACGCGGGCCCAGCTACGCGGCCTAGAACTGGCCCACATGGCGGGTCGTCGATGCATGCAGATGGAGCGGAATTCTGCCTCGCTCCAAAAGCTCGCCAACGATAGGGAAGGGATATGCCGCCTCACACAGGAGGAAGCGGAGCAGCATAAGAAGCGGGCGGACGCGACCAATGCCATTCTCGTCGGATACTTGGGGGTGGTAAGTTCCTGAAACATAAGAACATTCCTCTTTTAAAATTTCTGTCGTTAACATGCTTCTCGCAGGACGCGGCGACGGCCAAGCGCCTCGGCTTGCAAATCCTCTCTCTCGAGAAGTAGAACGAGGCATTGCGGGCGCAGGTGCGCGAACTAGAAGTTGTCGCTCCCCCACCGCCCTCCACCAGCAGCTGTCGGCTCGCCCACTACTTTAACTATGAGCAGGAAGAGATGATGCAGAAGAATGCCTCCAAGGCCGTAAAGTTCACTCTCCAGACCATACAACGGGACGGCCTAGTGACAAGCGAAGGCGCGGAGCTCTCGGCGAGCAACGTGGTCCCGGAACTGTTTCTTCTGGTCTCAAAACCGGGTAACGAGTCCTTCCAACCCCTTTGGAAGAGATCGCCTCCCGAGAGCCCTACTCGCTGAACCCCCGCACCGCACTTCTCTTTTTTTTGCAATCTATGTACTTTCTTTTCCCTTGCCATAATATAAATACAGGTTGAGTCACCTCCTTGTAACCTTTTGTTATTAATAATACATGCTCTTTTCAAAAACAATATTTATTTCTTTTGGTAGTTTTTCCTCCCTTTTGTCTACTCGACCCGGCTCAGCCTTCTCGCTCACCGCCTCCGAACCCACGCCTCGCTAATGAGATCGTGCGTCCCTTAGGGACTTAGTTTTTAGAAAACCGATAAGACCTTAGGCAATCGGCCAGGGAGCGGCGATCCGCCACCTTCACTTACAGAACTTCCTCGCGGTGCTCGCGATACTTAGTCAGCGTTTCTCGGCCTGCACCCTGAGTGATCGGCCTGTGCAAACTGGGTCCCATTTGGTGCGATCTGGCACCTCGCACGATTGACCCTCACAACCTGGGTCGCCCTACTTGTACTGAAGATGTTTGTCGAGCGGGGGTGGAGAGACCTGGCTCGCCATAAGGGGAGAGACCCAGCTTTCCATAAGTGGCGAGACCCAGCTTGTCGGGGTATGCTGGATCCATCTTTACCGAGAGGGCTATGTTCTTAGAGCATCATTACCTGGAGCAGCTCCTCGAAATCTTCAACGCCCACCGAGGGCCCAACTACCTAGTCAGCTAGATGAGAGCTTGACAATGGGAGATGTGTGCCAGCCATGCTCTTTTTGCCCAACCACCGAGCGTTACCACCAACCCAATCAGTTGGATGAGAGCCTGACGGCGAGTGTTGAACATCAACCAGACTTTCCCTTTGGCCAACCACCAGGCGCTATCAACGGCCCAATCAGCTGGGTGAGAGCCTGACGGCGGGTGTTGAGCATCAACCAGACTTTCCTTTTGGCCAACCACCGGGATCTACCACCGACCCAATCAGCTGGATGAGAGTCTGACGGCGGGTGTTGAGCATCAACCAGACTTTCCTTTTGGCAAACCATCGGGCGCTACCGCCGGCCTAATCAGCTAGATAAAATCCTTACGACCGGTGTTGAGCATCAGCTGGACTTATCGAAGCCTCCTCCAAGAGGTCTACCTGCCCTATCAGCTAGTGAGAGCCCGGTCAGCGGAACCTTCTCGGGGTCAACATGACAAACATCATCGAGTGACTTCCAGCCTTGCCAGCTAATAAGATCATGTTAGCAGGATCTTCTTGGGGTCAACATGCCAAAGCCTCCTCCAAGTGGTCTGACTGCCCTGCTGACTAGTGAGAGCCCGGTCAGCAAAACCATCTCAGGGCTAATATGGCAAACATCACAGAGTGGATTCCAACCCTGCCGGCTAATAGGAGCCTGGTCAGTAGGATCTTCTAGGGTATCAAAGCCTCCTCCAAGAGGTCTACTTGCCCTATCGGCTAGTGAGAGCCCAGTCAACAGCACCATCTTGGGGCTAACATGACAAACATCACTGAGTGAATTCCAACCCTGCCAGCTAATAGGAGTCTAGTCACCGGGATCTTCTCGAGGTCAACATGTCAAAGCCTCCTCCAAGAGGTCTACCTGCCATGCCAGCTAGTGAGAGCCCGGTCAGCGGAGCCATCTCAGGGATAACATAGAAAACATCACTGAGTGCCTTCCATCCCTGCCAGCTAATAGGAGCCTGGGCATCGGGATCTTCTCATGGTCAACATGTCAAAGCCTCCTCCAAGAGGTCTACCTGCCCTGTCGGCTAGTGAGAGCCCGGACAGCGGAACCATCTCGGGGCTAACATGGCAAACATCACCGAGTGACTTCCAGCCCTGCTAGCTAATAGGAGCCTGGTCAGCGGGATCTTCTTGGGGTCAACATGTTAAAGCCTCCTCCAAGAGGTCTACCTACCCTGCCGGCTAGTAAGAGCCCGGTTAGCGGAACCATCACAAGGCTAACATGGCAAATATCACCGAGTGACTTCCAGCCCTGCCAGCTAATAGGAGTCTGGTCAGCGGGATCTTCTTGGGGTCAACATGTTAAAGCCTCCTTCAAGAGGTCTACCTGCCCTGCTGGCTAGTGAGAGCCCGGTCAGTGGAACCATCTCGGGGATAACATGGAAAACATCACTGAGTGACTTTCAGCCCTGCCAGCTAATAGGAGTCTGGTCAGCGGAATCTTCTTGGGGTCAATATGTCAAAGCCTCCTCTAAGAGGTCTACCTGCCCTGCCAGCTAGTGAGAGCCTGGACAGCGGAAACATCTTGGGGCTTTCCAAACTAGATCATAATCTTACATCTCATTTACCTAGATGAGGATTCTTCAATAGGGGTATCTTGGCATAACTTGACATGGATACAATTCGTTATAAAAGAAAGGCTTATCGAGACATGGCTCCCTCAGAATGCCAGATTATTCACTTCTTTTCCTCCTACTCTAGGTGGAGCATTCTCACCCTGCATATGCTCCTGTTGTTGTATGGAGCTTCTTGCGCCCCTCACCTTTAAGAGCTCTGGGCCGGTGTTCATTGCATGACTCTCTTCCGAGTGGAGGTCACGGTAAGGCAACTCCCCCTTCCCCCTCTTCTCTTGCTTGAGCGATTCCTTCTCTCTCCTCTTCTTGGATGTTGAGAACCTTGATAGAAAACTTTAACGCAGGTCCTCAAAACAATGGATTGAGTTAGATGGGAGTTGGTGGAACCGATTATTCGCTCTTCCTTTGAGAGTGACGGTGAAGAGCCGACACTTGAAGGGGTCGGTCATCCTCCTGGCCGAGATTGCTTCTTCGAACCACTGGATGTGTTGGATCGAATTCCCCCTTCCGGTGTAGTGGGAGATCTCTGGCTCGCGGAACCCCTTTGGGACAGTGGCGGATGTGACTAGCTCGCTGAAGGTGCTCCTGCCGTTCGCGAGACGAGACGGACTATCTCACACATCCATCTCGCCAGTCACCCCCACACTCGCCGAGCTGGGGAGCAGCGCTCTCCCTGGGAGATCTCGCCCACTACCTTTCGATGTTGCCTCCTTACCAGGCCTCCTGACGAGGGCGTTCTCGCCCAGTGCTGAGGCTGCGACCACTGGGATAGAAGGTGTCGAGCACTCGCCGTGAGCCGCGAGTGTGAATGTTATGAAGTTCTGCATCTCCTGCCGGAAGTCCTCGAACATGCCCAGGGTGGCGAGAAGGGGGTGAGGTGGCGAGTCGGCCTGGTCAGATCCTTGCCCTTCGCCTCCAGTCATTGAGCTCGCTAATGTTTTCGGTGCATGTCACGGTCCATGCTCACCGCACCAAAATATTGAAACCGAGAACCAGCTTCTGTGGAGTTCAAACCATTGGGGAAGGAGTGACCGCACACTTACTTCTCCTAGCAAGCTGGATTGACCGAAGACTTAGAACTTGTTGGACTTTGAGGAGACTGGGCAAACTTGCGTCTAACCGCATCGGCCGGTTTCTCTCAGCAGCCTAGCGGTTTGTCTCCACGGTCTGGTGGTGAACCTCAATTAGCGGTCAAGAGGACAGCAGCAACAACGGTCTGGAGGTTAGCCGCAGCAGTATGGATGAAGCTACTATGGTATGGGTGAAACCGCAATGGTATGAATGAAGCCGCAACGGTCTGGTTAAAGCCGCTGCGGTCTGGGTGAATCCGTAGCTCTGGATGAAGCTGTAGCGGTCTGGATGAAGTCGCGGCAGCGGACAGATAGTTAACCACAACTGCGGTCTGGTGGCAACCCATAGTTGCGATCTGGCGGCCTGCACTAGTGGTCTTCCCTGGCAGTCTGGTGGCTTTCCTCTGTTGTCGCTTGGTGTTCTTTTATTCATTGTATAGTGGGCGGTTTGACCATGTCAAACCGCATAGACCGTCCGACTTGTATTTAGTCTCACATCGATTGTTGTATTCTCTCATCTCCCCCGATTTCTATAAATAAGGGGGCATATATATGTAATAATTATTTTTTTGGAGAAATAAAATTTGCCTTTATTTAACTCTTATCGGTTTACTCAGTACTTTTTCACATGGTATCAGAGGAAACCGATCTGTTGCTCCACTTAGATAGTTTTTTGTTTGTTTAACCGCGCGACCTCTTTCTCCGGGTTCTCTGGCTTCTTTCCCCCATTCCCTCCCTTGCTAGTCTCTCTTCTTTACGACTTATTCTAATCGCGCAGCTTTGTTGTTGTTCGCGCTTTCTTCTTTCTCCTTTCTCCCCGCGGGTTGTTTCCTCCCGCGGCTTGTTTCTTCTCGCATGGGTTATATTCTCTACTCGCACGCTCTCTCCTCTTTTTGCGCTTGTCATGTTTGTGCAGTTTCTCTTCTCAGTTGCGGGCTCCGTATTTGGTCACAACATCTGCCTTGTCGCTGGTGTGTTGTCACCGTAATCGTGCGGTCTCTCCATTTTTTACGACTTATTCGCATTCTTTCTACGACCTGCTCTTGTTTGGTGTGAGCTCTTTTTGGTCATTTTGTTCGCGCGGTTTGTTCTATTAAACCACGTGGTTTGCCGTTATTCTCTATGGCCACTCCTCTTGCTACTTCTACTGCTGCTCAGTTTGCTTCTACAAGAAGATGACTCATTGATTCTGGTTCTACGAATCATATGGCTGAAAATTCTCGTCTTTTCTCTTCTCTTGACACGAGTACTCGATTGCCTCCGGTTCTGATTATTGATGGTTATCCGTCTCCTATTGGTGGGTCTTGAACGATGCATGTTACTCATTCACTTGGGCTTCATGACACTCTTTATGTTCCTAGTTTTCCGTGCAATCTTCTTTCTGGCACTGCTCTTTGCAAACAGTTGAACTATGAAGTTATTTTTGCTTCTTCTACATGTGTTTTTTGGGATCCTCACTCCAACGAGTCGATTGCTATGGGAACTCCATGCAATGGATCTCTCATCTTATTCTCCACAAGGTCTGCAACACCTGCAAAAAGAATAAACATGTATCAAACATAATACCTTAGGGAGTACCTGAAGCTATTCTAAGTTCAACATACCCAAATAAATTTTAAAGATGTTGAATTTGGCGTTATCTAGTGGCTTAGTGAAGATATCAGCCACTTGATTGTTAGTGGAGACAAACTCTAGGCAAATGTCTTCTATATCAACATGCTCCATAATAAAATGATACTTAATTTCTATGTGCTTAGTCCTGCTATGTGAAACAGGATTCCTAGCAATGGAAATTACACTAGTAGAATCATAATATAGAGGAGTTATACTTATCTTAATATCATAGTCTTGAAGCTGATGTTGTATCCATAGCAATTGAGCACAACAACTACCTACTGCAATGTACTTTGACTCTATAGTGGAGATAACAACACTAGTCTGCTTCTTGTTGCTCCATGACACCAGTCTTCCACCTAGGAATTCCCATATACCAGTGGTACTTTTACTATCTTCCTTACAGCCTGCAAAATCTACATCTAAAAATCCAGTTAGCTCAAAATCTCTATTCATAGGGTACCATGGACCAAGATCTGGTGTACCCTTAAGATACCTTAATATTCTCTTTGTAGTAGAATAATGAGATTCTTTAGGGCATGCCTGATACCTAGCACAGACACATATAGCATACATGATGTCAGACCTACTAGCAGTCAAGTATAGAAGAGAGCCAATTATCCCTCTACACAAAAACTCATCAATAGGTTTCCCTGCCTTATCTTTGCCTACAAGCATACTTGACCCCATTGGAGTTCTCATGATGGAGGCATTCTCCATACCATATTTCTTAATTAACTCCCTTGTGAACTTAGACTGGGATATGGACAAACCATCATCAGTCTGTCTTACTTGGAGTCCCAAGAAGAATTTTAGCTCACCCATGCTGCCCATCTCAAACTTCCCTTTCATAAGTTTGACAAACTTCCTATAAAGGTTATTTTTAGTAGATCCAAATATAATGTCATCGACATATATCTGGACTAGGATGACCTTGCCCTTAGATTTCCTTAGGAATAGGGTCTTATCAATTTCCCCCCTTGAGAATTTGTTCTCAATGAGAAAAGTATATAATGTTTCATATCATGCTCTAGGGGCTTGCTTCAACCCATATAGAGCTTTCTTAAGCTTATAAACAAAATTAAGAAAGTGAGGATCACAAAACCTGGTGGTTGATCCACATATACTTCCTCTTTTAAGTCTCCATAGGAATGTTGACTTCACATCCATCTGGAAGACTTTGAATCCTTGATAGGAAGCAAAAGCAAGGAATAAACGTATTGCTTCCAGCCTTGCTACTGGGGCAATGGTCTTGTCAAAATCTATTCCTTCTTCTTATATGTATCCTTTTGCCACCAATCTGGACTTGTTTTTGACAATAATGCCATTCTTATCTTGCTTATTCATGCAAATCCACTTTATTCCTATGACATTATGTTCATGTGGTCTGGGAACCAGCTTACAGACTCTACACCTTTTGAACTGGTTCAGCTCTTCCTGCATAGCTTCAATCCAATAAGAGTCTTTGATAGCCTCTTCAAGCTTCTTGGGCTCTATTTGTGATAGGAAGCCTGAACATAGAGCCGTGTTGATGCTCTTTCTCCTTGTCTGGACACCATGTCTTGCATCTCCAATGATTTGGTGTGCTGGATGGTCCCTTAGATGTCTCTCTGCTGAAGGCAATCTTACTTCAGCCTGCTGTTGTGCATTGTTCTCAGTTGTCTGAACTTCATTGTCTTCAGTTGGTTATACTGCATTGTCTTCAACTGGCAGTTCTTTATCCTCATCTTGTGAGTCTTGTGCTCCCCCTTAACAGCACCCATCTTCTTCCTTATCTTATCCTGCTGGATCCATTTCCCTGATGGTAAGCTTGTCCATCATATCTTTTAAACCTATAGAATTAGAAGAGGTGCTTAGCATCTCACAGTTAATTAGGTTTGACTCATCAAAGACAACATGTGCTGATTCTTCTACAACTTGAGTAGTCAAGTTATAGATCCTATATGCCTTACTATTATTGTTGTATCCAACAAATATCCCTTCTTGGGACTTGACAACAAACTTAGTCACATAGGATTTACCATTGTTTAGAAGATATCACTTGCTACCAAAAATCCTGAAGTAGGATAAGTTTGATTTTCTGCCTTTCAGAATCTCATGGGGAGTCTTCTTGTGGCTTTTGTGATGGAAGCCCTATTAAGCACATGAAATGTAATGTTTACTGCCTCAGCCCAGAAATATTCTGAGAGAAATAAATCACTTAACAAGGTTCTACCAACTTCTATGAGATTTTTGTTTTTCCTCTCAGCAATCCCATTTTAATGGGGTATTCTAGGAGAGGAGAACTCTTGTTTAATCCCAAGCCCTTCACATAATCTTTTCATGCATTCAGACTGAAACTCAGTCTCATGGTCACTTATGATTTTGACCATAGTACTGTTAAGTTCATTCTGAATTTTCCTAACAAATGTTGGGAAGACATCAGAGATTTCAGATTTCTTCTTTAGAAAGAACACCCAGGAAAATCTGGAAAAGTCATCAACAACCACAAGAGTATTGACTTTCCTACCTAGACTATGAACTGGTATAGGATCAAAAAGATCCATATGCAGGAGGTATAAACACATCACTAAGTCTTTGGTATCAAGGCTCTGGAGGGAGGTCCTGGTCTTCTTGCCCTTTTGGCATGCTGAGCAGATACCCTCCTTGATGCACTTCACCTTAGGACCATTTCTCACTAACTCTTTACTAAAGAGTTTGCCTATGGTCTTGTAATTCAGATGAGCTAGCCTCTTGTGCCATTGGACACATTATAAAGCTTTCTCATCTACAACTAGGCATATAGGAGAGTACTTACCCTCGCAAAAAAATTTAGACAATAGACATTTCCTCTCCTAGTGCCTGTTAAGATGACCCCTTGGTCACTTGACCTCCTAATTTGGCACTCATCCTTGAGGAAAGAAATGTCATAGCCAAGATCACATAATTGACTTATGCTTATTAGGTTATGTTGCAAACCTTTCACATAAGCTACTTGTAAGATAGTGATTATATCATTAGATATCTTACCAAACCCTTTGGTTACTCCTCTTTTTGAACCACTAAAGATGACTTTGGGTCCATTTTCAACTGGAGTGTACTCCTTCAACATGCTCCTTATTTCATTCATTTGCCTGGAACATTCACTGTCAAAGTACTATATAGGGGTATGGTAACTTGGACTTACCTTACTAGGGCCATGCTGCTTCTGGTTGGGTCCTTCCTCAGTCAAAGCCATCAGCCCAAGGCAATGACTGCCTTCTTCTCCTTCTTCACAACTGGCAGCATCATCAACTTCTCCAGTGATTGTAGCCAACATCTCTAAGAAGTCTGCTTCTACAGATTCTTCTTCAGTAGTAAATAGCTCAATATAAGCTTCAACTTCATCTACCTCTTCTGACTCTGATGATGAGGAGTCAGTCCAGCTCTTTTGCTTCTTGGCAATAAAGGACTTTCCCTTCTTTACCTTCTGTTGATGTTCCTTCTTTCCACCAGCATCCTTTCTTTTGATAGGGCAATCGACTATGACATGTCCTGTCTTGCTGCAACAATAACATACCACTTTAAAAGAAGTATGTTTACTTGGTTTAGAGCCATACCTGTCCTATTTAAAGGATTTCTTCCTGCCCTTATAGTAATCTTCCTTGGGATAAGAAGAAGAGAATGACCTGCTTCTCGAGTGCTTCTTCTTCATAAATTTCTAAATTTACCTAGAGAAGGCAGCAAAGTCTTCATCAGAAATGTGGCAGTCTGATGTGCTGGTTTCTGAGCTTTCTAACTCAGAATCAAGAACTCTCCTTGGTGGAGAAGGAAGCTTTCTCTTGCTATTCCGTATGACATTAACTTTGAAGGCCACTGACTTATCTTTGATTGTAGACTTGCTGATTTTCTCCTCCTCCTTTCTACCAGTCAGCTGCATTTCATAAGACAACAACTTTCCAAATAGGGTTAGTGGTGGAGTGTCTGCAAGTCTAGCCACTTATTTGATGGCACAGATTTCTGTGTCCCAGCCTTTAGTTAAAGACTTGAGGAACTTGCCATTCAATTCATAAGTGCTGAAGACTCTGCCATATATCATCAACTCATTCACAATTCTGAAAAACTTCTCATAGCACTGAGCAATGCCATCTGACTTGTCCTGCCTGAAGCTTTCATATTTTTGATTGAGCATGGACTTCCTTTCCTCCCTCACTTCTTCAGTCCCCTCCATGTAGACAACTAGTGTGTCCCATATCTCCTTAGATGTCTTGCAGTGGACTAGGTTTTTGAAGGTTGAGTCATCTATGTCACGAACAATAATGTTTTGTTCCCCTTATCCAATGTAGCTAAGATGATTTCATCTTTAGTCATCTCAGAATACTGCTTTGGAGTCTTCAGATTTGCATCAAGGATTGATGTCTTCATTGGGATGAAGGGTCCTTCTTGTACTGAGATGTATATCCTAGGATCAGATGCTTATATAAAAAGTTTGACCCTTTCCTTCTAGATGTCAAAGGTCTCCTTCCTACAAAGAGGAAGTTTCATGCATCCAAGTTCTTTATGATTCTCACTTGAACCCATTTTGGCCTTCTAATAGTTGCCCTTGGAGATCAACTCAGACTGTTAAGTATATCTTGAGTAACCTCCCTCTAATACCACTTGAAAGTCTTGATTTCAAGAACAACTAATCACCAAGAGGGGGGGGGGGGTGAATAGGTCCAATTAAAAAAAACTTAGGCAACTAATCTATTAAAGTCACAGCACAACAATCTTTTAACAATAAATACCAGCATAGTACACAGTGATTTATAGTGGTTCTCCAATTGATGGGTACATCCATTTTCCCCCTTCGCCTATCCAGCAATAAGCTAGATTCGACCAAACTTCCTTCCACTTTCTCAGGTCCTCAGATCTTACAACTCAGAGCCCAACTGGCTCCTACAACTCAGGCGGAAGCCCTACCACTCAGATCTCCAAGATCTTACAGCTCAAGTTCTTCCCAAGAACTCTACCTCAGAGTGAATCCACACTTATACAGCTCAGGAAATCCTGCCCTACCTCAGCCTTTATAACCAGGCTTACAACTCAGGCAATCCCTGCCCTACCTCAGCCTTTATAACAGCTGGCTTACACCTCATGCCTTAGCCTTACCACTCAGATTCAAAATGAATCTTACACAGAATTAATCAATAAAATTGAATTACAGACAATAGAGGAAATTCTATGTCTGTCTACCTGGACTGAGCAGATTTTATCCCTAACTTTGTCTTCCCAGCAACAAGATGATACAGTGATCTGGAATCTATAGCCCGGCTTGTTATGGAATCGACTAGTAGATCAATCTGCTTCTCCTTCAGGAATGTCTCCCGATCTGGACTGAGCAATTATCAGCCCTTCCTTCTTCATCTTTGATCCGGCGAATTGATTTTATGATTCTGGCTTGACTTGGATCGAAAAGATAACTTCAGTTAGGGAACGCCTAGGCTGATTCGTCTTCCTCAGAGAATTACACTGAAATTGCTGTAGCAGATGATATCGCAACAGCTTACTCAGAAGCCCTTCTAATTTGAACTTGAAGTTCTTGGCTTCTGCAACAATGGCAGGTGAAGACGGCAACTCTGCTTCTCGTTTTTCTTAGAAAATTAATCAGAAAACTTAATTAGAAAAACTTAATCAGATCTCGATCACTTTTTCTATTTATAATCTTGTCAAAATAACGAGATGATCGACACGTGTCCCAGTTTTTAACGGTGGTAAAAACCTCAGCTTAATTAACTTGAGATCCACTGTAGACTGATGAAACCGTTAATGTCGATTTTTATCAAATCTGAACTTTGTTGACTTGTTGACTTTACTGAGTCAACATCCTTCTAGATTGAGCCAAAATGAACTAACATTTCTGAAATTTTGCATTCGATGTAATCTTAACTTAGTTCGACGAAACCTGAGCTCAGCTCGACAAAACAGTGAAACTTAGATCGACGAATTCTCTCAGCTGAGTTCTTCCTTCAGGTGAACGCTGAGTTCAACAAAATCTGAACTCCGCTCGACAAAATTCTTATAGCTGATTTCTTCTTACAAGAGAAAGTTGTGTTCGACGAAATTTGAAAGCTGAGTTCGACAAAATCTTCTCCTTACAGCTAAAAAACTGTGTTCGAAGATTCTGAACTCCGTTCGACAAAATCTGAATTATGTTCGACGAAAGCTAAGCTCAGCTCGATGAATGGTAGTCTAAGTGGTTCTGTACTTAGAAATTTCTCCAGCTCTTGCTAAATGGCGTTGAGAGTATTGAGTGTGTTGATCTCACTCAGCGCTATTTTCCCTTTAGACCATTCTTCAGCTATCTGTCTGATGGCGTTGAGTGAGCTGACCTCACTCAATGATTCTGGACTTAGCTGATTTTCTGGATTCTTCACAGTAAGGCTAGACTCAAAGCCATTTCACTTGGTGTTGAGTGAGTGAGCTTCACTCAACGCTACTTCACTTAGTTGAACTTTCTATCTCCTTAAGCTTTGGCATTGGCAGGCTTAACATGGTGTTGAGTAACGAAGCTTCACTAAACGCTTCTTCACTTAGTCAAAATTCTGGCTTTCACTGCTTATGCTTTGACATGATAACCTTGTCTCAACGGTTCTGGCCATATGGCATTGAGTGAGTTGAGCTCACTCAGCGCTTTTGGACTAAGCCAAATTTCTGTCTTTGCAATTCTGTCAGCTTTGGCCGTCTGCCTTCTCTCAGCGCTATTAGCTGAATGACGTTGAGAGAGCTTGCTTCACTCAACCCTTTTGGACTTAGTCAATTTTCTAACTTTCCAACATCTCACCTTGAGTACACATGTCATTGTCTCTTGAACAAGATGTCCAATCATTATAAAAAAGACTAACCTGCATGCATGAACTTAACTATACATCAAATACAACTATGTCTATCTCATTGACATGTTTGATATCATCAAATCACAGCCATTGGGATCAATGGACCTAACAAGAGGTAATCATGAGATCCAGTTTTGCACAACAGAACTTTGTCAATGATATCTGACAGAAGTTTTCCTTCGTCGTTCATCACTTTTCTCTTGACGGCCTTAGTACCTCTTGGTAGTCCACAAAATAGCAAAGCCCTGGAGAAATCACCATCTTCTAATTGATCTTCTTCATCACACACTGGGAGCAGTAAGTACTTTGTGAGTAAAGAGGCTTTTACTTTTACTTTGGTTTGCTTGACTTTACTCTTGATCATTGTATCTTCCCTGCGGAGTTTGGCGTGCTGGAAGAACTCTAAAAACTCCTTGTCCAACACCTTGCAAGGGTGTTCTAGGACGAATGAGAGACTGACAGATTTAAACATGAGGATGACGTTCCTAAATTCATCCACGGCCATTGCGAAACCTGTTCTAACTAGCTCTCCCCCTACGAGTAATACGATAGAACTTCGAGGAGCCATTGACGGAGAGCAGAGAATCAAAAATGAAAAACTATAGTCGCGTAATCTCTGATGCAGCGAGGACGTCGAATTCGTCGGAGAAATCTATAAAAACTTGAGAAGAACTATAGTCGCGGAGCTGTGACGCGGCGGAGAAGACAAGCTCGACTATCGCGGAATATAAATCGTCGGGAGGGAGACAATCGACGGAATCGAAAGGCTCTTTCAATGAAGTGAATACCTTTTACCGCGAGAACTATATATATATATATATATATATATATATATATATATATAAAGTTTGGAGAAGGGAAAACGGCGCGGACCTGAAACCGGTGACTCTTCGGATCCAATAAAAAAAATTGACCTAAATACGATTTGTCGAAATGCCATGAAAGCTGAGTAGAATTCGTCGAAAATCGGCAAGTAACGTCACGAAAACTTATATTATCTCGACGAATCGACGAGTTTCTACGAGTTCATCTCGATGAATTTGCCTTTTAAATTTTGTCTGCTGAGAGATGTACTTCCCAAGAGAATTTCTGTCTTCTTAGCCGTCTTCACGAGTCCTTGTTTGGCATGCACAGTTCCATTTTAAAAAATGAGAACTTGGCCTCGTCTAGTGGCTTTATGAAAATGTCTACAACCTGCTTATCCATCGGGACATAGCTGAGAGTTATGTCCATGTTCTTCACATGCTCCCGGATGAAATAATATCTGATTTCAATGTGCTTTGTCCGGCTATGAGAGAGTGGATTATTTGCGATTGCTATCGCACTTGAGGAGTCGCAAAATATAAAAATCTCCTTGAATTTCAAGTTGTAATATTCTAGCTGATTCCTGATCCAGAGAAGCGATGCACAACAACTACCAGCAGAGATATACTCTGACTCAACAATAGAGGTTGCCAACCAATTTAAATTCTTATTTTTCCATGAAATAAGCCTTCTTCCAAGGAATTGGCACGTCCTAGAAGTGTTTTTCCTGTCATTCCTGCTACCTGCAAAATCTGCATCTGAAAATCCAATTAGCTCGACATCAGTACTTCTTGGGTACCTGATGCGTTGAATGGCAAGTGTACTGGTCGCACAAGTAATATAAAATGGGTGGATTTCCCAAGTATCGATCTTTTCGAGGAACACAGTAAGGGGGAATTAATATTGAGGAGGACTTGAGATTGAAGTCCTTAGGTCGGAATTAACTAAAGGGGGTTTGGATGGTTGCAATAAAATAAAACAAAAGGCTAACAACTACTCTTATGCAATGCCGCTATGCATCGCTTCGCCAGGCGGGATGGAAGACTACACTGGCCGCTATGCACCGAATCGTTTGGCGGATAGACGAGTAGGCAAGTGTAAGAACCAGAATTTGTGGGTCATTAGCACCTCTTCGCTACGCACGCCACTTCCAATTGCTAGTGTGGCAAGAACGGATGGATGGGAAATGAAAGATAAGGGCGCACCTCAAGCAAATAACGAAGACATACAATCACATAGACATAATTACACATAAATGCATTTTACAATAATTACACTTCATCAAATATAAGAGATTAACTATGCTAACAATAACAAGAGAGGAAAAGTGTGTGAAATCGACCAGATCTGAAGTATTGCCGAGGGTTCACGGTTGGAATTGTCGGGTTATCAATCCGCGTCCAAGCTTGGTCCTCAACTGCATCTGAGGTAGAGGAGGCTGTCACTCACTCCCAATGGACCACCCGTCTTCTTCGCATCACGAGCCAGCGGAAGATGGCACAAACTTCTCCTAGCTTGGTGGAGAAAGCTAGGTTGAATCTCTGCTTGAAGCTCGAGGATGAAGGAGGAGGCCGAGAGGAAGCTTCGGCTCGAGTTTGGCGTAGAATGCTTGCCCGGATCTCCTCTCTTAAATGGAACGACGAAGTTTCGCCCTAAAAATGCGGTGGGGATGGCTGGAAACGAAGCTCCTTCAATGGTGAAAATCTGCGTTTAAATAGAAAAAGATCAGAAAAATGGTCACGCACGGTCCCGCGCACGACCGTGCGCTAACCGTACGTTATTTACTTACAGTTCTTGATCGCGGAAGAAGAAGCGTTGACCCGTGTGTTTTACTTGCGCACGGGCGCGTCCTCCCGTGCATGAAGGAAATCGCACGGGTAAACACAGAATGCGCGAAAACTAGGGAAATAGGGGAACCGTGCGTTTTACTCGTGCACAGACGCATTTTCCCGTGTGTGAAGGAAACACACGATTTACCCCAGAATTCAGGAATAAAGGGAAAATATGCAGACCGTGCGATTCCTTCTCGCACGGTTTGACCTAAACCGTGCGGGAACAAAATACACGGGTTGAAACAGAAGTCCCCAGAAAGGATGTGTGAAACGCACGATTGCACTGAAACCGTGCGCGAAGAAATACGCACGACCGTGTGTTTTACACAAAACTAAAAATGAAGTTCGGGACATCCCGACTACCTGCACAGTAATGAAACCAACTGGGGCACCAGCTCCCAACACCAAAATGGAATCAACAACTATAAAAAGAAACATGGGGAGCACCATGTGCTTACCCCTAACAAAAGAATGCGCAATTGCACACCCTCGGGCCAAAATAGTGCACTTATGAGTAAATAAAGCTAGAAGAAATATGAACGATATAGAACTAAAAGTGAAGTGCAAACGCGTGAAAACTAACCCAGATGAGTCCGAAAAACCCTATATAAATCGGACTCATCACACCCCCCCCCCAGACTTACCTATTTGCGCGTCTCGAGCAAACAAAATCAATGCAGATAGGGAAAATGATTTAGCTAACAAGGAAATTACGATACGGAGTACCATGCGAAGTCGCATGCTCGTACGCATACAAATATAATAGAAGAAATTTTTAAGTATGCAAAATAGTTTAGACTTTTCACATTGCGTATCAAAAATTTATCACTACTCAAAAATGGAATCACGGTGAATCATCCGATCACGCGCAGGTATAAAGTAGGCAGGACACTAAGGTGAGCTTTGCCAAAGACCAGGGCTCGGGATCACCTCCAAAGGAATCCACCAATATCGGGGACCATACGCTTGCCCGTTCACACTCTCCACGACACTAGTTCGACTCAAGTGTGAATTCGTAGAACTTTAGGATAATCATGGGGCTTGGGTTACAATGAGGTAAATAAAGACAAACAGAAAGGCTACGCACCTAACCCAAATGAGCTATCATAAAAGAGAATCCATCCGCTAATCATAAAAAGAGAATCCATCAGCTTGCTCGTTCACACTCTCTCTAAAAAGATTTTCAATCAAACTTTTTCTACTTTTCAATTTTTTTTCTTTTTTTACAAACATTTTTTCAATTCATCTTTATTTTATCAATATCAGAAAATCTAAACTTTGGAGCACATCCACAAATTCACAACGAATATCACCACATCAACACCCCAAAATGATAATATAAAACACTAGAGCTCGACTTGGGTGTGCGACTAGGATCGGCTATGAGGCTTTAGTGAATGAAGCTGGAGCTGAATCAAAAGAAGGGTAGGCCCAATAGGGCTAGCGAGGATAAGACATTAAGAGTGTTACAAAGCTCAACCGAGCCAAAATGATGGCCTACATCACACTCACGCTTGACTAAACATGCACCAATGCTTCGAGAGTAGCTTGGGGCAAGTTTTTAGCCACCGAGAAAGATAATCCTTCCTCCCGACTCGAGCAAAACGAGTCTAGTGACGGCTACACACATTCCTACACTACTGTTTGATTCACACCGGATTCACCAATTTTTGAGTAGAATAAAAAGTCTTTACGCAAATAAAATATAAAACTATAAGCATACAAAAAAAATTAAATCTACTCCAATTTCTACACGAGATGATAACACTCGACTAGGAGCACTGCAAGATTCAACATTTTACTCCGTCTCACAATCCTATGCAGCACAATAATTTTCCCAAATCATACAAAAGAAATGAGTTTAACTCACGGCACGCTAACAGCTAAGCACGCGCTCATGTGGGTGTAGTGGTGTGCGATGCAATGAACTAGTCAAAATAAAAATATAAAAGCTTCTAGCATGCACATGAAATGTGCGCGTGCAAAAGGTAACAAATAATGGCTCTCCCCCAGACTTAAACTAATATACTCAGCATATGATACAAAAATGTATATCAGAAAAAGACAAGGGAAGAGGTTACCCAATGCTCAGCTAGTGAGCATACAAGAAGACACGTGAAAAACCTGAAGCAGGCCCGCCATACGAAGAATCACAACCCCGCCAATACGAATTTGCCATGAATACCTGAACGGGTGAGCTCCGCAAAAACAAAAGAAAGATATACAAACTACAAAGAAATACTAAAATTAAATAGACATGAAAAATAAAATTCAGAAAATGAAAGATAACTACTATGGTTATTGTCACAGCACGACTTATTAAATTTTATACATTTCTAGCTAATGGGCCTATGAAAAGAAAAATGCACAGGTAACTGGCCTAATTTCGGTTGCGGTAACGTGTACCGATACGGAGATAAAGCAGTCACCGCTCGTCCCAAATAATCATACCTGCTCCTCACAGGCAGTGGAAAAAGGAAATAAAATGAGGAGGAGCCTGGTCCTCGCTCATCTTATCATAAAATAAATCCTTGCCTAGCAAGGTATCGTCCACCACTGGGAGACAGCAGGAGGAGAAAGTAATGAATGGAGCTTCCTCAACAGAGGAGGAATCAACCTCCTCGTGAAAGAGGATGTAATCATCGAAGACTGGAATAGAAAGCTCCAATTCCTACTGAGGCACCTGCGAAGACTCAACCCACATGGGCTCAGATGTAGAAAGGGGGTCAAGAAATAAAAAAGATGAAGAACCAAAATAATTAATAATAGGGGGAGTGGTCCCGATCTCACTCCCAGCAGGATCCAAGCACATGTCATCGTCGGTGTCATATGAGTCATAGCGAGGGGAATCCGAGAACTCGAGGTCCTCGGTGGTGGTTTGGACCTCCTCATCTAACAAGGAAGTGGAAACTTCCTCATCAGAAAGGATCTCCTCATCAACACACCTCGATGCATCATCATGTTCCAAGACGTAATACTCTCCATTGATGAGAATAACGTCCTCGCCACACCATGACGCAACCTCAGACTCAGAATCACAATCAGGCATAACATCATCAACCGACTCATAAGAAAGAGAAGTAGATGATTCTTGCAAAGAGAGCGAAGGAACAACAACATCAGAGAAAATATGTGATGGTTCCTTCGGGGGTGAATCAACAAGAGGGGAAGAGTGCATGGGGAGAGACGGCGCCACAATGTCGTCACACCGATAAGTAGAAAATTTGATGGGTATATCCGCATCAGTACCCTATAGGTAAGGTGGTGCTGCGAATATATCATCAAAATCAGAAGGGGAAGCCATTTGAGAGGGTGATAGAGTGAATCGGATACCCGGTTCATCATCCTCCTCAGACTGGCGCTGAAATTCTGCGCAATCTTTCAACACGTGGTCGGTGCTACGAAAACACAAACATCATTTTCCATTACTCCTTGGCCCAGGTGGGACTGGAGAGGAATAATAAAAAGGTGAATGCGTAGAAGAGGAGTGACTATAAGACCTGGGTTGGGTGTATGAAGTACCATAGGAAGATGGTGCTCCATACACAGAACCACGAGAATTATGCTCCCAATCTTCAATGGGGCACTCATCACTACCATGCCTATAATCCCCGCACCATCGGCAACGGATATTTGTATAAGAATACATGGTGCAACAAGAAGAATTCACCAACAAAAAAGTTTCTAAGCAACAATTAACTACACACCACAAATAAAAGAATAAGAAAACCTGCTACAGAAAAATTAAAACTAGAAGAGGAACAAATAAAAACAAGAAACAGATTCTAAAAACTAAAGTAAAGAAGAAACATGATATGAACAAATGGAAAAGGGCTTCTATCTCCTATCTCCCTCTCCAAAAACTCACACGACTGTGTTCCCCGGCAACGGCGCCAAAAACTTGATGCGTTGAACGACAAGTGTACCGGTCGCACAAGTAATATAAAATTGGTGGCTTTCCCAAGTATCGATCTCTTCGATGAACACAGTAAGGGGGGAGTTAATATTGAGGAGGACTTGAGATTGAAGTCCTTAGGTCGGAATTAACTAAAAGGGGTTAGATGGTTGCGATAAAATAAAGCAAAAGGCTAACAACTACTCCTATGCAATGCCACTATGCATCGCTTCGTCAGGCGGGATGGAAGACTACACAGGCCATTATGCACCGAATCGCTGGTCGGATGGACGAGTAGGAAAGCATAAGAACCAAAATTTGAGGGTCATAAGCACCTCTTCGCTACGCACGCCACTAGCAATTGCTAGTGCGGCAAGAACGGATGGATGAAAATTGGAAGATAAGGGCGCACCTCAAGCAAATAAAGAAGACATACAATCACATAGACATGATTGCACATAAATGCATTTTACAATAAGTACACTTCATCAAATACAAGAGATTAACTACGCTAACAACAACAAGAGAGGAAAAGTGTGTGAAATCGACCGAATCTGAAGTCTTGCCGAGGGTTCGCGGTTGGAATCGTCGGGTTGTCAATCCGCGTCCAAGCTCGGTCCTCAACTGCGTCTGGGGTAGAGGAGGCTGTCACTCACTCCCAATGGACCCGTCTTCTTCGTGTCACAAGTCGGAGGAAGACGGCACAAACTTCTCCTAGCTTGGTGGAGAAAGCTAGGTTGAATCTCTACTTGAAGCTCGAGGATTAAGGAGGAGGCCGAGAGGAAGCTCCGGCTCGAGTTTGGCGTGGAATGCTTGCCCGGATCTCCTCTCCTAGTTGGAACGGCGAAGTTTCCCCCTAAAAATGCGGTGGGGATGGCTGGAAGCGAAGCTCCTTCAATGGTGAAAATCTGTGCTTAAATAGAAAAAGATCAAAAAAATGATCACGCACGGTCCCGCGCATGACCGTGCGCTAACCGTGCATTATTTACTTATAGATCTTGATTGCAGAAGAAGAAGCATTGACCCGTGCGTTTTACTCGCGCACGGGCGCATCCGCCCGTGCATAAAGGAAATCGCACGGGTAAACACAGAACTCAGGAAAACAAGGGAAATATGGGAACCGTGTGTTTTACTCACATACGGGCGCGTTTGCCCGTGCGTGAAGGAAACACACGATTTACCCCAGAATGCAGGAATAAAGGGAAAATCTATAGACTGTGCAATTCCTTCTCGTACGGTTTGACCTAAACCGTGCGGGAACAAGACACACAGGTAGAAATAGAAGTCCCCAGAAAGGCTGTGTGAAACGCACGATTGCACTAAAACCGTGTGCGAAGAAATTCGCACGACCATGCATTTTACACAGAACTGAAAATGAACTTCGGGACATCCCGACTACCTGCACAGTAATGAAACCAACTTGGGCATCAGCTCCCAGCACCAAAATGGAATCAACAACTACAAAAAGAAACATGGGGAGCACCATGTGCTTACCCCCCAACAAAAGAATGCGTAATTGCACACCCTCGGGCCATAATAGTGCACTTATGAGGAAATAAAGCTAGAAGAAATATGAATGATATAGAACTAAAGGTGAAGTGCAAACGCGTGAAAACTAACCCAGATGAGTCTGAAAAACCCTATATAAATCGGACTCATCAGTATCATAAAACAAGATTTGGTCTACTCTTAAGGTATCTCAAAATCCTCTTTGGAGCGACGTAATGAGATTCCTTAGAGTTCACCTGAAATCTAGTGCACACACATGTGGAAAATATTATGTCGGGTCTACTAGCAGTAAGATAGAGCAAGGGCCTAATTATGCTTCTGTACTTGGTTTCATCAAAAGATTTCCCTTTATCTTCCTTGTCCAGAGGCATAGTTGAATCCATTGGAGTCCTCATCGAGGTTGCGTTCTCCATTCAAAATTTCTTTAGTAATTCTTTGGTGAACTTCGTCTGAGAGATGAAAATTCCCTCTTCATATTATTTCACCTGAATCCCTAAGAAATACTTCAGCTCTCTCATACTGCTCATTTCAAACTTCTCTTGCATGAGTTTAGAAAACTTCTTGCAAAGGTTCACTTCCGTAGAGCCAAAAATAATATCGTTTACATAGATTTGCACTAGCAAAATCTTGTCTTTTACTTCCCTAAGAAATAATATCTTGTCTATCTTTCCTCTTATGATCTTGTTCTCAAGAAGAAAGCTAGGCATCGTCTCATACCAAGCTCAGGGAGCTTGTTTTAAGCCGTATAGAGCTTTATTAAGAAATTATACATAATCAGGGAAAGTTGAGTTGACAAAACCTGGGGGTTGTGCTACGTATGCTTCCTCTTTTAGATCTTCGTTGAGGAATGCTGACTTCACATCCATCTGATATACCTTGAAGCTTTTGTTAGCGGCGTACGTAATAAACAACCTGATCGCTTCGAGTCAGGCCACTGGGGCAAAGGCCTGATTGAAGTTGATCCCTTCTTCTTGTTTTTACCCTTGAGCTACAAGCCTGACTTTATTCTTTATAATCACTCCATTTTCGTCTAGCTTATTTCTGAATACCCATTTTGTACCGATCACATTCTGTCCTTTGGGCCTGGGCACCAACTCCCAAACCTTGCATTTTTCAAACTGGCTGAGCTCCTCTTGCATAGCCATAATCAAAGATGCATCCTTGTTTTCTTCTACAAACTTCTTTGGCTTAACCTGAGAGAGAAAACTAAGATGTAGAACTTCGTTAGCAGTACCTCTTCTGGTTCTAACACCATCGCATGGCTCTCTAATGATCAGATCAACTGGGTGATCTCTAAGGTGTCTGAACAATAGATTTCTTCCTCTCCCACCAGCAGGTTCTGTCACATCTATTGCATCTCCTATAGGTTGAGGTAGTTCTTCATCTAGTCATTCTTCATCCACCACACTTGAATCGACGACCTTGACTGAGCTTAGAGCATCTTCCTTGACCACCTCTTCCAAGCTTGGTTCCTTTAACCTGGTACCTGCACCTACACCAACAATACTAGATGAGCTGCTATGAAGCATGCTTGTCTCACCAAATACAACATTTATAGATTCTTCTACCACCAGTGTTTTCTTATTAAAAATTCTATAAGCCTTACTATGGCTATTATACCCACAAAAATTCCTTCAAAATATTTTTCACTAAACTTCGTGCGATAATACTTCCCATTGTTAAGTACGAAGTATTTGCTGCCAAAGATCCTAAAGTAGGACACAATCGTTTTTCTGTCTTTAAGCAGTTTGTAGTGAGTCTTACGATGGTTTTAATTGATTAATATTATATTTTGCACGTGACAAGCTGTGCTGACTGCCTCAACCCAGAAGTACTCTGGTAGCGATGTAATATCTCGACTTTTTTGAGCCACAAAAATCCTAGTGGGCCCAATAAAAGTGACTCGAACCTCTACCCATGGCCCACACTCAGGTGGGAGGTAACTATAAGCAAGGTATATAGAGCTAAAGAACTCTAATTTGAGTTATGTCAGTTCATCTGACTCTGTATAACCAATGCAAATGCATTGGAACTTGTTTCGTCACAATTCAAAGCCCAACGACGAATATAAGCATTTTGACCGTTTTAGCGCGCTGCGGCGTGCAGATTTTAAATAATTAGCAAACGAGCTCTGATTCGATATCGGTCAGTGGCATTGGACTCATTGAACAATACGAAGTCAACCAAGTGCGTCCCGATCAATTTTAGTGACACGTAGTAAACCTGTGGTCAAATCAAGCATAGTTGTGCACCGAAAAGCGTGCACACACAAATTATGACACGACACCGCAACTTTGACCCGAGTCCCAATGACATAGACTCACTTTGACCAGCATGGGGGGACCCACTTAGGGTTGACTTTGGTCAACCCCCCCCCCCCCCCCCCAAGGTTTTTTTAAAATTTCTCCTTTAAGGAAAGGCTAACCCTTCTTCATGGTTTGATAAGGCATTATCACCCCTACCCTTGGGCCATAAGAACACCAAGCATGGTGGGCCATAGCCCAAGATGAAGCCCAAACCCCCCCTCTTTACCTCCCCTCTTCCTTACTCCAAGCCCAAGCCCACCACTTTTCCCCCTCCCCTTGATTGTTGTCACTTATAGGCCTCTTGATGGCTGCCACCTTGCCAGGGAAAGTAGAGGGGAGGAAAGGAGCTCTTCCCCTCATGAGTTTAAACCCACATCAGCTAGGGGAGGGGTGGCAACCCTCCCCAAGCCTATAAAGGCACTGCCTAGTCTTCTTCCCTCCACACAGGCCTACCCGAGCCCAGGGAACCCTCACAGGAGCTCCAGCTTGCCGGAAATTTTTCACCACCTAAGCTCCACCACCGTCTCTAATGAAAACTCGACTAGGGCCCTCCCAAGCTCTTCCAGGCTAGGTGGAACCTTCTCCCCTCCCCCTTTCTAAGTTTTTGGATGACTTTCATGGGACTCCCGACACCAGGAGCACCGCCGGCACCCCCCGAGCCAAGCTCCAGGTCGGGTGGTGGCCGCAAGAGGCTAGCCCCTCCAAGCGCTGGTTGTGGCGCTGGGGAAAGGCTAAACCACCATGGATGATTTTCCCTGACAGTGGAAGGCCAAGGTGCCGCCAAAAATCATCGCTCCGGCTTCACCCGAAAATAGAGGAATGTTTATATTTTTGCTGCAACGGCGGATGGAAGCGGTTGGCTTACGGGCCACCATCGGAGAGGAGCACTACCCCTGGCACACTGGTTGAGGGTGGATTCGTGGCCGGAGTGGTCACAAGAGAGACAGGGTGGCGCGATGGTGCTGGGAGTAGAGCCGCAGCCACCCTGCTCTCGGTTTCACAAATTCTGGCAGTGGTAGGTGGCGACAGGTCACTGGACCACCGCCCAGATGATCGTTGGTCCCCGGCGAATCAATCGGTGGTAGTGTCGGTGCCCGGCAGTGGCTGGCCAGCGGTGGCAGAGGGCCTCTGCCTCCATCTCTGGAGGGAAGAGATCGCTATCGTTCATCTCACGATAATTAGAGGAATGACTGAGATTTCCTAATCCCCCCTCCCCCGCATAAACTTATGTGCCCCCACAATAGATCTGTGGCTGATTCGTTGTGGGGAGACGCTGGCCAAATCCCCTATTTGGCGCAATCTAGGCCGCAGGACGAGCTTAGATCTGTTATATGCAGACCACTATTTTAATTAGAATCTTGAATATTTTTTATAAAAAATATAAGCTCATAGGGAAAAGGTGTTGAACATGAAAATTATTTTCCTCAATGAGGGCTTTATCCACAAAAATTGTGAGAATTTTTGGAGCTATTTTGATATTTTTAAAAGCCCAAATAAGTTTTAATTGGCCAAATTAGCGGCCTAAAATTGATCGAATTTTTTTGAAAAAATTTGTATGCTCAATTTTAGCCACCCTAAAGGTTATATCAAAATTTGGGAACCTTTGAGTAAAAAATTAAGATTTTCCAATTTCTTGGAGCATAGGGTCGCGCTCGGGAAATTGATGCGCTCAATTTCCTCGAAAATGAAAATTGGAATGCGCGACTACCCTTTTTAATCAATCAAATAATTTTAAATTATTTTACCAATAAAAGAGATCGAGGCAAGTGCCCAAGCTCTGAGTATTCCGAGGTTTCGTGGAACCACTGAGCGCCTCAGTCTTCTCTATTATAAAAACACTCGGGTAACTTGGACAGGCTCGAAAAATGAAAATACGAGCAATCATAAAGGGTAACTCCTAAATGAGTCCCCCCTAATCTGATTAAGCTGTAAATTAAAAAGGTGCAACTGAATTATTATCGGATCTTAAGAATGGGTGAAATCCCAAGAAGCCTTCTAAAGATTGAGATGGAACATAACATGCCTCCTGAGAATGGAGATGGAACTAAACTTTACTCTAGAGAACAGAGATGGAACTGAACATGCCTCCTGAGAATAGAGGTAAAACTGAACCTGTCCCCTGAGAACGAAGATGGAACTGAACTTGTCTCTGAGAACGGAGATGGAACTGAACTTGCCACCTGAGAACGGAGATGGAACTGAAGCCTCCTGTATTGAGTGATTGGACTACTAACCTTTTTCTTTATGATTTATTACAGTCACGTACTAGTCAGGTTCCTTTTTTATTTCAGTTCAGTACTTGCTTTTCAGTACTCTAGTCTCGTACTGGTCCTGCTTATTTATTTTTAGTTCAGTTCATTTCTTTTAAGTATTATTGCAGTCTCGTACTGGTCAAGTTTTTTCAGTACTTACTTTCAGTTCAGTACTACTCCAGTTTCATACTGGTCCTATTTCATTACAACATTTCAATTCTGCAGATTATACTAACATCAATTTTTATTACCACACTTTCGTTTCTGCAATTTACCATTCTAAGCACAGGTCCTGCCTTGGCAGACATCGATTTTATGGGTAGAGCCTTAGTTGGGAATAACAGGAGTTGAGATGTTCCTACTCAATTAGTCCCAAATAAAGTGTTCCCATGCTCTTTGTCAAAAGTTTAGCCAAGTAACGTTTGCCTGAATTATTTAAAGCATAGTTGGACAAACCGATGAATACCTGGTGCATGCTAACAAATTATTTCATTTGTCTGCTTGTAAATTACTTGCGGAAAATTATGACAGGTCAGTCACTTGCGCAGACTGATCGTACCGGTGCTGGAAGTTCGATGACTCAAGGAGACAGGGAGATGAGTATCACGGGTGACAGGTCATTATGTTCTTCCCTGTTGGGTTTCCTCCGTTGGTCGGTCAAAATGTTGAATAGCCGAATATCGCTCACATCTAAGAGTTCTTGGGGTTGTACGTAAGGGTCTGGGCTGTACAGTACGATCAAGCCCAGAAGTAGAAGGACTGGCCACTATCACCAATGGCCACATCGGTGTGGCCCACACGGCTCGCTACCCTGCTTGAAGAGAAGCGGTCCATACTATGTCGACATAGGGTATTGTGCGCGGTTTTGAATGCCTGCAATGTTATGCACAGCTGTGAATGCATGTGATGTGTGCGCGACTGTGATGTCCGCGATATGTGCACAACTTAAAGGCCTGCGAAGTTTGTATAGGTTTGAATACCTACTGTGTTGCTGTGTTGGTAGAGCCTATAATATAGCTGATGTATATTACTGTTGTTAGTCCAGTTATATCATGTTGTACTTCTTTTGGTTGTTCCTAGCTTATTCAAGAAATGCTATGTTAACCCTCTCTTGCTTCGACTATCTTATTTTGTGTGGTGCGTGCGCTCGTTCCCAAGATATGGATCCGGGGAGGAGATTTGATTCCACTTAGCTCTGTTACTAACGCATATCTTAATAACCATTCATAGGAAATGGTGCACCGTAGAGAGTAATTGTTATAGGACGATATGTCAGCTGATAGGACCACCCGAGCAGAAGCACCCCTGTCCTCTCCCGAGTTTTGAGATGTGAGTAGGGTTAATTCCCCAAGTTTTCAGAAGCAGGAAATGATTTATGTGAGATACCTCCCGGTTATAGGGTTAATGCTGACGGTAGTATGCTAGATATAAAATCAGGAACTCTCAGCGAGCTAATGCCTGGCGGTAGGTTGATACTACACAATGGTAAAATTGGCGATTTATCGACAGAGCCATCTATGGGATGCCGCCCAGTGATAAGGTTAACGTTGGTGGTAGCGAGGTTGATTTATTTGGAATACCTCTCTAGGAAGTACCGCGTGGCGATAGTGGTACCGCTGGGCGGTAATGAATTTTTGTCAAGTGCGGCGGATTGATGCGACACATCGTCTACCACGCGGCGGTAGTAGATACCGTACGGCAATAACAACGGAGTGGCCACGCTTCGGCCTAGGATTGGAGGTCTTAGGTGGTGTGATTAAGGATTGGACATTTGATTACCGCGCGGTGGTAGCTAGTTACCGCACGACAGTAGCTCGACTTATAGCATGGGAAGTTGAGTTTCATCTCATTCTTTCTGTATTCCTCCTTCTGATTAGCCTAGTGAGTGGAGAGCGAAGGAGAGGGAGAGGAAGAAGATCTCATCATCATTGTGGTTTCAGAGCTTCAGTTTGCAAGCAGAGTTCGGATCTGTGAAGGCAAGTCCGTTGCGATCATTTCCATCCGGCTAGATTCTCTCCCATGGCGTCAAAACAAATGTCAAAGGTAATGATCCTCTTCCTTTGACATGTAAAGTCCTTTGTTTTGGCATGTGAGGGTAGACGCTTCACGAACACGTAGAAGTGGGTCTCCCGACGGCTAGATCGGTTGTATCCTTGTTGTCTTTGCATTTAGAATCCGGAATCGAAGTATGGGTTAGACATGTTGTGTGAAGCCCATCCTGACAGGTTGGTCTGAATTGGTGATGATTGTATGTATGCTAGAGTAGACTCCGTATTAAACAGGTAGTTTTCGGAGTCGCGGGGTGTGCATGTTGCTGTAGGGAGAGTGCTGGAGAAGGACTCCAAGAAAACACCCTTTTGGAGGGAAATAATCGATCGTCTGTCCCCTACCGCGTGGCGGTAGCTCCCAGCGAGCAATATTATTGAGGCATGTCTCTTGGAGACTTGGGGGGCCATTGTGATTGAGGCCTGTCTTTTTGAGACTTGGGGGGACATTGTGAGTTAGGTGTGTCTCTTGGAGACCTGGGGGCCTTTGTGATGAGCTGAGAGTCCGAGGGGCCCAATTTAGGTGGTTGTGAGTGCCAGTCTTAGAACATAATGTGGTTATGTATCGTGAATGGGCAAGGGAAGGCTGACCCGCGTCTTGGCTTTAGAGTCTGGCTATTTGAGCAACAGGTTGTGGCTGGCCTATACACACCTTTTGGTGATCGGCTTGGAGTGAGTCAGTGGCTTGAATCTCAGCATGACTTTGTCATAACATAAGGAGAGTCTTAAGCTTTAGGTTGGAAAGACTGAAATGCTCAAGCAGGTGGGGATTAAATCTCATCACACTGAAAGAGAATGCTCATATGTGAACAATCCTAGTGAACAGTGGTGGGGCTTGAATCTCAACACACTGATAATGTGCCCTGAGTGCACGAGACGTGTGGCCGGCAATGCCAACGTCTGTGGTGAATAGTGCTTTAGTTGCACATTTTTATTGCCACTATATATCTATGTTAAATGTCTGCATGGAAGGAGCACTGCCACCCCGAGTGAGGGGTCGAATCGTTATAATTTGGTCAGCTAATGCTGACCGTTGCTTTGTTTGCCACCGCCAGGGTTTAATGCATTTGTGCAGGTGTAGCGGGAGAGCCGAGCAGGAAATAATGGGCTAGAGCCCATGGTTACTATGCTAGCCCTCGAAGGCCAAAGCGAAGTTGTTTTACTATTTCATGTGTGGTCGACCTGCGTACCAATGTTTATAAAACACTATTATTTTAGGAAACAGTTGTAAGGCTTTAAGGCCATAACTATCTGTGTATTTATCTTATCATTCCTGTTTGGTTTAGTGTACATTCATATGGTTAGGGCCTAAACTTAAAAAGTTACTTCCGCTAGTATGGACTCTGAGTTAGGATGCGTGTTTGGATTATGGTTTCAATACGTAATTCCACTAACTGTTTGTGGAATATGACGTGGGGCCCCGGCCGGACCTTCTGTTATAATCTATATGACGGATGAGGGTATTGCAATTTGGTATCAGACTCTAGTGTTGGTCATCCTTATTAGAATTTGTGGTCTAATTATCTTTAAGGGGTGGTGAGCACATGCATGTGCGTCACCGTTATAACATGAAAGAATCCATGTATGTCCACTTAGGAAAGAAAATACACATGTTTGTGGAACATGTGCATTCATGTGATTGTTATTTTGCAATTTGTTTAGTCACTAAATTGTGTGATGCACGATTATAAGTGACTAGAAGTGGCACGGGACAGTCTCAACCCCAGCTCTCTGTAGAGAGTAGTGCACCAGGTGATATACCTACACCACCTCTTTCAGCTGAGAAAAATCGCTTAGTTGCTGAAGCCTTATTTGCGATGCTAAACACGCAACCAGGAGGTCATGTATAACTTTGTACCCCTGAGGTTGCTCTAACGCAGGTTGACGGAGTTGATCATGTGGCTAGGTGTCAAGTACCGGATAAGCCTTTGGCAGTGAGGCGAGCGATAGAGAAATAATTGAAGTGAGTCATGAGCTTCCATCCTCTGACGTTTGAGGGAACTGGATCCCCCATTCAAGCCGAAGATTGCCTCTCAAGGATAAAAAGAGTCTTGATGGCGATGGAGATGGAGGAGAGACAAAAGGTATTTGTGACTACTTTCCTCTTGAAAGTTGAGGCGAGACTCTGGTGGGATGAACTGGAACTTCATTAGTTTGCTGGAAGACAACTGTTCAGGATCTTGATGGAGGAGTTCTCAGGGCCTTTCTGGCTAGGTATCTCCCATCTGCTCAACGGATCTCCATGGAAAATCAATTTTAAAGGTTGACTCGGGGTGATAGTAGTGTGGATGACTACTTGCATGAGTTCACGAGGTTGGGGCATTATACAGGATCTATCATTATTGACGAGGAGCGCAAGACCAATCGATTCTATGAAGTACTGCGCGACGATCTGAGGTTATTACTCTCGGGTCCAATGACGCAGGGTTTTCTGATCTTGGTCAATACAGCTCGATCCCTGGAGCAAAACATGAAGCACGTGCAGAATAAGAATAACTCGGTGCTAAAGCGGATATAGTTTAAGGTACCGAATTCATCGAAGTCTGGGTACCGAAAGTGGAACAAGAAGCCTAGATCTACTGGACCAGCTTCTTCATCTGCTCCCTCTGGGGAAACGTCTTGGTAAAGAGGCCCAATCTATTGTTATACTTGTCGCAAGCTGGGTCATATAGCCCGAGAATGTCGTAGTGGCCTTCCGAGGATGGAGAAAAAAGGGTGCGACATATGCAGAAAAGGGAAAGACAGTGGTGGAGTCAACTACATCCCAAGCGAAGCCCCAAGTCTATAATCTTGGCCAACATGAGACCATAAAACAAAGTGACGTCGTAACAAGTATGAGTTAAGATACAATTTTTATTGCTTTCTATACTTGATACCATGTGCATTGTTTGTGTATAATTTATTTGTGTTAGGCTTTGTCTTAATCTTAGATCATCCGGCGAGAGCACTGTCTGATATAGGAGCTTCATATTCCTTTATGTTCGAGAACTTCGTGTTGCGTATCAGAGTGTCATCTTCTATGGCTAATGATAGGTTGGATGTGTTTTGATGGAGACGATGACCCCCGCCATGTTGATGGTGATCCCGACATGCTTATGGATGATCCCTCACCTTCTCCAGTCAAGGACTTGCGACGCTGCGAAGACATTGTTGATCGACGCTACAACCTCCGACCTCGGCGCAAGACGTCCACTTGATATTTATCTTGCCTTTATTTTATTTGTCATTATTTATTTGTTTTAGATCTGGTTTGTATTTTACCAGATTCATGTTTTTAATTTTAGCATGCGTTTAGCCATTTATTGTTTTGAATTAGGCTCCTTTAATTTTGTTAGCCTTATAGAAGGCCATGTGTTGTAGGATTTATGGATTGATGAATAAGATATTGAAAACCTAAATTTCAACTTGAGATTTCCCCTCATTCCCTCTTCCTAGTCGCTGACCCCCTCTCCCTCCTTGTGGAATTTGGCCACAACTCTCCCTTCTCCTCCCTCCTCTCCTCTACTCCACAAAACCCCCTCTCCTCTCCACTACGATCAACAACTCCAAGAACACCTTCCCTTGTAGAGTTCGGCCGCAACAAGATGCCTCAACCTAGGGCCGACCAACCAAGTCTCCCCCTCCTTGGTGGATTTTGGCCAAGGACATCAACTTCGGTGACAACAAACTTTCTTTGGCGTGAAGCAAAGAAGGCAGACGATTTTCTCTCCATTCGGAGTAACTCCGGTGGAACCGTTGAAGAGCGGGCCCACTTAGTTAATCGTAATCATCTATTCTGATTGGAGTAACGAAAATGCTACCTTTGAGTGTTTCCCTCTTAGATTAATTCTTGTGGTGGTTTTCCTTGGCGTTGCTTGCAAACTTTGAATTCGTTGTGGTTTTTTGATCCAAACAATTTTGTTATTTTCTTTTGATCCATTTAAATTCGTGAGGATTGGCGGACCTCGTTTTCTTTTTTGTTTGGAGCGAACTACCTTTTCGAATCGCAATTTTTTGGTGGATCTCTTTTGGTACAACACACGCTCGATCGGATCGGGTCGATCCTTTTTGCTTGAGAGAATATTGGCTCATAGCTTTTAGTTTATCTCTAAGGGTGTAGCAAACCTGTGCGCTAGCATTTGATTAATATTATTGTGAATCGGGTGTGGTGCAGTTTAATTGTGTTGGCGTAGAATTGGAACGAGAGAGAGTAGTTCGGTGTCGTTTGTCCGTTGCGGTTCGTCGGGAGATGTAGCCTGCATCAATTTGGTATCAGAGGGAGGTTCGTGTCAATTTCATAGATGTCACCCTCCTCATATTCTTAGGATGTCGGCACGCACTTGTCTTGCACCTCTCGTTGATCAAATTTCAAAAAAAACTGGTCTGCAAATAGCGGTCTAAAATTCTCATTTTTTTTCAAAATCCAAAAAAAAAATCTGAAAAACTCTCCATCATTTTCTTAATGGGAAATTAAAAAAATATATTATTCTTATTAAGTATTATTTGGAAAATATATATATCTTTGATAAAATTTCTGCTAGTCAGGGTCAAGCTTCTTGTCATTGCATGCGCACTAGGCTAGGCAAGGAGTATACCCCTTCTTCCTCCAATATGGAGGATGACCGGGATACGGGTCACGGTCCTACTACGATTGATGACCTCTGCCAGGAGTTCACTGATCAACTAACGGACATCATGGAGATGATTCAGAACCTACGTTTAAACCTAGCGGCTCGCCAGCGTTACGAACGACAAAAGAACAATCATAATAATAAAGATTATATCTCACATGCACCTAATAATAATAACTGTTGAGTCCATTGTTCTCAATATCCCTGATTTGTGAGAAGTCAAAAAAGTCAATGACACACACATCCACTGTATTTGATGTGTATTTGAGGTTTTGAGTGCAGGTTGTCCATACACATTGATTGGACATATGGACACAATAAGTGGTTGCTGGACATAGCAAAAATTGACTAAGTCCACTGGAGTTGAGTGTAGCAAGCTCACTCAACGTCAGAGGTGTGGATTCTATTTTGCTTTGTAGAAATTTGTCTAAGTCCATAGGCATTGAGTGAGGACAGCTCATTCAACGTCATATAACATATAGCGTTGAGTCTATCTCAGCCTAACTGGCAGATAGCCAAAAATTTGGCTAAGTACAAAAGCATTGAGTGTAGTCTACTCACTCAATGCCATATAACACATAGCATTGAGTCTGTCTCAGCCTAACTAAAAGATAGCAATAAATGTGGCTAAGTACACGGGCGTTGAGTGTAGTCTACTCACTCAACGCCATACAACAAAAAGGCTGTGAGTCAAGATGAGTCAATCTAAGCCTAGAGAAATTTGCTGAAAATGTGGCTAAGTCCGCAAGAGTTCAGTGTGGTCTACCCACTCAACGTCATATAGCTTTTAGCATTGAGTGTTGTTATGTCAGTCAACTCCACAGAAAAGTTGGGCAAAATTTTCACTAAGTTCACATGCGTTGAGTGTAGCTTACTCACTCAACGCCAGTTAACATAAAAATTCTGTTAAGTAGTTTGGTGTTGAGTGGAGCTTACTCTCTCAATGCCAAGGCGCAGAAATATTTGCTAAGGCAAATAGCGATGAGTGAGGCAAACTCACTCAATGCTCTCAACGCCTTGAAGCAGAATTTTGCTAAGTCCAAAAGCGTGGACTACTTAACTTTCATCGAGCTCAACTTCGTCGAACTGAGCTCAGCATTCGTCGAACTGAGCCAAATTACTCAGTTTAGACTGTAGTTCGTCGAACTCAGTTTAGCCTTTCTTCGAACAAAGTCTAGAGTTCATCGATCTGAACTTATGCTTTCGTCGAGCTGAGCTCGACGTTCGTCGAACAGAGCTCAGCTTTTGTCTAGCTCAATACTTAGACAGACAGAATTTTGTCTAAGTGTTGTGGCGTTGAGTGATACCTACTCACTCAATGCCTTTGGTTCTGATGATTGAATTTTGTTTAAGTCCAGAGATGTTGAGTCATCCTGACGTAAGCAAATTCAAATTGTCAACCAAAGTTCAAATGATGTGGAATTGCTGCCCGAGACGTTGGCAGCCAGCTGTCATCATCCTCTGAACTTTCTAAGTAATATTTTTATCATAAAGTGTTGGGGCCCACACACAACAAGGTGCTGTTAAATCAAGATTAAATGGAAAGCATGCGCTGGATGGCTTAATCTCAGCCATTAATCCTGGTGGTGGGACCCACTGCTCAATTGGCCTTCAGAGTATAAAAGGAAGCAAATCGGTCAGAGCAATGAAAAAACATACAATCAATTCCCCATCTAGGTTTTCTGAAAACGAAAAGAAGGGATGTCGAACTTCATTTTCCTCCTCGCCATTTTCATCGAGCCTGAAGAAGTGGTTCTTCACAGAGAACCTTGCTAGGAAGGAGATAACTGGAGCAATTACCATTTGCAACAGTAGGATCAGAATCCATTCTGAGATAGCAGATCTACAAGTTCTGCAGAGAAAAATAAAGCTATTCGAAGAAAGATTCTACTGCCTATCTGTTGTCTTCAACATCAATTGGTTGGACTGATATCTGCTCAGTTCAGGAAGAAGGAGACACAGAGATCTTGAGCTTGTGTCTAATCATCTTATTCTTTATTTCTTCTTGTGTAAAGATTCTTGGTGAATATGGAGTTGTAAGCCTATATTATAAAGGCTAAGGTCTTTGTGAACTATGTTTGGCTTTGTGCCTGTTGAAAGGTCTTTGTGACCTGGGGTTAGCTTAGTGCCTAAGTGTTACGTCTGTGTGACCTGTGTGGTCCTGCGGGATCTGTGTTGTAAAGCTATTAAGTAGTTGAGTTTTGGAGGGAGAGCCGAATCTAACACACTGTTGGATAGGTGTAGAGAGACAGTGGATGTACCCAAGATTGGGGAATCACTATAAAATTATTGTGTCGTCTGTGAATATTCTTGAAAGCTGATAACTAACCTAATCACGGGCACTGAAATCAGAAAAAAAAAAGTTAGAAAAACTAAATAAAGACAAAAACCTATTCATCCCCCCCCTCTAGGTGTTTAGCTAGCCTTGAAAACAAGACTTTCAATAACCAAGCACCGTACGAGTTTGATATCACTAGGGTTGTCCGGATCAAACCCCCATCGTACGACGGATTAGGTGAACCTTAAGTGTTCTTAGATTGGGTCATGGAGATAGAGTGTTATTTCAAGTGGCAAAATCTAACTGACGAGAACAAAGTTCAAGTTGCGAGGATGAAACTGTTAGGCAGGGCCAAAACTTTCTGGCTGAATGAGGAATGACATCTAGGTACGGTGAATGGTTTACTACCTATTGGTTGGGCTGGCATGAAGGCCATATTGACTGATCAGTACGTTCCTGCGTACCATCAAACACAAATGTTTGATGAATTAGCTACCCTGTGGCAAGGGAATAGGTCGGTCGCTGACTACATGAGCCTTCTTAAAGACATGATGGTCAGGTGCAATGTTAGGGAGATGCCCGAGATCACCCTCTCTAGGATTCGTAAGAGGCTCAACCCTGACATTCGTGGTAAGCTCCTACGGTATGGTCATACCGACTTGAGCACTACTTTTAACGTCGCCCTGGGTATTGGGAAGCACAATTCTTTCAAATCCAAATCTCACTCTTTTTAGAAGGGAAAGTCCATCTTAGGACCACCCCCCTATCCACCCATAAAGATAAGGGCAAGTTACGATCCGCTGACCCAAACTCTATTGTCATCACCGCTAGGAATCTGAGAAGCACGACCAATGAGAGAGTGCCCGTTGGAAGGATTAGTAAGATGAATACTACTTGTTTTGCTTGTGGTATTCAGGACCATTACGCTAGTGAATGTCCCTCCAACACCAAACCCATAGACCTGTTAGATGCCTCGTTTGAATCTGCCAAACTCATGTATGAGGCCGTTGAAGAATCTGACTCTGAAGGAGTGCTAAGCGACATTGAGGATGATAATAATATGATAGTGATGAGGTGTATTTGGCTACCCCGTGAACATCGGATGATTGGAATAGGACGAATATTTTCTCGTTAAATTTTAAGAGCGGAGAGAAGTGGTGCAAGTTGATTATTGATAGCGGAAGCAATATGAATGTGATTTCTGCGAATGTTGTGTCCCGCATATTGTTAACCACTGAATCTCACCCTTACCCTTATAAGATTTCTTAGGTTAACAAAACATCCCTTCCTGTAACGAAGTGTTGCTTAGTTCCCCTTACCGTCAAGGCTTGGGCGAAGAAAATTTGGTGCGACGTCATCCCCATGGATGCTTGTCATGTTCTGTAAGGACGTCCGTGGCTTTACGATTATGATGTTACCCACCTAGGGCGTGCTAACACTTACGAATTCAAATTTAATGGTAAGGTCATTATTTTGATGCCCACCCTGCCAAAGGATCCTACCGTCCCTTATAAAGAAATGATTATTCCGGTAGAGAAAAAAAAGCTAAGTCTTATAGGTAAGAAGGAGTTTGCGCGTGATACCTTTCTGGATGGTGTCATGCATACGTTAGTGTGCTTGCAGGTAAAGGAAGATGCAGCATCTTTTGATATTTTACTGCCGACGTTGAGGACTCTCTTAGAAGATTAAAGGATGTGTATCCGGACGAGCTACTGCCCATGTTACCCCCCATGCGGTACATCCAACATGTGATAGATTTCATTCTGAGGTCCTCGTTACCCAACCTTTCTCACTACCGGTTAAACCCTTCTGCACACCTAGAGTTGCAGACCCAAATTTCTGATTTGTTAAGTAAGGGATTCATTCGCCATAACAAGAGTACCTGTGTCGTACCCGCTTTACTAGCCCCTAAGAAAGATGGCTCTTGGAGGATGTGTGTTGATAGTTGGGATATTAATAAATTCATGATCAAATATAGGTTTTTCATCCCTCTCTTGGATGACTTGTTGGATATGTTAGTCGGTGCCATGATCTTTTCTAAGTTGGATCTTAGGAGTGACTACCATCAAATAAGGATTAGAGAGGGAGACGAATGGAAGACGGCTTTTAAATTAAAGGATGGGCTTTACGAATGGTTAGTGATGGCCTTTGGGCTTTCTAATGCCTCGAGTACTTTCTCTAGGATGATAAATCATGTCTTCCAACCATTCATGTGAAAATTCATAGTGTTATATTTTGATGATATCCTCGTTTTTAGTACTTCTCTGATCGATCATGAGTCACATTTGAGGACTATCCTTACCACGCTGAGGACTGAAAAATTATTTGTCAATATCAAGAAGTGTACCTTTTATGTGACATCCGTAGAATTCCTTGAATATATTGTGAGTTCGGAAGGCATATATGTGGATCCTGAGAAGGTCCAAGCCATTAAAGATTGGCCGAAACCCACCAACATTCAAGACATTAGGAGTTTTCACAGACAAGCTACCTTTTATCGTCGCTTCATTCGAGATTTTAGTAGTATCATGACACTGATAACAAAATGTATGAAGAAAGGAGATTTTATTTGGACCAAATTGGCTACTAAAGCGTTCCAAACTATTAAGTCACGGATGTCCGAAGCTCCACTTTTGAGGTTGTCGGATTTTAATAAGGTTTTTGAGTTATCTTCTGATGCGTCTGGGGTCGGCATAAGCGGTGTTTTAAGTTAGGAAGGTCATCGGATTGGATATTTTAGTGAGAAACTCACGGGTACTAAATTGAATTATTCTAATTATGATAGGGAGTTTTACACTGTTATTCAATGCCTCCAACATTGGCGGCACTATATACTCCCAAAGGAGTTTGTTATCCAATTTGATCATGACTCCTTGAGTTTTGTCAACTCTCAAAGCAAGTTCAACCCCCGTCATGCCAAGTGGGTCTCCTATCTGCAGGAATACACATTTACAATTAAACATCTTAAGGGGACCCGAAATCATGTGGCTGATGTCGTTAGTCGTGTTTCTTTATTACTGTCAACGCTAGAAGTGAAGATCATTGGGTTTGATCGGATTAAGGATGAGTACGTTCATTGTCTGAATTTCAAGGAAATCTATTTATCCTCTCAAAATGACTCTCCCACTATCATATCAGCCTACTATATTCGAGACGGTTACCTTTTTAAGCATACGAAGCTATGTATCCCTCTTTCTTCCCTATGCCATTTTATCGTTTGGGAGTTGTATAATGACGGCTTAGGTGGTCATTTTGGTTGTGATAAGACCATTGCGTTAGTGGAGGATAAGTTTCATTGGCCCGGTCTTAAGTTAACTGTAACTAAGATTATGAAGAGTTGTCGTGTGTGTCAATTAGCTATGGGCAATAAGATGAATGTCGGTCTTTACACTCGTCTTCTGATTCCCTCCATTCCTTGGGTGGATGTTAGTATGGATTTCATTTTGTCTCCCCATCACTTTTAGACGTCATGATTCCATCCTGGTTATAGTAGATCAGTTCTCCAAGATGGCTAATTTTATCGCTTGTAATAAGACCGACGATGCGTCACAATTTGAAATTATATTTTAAGGAAGTCGGCACATCGGGGCGTTCCCAAGATGATAGTAAATAAGAGGGACATGAAGTATACTGGTTATTTTTGGAAGACCCTTTGGAAGCTTATGGGTACCAAACTTTTGTTTTCTTCGGCCTACCATCCGCAGACGGATGGGAAAACAGAAGCAATAAAAAGGAGTTTGGGTAGTTTACTTCGTTGTTTGGTAGGTGACCACAAGGGTACTTGGGATTTGATTCTTCCTTGTACTCAGCTTGCATATAATAATTCTAAAAATAGATTAACGGGCTTATCCCCCCATTGAAATCGTACACGGCTATAAAGCACCGGTGCCACTTGATTTAGTTCTATTACCTCCATCGTATAAATCAAGTAATTTTGCACAGGAATTCGCTCTTCATGTTCACAATTTACATAAGCAAATTCATGAAATGTTAGTCGCCCAGTATGCGTCTTATCAATCTTATGCTAACGTATATAGGAGAGCGTCTCACTTTAATGTTGATGATTTGGTCTTGGTGTGTCTCATCCCTGAACGGTTGCCTTCGGACTCCATAAAAAAGTTGGCGAATCGGCGAGCCGGTCCTTTTCAAATTGTAAAGAGGTTAGGAGAAAATGCATATCTTTTGGAGATACCCACTGATTGAGGTATATCCCCTATTTTCAATTTTTGGATTAAACGCCATATGTTTCTCCACCACTTCAATTATCTGCCTCTATGTTTATTTCGTTCACTGTGTCCTCTAATAGGTTGAGGGGTGAGTTGTGTAACATCTCGACTTTTATTGGGCCACCAGAGCCCTAGTGGGCCCAATAAAAGTGACCTGAGCCTTTACCCGTGACCTGATAGGAGGCAACCCTAGGCAGGATATCGAGATAGAGAACTCTGAATTGAATTCTATCAGTTCATGTGGCCTCGTATAGTCAATACGAGCGCATCGGAACTCGTTCAGTTGGACCCCGAGATCATATAGTGGATGTGGCCATTCCTCGCAGAACGTCGCGAAGATGATATTTTTGGATATTGACATAGAGAACTCCGATTTGGGTTCTGACAATTCCTATGACTTTGTATAGTTGATACGAACGCATCGGAACTCGTTGCTTTGCGATTCGAAGCCTAACAATGATTATGAGCATTTTGATCGTTTTAGCACGCTGTGATGCGCAAATTTTAGACTTTCGCCAAACAGACTCCGATTCAACCCCAGTCAGTGGCGTTGGACTTGTATTGTCAATACGAAGTCAACAGAAGTCGTTCCGGTCAATTTCGACGACAATTGGTCAACTCGTGGTCAAATCAAGCATAATCGTGCACTGAAAAGCATGCGCACACCAATTGTGACACGACACCCGAACTTTGACCAGATCCCGATGACTTGGACCCACATTTACTTTGACCAGCAAGGGGGACCCACCCTAGGGTTGACTTGGTCAAACCCCCCTAAAAATCCACTTTGTGGATTATTTTTCTCCAAATGAGGGGCTCACCTCCTCTCCAAAGGAGGATGGCCCATGCCCCCTCACTCTCCTTGGGCCCCCAACCAGCAATCAAGCCTAATATAGGTGGAGGCCCACCCCCACCCCTCTTCTCCTCCTTTTCCCATCTCTTCCCAAAGGCCCAAGCCCATAAAGGCTTCACCATCCTTTTCCCCATATGGGGAAAAGAGGGGGGCCTCCAGCTGTCCTTGGACAGCTGGAGGGTGGGGATTTAATCCCTCTATAAGGAGGGATTAATCTCACCTTTCCCAAAAGGGGGATAGCCCCCCTCCCCCCCTATAAAAGCCACTCAACCCCCTCTCTTTCCCTCACACCTCTTAGAGCAGCCCTCCCCTGCTCCCCCCCCCTCTACTGGAGTTCTGGTGGCAGGAAAAAGCCAAGCCGAGGAGCTCCTCCCTCTCCACCACCTAGAGCCAAGGCCGACCAAGCTGGCCCCTCCCAAGCCCGCAAAACTTAGGTGGAACCCTCTCTTCCTCCCCCTCCCCATTTCTGGCATAGTGCATGCGAGCTCTAACGGCCGGAGCGCCGCCGCCGTCATCCCCTCCCCTCCCGTTCAAATATAAAAAAATGGCTTCGGCGATGGCCGGCGGCGGCAGGCCGCCGGACCACTGCCGGAGGGAGCGCCCGACCCCGGGTAGTTGGCTGGAGGTGGAGCAACGGCCGACCGGCGGCGGGGAAGACCCGTAAGGACTCCAGGAAGTGTACAACGCGGGGGGGAGAAGATGTACAGGGAGTTCTTTCTATAATTATATATATTATATTATAATAATATATATAATTATTATAATATTATGTTATTATAAGGGATTTTATTTTACATAGACTAAATGAGAGATCTCATGAAAAAATATTAACAATGAAAAATGTTCCCCTAACTAAGGGCTTCCTCCAAAAAATTTTGAGAATTTTTGGAGTTGAATTGGTATTTTTAAAAGCCCAAATAAAATTTGTTTAGCCAAATTAAAAACCCAAAACACTTTGGAAAATTACAAAAAAATTACTATGCTCATTTTAGGCTCTCTTAAGGGTTGTATCAAAATTTGGGGTCATGGGGATAAGTTTTGATGTTTTTCCTAAAATCTAGAAGCCTAGGGTCGCGCTCAGAATTTATTACGCTCGGAAATGAAAATTTGAGCGTGCGACTATCCTGTTAATTTTAATAATAAATTCAAAGTTAATGTATCAACGAGAGTGGCTGAGGCAAGTGACCAGGCTCCGGGTGGTTCGAGATTTCATGAAACCGTCAGCGCCTCGACTCTCGGGTGATTTGGACACGCTCGGAAAGTGAGAATACGAGTAGTGAGTTGCACATTATTCTTGATTAATATTAAGGGTGTAACTCCTGATAAGCCACTAATCCGATTAAGTCATGATTAATAAGGCGCAACCAAATCATAATCAGACCATAATAATAGGTGAAACCCAAGGAAATCTCCTGTAAACTGAGATGGAATTGAATGTGCCTCTTGTGAACGGAGATGAAACTGAATGTGCCTCCTATGAACGGAGATGGAACTGAATGTGCCTCCTGTGAACGGAGATGGAACTGAAGCCTCCTAGATGGAGTGATTGGACTACTGACCATCTTCTTTATGATTATTCCAGTCTTGCACTGGTCCAATTCTTTTATTCTTTTAAGTACTTTTTCAGTTCTACTCCAGTCTCATACTGGTCAAGTACTTTTAATTCAGCTTTACTCCAGTCTCATACTGGTCAAGTACTTTTAATTCAACTTTACTCCAGTCTCGTACTGGTCAAGTACTTTTATTTCAGTACTACTCCAGTTCCGTACTAGTCACGTTTCTTTCCAGCACTTTAAATAAGCAGCATAAACACCGCATTTGTCCTCATTGCAATTTACTATTATAATCTCGGGTCCTGCTCTGACGAGCATTTGTTATTAAGGTTGAGACTTAGTTGGGGATAACCGGAGGTTGGGTATTCCTCCAGGTCTAGCCCCAAATAATGCGCTCCCACGCTCTTTGACGAAAGTAGAGCTAAGCGCCGCCGCCCGAAGTTTAAGCCTAGTAGGGCAGGCCGACGTATACCCGGTGTGTATTATGATTGCCATTTGTTTGATTATTTGTAAATTGCTTGCAATGAAATAGTGGCGGGTCAGTCCCTCCCACAGACTGTTCGTACCGGTGCGGGAAGGTTGACGACTCAAGGCGACAGGGAGATGGGTACCACAGGTGACCAGCTGTTCTATTATTCCCCATCGGGTTTTCCTCCGCTGGTCGGCCAAAATGATTCGCTGGTTGTCGCTTACATCCAAGAGTACACCAGGTTATACGTTAGGGCCTGGGGTTGTGCGGTACGATCACCCCCAGAAGTGGCAGGACTGGCCACTGTCACCGACAACCACATCGTTGAGGCCCGCGGGGCTCGCTACCCTGCTGGAACAGAAGCGGTCCAAACTATGTCGATATAGGGTTTTTGTGCGCGGCTGTCAATGCTTGTGGTGTGCGCGGCTGTCAATGCATGCGGTATGTGTGCGGTTGTGAATGCATGCGATAGAATTCAGGATATGAAAACCTGTTGTGCTGACGAGCTAATAGAGCATTGTTATAACCGTTTTAAACTATTGCTGCTTTTTCCGGTTATACTGCAATCTTTTATATTTGCTCCTAACTGTTCATATATAAAATGTTGTGCTAACCCTCTCTTGCTTCAGCTATTTACTTCTGTTGGGTGGGTGCGTGCTCATCCCCAGGATGTGGATCTGGGGAGGAGATTTGTTTCCACTTAGCTCTGTGACTAACAGTTATTTGATTAACCATTCACAGGAGGTGGAGCACCGTAGTGACCCGCTGCCGCAGGAGATTACGCCAGCAGCTAGGTCTACTCAAGCAGATGCACCCCCGCCGTCCCCAGAGTTTAGAGACGTGAGTTCCGCCGAGCAGCTTAGAGAGAGAGTATATGAGGATTATATGTAGCACATGTATATCTCAAGGGCTTATATAAGTACTTAGGCTTCGCCCCTAGAACAACTATGATTTTGATATGTGATTTATAAATCTGTAATGGTTTCATGTTAATGCTTTCGCTATATTCTGATGGGTTGTGAATGTAATGATTCGATCCAAGCAAGGCGACCAACTAGTGCTTGGATATGGTTGGACGTTTCCCCTAAGAAGCACTGAGTGGACGTCTTGGGCCAGTAGTACCCCCTTCGGCCCAACCCGGGCAAAAGGTTGGGGGGGTACTACAAATGGATCAGAGCAATCACGATTCTTCCTTGTGGAGAAGTCTCAGGATTCCTTCGTCCCTCGCTTCGTTTTCGGTTCGGGACGAATCTTGCAGTGGAAGCGTGGTGGACCCTTGTGTAAAGACTTATGGATTCTAGATTGTACGATAGTATGCCCATACACAGTTGTTTCCGCTTTATCTGTCGTTTTTTGCAAATTGCCACTACTTTTGCAAAATACTGACACTCTTTCTTGTTACTTCTCCAAATACTGGAGTATAGTAACGGGGGATCCTCGTCAAGAGGATATGTTCCAGCTACCCCACCACTAGACCCGGTCGCTCCCGCGGCCGTACCGTTTGCCGAGACAGATATGGGGCAGACACTGACGGCTATACTAGCGACTTTCTGTGATGCCCTTGCACAGCCACCGCGAGAGATGACCGCACCCACCGATCTGCTGACGACTTTCTGAGGATTGAGGCCTCCCTCTTTCAGGGGTACAGAGACGACCATTCAGGTAGAGGAGTGGGTGGAGCGAGTGGAGGAGCTGTTAGTAGGGAAGATGTGCCCAGCTGTGGAAGCAGTATCTTTGGTGGTGACCCTCTTGGAGGGATATGCGAGGGATTGGTTGAGAGCGGCTAGTCGCTCTACCTTTCGAGGTCGGCCGATGAGCACGATCCTTTGGGGAGAGTTCTCCATAGCTCTACTAGAGTTCTTTATCACAGATGTAGACCGAGCCGCGTTGCAAGAGAGGTTCCTGCTCATCCGATAGGGCAACCGCACTGTGGCAGAGTATGAGAGAGAGTTCATACACCTGGCACGCTTTGTCGGGAACCTGGATGCCTCCGACAGGGATAGAGCTTCTCGGTTCTACCGAGGAATACGAGACGACCTGAGGCAGGCCCTGATTATGCTCTCTTAGACCACCTTCCACACCATAGCCACCCATGCGGCAGCCTTAGAGTTGGACCAGCAGACAGTGGCTCAGAGGCGCAGAGGTTAGGTAGAGCTCCCTCGAGACCAAAGGTGATACGGAGGAGTTGCTCCCCACAGACAGGATAGAGGGCGCAGACAGCGACACCGCAGGCAGCCTTATAGGCGCCTACTAGCACCCCCAACTGCGCAGCCAGACGTCAGACCAGCTCCTGCACCGCAGCCCCCATTAGTGGCCCGACGAGATGTTCCCTTCACAGGGAACTGCTTCTTATGTCATCAGCCAAGACATATGAGGGCCTTTTGCCCTCAGGCGATGGGGAGACCCGGATTGGGAGCAGTTCAGGGTGGACAGCCGTCACGAGGGTAGGGTCAAAGAGGTCGCAAAGGCAGAGCTGGCAGGAGAGGCCAGCAGGGCCGAACAACGCCCCAGGAGGCCTACGCACTAGACCTGCAGCACGGACCGGCCCCTGACGTAGTTATGGGTATATATCTTAGGCGATAGGAGATATCGGATCTTCCACTGAAATTGTATATTACATATATATATATGTATATGTATATTAGTTGGATGATATATATCTATATATATTTTTCTCATGTCATCAGGAATCTTGTTGGTAGAAGGACTTCCTGCCAAAACCCTTTTCGACACGGGAGCTACTCATTCTTTCGTCTCCCACGAATTCATCGCAACAAAAGGAAATGTTGTTCGTTCGACCGGACTGTCTATACAAATCCATTTACCGGATGGGTCGGATATGACTTCTATCGAAAAGTGCTCGTTCCAGGCTGTGCTAGGAGAATTAGAATTTGAGATCTACGCAACCATCCTAGCAATAACGGGATTTGACATAATTTTGGGGATGGACTGGCTGGCCGAGCACCAAGCCTAAATAAATTGTTCCACGCGAGAAGTCCGGCTACAGAACCCAAATTGCCAGACCGTCACATTGACAGGTGTGCCCTCTGTCTCGCGTATTATCTTGACTTCTACTCAGATAGTGAAATCCGTCTGGCAGAAGGACGAAGTATATCTTATCTACTTTGAGATGGAAGACAAATCCCAGGTGCTCGCCAAGGTCCCGGTAGTCCGTGACTTTCCGGATATTTTTCCTGAGTCCCTCCCGGGATTGTCACCACAGCGAGAAACCGTCTTTCAAATTAAGCTCGTAACCGGAGCACGACCAGTATCACGAGCCCCCTACCGGATGGCTCCAAGGGAGCTGACTGAACTAAAGATCCAGCTATAGGAACTAATAGATGCTGGATTCATCCGCCCTAGTTCCTCGCCCTGGGGAGCCCCGGTACTTTTTGTCAAGAAGAAAGACGGGACTCTTCGACTGTGCATCGACTACAGGGAGCTGAATCAGCTGCTTGTACGCAATACCTACCCCCTCCCTAGGATTGATGAATTGTTCGATCAGTTACAAGGTGCGTCAGTGTTTTCCAAGAAGGACCTGAGATCCGGCTATTACCAGCTTCGAATCTGAGAGGAAGATATCCCCAAGACTGCCTTTAGCTCCCGATACGGTCTATATGAATTCCTAGTGATGTCCTTTGGGCTCACCAATGCGCCTTCCGCCTTCATGGCCCTAATGAATAAAGTCTTCGAACCTTTCTTGGATCACTTTGTCATCGTCTTTATAGACGACATCCTAATCTACTCGAAGACCAAGACGGACCAAACCCGGCACCTACAGATGGTACTACTAAAACTCCGGGAGCACTCTCTCTTCCCCAAATTCAGTAAATGTGAATTCTGGCTAGAAGAAGTTGGATTCTTGGGCCACACGATAAATAAGGAAGGAGTGGAAGTAGACCAAGCCAAGATCCAGGCAGTACAAAATTGGCCACCACTCAGGACAGCTGCGGATATCCGAAGTTTTCTCGGTCTTGCCGGATATTACAGGAAATTCGTCGAAGGTTTTTCCAAGATCGCCCTACCCCTAACTGCTCTCACCAAGAAGGACGTCACATTTCGATGGATGCTAGAGTGCGAGGCTGCGTTTGTCGAGTTGAAGAAGCGGCTGACTTCTACGCCAATCCTTGCGATCCCCATAGGGACCGAGGGATTCCAAATCTACACTGATGCCTCCCTGAAGGAATTGGGAACAGTCCTAATGCAGCACGGCAAGGTAGTGGCCTACGCTTTGCGGCAATTAAAGCCGCACGAGTTAAACTACGCGGCACATAATTTAGAGTTGGGCATCATCGTCTTCGCCCTTAAAATCTGGAGGCATTATCTGTATGGAGTAAGATGTGAGATCTTCTCCGATCACAAGAGCCTCAAGTATATCTTCATGCAGAAAGAGCTGAACCTACGGCAGTGCCGATGGCTGGAATTCTTATGCAATTATGACTTTGCTCTCCAATATTACCCCGGGAAGGCTAACAGAGTTGCTGACGCCTTGATCCGCCAGCCTGTAATAGCCAGGAGTTGGATGGAGCAGATCCCTAAATAACTCTTTCAGTCTTTGATAGACATGGAGATTACCCTGGTTGCCCGAAGAGATCTGGAAGAGTACTACTCGCAGCTATATTGGATGGAAATCCAATGCGACATCCGGAACCGGATACGAGAAGCCCAGAAGATTGACCCAGAGGTGATACCGATCATCCGATCTCTGTAAGGAGGGGCACAGGAGGATTATAAACTGCATGACGGGATTCTGTAATTCAAGCATCGCATATTTGTTCCCGCTACCGGAGGGATTCGTGAGGAAATTCTGCAAGAGGCCCATCAGTCAAGGTACTCAATTCACCCTGGCATAGTTAAGATGTACGTAGACTTGCGCAGGACCATCTACTGGCCTGGAATGAAAAGAGATGTCACCAACTTCGTGGCCCGGTGTCAGACCTGTCAGAAGGTTAAGGCTGAATGTCGCAGTCTAGGAGGCCTATTACAGCCCCTACCGATACCAGAGTGGAAGTTCGAAGACATCTCCATGGACTTCGTCCACGGCCTACCTCGATCCCGCGTTGGGAATGACTCAATTTGGGTGGTCGAGATCGACTCACCAAGGTAGCGCGGTTCATTCCAAACCGACAGGGTGACGGAGTAGATATCCTGGCCAGGATGTTCCTAGAGCAAGTGGTACGATTTCACAGAGTACCAAAGTCCATCGTGTCAGATCGTGACGGGCGTTTCACATCTAAGGAGTGGAGACGGGTGCAGGCGTATTTGGGAACCAAGTTTGCCTTCAGCACCGCCTTCCACCCGCAGACAGACGGACAGACGGAGAGGATGAACTGAACGATAAAGGACCTTCTTCGACTGTACATAGTGGAGCACAATGAGCAATGGGAGCAGCTGGTTCCGTTGGTCGAATTTTCATTCAATAACAGCTACCAGGCTAGCATTTAGATGGCTCTGTATGAGGCATTGTATGGAAGGCGTTGCTGAACCCCGTTGACTTGGGCTCAGGAAGAGGACCCAGAAGCCTTGGGAGTGGCTTATATCGATGACACTACGGCAGCGATATAGTTGATCCAGGAGCAAATACGGGAAGCACAGAGCCGACAGGCTAAGTACTACGATACGCGACACCGACCGGTGGAGTTTAGCATGGGGGAAATGGTATTCTTGAAAATAAAGCCCATGCATGGTGTCTCCCAGTTGAGGAAGAAGAAAAAGTTAGATCCCCGCTTCTTGGGCCCCTATCCGATGATAGAGCGTGTTGGCCCCGTCGCCTATCGTTTAGCCTTGCCCCCAGAGTTGGGGAATCTTCATGATGTGTTTCATGTCTCTTCCTTGAGATGAGTCCTCCGGTAACCAGAGCAGTACATTCCTACTTCACCGGTGCAGCTACAGTCAGATAGATCTGTCCGTCTTGAACCCGTCAGAGTAGTGGATTATAAGGTCAAGACACTACGCAACAAAACCATCCTGATGGTTAAGGTGCTATGGTCAAACTGCGGACGAGAAGAGTTCACATGGGAACCTGAAGCACTCCTCCGAGAAAAGCACCCAAGGCTCTTTCCCCAGGTATGTTACTTTTTCCCCTACTTCAAGCAAATTTTCGGGGACGAAAATCCTTTTATTTTTATTGGATTGTAACATCCCGACTTTTATTGGGCCACCAGAGCCCTAGTGGGCCCAATAAAAGTGACCCGAGCCTTTACCCGTGACCCGGTAGGAGGTAACCCTAGGCAGGATATCGAGCTAGAGAACTCCAAATTGAGTTCTATCAGTTCCTGTTGCCTCGTATAGTCAATACGAGCGCATTGGAACTCGTTCAGTTGGACCCCCGAGATTATATAGTGGATGTGGCCATTCCTCGCATAACATTGCGAAGATGAGATTTTTGGATATTGACATAGAGAACTCCGATTTGGGTTCTGACAATTCCTATGACTTTGTATAGTTGATACGAACGCATCGGAACTTGTTGCGTCGCGATTCGAAGCCTAACGATGATTATGAGCGTTTTGACCGTATTAGCACGCTGCGACGTGCAAATTTCGGACTTTCGCCAAACGGACTCCGATTCAACCCCAGTCAATGGCGTTGGACTTGTATGGCCAATACGAAGTCAACAGAAGTCGTTCCGGTCAATTTCGATGACAATTGGTCAACTCGTGCTCAAATCAAGCATAATCGTGCACCGAAAAGCGTGCGCACACCAATTGTGACACGGCACCCGAACTTTGACCCGACCCCAATGACTTGGACCATCATTGACTTTGACCAGCAAGGGGGACCCACCCTAGGGTTGACTTGGTCAAACCCCCCTAAAAATCCACTTTTTGGATTTTTTTTTCTCCAAATGAGGGGCCCACCTCCTCTCCAAAGGAGGATGGCCCATGCCCCCCTCACTCTCCTTGGGTCCCCCTAACCATCAATCATGCCTAGTATAGGTGGAGGCCCACCCCCGCCCCTCTTCTCCTCCTTTTCCCCTCTCTTCCCAAAGGCCCAAGCCCATAAAGGCTTCACCATCCTTTTCCCCAGATGGGGAAAAGAGGGGGGTAGGACAGCTGGAGGGTGGGGATTTAATCCCTCCATAAGGAGGGATTAATCCCACCTTGCCCAAAAGGGGGATAGCCCCCCTCTCCCTCCTTATAAAAGCCACCCAACCCCCTCTCTTTCCCTCACACCTCTCAGAGCAGCCCTCGCCCTGCTCCCCCCCCCCCCCTCTGCCGGAGTTCTAGTGGCCGGAAAAAGCCAAGCTGAGGAGCTCCTCCCCCTCCACCACCTTGAGCCATGGCTGACCAAGCCGTCCCCTCCCAAGCCCGCAAAACCCAGGTGGAACCCTCTCTTCCTCCCCCTCCCCATTTCTGACGTAGTGCATGCGATCTCCGGCGACCGGAGCGCCGTCGCCGTCATCCCCTCTCCTCCTGTTCAAATATATTAAAAAATGGCCCTGGCGATGGCCAGCGGCGGCAGGTCGCCGGACCACTGCCGGAGGGAGCGCCCGGCCCCGGGTAGTTGGCCGGAGGCGGAGCCACGGCCGGCCGGCGACGGGGAAGACCCGTAAGGGCTCCAGGAAGTGTACAGCGCGGGGGGGGGGGGGGAGAAGATGTACATGGAGTTCTTTTTATAATTATATATATTATATTATAATAATATATATAATTATTATAATATTATGTTATTATAAGGGATTTTATTTTACATAGACTAAATGAGAGCTCTCATGAAAAAATATTGAACATGAAAAATGTTCCCCTAACTAAGAACTTCCTCCACAAAAATTTTGAGAATTTTTGGAGTTGATTTGATATTTTTAAAAGCCCAAAAAAAATTTGTTTGGCCAAATTAAAGGCCCAAAACACTTTGGAAAATTACAAAAAAATTACTAGGCTCATTTTAGGCTCTCTTAAGGGTTGTATCAAAATTTGGGGTCATGGAGATAAGTTTTGATGTTTTCCTAAAATCTAGAAGCCTAGGGTCGCGCTCAGAATTTATTACGCTCGAAAATGAAAATTTGAGCGCGCGACTATCCTGTTAATTTTAATAATAAATTCAAAGTTGACGTATCAACAAGAGTGGCTGAGGCAAGTGACCGGGCTCCGGGTGGTTCGAGATTTAATGAAACCGTCGAGTGCCTCGAATCTCGGGTGATCTGGACACGCTCGGAAAGTGAGAATACGAGTAGTGAGTTGCACATTATTCTCGATTAATATTAAGGGTGTAACTCCTGATAAGCCACTAATCCGATTAAGTCATGATTAATAAGGCGCAACCAAATAATAATCAGACCTTAATAATAGGTGAAACCCAAGGAAATCTCCTGTAAATTGAGATGGAATTGAATGTGCCTCCTGTGAACGGAGATGAAACTAAATGTGCCTCCTGTGAACGGAGATAGAATTGAATGTGCCTCCTATGAACGGAGATGGAACTGAAGCCTCCTAGATGGAGTGATTGGACTACTGACCATTTTCTTTATGATTATTCTAGTCTTGCACTGGTCCAATTCTTTTATTCTTTTAAGTACTTTTTCAGTTCTACTCCAGTCTCTTACTGGCCAAGTACTTTTAATTCAGCTTTACTCCAGTCTCGTACTGGTCAAGTACTTTTAATTCAGTACTACTCCAGTTTCGTACTGGTCACATTTCTTTCCAGCACTTTAAATAAGCAGCATAAACACCGCATTTGTCCTCATTGCAATTTAATGTTATAATCACGGGTCTTGCTCTGACGAGCAGTCGTTATTAAGGTTGAGCCTTAGTTGGGGATAACCGGAGTTAAGGTATTCCACTAGGTCTAGCCCCAAATAATACGCTCCCACGCTCCTTGATGAAAGTAGAGCTAAGCACCGCCGCCCAAAATTTTAGCCTAGTAGGGCAGGCCGACGTATACCCGGTGTGTATTATGATTGCCATTTGTTTGATTGTTTATAAATTGCTTACGGTGAAATAGTGGCGGGTCAGTCCCTCCTGCAGACTGTTCGTACCGGTGCGGTAAGGTTGACGACTCAAGGAGAAAGGGAGATGGGTACCACGGGTGACCGGCCGTTCTATTATTCCTCGTCGGGTTTTCCTCCGCTGGTCGACCAAAATGATTCGTTGGATGTCGCACACATCCAAGAGTACACCAGGTTGTACGTCAGGGCCTGGGGTTGTGCGGTACGATCACCCCCAAAAGTGGCAGGACTGGCCACTATCATCGACGGCCACATCGGTGAGGCCCACGGGGCTCGCTACCCTGCTGGAACAAAAGCGGTCCAAACTATGTCGACATAGGGTTTGTGTGCGCGGCTGTCAATGCCTGCGGTGTGCGCGGCTGTGAATGCCTACGGTATATGCGCGACTGTGAATGTCTGCGATAGAATTCAGGATATGAAAACTTATTGTGTTGACGAGCTAGTAGAGCATTGCTATAACCGTTTTATACTATTGCTGCTTTTTCCGGTTATACTGCACTCTTTTATATTTGCTCATAGCTATTCATATATGAAATGTTGTGATAACCCTCTCTTGCTTCGGTTATTTACTTCTGTTGGGTGGGTGCGTGCTCATACCCAGGATGTGGATCTGGGAGGAGATTTGTTTCCACTTAGCTCTGTGACTAACGGTTATTTGATTAACCATTCACAGGAGGTGGAGCACCGTAGTGACCCGCTGCCGCAGGAGATTATGCCAGCAGCTAGGTCTACTCGAGCATATACACCCCCGCCGTCCCCAGAGTTTAGAGACGTGAGTTCCGCCGAGCAGCGTAGTGAGAGAGAGAGTATATGAGGATTATATGTAGCACATGTATAGCCCACGCGCTTATATAAGTACTTAGGCTTCGGCCCTAGAACCGTTGTGATTTTGATATGTGATATATAAATCTGCAATGGTTTCCTGTTAATACTTCTGCTATATTCTGATGGGTTGTGAATGTTATGATTAGAGCCTAGCAAGACGACCAACTAGTGCTTGGATAGGGTGGGACGTTTCCCCTAATAAGCACTGGGTGGACGTCTTGGGCTTGTAGTACCCCCTTCGACCCGACCCGGGCAAAAGGTTTGGGGGTACTACAAGTTGGGCCCCGGATCACTCTCTCCTACGATTTCCACTGGATGTACGTTAAATGTTGATGTAGAAGATTTGTCTCCTTCTTCGACTAAAGCTTTTCCAAGGTTCCCCAAGACCTTCTTTTTGCCTGACAGGATACTCAAGGATGAAGTGCTCACATCTCCAAGTGGTGACATTCGCCGCTACTTGATCTAGTGGCGTGATTGTCCGACTTCTGATGACTCTTGGCTACTTGAATCGGAGGTGGCTCTTTTGGATGCTGTGCTGCTCTCCTACGCTAGTACTCTCAAGCCAACACATCGGTGATAAGTACTTTCGAGCGGGGGAGGATTGATGGAGACGACGACCCCTGTCATGTTGATGATGATGCCGACATACTTATGGATGATCCCTCGCCTTCTCCAGTTAAGGACTTGTGACGCCGCAAAGACAGTGTTGATCGACGCTACAACCTCTGCCCTCAGCGCAAGATGTCCACTTGATATTTATCTTGCCTTTATTTTATTTTTCATTTTTTATTTGTTTTAGATCTAAACTGTATTTTTCCAGATTCATGTTTTTAATTTTGGCTTGCGTTTAACCATTTATTGTTTTGAATTAGGCTGCATGTATCCTTGAATTATGTTAGCCTTATATAAGGTCATGTGTTGTAGGATTTATAGATTGATGAATAAGATATTGAAAACCTAAATTTCAACTTGAGATTTCCCCTCATTCCCTCTTCCTAGCCACCGACCCCCTCTCCCTCCTTGTGGAATTCGGCCACAACTCTCCCTTCTCCTCCCTCCTCTCTTCTACTCAACAAAACCCCCTCTCCTCTCCACTATGATCAACAACTCCAAGAACATCTTCCCTTGTATATTTCGGCAACAACAAGACTCCTCAACCTAGGGCCAGCCAACCAAGTCTCCCCCTCCTTGGTGGATTTCAACCAAGGACATCAACTCCGACAGCGACGAACTTTCTCCGGCGTAAAGCAAAGAAGGCGAACGAGTTTCTCTCCGATCATAACTTTGGCGGAACCGTTGAAGAGCGGGCCCATTTAGTTAATCAGAATCATCTATTTTGATTGGGGTAACAAAAATTCTACCTTTGAGTGTTTCCCTCTTAGATTAATTCTTGTGGTGGTTTTCCATGGCGTTGCTTGCGAACTTTTAATTCATCATGGTTTTTTGATCCAAACAATTTTGTTGTTTTCTTTTGATCCATTTAAATTCGTGAGGATTGGCAGACCTCATTTTCTTTTTGTTTGGAGAGATCTACCTTTTTTGAATCGCAATTTTTTGGTGGATCTCTTTTGGTACAACACATGCTCTATCGGATCAGGTTGATCCTTTGCGCTTGAGAGAATATTGGCTCATAGCTTCTATTTGAACTCTAAGGGTGTAACGAACCCGTGTGTTAGCATTTGATTAATATTATTGTGAATAGGGCATGCTGCATTTTAATTTTCCGAGCGTAGAATTGGAACAAGAGAGAGTAGTTTGGTGTAGTTTGTCCTTTGCGGTTTGTCGGGAGACATAACCTACATTATGTTGTTGTCTAATGGATGTTCAATATGTGTGGGCAGGGTTTATTGCATTAAGGTGCGGATTGGAAGTCAAGAGTTTGACTTGAAAGCATCTATACTACCGATAGTGGAGTTCGATGTGATCTTCTGCATGGATTGACTCTTGGAGCAGCGCGCGTACATCGATTGTAGTCTCAAGATGGTAAAATTGGGGTTGAATACAGGCTGTGAAACTACCTTCTCTAGTATGAATAGATCGAGCACGATGTTGTTGTCTGCTCTCCAAGTAGTCTAAGCCGTTCATGAGGGTACGAAGTTATTCTTTGCCCTATTGAAGGCTAAGAATCCCAAGCCTGGTTTGATCAGTGTTTCGGTGGTATCGGAGTTTGCCGACGTTTTCCCCGAAGATCACCCTGGAGCTCCACCTCAGAGAGAGATTGATTTTACCATTGAGTTAATGTCAGGTGCTTAGCCTGTGTCACGCTCTCTGTACTGTCTAGCGCCAAGAGAGATGGAAGAATTGAAAGTATGGCTTCAAGTGCTCCTGGAGCAAGGTTATGTACATCCAAGTTCGTCACCTTGGAGCGTGTCAGTCCTCTTTGTGAAAAATAAGGATGTAAGTCTACGGTTGTGCAACGATTATCGGGAGCTGAATTAGCTGACTGAGAAGAATAAGCACCCAATTCTGAGAATCGATGATCTGCTCGACCAGCTAGTTGGATCGACAGTGTACTCGAAGCTGGATTTGAAATCTTGTCATTATCAGTTGAGGATCAAGGAGAGTGACTTTATTAAGACAACATTCAGTACACGTTGTGGCATTATGAGTTCACCAACATGCTGTTTAGGCTGATGAATGCGTCGTCCATATTTATGAACTTGATGAAACGAACGTTTAGGGAGTATTTGGACCAGTTTGTGATAGTATTTATTGACGATATCCTAGTATACTCCCAGTCTGAGGACAATCATGCAAATAATTTATTCATAGTATTGGAGACCCTGAGGAGTAGTCAGCTATATGCCAAATTCTCTAAGTGCGAGTTTTGGATGTCTTCAGTAACATTCCTTGGTTATATTATTAGTGGAGAGGGAATTGTGGTGGATCCGACAAAGATTGTTGTGATACAAGAGTAGACTGAGTTGTCTTTTGTGGCTTAAGTTCGAAGTTTTCTGGGGCTTGCCAGCTATTGTTGGAACACCCTATTACTTATTTGGGCTAGGATCACTATTTTATGTTTAGGATGTTTTATTTGACCCAACTTGTATAGACTAGGATCATAGGATTATTTCCAGGGTTATTACTTTAGAAGGAATCCAGAGAATTTCAGTTCGACGAATGCAGAATTCAGATTGACGAACGCTAAGCTCAGTTCGACGAACGTCGAGCTCAGTTCAACGAACCCAGATTTCTAACTCTGAGTTTAGCTTGACGAACGTTGAGCTCCATTCGACGAACTTTGTTCTCAACTCAAAATCTTAGCTCGACGAAAGCCAAGCTAAGTGCGATGAACTCTGAGCTCAGATCGACGAAACAAAAAACTCAGTTTGACGAACTCCAGGCTCAGTTCGACGAACTCTAGGCTCAGTTTGATAAATTCCTTGATGTGTTCGACGATCATGCAGTTCCCTTATTTAGAAGGTAGAATGATTTCAAAAGCTTAATTTCAATAAGTTACAACTCTGATATTTAATGCTAAATATTCTAATTGAATATAGTCGTTTAAGGCAGCATTAGATATGAATTTATCACAGAGTTTTAATTCTAATTAATTCTCAGGGCAGTTACAATTCTCAGAGATTCTTCAGGCGTTTTAGAATGGTTTTAATTCAAATGTTTGAATTCTTCTCAGATATTATATATTCAGAAGTTTGTTACTTCAAAGGGTAACAAGATCAATATAGATCAACACATATACATATAATGATATTCTGCTTCAGAGTCTTCTAGTGTAAAATCTTCAATCAATCAGAAACAAGAAGGCCTACACCCTGAAGAAAAGTTTCCCCTCCTGATCACAAATCTCTACTCAAGTCAGGGGGAGCTTTTTGCAACATCATCCACTAGTCTTCTCAGATATTCTTGACAGATAAGACAACATCATTTCTTATAGTTTATTTCTAAACTGTGTACAGGGTTTTTAACTCCCTTCAAAAGTTAACTTTTGATTCCTAAGTCACCTGATCAAAAGACTTAAACTTGGTTTTGGGCATCTAGTCAAAAGCTCAAAGGGTTACTATATCTTCCTTAGAAAATAGATTTTGTGGTGATAGGGCACCTGAGCAAAAACCTGTAGTGGATACCTACCAAGGTGGTAGAAGAGTAGACGTACCTAGATTTATTTGGGAACTACTATAAAATTCTTGTGTCGTCTGTGATTGCTTTACTTTCTATTGTGTGCTGTGATTTTTCTATTATATATATATATATATATATATATATCACTAAATTTAAATCCGCTATAAAAATAAATTAATTTTTTTAAAATACTCTATTCACCCCCCTCTAGAGTAAAGTTAGATATATCCCTCACTTTGAATTGATATCAGAGGCAGGTTATTTGGTTTTACAGGCAAACACCTAAACCAACAGATCTGGTAGATCTTATTTTACCTTAAAATTTGTCATGACACAAAATAAGGAGTATTCAAGCACTAGACCTCCTGTTTCTAATCTTAATAAGTTTGCATTATGGAAAGCAAGGATTAAATTATATATAAATTCTATTGATGAGGATATCTACAATTCTATTTTAACAGGACAACCTCTACCACTGACAATAATAAGCACCAGTGATGTACCTCCATAAGAATGGACAGAGGCTCAGAGAAAAGCAAAAACTGCTGAAGCAAAGGCTATGAATATACTAGTCCAAAAAATGTCTGATGATATTTTTCAGAAGGTTGTTGAATGCACCTCAACAAAAGATATTTGGGACTCCCTCACAGCAATGGTAGTTGAATTGGCAGATGAGAGAAAAGATAGAAGATCTCACCTGATTTCTCAATATGAGAATTTCAAAAAGGGTGAAATTGAATCTATTGCTGAAATGTACACAAGACTCAGTCTCATAATTAATGAACTGAAAACCCTGAAAAAGGACATTACATTGACAGAAGTCAATGACAAAATTCTAATGTGTTTCCCTAGCACATGAGATTCAAGAATCTGGCCAATCAGAGAAGCCATAAGTGTAAATGAAATCTCAACAGAAACTTTGTTGGGCAAGCTCAAATCTTTTGAACAACTCATGAAAATTAGAGAAGCTGAACAAAAGACTTTACTTTTAGTAAAGAAAGAAAAGAGTATTGCTTTTCAAGCAACTGAAGAGGAAAAACAACTTCCTAAGAATGATGAACTCATGAGTCTACTGGTTAAGAGATTCTACAAGATGACTGGACTTCAGGAGAAGGTTTTCTAGAAATAAGGATAAACTAAGGTATGACAAAACACCAACTAAAGAAATTGTTTGTTATGGTTGTAGGAAACCATGACACATTCTTCAAGAGTGTCCTGAAAATCAAAAGAAAGAAAAGAAGAAGGAGAAAGATGACAAGAAGCACTCCAACAAACCCTTTTCTAGTAAACACAAACAGAAGGAGAGAGGTTTTGTAGATGAAATATGGAGTGAATCAGATACTGAATCTTCATCCAGTTCAAGTGAAGATGAAGAAGAATAAAAGGCTAAATAAGTCTGTTTGATGGAAATCAATGCATCATGCAGCAATTCTTATGATGAATCTAAGTCTAAGGAAGACCAGGTAATTTCTAACTTTGATTTTACTTCAGAACAATTTAAAAAAGATTTTAAATTACTTTGTAAAGATTTAATATAATCTGAGAAGGAAATAAAACTTCTCAGAGAAAAATTAATTAAATTAAACAGACTATCTTCAGAAAATATTAAACTTAAAAAAGATTTGAAAATTCTGAAGGCACAAGTAGTTTTTCTAAAAAAACAAATTATTTGAGGCTAAGAAGTTTGAAGAATCTCTTAATGGGAGAAGTATCAAACTAATGAATATTACAAGCACAGTCAATGCCAGACTAAATGGCAAACTTGGCTTGGGAGTTTCATCTAGTCAACCTCAACTTCTTCAGAAAAATATTTTAACTACCCCTATTAAATTTATATATGCTAAAGGAAAAGAAATATTAGCAATTACAAATAAAGACACTAAAGCATTGTCATATAATGAACCAGAAAATAAATCAAAAATCTTTTCAAAAAATCATGTTCAACATAATTCGTCGAACCAAGCTCGACGAAATCAATATTATTCGTCGAACAGAGATCGACGAACTCTGAACACTAAAAATGGTGTTCAACAAAATCATTATTATTCGTCGAACAGATATCGAAGAACACTGAACACAGAAAATGAATATTATCATTCTGTGAATGGAGCTCGACAAACTCACTATAATTCGCCGAACGAAGCTCGACGAAATCAGTATAATTCGTCGAACTCAAATTTTTCTAACAGAAAATTTAATACTTTTCAAAAGAATAATCATACTCAAAAGTTTGTAAATCCTTTTACTGAGTGGATCATTCCTCCCAAGAGATATCATCCACTTGGATATAAAGATCAACCTGAATTTTCTTATATTTCTACTGATTATGTCAAAAATAGGATCCAAGGTAATCTGGGTAAAGAACACCTAATTTATTTTTTATACAGGAAAAGAACTATCTTACCACGGAGGAACAGTGGTATTTGGATAGTGGATGCTCATAATACATTACCTGTAGAAAAGTTAATCTAAAAGACTTCAGAGCAAAGCTTGGACAAAAAGTCATATTTAGAGACTCTAAGTGTGGCCAGATAGAGGGTTATGACAATGTCAAGGTTGGAGTAGTTACCTTCAGAAAGGTAGCCTATGTGAAAGGTCTTAAGCATAACCTTATCTCCATCAGTCAACTATGTGATGAAGGTTATCATGTATCTTTTAATAAATCTTTATGCTTTATTACATTTGATAAAAATAAAATTGTTTTATCTGGAGTTAGACATGGTAACATTTATTTAGTAAACTTAACTCTGCTAAAACTGAAATTTGTTTATTTAATCAAATAAGTAAAACTAATGAACTATGACATAAAATATTAGGACATATAAACCTTAGAACTATTGCTAAATTGTCTAAGGACAACCTTGTCAGAGGACTACTTTCTAGATCTTACAAGAAGGAAGCACTTTGTAGGGCTTGTCAATTAGGTAAGCAAACTAAAAATAGTTTTAAATCCATATCTAAGAGTGATTCACCTAGAATTTTGTATTTGTTACATATGGATCTTTTTGGACTTATTGCAATACAAAGTTTGGGATGAAAGTCATACACCTTAGTTGTTTTTGATGATTTCTCAAGATTCACTTGGGTGTTCTTTCTTAGGAACAAGACAGATAACTTCAAAGTTCTTACAGACTTTCTTAGGAACATCAAGATTGAGTATTCTACTCAGATTGCATTGATCAGAAGTAATCATGTCACTGAGTTTGAATCTCTTCTGATGAAAGAATTCTGTGAGAAATAAGAAATCAGACAGTGTTTCTCTGCTCCTAGAACTCCTCAACAAAATTGGGTGGTAGAAAGGAAAAATAGAACTCTAATTGAATCTGTTAGAACATTACTTGCAGATGCTCACTTGCCCCTATCTTTTTGGGCAGAGGCAATAAGCACAACAAATTATGTTCTTAACAGAAGTCTCATTCATAAACTGAAGGTTAAGACTCCCTATGAATTACTTAAAAATAAGAAACCTAAAGTAAATTATTTTAAAGTTTTTGGGTGTATAATAAATCAACCTTTAAAATAGAAGAATCCATACATGTATCTTTTGATGAAACTAACATGTTTTATAAGGAGAAGAATACTTCTACCATAGACTCTTTTCAAGTACCAATTCTGTGTGAGAAGTTAGATGAATTAATCCTAAAATAAGAGGATACATTGCATCCTTTTCATCATATTGCTAAAGATAGAGATAAAGACAATCTTAAGATTTATGCTGAAAAAATTATAGCTAATGAAATTCCATAAGAGGAATTAACAACTCAAAATATTGAAGAACCAACTCCAACTGTTGATTTTATCACACTTAGAGATCATCCTAGATCTCAAATGATTGGATACATATCAGCTGGTGTGCAAACAAGGCATCAACTCAGTCAAGATCAGATGCATACTTATTTTCTATCTCAGATTGAACCTCAATCCATAAAAGATACAGAACAAGATCCTCATTGGATCATTGACAATGCAAAAGGAACTCAATTAATTTGAGAGATGTAGAGTTTGGGACTTAGTTTCAAGACCCAAAATCTATCCAGTAATTGGAACCAAATGGATCTTCAGAAATAAATTGGATGCTCAAGGAGTTATAGTAAGAAATAAAGCTAGATTGGTAGCTTGAGGATATTCACAGGAGGAAGGAATAGACTATGATCAAACATTTGCACTTGTTGCAAGATTGGAAGCTATCGGGATATTTCTTATTTTTGCTGCATTCAAGAAATTCAAAGTATATCAGATGGATGTGAAGAGTGCATTTCTGAATTGAGAACTCAAAGAGGAAGTATATGTAGAACAACCTCCAGGTTTTATCTCTTCAACTCATTCATCCCATATTTTTAAACTTAATAAAGCTTTTTTATGGTCTTAAACAAGATCTAAGAGCTTGGTATGAGACCCTTGCTAGTTTTCTTTTAGAAAATAAATTTTGTAGAGGCATGGCAGATAAAACTTTATTTTTTAGACATCATAAAACTAAAATTTTACTAGTTCAAATATATATTGATGATATAATTTTTGGCTCTCTTGATTCCAAACTTTGCAAAAGGTTTTCTGACCTGATGCATTCAAAGTTTGAAATGAGTAGCATGGGTGAATTATCTTATTTTCTTGGTTTGCAAGTAAAGCAAAAATCTGATGGCATCTTCATATGTCAATCTAAATATGATAAATAACTAATTAAAAGATTTGGGATGCCAGATGCCTCCTCTATGAAACACCCATGCCCTCTAATGATGTTGTTGATAATGATGAACATGACAAACCGGTTGATCAGAAAACATATAGAGCAATTATTGAGTCTCTATTATATTTAACAACAAGTAGACCAGATATTATGTTTACAACATGTATTTGTGCTAGGTTTCAAGTTAATCCTAAAGAATCTCACCTTATTTTAGTAAAAAGGATTTTAAGATATATAAAGGGTTGTACTAATCTAGGACTCTGGTATCCTACTGAGTCAAGATTTGAATTAAATGGATTCACAGATGCTGACTATGCTTGATGCAGAGTTGATAGAAAAAGCACATCAGGAATTTGTCAGTTTCTTGGTGATAGGCTTGTGTCATGGTTTTGCAAGAAGCAAACATCTATATCTACTTATACTGCTGAAGCTGAATATATTATAGCTGGTAGTTATTGTTCACAGATTTTTTGGATCCAAAATCAGTTACTAGATTATGGTTATAACTTAAATAATTCAACTATATTTTGTGATAATACTAGTGCAATTTCTATTGCACAGAATCCAGTCCTTCATAGTAGGACTAAACATATAGAAATAAGGCCTCATTTTATCAGAGACAATGTAGATAAAAATAAAATTAGCCTAGAATTTATTTCTACTGATTTACATAGAGCTAACATTTTCACCAAACTCTTAGATGAAAAGAAATATATTTTCTTCTTAAATCAGTTAGGAATGATTAATGGTGAGTCTTTAAATTGATTTTTATTCTGAGATCGACGAATCGTGCACCTTTCGTCGAACGGAGCTCGACAAATTGTGAACTTTTCATGAATCGAACGAAGATCGATGAACTTTCTCTGTGAAACCTTTCGTAAACCTTTCGTCGAACAGAGATTAACGAATTGTATTTCTTTTGTGAAGTTTTCGTCGAACAGAGTTCGATGTTTTGTTTTTCGTCGAACGGAATTCGTCTTTTCAACTTCTGAAAACTTATATTTTGGTTTTCATCGAACTCTATCCTGTGAATTCTCCATTTCTCTTGCACCTGATCTTTCTGTTTTGGAGGGCAATGGCGATTCCACAAGCAATCCTCTCTACAATGAAGTTTGATGCAGATTTTGATATCGACATGGAATCCTTTAGTCATTCAGATCAAATCTTTCAGGACAACTTATAGCTCTTTGAGGCACAGAATCTGCGACACTTTATGACTACCAGAATAAAACTCCCAGTCGCAGAGATTAAAGAATGGATTCATACTGCTAAGATTCAGGATTTCTCAACCATTATTGGTTCAATCTCAGGCAATCAGGTTCCTCTAACATCTAAAATTCTTTCTGGAATTTTCGATTTTGTTAATGGAGAAGATGATATAGAGTTTTCTAGTACAGAATTTTATGTAATGCTAGATAGATTGGGTAGTAAACCCTAATCATTTATTGAAAAAGAACTTTTCTGTAGAATATAAGTTCTTAGCATATGTTGTAGACAAGGTAATTCTGGGCAAACACTTAGCCCATGACTATATTACCAGGCACTAATTTTTGTTGATGTGTGCCTTGGTTGATCAGAAAACCATTAGCTGGGGGTCAATTTTATTTGATTCTATTAAGAAGAAGATCACCAGCAAGTCTGGAGGATATGGCAGAATTCTGGGCATCTTTTTATAGGCTAAATATCCAGAGGTGTTGGTCTCTAAGACCATACACAACAATGATTCCAAGAGGCTAACCTCTGCCCTGTTCGGAAAATGGGAGAGGGTGATTCCTAAGCCTCTAAGGGTGGCTCCCTCTAGGACATCTTCTGAAAGCACCAGGGCTGTTCCAGCCATTCTCCTTACCCAGAAGAGTTTTCTGCTCCTCTTATTTCTCCCACTCCACATTCTCCTCATCTTTCACCTAGACCTTCCACACCTCCTTCTCAACAAGCCACTTTACCTGAAGATGTTACATCTTCAACCTTCACTCCCACTTCCCCAATTCATCAGTCACCTCATCAGTCACCACATTCATCTCCACTTCTTTCTTCTCCACCTTGTTTCTCTCTATTTCCTTCATCTTCTCCTCACCTCTCTTCATCTCACCAATCTCCACCTCCATTATCTCCACCTTATTCACCCATCTAGGAGACCATTCCTGATTATATTCCCCCTGTCACCCATCTTCCATCCGTGCCTCAGGTCTCCTTTCACTGCATTAATTGTGTAAACCGATCCAATCCCTCCACTTCCATTCCATCTTCTGCATCTACTCAGGTTCCACCTGAGTTTATGTATCTTGATTTCTCTTCCATTGCTTCTAATCTTTTGGAATTCATCACTCCAACTCTAAATAAACTGTTGGATGATGCTTTGGCTCCTATTCTGTCATCCATAGCAGAACTTTATTCTAAACTAGCCTCTTTCTTTTTTGTCCCTTCTTCTGGGGGCCTAGATTCAGTTCACCCTAGATCTAGGCAAGTGGAGATGCTTAATGAAGAAGTTTCAGTCACAGCCAGTGCAGAAGTTCTAGTTACAAAAGCAGCAGTTTTTGAAGAAATTCATTGTTGAAGCCAAAAATGACTTCTCATGGAGTTCGGGGTCCCAAAAGAGGGGTGACCTCACACCTACTACACTCGGGAGAACGTCACAGACAAAAGACCTAGGAAGTTATGAACAGACCCTCGGCTCTAGCGTGGAGGTCCAACCACACACCTGGAAGGTTGCTAAAACACTTCCCCTCCCTCACCAAGTGGCTGAGCTGGGCGCCTTGGAGAGCTCTCTCTACTCTACCAAGATGAAGCTAAGGGAGGAGGAGGTAAGGAAATCTCATCCTCTCCAAAGGCACCCAAGAGGGTCTATTTATAGTTTTTCCAAGTTTTGGGGTCAAAATGACCAAAATGCCCCTAAGGCAAATAAGCCTCAAGCAAATAGAAAACACCCACACCAGGGGGTAAAAGAGTAAAAGCACGTCCCAAAGAGGCCTAGGAGGAATGGAGGCTAAACCATTCCCCCCTACCTGGCCGCAGACCGCTCTCGCCGCGCGAGTAGGCCGCTCAGGGCGAGAGCTCGGCCGCAGGCCGCTCTCGCCGGCACGAGCAGGCCGCTCGGGGGGCGGCCTGGCCACAGGCCGCTCTCGCCCGTGCGAGCAGGCCGCTCGGGGCGAGAGCCTGGCCGCAGGCCGCTCTCGCCCGCTCGAGCAGGCCGCTCAGGGTGAGATCCCGGCCGCAGGCCGCTCTCGCCCGCGCGAGCAGGACGCTCGGGGCGAGAGCCCGGCCGCAGGCCGCTTGAAAGTCCACCTAGTGTCAACTACCTTCACCTATGGGGGGGATAGGTGTCTTTGCAGCGTGTTAGCGGAATTGAAATTATACCTGCACAAGAACATAAAACAACAAAGCACAGAGAGGACACAGGCAATTTATAGTGGTTCCCCGATTTGGGTACGTCCACTTTCCCCCTTCGACCTATCTCCCAACCAGGGACGACTCGGTCACTTCACCAACAGGATTGAAATCCAATCCTTGCACTAACGGAAGGAACCCTTCCACACGTAGGAGTCAACACTCCCACAACCCGGGTTGCACCCAACCCTTACAACTAGAGACCAATCGGTCCGTTACGAAGAAATTGAAAATAGCTTGTAAGAAATACAAACGACGTTTGGAGACTAAGGTGTCCCTCTTCGTTCGACGACGTGTCCTTGAAGTCAACGAAGAGTCCACAACCCTAGATCTCACTTGGATTGAATCTTCCCGAAACCGGCGGCGGCTTGGAGCGGAGGCAAGGTTCTCGGAATAAGCTGCGGCGACGGAGAGCTGCTGCAGTGCTATCTTGATTCAACCTTCGTAGCAAAGGAAGCAAGGTCTTCCAACGGTCACACTAGGATCGGTCGTCTCGATCGATTCGGAAGGGGAAGGATTTTCCCGATCAACGAATCAAGAGACAAGGGATCTCTGGTTAGACGCGTGAGACGCTATGCTAGCCTAAGCTTCTATCACCGAGGATCTGGAGGAGATCGAGATCGGCTTCGATGATCGACGGCGGCGGCGGAGGCGGAGACGATCCGCGATTTTAGGGTTTGTCGGCCGTTGTTTTTGTATCGCCTATCTTCTCTACTATACTGTTCATTCATACAAGTGTATTTATACCGTAGATCAAGAGATAACCGTTGTGGGCCCCACCCAAGCAAAGACCTAGGACCGGTTCAAAATGCCGCAGGAAGTATCAGGGACCGGTCTAGGAATTTGGAAAAATTGCCAAGTCAAAATCGGCGAGAATCGTAGGTGATTCTCGACGGATCGGCGAGAATCACCTACGATTCTCGCCAAATTCTACTTAGGAAATTCTGGCAACACAGGTTATAGAGGCCGGGGAGAATCGGTGGGAATCACTTTTGATTCTCACCGAATCGTCGAGAATGTAAGGTCATTCTCGACGAATCGGCGAGAATCATAATGATTCTCGACGATTCTGCCTTGGATAATTTTCCTGTCTGTATCAAGACAGCCGGCCCAACCCGGCGAGAATCAACTAGTGATTCTCGATGACTCGTAGAGAATCACAGCGAGAATCACCTAGTGATTCTCGACGAATTACACTTAGACGATTTTCGTCTTTCGTCCCGCGAGCTGGTCTTTGGCCCATCCTTGCTCCTTGTCTGCTCTTGCTTTATTATAACCCTGTACTTGAAATTAATTACACCCCAATAGAGAGAGTACACGTAGGCCAACACACTGATCTGCTCAACGAGGGATTACGTTGCACAGACCCGTGTATATTGACCCACTGCACCCTGATATTGGTGTGTACTTAGCATGGAATAACTGCAAGCATAACTAAAAAAATAGTTCATCAAATACATTGTGAATTCATCTTAGCTTGACAGGTGGCTTCCTCAAATCCAGGTAATTGTGGATACAATACCCAACAATCTCCCCCTATTTGACGAAGCCAAAATCCTACTAGCTAAGATGAATACCACCATCCAGAGAATGATTAAAACTTTAAGAAAACAAGAACAAACATAACAATACTTGAGTCAAAACATGACATCACATATATATATATATAAAACCACAATACTTGTTCGTAAGATAATATGAAAACATAGATGTGCAATGAGGGGCGAAAAGGTCCTAAGCCTATTTTTCTTTAGCAAGATCATCCTTAAGCTTCTGAGCCAGGAATTTCTTGCTCTGTCTTTCGAAATATTCCTTAGGCTTAGGATGATATCTGGGAGGAGGGGCTTTATCTACCACTGTGTTATTTCTGAAGAATATGTTGCGTTTGGCTTCAAATTCTTTGTGCCGCTCCCATTCGTATTGGCTATATACCTCACTTCGATTTATGTGCCCCTTCTGCTGTAGCAAAAATGTGTCTAAGATGATACTCTTTAATACAGGACTCCATTTTTCATTTCTCACATCCTCCTCCGTTAATCTGATCCTCTTTTCAGCTGGTGTTTCCTTTGAAGTTCCTTCTTTGATTTGCCTTTTATCTTTGGCTTTGGCTAAGGCATCTTGATCAAACCAGGTTCTTCGTTCAGCCCTTTCAGCAGCTTTCTTCGACTCAGCTTCGCTTAACGGAACAACTTCTGCACTTGCTCCTTCGTCATCCACAGTATTGTTCTCAGTAGTCTCGTGAACAGGATTAACCTCAGGAATATTGGTTGTATTGTTGCCTAATGCCTGGTTGAGCAACCACTGGCAACTGTCATATACAAATACATTAGACTGATCGAAGTTTTCAATGATGATGTGCTGAAGCCCTTCCATTTTGGCAGTATATTCTTTCTCCCCCTTTTTGGCTTCGATTGCAATGGAGTTTGCATAGGAGTGCAGGGACTCATCTATGTGCTTCAGAGATTTAGAGAACTCAACCAGCAGGTCTTGTTGATTTTTATTGAGGAGCACCATGTTGGCATCGAATTTCTGTATGCTATTTGCCACAACATGTGCATTATGATTGACCACGCCCAGGTCGTCAGTATTCTTCTTCAGTCCTTTCATGAGAAGAGATACAGCTGTGCCTGCCTCTGTATACTTTTCATCAAATTTCTTCTCCATCACATCTAGTTTATGGTTGATCTGAACTATGTTCTTGAGCATGAGATCCTCAGATTCCTTCAGTCTCTTTAGCACCGTTTTGTGGGATTTCTTAAACGTACTCTTGAGCTCATCCAGTATCCCTTGGACAACATTAACAGTGAGATTTGCTAGGTTTGCTTGGAGGGAAGGAGCTGCAGGCAGGTCCTGGTCGGGCTCCCCAGCAGAAGTACTGGGAGAGCTGGACACTAGAATAGAGTCTACAGGGGGGACAGCGGGTTGCTGAGAGGGCTCCCCCTGTATTCCTGGATCCGACCTCTCAGGAGCTTGTTCCTCTGATGAACCAGCAGCATCCTCCTGAGGGTCCACCACTTTCTCCTGCTCAATTACTTCTTCCTCCACCTCAGTCTCCATGTGCTCAGCCTGATCTGCAGAATTATGCATGTCTTCTTCCACTGCATCCACCTCCTCTTCATCAGCCACCTCATCGCCCAGGTAATTTATATCTTCCTCACCGTCCTCTTCCTCTTCCACATCTGCCACTTCCTCCTCACGGTCTTCTTGCACGGCCTCCACAACATCTTTTGCTATCTAAGAAATATCAGATATGGTGTTTGCAGAAGAGAGTACAGGCTCCCCCTCAGTTCCTGTAATCAGTGCATCAGGAACTTCACTGGGGGCAGCCATAGAATGTGCAGGAGCACTGGTGTCCTCGGCCGGTGATGCATCCTCGTGGTCGATTTCCCTGGCGACTTGCCCTATTCGACGCTCCCACCGGTCGAATATGCTTGCGTCCATCCTTTTCAAATAGTGCAGAGGCACTCCTTTGCTCATGTCGAAAGTATCGCCGTCCAGCTGATTCAGATAGAGGCTGATGATTCTGCCAAAGCTGGGGCTTCGGAGTGTGTCTTTAATTTTTTCAAAGAGCATGGCTCCCCAATTGAACCGCTTCCGGCAGACGATAGCCACCAGAATCTTGAACATTTCTCCTGAGATATGGTCGTGGGATCCTGGTTTGCAGATTAGAGCCTTCCCAACGATGTCGGACAGCAATTTCCCCTCCTCATTCATATCTTTCCTTTTGATTGACTTGATCCCCCGAGCCAGTCCACAGAAGGAAAGTGTCCTTGCTCTATCCTCGTCCTCCAGGTAGTCTTCTTCCCCACAACTGGATAGCCGCAAGCATTGGGTCAGTTTCCTGGCGGATAGCTTGATCTTCTTCCCAGCAACCTTGCTTTTGATGGAGGTGTCTTCATGACGGAGCTTGGCAGTGGCAAAGAACTCCAGTACCTCCTTATCCAAAATCTTGTAGGGGTGCTCCAGCACGAACGTCAGTCCCGCTTCCTCGAGCATGATGATTATGTTGCGGAACTCGCCTGAGGCCTGGGAGAATCCGATTCTTACTAGCTCGCAACCAGTAACCAGGCCTACAGTAGTCCGTGGGGCCATAACAAACTTGAGAGGAGATGTAGTGAATGTTCCGGCACCACGTTGCTTAATCAGAGTTGCGGCGAGCCGATCCGAGGCTAAGCGTAGGCGTGTCTCCGGCTGCAAGAGGGAGTCTTCCGGAGGGTTGTTAGGTCACTATGAAGTCGAAGTCGAGATTGAAGACGAAGAATCGGGAAGAGGCTTGGAATCGGGAAGTGATTTGGGATCGGGAAGTTGATGGGCTTCGGCGAGTATCGGGAAGTGCTGGGACAAAGTTTCGGGAGGTGCTTTGATACCAGTAGCGGGAAGTGGCTTGGACAGGATGTTGGCGACAATCGGAGGTTGAAGATGGGATTTCCAGAGTTCAAGGGTCGACGGGAAGTCGAAGGGTCGACGGGAAGTCGAAGGGTCGGCGGGATTGACTGGGTTGGCGGGATTTACTGGGTCGGCGGGATTCATGTTATAACCGGGTTTTTATATATATGGGAAGAGCTTCGGTTCGATGAGAATTGCCGGAATTTCAATTTAATGTATTTGTCATGGGTTGTAAAGGATTCGAAAAGATCATTTCTTAAGCCACGTGTGGTTTAACATACCACACAGCTTAGGAGGCACATCAACTCTGAGATTCCTAACTCACTAACTTTGGCTAGCAGGTATCATAAGTTATGTCGAGATCGATAAATGCAATATTCTTGATGTTAGTTGTCATTCTCAGTGACTCCTAATGACGTGTCGGCTTTAATTTTCAGCTTATAATGTATGCCTATTGATGTGCCTTCTCGAATTACTGACACATCTTTAATAATGTATCTAAGGGTGATTTTTACAGTTTTGATCTGTCCTAAGGAGAACACACATAGATGTGTAAATATATATATATATATATATATATATATATATATATAGATGTCGACATAATATGACTCAATTATTTAGGCTGATCAATGATACCTGGGATTGTAAGATTCATCATTTAGTCCCTCTGATTAGAGCATACCAGATGTTCAATTTGAGTATCCCATTGAAGATAGTACTTCTTGCGTTCCAGATACTTGTTCCAGACCAATCTTGGAACATCTTCTGTCTAGCTCCCATCATGACACGGAAGTCTAGACTACCCTGCACCAAAGAATATTACCTTACCTTAGGAGCCCAATATGTATTGGGTCCTAGGTTCCTGTCAGCATAATAATTGGACTGCCTTCCCTCAGGAATCCTGGTGGGAAGACTAACATTGCCTCGAGGATGTGGAAGTCCCCTTGCCATTGATACAGAATAGTTGTGCCAACAATCTATGGCAAAATGACCCACTTTGCCACAACACCAACACTCATGAATGTTGTATCGCCGTTTGTGACCTAAACGGATGACAGAGGTAGTCATAGTTCTAGGTCTAAACGGAATAGAGCCAGATATGCTCACAGAATTGTCTCTTCCACCGTGACTATTGGAAGGGTGGAAAGAATGCATATGGCAGGCGTCATGAGGCCTGGGAGGTGGTGCCTTCTTTTCAGTCAGCCCCCTTCCAAGGACCTCATGAGTCCTAACAACATGATTTCTATCCCCCCTTTCCAGAGTCCTAGGGAGGTGAGAGGCGCATTGTGAGCTGATACTGGCAGATTCATGACGAGTAGGGGCCATGGCCGAGAATACAAAGGGCTTGGTGGAAGCCGGAGGTATTCTCTTCTAGGTGGCCATGACAGCCCTTGCATTTTGGGTGCCTCCACATGAGGGCAGATCACCCTTGCAGTGACCACGGTTGTTCCTGTGATCATACATGTAGGCATGATGAGTACCCTTCCTTCCTGGTGTGGGGGGTCTGAATACCGTTTCCCCATTTCTCCATGAATTGATAACTCGGGAGATCCATCCATTTTCTTCCTTTCTCTTGATAGCATCAACCTTGGAAAAGTTGGATACTATCCTCTTCTCATTCTCTAGACTACTCTCTAGATCTGAGATTTTGGAGTCCTTAACCTTGTTGGATGCCAATTGGAGAACCAACAAGATCTTCAGCCGAGCAATCTCCTTAGCTTGCTCCTCAACAAGTAGGTTACTTTGCTGAAGGGCTCTCTTCAAGGAATCAGGATTTTCTGAAGGGCGGTCATCCAAACTATTCCTGTCTTCTGGAACTTGAGGAAGAGAGGGGCAAGGTGACGAAGTTACCTGGTCCTGACTTAGCTGATCAGGGATAATGGTAGAACTGACTGGGGCAGCTGAGTCATCTTCAACTGAGCAGTCTTCCTCAGCTTCCTCCTCAGTCTCTGATAAAGACACAGGTGCCCTGATACTGTGAAATTGGTCATCACTTTCTTCTTCAGAAATGCTGACCCCCATATATGCCTCATCCTCTTGCTGGCTACTTGTCCCTGTTCTGTCTGATCCCTCCATGAGGTCTGATACAGTTTGCCACAAGGACTTGGCCGTCCTACACTTTTCAAGTTTTGACCGGGAAGGTCCAGTCTAGACATCCAGGATGATTTTACGAATCATTTTATCCAAGTTGAATAGAGAGAATTCAATCTCAGACATTTCAGTAGTCTCCTTGGGGATCTGCATATCCTTTCCAGAGCAGGAGGCCTTCATGGGAATGAATGGACCCTCTTCCAAGATGATTGATGCGCGAGGGTCGATGTCCTCCAAATAAAAGGATACCCGCATCTTCCAGATGGGATAATAGTCCTTTGTGCACACGGGAAGTCTTAGCGGAGAGATCCCATAATCCAGCTCCATGCTTTTGACACTGGTGGCAGGATTCTACTCAAGGTGTGAACCTTTTTGTTGAGCAACCTCGCTCTAATACCACTTGAAAGTCCACCTAGTGTCAACTACCTTCACCTATGGGGGGGGATAGGTGTCTTTGCAGCGTGTTAGCGGAATTGAAATTATACCTGCACAAGAACATAAAACAACAAAGCACAGAGAGGACACAGGCAATTTATAGTGGTTCCCCGATTTGGGTACGTCCACTTTCCCCCTTCGACCTATCTCCCAACCAGGGATGACTCGGTCACTTCACCAACAGGATTGAAATCCAATCCTTGCACTAACGGAAGGAACCCTTCCACACGTAGGAGTCAACACTCCCACAACCCGGGTTGCACCCAACCCTTACAACTAGAGACCAATCGGTCCGTTATAAAGAAATTGAAAATAGCTTGTAAGAAATACAAACGACGTTTGGAGACTAAGGTGTCCCTCTTCGTTTGACGACGTGTCCTTGAAGTCAACGAAGAGTCCACAACCCTAGATCTCACTTGGATTGAATCTTTCCGAAACCGGCGGCGGCTTGGAGCGGCGGCAAGGTTCTCGGAATAAGCTGCGGCGACGGAGAGCTGCTGCAGTGCTATCTTGATTCAACCTTCGTAGCAAAGGAAGCAAGGTCTTCCAACGGTCACACTAGGATCGGTCGTCTCGATCGATTCGGAAGGGGAAGGATTTTCCCGATCAACGAATCAAGAGACAAGGGATCTCTGGTTAGACGCGTGAGACGCTATGCTAGCCTAAGCTTCTATCACCGAGGATCTGGAGGAGATCGAGATCGGCTTCGATGATCGACGGCGGCGGCGGAGGCGGAGACGATCCGCGATTTTAGGGTTTGTCGGCCGCTATTTTTGTATCGCCTATCTTCTCTACTATACTGTTCATTCATACAAGTGTATTTATACCGTAGATCAAGAGATAACCGTTGTGGGCCCCACCCAAGCAAAGACCTAGGACCGGTTCAAAATGTCGCAGGAAGTATCAGGGACCGGTCCAGGAATTTGGAAAAATTGCCAAGTCAAAATCGGCGAGAATCGTAGGTGATTCTCGACGGATCGGCGAGAATCACCTACGATTCTCGCCGAATTCTACTTAGGAAATTCTGGCAACACAGGTTGTAGAGGCCGGGGAGAATCGGTGGGAATCACTTTTGATTCTCACCGAATCGTCGAGAATGCAAGGTCATTCTCGACGAATCGGCGAGAATCATAATGATTCTCGACGATTCTGCCTTGGATAATTTTCCTGTCTGTATCAAGACAGCCGGCCCAACCCAGCGAGAATCAACTAGTGATTCTCGACGACTCGTAGAGAATCACTAGTGATTCTCGTGTGATTCTCGATGAGTCGGCGAGAATCACCTAGTGATTCTCGACGAATTACACTTAGACGATTTTCGTCTTTTGTCCCGCGAGCTGGTCTTTGGCCCATCCTTGCTCCTTGTCTGCTCTTGCTTTATTATAACGCTGTACTTGAAATTAAGTACACACCAATAGAGAGAGTACACGTAGGCCAACACACTGATCTGCTCTGATAGTTTTACTTTCAAGATAACCTAAACACCTAGAGGGGGGGTGAATATGTTCTAATTTCTTGTTTATACTTCTAGGCAGAATTCAATTACAAAATTAAAACATCTAGCACAGCATTCACAGACAACTAAGCATCACAGATTGCACAATGTTTTATAGTGGTTCCCCAAGGTCTGGGTACATCCACTTTCCCCCTTCACCTATCTAGCAGTATGCTAGATTCGGCCAAACTTCCACTATTCTCAGATCCTCAGATCCTACAGCTCAGAACCTGGATAGATTCCTACAACTCAGGCTCAACAGCCCTACCTCAGCCTTGCCTCAAGGCTTACCTCTCAGAGAAGAACCTTCTCCTACACTCAGGCAAATAGCCCTACCACTCAGAGATCACCTCTCCTACACTCAGCCTTTATAACACAGGCTTACAACTCAGATCTGTGTAAACAGATCCTACAGAAATTTAGAAAAGATATTTTAATGTCTTGCCTTTGTTGAGAGAGAAGAGGACAAGACACTTCTTGATCAGCTGATGAAATCAACTGAATCTGAGCTTTCTTCAAAGCTTCTTGAATCTGAACTTAGCTGAGTTGATTTCAAAACAGCTTCTTGAGAAACCACTGATGGCTTCCTTCTTCTTCTTCAAGATGACTGGATCCCTCTCTATCCAACACCTTTTCTGATACTTCAGACTTCTTCTTCTTAGATCTTCTGATGAAGATCTTCTTTAGAGCTTAGCACTTTCTTGAATTGAAACTTCAATAGGATCGTAATCCTTTTGTTTCTTCTTCTTAGATCTTCTTCTATTATTTTTCTTGGCTTCTTATTTCCTTCTGAATATGTCTATTTATAGACTTTCTTCATGGTAACCGGCTGATCCGGTTTCTAACTGTTTTCTGACAGGTCTGACAGCTTCAGTTAAACGGTGGCAACCCATAGCTGTCAAGTCTTTAAACAGTTCCTGTACCTTAGCCTTGGACAGCAAAATGTCGAGACAGTCTGTTAGAAAGTGTCGAGACCAATCTGTCTATCTGTGTCGACACAAGTGACTTTGGTGTTGACACAGTCTTTGATGATGTCGACTAAGTTGCCTTTAAGTCGACACAGCTTCTTCAGAAAATAACTTGGTCTAGACTCTGCAGTGTGTCGACACAAGTCCTGTGTGTCGACACAGTTGTTGTAGATTCAGAACTCAGTATGTGTCGACTCAGCCTTCAGGTGTCGACACATCAATCTTCAATTCTGCCAAAATGTGTCGACTCAGTCTTCTGGTGTCGACACAAGCATAATCGACTTCTGCCAATATGTGTCGACTCAATCTCAAGGTGTCGACACATCCACCCAGTGTCGACATAGTAGAGGTCGACTATCTTCTTCTGTGAGTCGACTATCTTTCTCTGGTCGACTATCTTTCACTGTGTCGACACTGCTTCCCAGTGCTGAGGTCGACGATTTTCTTTATGTGTCGACACTGCTTCCCAGTGTCGACATAAATGTGGTCGACTATCTTTCTCTGTGTCGACACTGAAATTCTGAAGTGTCGACACAAATATTCTGAAGTGTTGACACAATTTCTTCAGGTGTCGACATGTGGACTTAGAATATTTTTCTGCATTCTTTAATACTTCTTCACCTGCACATGTCAACTCAAAACAACATCAAATACACCTTGATGTATATCATTGAGCTAAGTTGGGCTTCTTCAAATCAGGTACACATTTTCCAATGTACCCAACAATCTCCCCCTATTTGGAGAAGACATAACCCTATAGCCAATGATATACACCATTTATAAAAAGTATAAACTGATGATATATGACATAATAGGAATACTTAATATAAACAAAATAAAAACAATCCATCACAGAATGAACATTATATGATACCAAACAACATTTTGTTTATAACTTGATAATGTTTGAATACAGAGATTTACATTTAATGATTTAATCAAAACATTACAAAATACTTTGAAAGAACTAAAAATTAAGACTGATCAGGCTCTTTTATGACAATCCCTTTGCCAGATAGAATTTGAGCCTTCACAGGAGCTTCAGAATCTTCAGCTGGCTTCTTGCCTTTTAGATCAGCCTTCTTCTTTGCTTCTTCCTTGAGCCTTTGCCTTTCAAAATAATGAAAGGGCTTTGGAAAGTACTTGCTCAGCTCCTGAGCATTTGGAGGCAGCCTACCCAGCTTGGCTTTTCTTCTAAACTATACTATGGCCTCTTGCCTGGCTTCATACTTCTGCCATTCCATCTCATTGAACCACTTGCCTCTTTCATGCACTTGGTCTTTGACAGCCTTCCATGCAGTGAGTATAATATTTCTGGAAGTAGGACTCCACTGCTCAAAGTCTGGCTTAAGTTCAGCCTGCTCTCTAAATCTTTTCTTAGATAGTAGAGCATCTTGCTGGTCTTTCAAAGTAGCCTCAGGCTTATCAACCTTCCCAATAACAACATTAGTAACCTCCTTTGGAGGACTATACATTCCTTGAACTTGCTGATCAATCATATCATAATCTGGAGGAGGGTAAATGACTTGGGCAACCTCAGGTTGATTGCCTTCAAGTAAACTTGTTTGTATTCCTGACTCAGCCACCATAGCATCATCACACAAAGGTGGATATCCCAATGTGGCTCGAATACTATTGGTCACCCATTTGGTGTGCTCTGAGCCTGCATGAACTAACATCCTCTCCCTCTTTATGGCTTCTCTAGTAACATGATCTCTTAGATCTTCCTTCTGAAATCTGATTTGGCCATCCAGATAATTCACACCCTCTTTAAAGAATGGTTTTAACTTTAGAAGCTTGTCAGATATTTCCTTTTGAGAGGTAGTGATAGCAGTTTTAACAGAATCAATAGCAGCTTGAAAGTTCTTATCAAATTCTTCCATTTCCTTTGCTCTAGCTGCAGGCAGGCCTGGAACAATCTTTTTCAATTCATTAATGATCTCATGATGAGATTCAGTTAAATTCTCATTCATTCTTATCTGATTTTCCAAGACATAGCTTTGCTTTAAAGCAATATCATCCACCTTAGGGATGATAGACTGCTGTTGTTTTGCCAAATATACCACAGCATTACCTCCCTTATGGAAGCAATCTGTCATCTCCTTCTTATGCATATTGACCTCAAACCTAATAGATTTTATATCTTGAGCTAAGTCAAATTGCAGGGACTTGTTGTTCTCATCAACATATTTTTCAATAGCCACTCTGTGTTCATCCAATTTCACTTGTAAATCGACCAAAAACTTGTTATAATCAAAGTCAGAAGGAGTGCAATGTGCTGTAGACTGTAGAGCCTGCTTATAGCTCTTACTCCTTCTCTGGAAGACCATAAGTTTTCTCTTCTTAGCCACCCTGGCTTCTTCATTCTCTGAATCAGAAGTACTATCAATTTGAACTCTTTCTTTGGGAGGAGGAGGAACAGTAGTTTTAGTGCCATGTTGTACAGTCTCAACATGCACAGGTTCCCCCTCAATTTCTTGCTCCACTTCCATTCTATCAGTAATTATTTCATCATTTGGAAATAACTCTTCTAGAGTATATTCCTTTTGGGCTGGAACATCTGCAGTATGCAAATTTTGAGATATATCAATTTGAGCATCGTCTTGCACTTGCTCAGACAGCTTCTCCCCCTGTACTTGTTCAGTATTGGTGATGTCCTGGGCAGGTGAGGACACTTGCTTTCCCTGGACCTGTGCAGAAATAGAAATATTAGAAATGTCTTTTGTAGGAAAATACACCAGCTCCCCCTGCACCTGTACCTGGTCATGAGTAGATACAGTCTGTGTAGGTGAATAAACTTGCTGAGCTGGTATTCTTACTTCTTCTTCTTGAATTGCAGGTATTGTGGCATCCTGAACTTGTATAGAAGCAGGCTGATCTTCAACCTCTTGTCTTACTTGTTCTTCTTGTGGGTGCTCAGTACTGGTAGCATGACCTGGGGATTTCTTAGGTGAATCCTGCCTTTCCACTTCAGGCATCTCATTGGTCAGCACCCTATCCCATCTGGAGAACAATCTCATGTCCATCCTTCTCATGTGATTAATTTTTGTTCCAGGTTGTTGTTGCATAACATCAGGAATCTCCTTAATTAGGTATATACTCATTATTCTAGCCAGATTTGGCTTCTTGATTCCTTCCTTAATCTTTTCAAAGATTACAGTTGACCAATCCGTTGGAATTGTAAACACAATCCTGGTCATTAGGCTGAACATATAGGCGGAAATCCTATCATGTCCACCTGGCTTGCACAGAATAACTTTTCCAACCACCTCAGACAGAAACTTGCCCTGTTGATTCATTCCTTTTCTATTAAAAGCAGCTCCAATTTTCATGGTGGAATCCAATCCACACCATTGAAGAGCCTCCCTTGATTTAGAAGTAGGGACATCCTCTTCATTCTCAATTATAGGTAATTGTTGAATTGTTCTTAACTTACTTGGTGTAATCTCCACTGGTGACCCATGAACTGTGGATTTTATCTCATGACTTTCAGAGTCTACAGATGCAGAAGTAAAGAACTCATGCACCTCCTTCTTCCATATCTTAGATGGTTCGGAGACCAGAAATTCTAATCCTGAGTCAGAGAGGAGAGAGATAACCCCGAGAACATCTGGAGGGGAAGCAACAAAGGCCTGACGCACCAACTCATATCCTTCATTCACATTATCTTCAATCTTTGGCGCCATTGATTAGTCGAGAAAGCTTGAAAGATGAGAGAAAGAGAGAGAGAGGGAGAATGTCGACACAGGGTTTCGAAAACCTTGTAAGCGTGTCGACAGAATGAGTTTTTGACCTATTTATACCTTCTGTTTAAAGAAGATCAAAAGTCGCCAAAAACAGACTATAAGTATCGACACAGATGGAATGTGTCGACACAAGCTTCTATTGTCTCGACATCAAGTCCGTCTATTATGTGTCGACACCAATTTGCAGTTATGTCGACACCAGAGATATATAGTAGAGCATCAGAAATTCTGTGTCGACTCTTAGTATAAGTGTCGACACAAAATTTGTAAGTGTCAACACCACTATCCTGGTGAAGTCGACACTACATTCCTGGATAAATCGACAATAAGATTCTTAAGTGTCGACACATATTTTCTGTGTCGACACAATATCTCTGACTTGTCGACATTACTACCCTGAGTCGACACAATATTACTGAATGTGTCGACTCCATCTTACTTAGCCAATTTCTGTTTGTTCATCACAACTTAGAAGTACTACAGAGTACTTGATACTACTTCAATGTGTCTTTATATCACTTGAATGTCTTGGTACCACTTCAACTTCATTGTTGATGATATTGTGATTACACTAATCAATGGTTAACATACCTAATTCAATTTTGAATTTATTGAATTTGGTCTCATCTAGGGGCTTAGTAAACACATCTGCTATTTGATAATCTGTTTTCACAAATTCCAATGAAATGTCTTCTTTTTCTACATGTTCTCTAAGAAAATGGTATTTTATTTCTATATGCTTAGTTCTACTATGAGAAACAGGATTATTAGCAATAGAAATTACACTCTTAGAATCACACAAAAGAGGTGTTCTACTTACTTGAATACCATAATCCTTAAGCTGATGCTGCATCCATAATAGCTGTGCACAGCAGCTTCCAGCAGCAACATACTCAGACTCAGCTGTGGAAATTGCCACACTGGTCTGCTTCTTACTACTCCATGATATTAGTCTTCCTCCCAGGAATTGACAAGTACCTGTAGTACTCTTCCTATCCTCTCTACATCCTGCAAAATCTGCATCTGAATAGCCTGTTAGTTGAAAATCTCTATTCCTAGGGTACCAAAGACCTAGATTAGGTGTGCCCTTAAGATATCTCAGAATCCTTTTGACTGCAGTATAATGAGATTCTTTAGGGCAGGCTTGGTACCTAGCACAGACACATGTAGCATACATAATATCTGGTCTACTAGCAGTGGGATATAGTAGTGAGCCAACTATTCCTCTATACAAAGTCTCATCAACAGGTTTACCTGCATCATCTTTGCATATAGGCATACTTGTTCCCATAGGAGTTCTCATGGTGGAGGATGACTCCATACCATATTTCTTAATCAATTCTTTGGTGAACTTAGACTGGGATATGGACAAGCCATCATCAGTCTGTCTTACTTGGAGTCCCAAGAAGAACTTCAGTTCCCCCATACTGCTCATCTCAAACTTCCCTTGCATAAGTTTGGCAAACTTTTTACAAAGGTTGTTTTCAGTAGATCCAAAGATTATGTCATCAACATAGATCTGAACTAAGATGATCTTGCCTTTGGATTCCCTAAGGAATAGAGTTTTGTCAATTTTTCCTCTTGAGAATTTATTCTCAATAAGGAAAGTAGACAGGGTTTCATACCAAGCCCTTGGAGCTTGCTTTAACCCATACAGAGCTTTCCTAAGCTTATAAACAAAATCAGGTTTAAGAGGATCTACAAAACCTGATGGCTGCTCTACATATACTTCTTCTTTAAGATCACCATTCAGAAATGCTGACTTCACATCCATCTGGTATACTTTGAAGTCTTGATAGGCTGCATAGGCAAGGAATATTCTGATTGCCTCCAGCCTTGCTACTGGAGCAAAGGTTTGATCAAAGTCAATCCCTTCTTCCTGTCTGTATCCTTTTGCAACCAATCTTGCTTTATTCTTTACTATTATTCCACTTTCATCTAGCTTGTTCCTATAGATCCATTTTGTGCCAATTATGTTGTGGCCTCTTGGTTTAGGAACAAACTCCCAGACATTGCACCTTCTAAATTGATTCAGCTCCTCTTGCATAGCATCAATCCAGTGTTGGTCTTGGATAGCTTCTTCAAACTTCTTAGGCTCCATTTGTGACAGGAAGCTTGAATGTAGAACTGTGTTTTGATTTCTGCTTCTAGTTTGCATCCCCTGTCTTGGATCACCTATTATCTGATCAGCTGGATGATCTCTTAAATGTCTTGTAGCTGGAGGAAGATTCCCTTCTGGTTGAACATCTCCAGCTCCTTCATTTAGCTGAATCTCTTGATTTTCATCAGCTTCTATAGTGTCTTGTTCTCCCCCTGGACAGAAGCCTTCATTTTCCAATGCCCCATCTTCCTTTGATACTTCAGTAATGGAGAGCTTGTCCATACTTTTGCTTATACCTGTTGAGTCATTTGATCTACAAGACAACTCACAGTTGATTAATCTTGTTTCATCAAACACAACATGCACAGATTCTTCAACAATTTGAGTAGTCAAGTTGAAGACTCTATAGGCCTTACTATTTGTGCTGTAACCAACAAATATCCCATCCTGGGATTTGGCAGCAAACTTAGTAAAATATGACTTGCCATTGTTAAGTATATAACACTTGTAACCAAAGATCCTAAAGTAAGATAGATTTGGTTTTCTGCCTTTCACAATCTCATAGGGAGTCATTTTGTGGCTTTTGGTGATAGTAGCCCTATTGATTACATGACAAGCAGTGTTAACTGCCTCAGCCCAAAAATATTCTGGGAGAGAGGTGTCACTCAATAGAGTTCTACCTGCTTCAATTAATGTTCTATTCTTTCTTTCAGCAATTCCATTTTGCTGAGGTGTTCTAGGTGAGGAGAACTCTTGGAAAATCCCAAAGTCTTTACACAATTTTGTTATGCTTTCAGATTGAAACTCAGTACCATGGTCACTTCTGATTTTGACCACTGTACTATTTAGTTCATTCTGAATTTGCTTTACAAAATTAAGTAATACACTTGGGGTTTCAGATTTTTGTCTCAGAAAGAACACCCATGTAAATCTTGAATAGTCATCTACAACCACAAAAGTGTAGACTTTCCTACCTAGACTGTGAACTGGCATAGGACCAAAAAGATCCATATGCAAGAGGTATAAGCACCTCACAGAATCCTTGTTTTCAAGGCTTTGAAAGGAGGATTTTGTCTGCTTGCCCTTTTGACAAGCTGAGCATATCCCTTCCTTTATACACTTAACTTGAGGTCCATTCCTCACTAACTCTTTGCTAAAGAGTTGGCCAATTGTCTTGTAGTTTAGATGAGCCAATCTCTTGTGCCACTTAACACAATGAGAAGCATTGTCATCAGCTACAAGACAGATGGGAGAAGCCTTATTCTCACATTCAAAATTAAGACAATATACATTTCTCTTCCTATACCCAGTCAATATGATCTTTTGATCACTTGACCTTTTGATATGACATCCATCTTTAACAAATGAAATGTCATATCCTAAATCACTTAGCTGGCTTATGCTTATTAGATTATGTTTCAAACCTTTTACATAAGCCACTTGAGTGATAGTAATTAGGTTAGAAGAAATGTTACCAAACCCTTTGATGACTCCTTTTTCAGATCCACCAAAGATCACTTTAGGTCCATCTTTGACAGATGAATACTCCTTCAGCAGCCCCTTTGTTCCAGTCATGTGCCTGGAACAACCACTATCCAAGTACCATATAGGGGCATGGTTACTTGGATTCACCTGCAACACAGAATTACTTACCCTTAGAACCCAAGTAAGTCTTGGGTCTTTGGTTCAGGTTAGCATTAATAAAGCTACCATAACCTCTTCTAACAGGTAGACTATTATTCTTTATAACACTTGGGTTATACCAGTAGTCTAGTGCAAAATTTCCTCTCTTGCCACAGCACCAACATTCAAACTTATTGTATCTAGATCTAGATACATCCTTGTCAGAAGAATTTCTGTTCATTGCTGGTGCTGCAGCAACTTCACCTACTGATTTCTTAAAACTATTGGGTTTATGACCATGGGTAGGCCTGCTTGCATTTACACCCTTGTTCTTCAGAACATTAGTCTTAATATGACCTTGAATATCTTCATGATCATATTTGTTAGAAGGCACTTCCACCTTACTAAACTTTATGGGGACTGAAAGGTTTAGTGGCTGAACAGGAGCTTTGCCTTTCCTCTTGAATCTGCCAGCCCTGGAGTTACCTTTAAATCCTAATCCAGCCTTACCCTTTTGAGTGACAAATTCATCTATCAAGGGTAAGACAGATTTTGGCTTAGAGTAACTAGCCACTAAATCCCTTTCAATTCTAAGTCTGGCCTCCAGACTCTTCACTTGATCATTAGTATAATTAATTGTGCCCATCTGAATAATAGTTATATTCTTCAGCTTGGCAATTTCATTTAATTTTTGATCAATAACCTTCTCTAACTCAGTTGTAGTAACCCTTAGTTCAGCAATTTCCTGAGCCTGAGATTTAACCAGGTTCTTGCTTTTCTTAAGGGCCTGCAACAAGTCCCCATACTTGTTTATCAATTGATAGACATCTCCTTCAGATTCAGATGCATCTATATCACTTGATGCAGATGTAGCTGATTCTTCACTTGTACAACAAACAGATGTAATAGAAGGACATTGTACCTTATTAGGACCAGACTGATTCTGGCATATGTCCTCTCCTGATCCTGCCATCAGCCCCATACACTGATGATCCTTTTGTTCATTGATGGAGTCTAGCAACTGCAGAAACTCCTCTTCTTCAGATGCAGCATATAGTCCAATATATGCTTCAGCTTCAGATTCTGACTCTGAAGTTGACTGGTCTGTTAGACTCTTATCTTTCTTTGCAACAAAGGATTTCTCCTTCTTGCCTTTCTGATGAGTCTTCTTCTTGTCTGAAGACTCCTTTCTCTTATCAGGACAGTCAGCCACTACATGTCCAGGCCTATTGCAACAATAGCAGACAATCTTTGAAGTAGTGGCTTTGCTGGGCTTTAATCTGCTCTTCTCTTTCCTTGATGACCTTTTCTTCTGATAATAGTCATCAACTTGCTGTGATGTGGAAGGCCTAGACTTCCATTGCTTCTTTTTCAAGAACCTCTGGAATTGCCTTGTGAATGCAGCAAAGTCTGCATCTGAATCACAGCTTTCTGAACCCTTATCTGAATTTTCAGAACTATCTTCTGCAGCTTCCTTAGGAGGAGATGGTGATTTCCTCCTATTCTTTCTAGTGGCTTCTGCATTGAATGCCACAGTCTTTTCTCTATGCTCTCCTCTTGAATTCTTTTCCTCCTCCTTCCTCACCATAAGTTGCATTTCATAGGATAGCAACTTTCCAAACAAGGTGGGAGGAGATATCTCTGCCAATTTAGCCACTTCTCTTATGGCACAGATCTTTGTGTCCCAATCCTTTGTTAAGGATCTCAAGAATTTGTCATTCAGTTCATAAGTACTGAAGACTCTTCCATAGGACATAAGCTCATTCACAATTCTATAGAATTTCTTGTAGCACTCAGTTATGCTATCAGATTTTCCTTGTCTAAAACTTTCATACTCCTGATTGAGCATAGATTTCCTGTCCTGCCTTACTTCTTCAGATCCCTCCATGTAGACAATCAATGTGTCCCACATCTCTTTGGAGGTCTTGCAGTGAATCAGATTCTGAAATGTTGAATCATCTATGGCACTAACAATAATGTTTTGAGCTCTTTTATCCATGGTTGCCAAGATGATTTCATCCTTGGTCATTTCTGAATAACTCTTTGGAGTTTGGATATTTGCATCAAGAACTGATACCTTCATTGGTATGAAGGGGCCTTCCTGTACTGTGATGTAAATCCTTGGGTCAGATGCCTCCATAAACAATCTGACTCTTTCTTTCCAAATTCCAAAAATTTCTTTCTTGCATATGGGTAATTTCATAGACCCTAGCTCCTTATGATTCTCACCAGAACCCATTTTTTTGAATCTTGATTCTGCCTTTCAGATCTACCTCAGACTGTTAAGTCCTTTCTGAGGAACCTCCCTCTGATACCACTTGATAGTTTTACTTTCAAGATAACCTAAACACCTAGAGGGGGGTGAATAGGTTCTAATTTCTTATTTATACTTCTAGGCAGAATTCAATTACAAAATTAAAACATCTAGCACAGCATTCACAGACAACTAAGCATCACAGATTGCATAATGTTTTATAGTGGTTCCCCAAGGTCTGGGTACATCCACTTTCCCCCTTCACCTATCTAGCAGTATGCTAGATTCGTCCAAACTTCCACTATTCTCAGATCCTCAGATCCTACAGCTCAGAACCTGGATAGGTTCCTACAACTCAGGCTCAACAGCCCTACCTTAGCCTTGCCTCAAGGCCTACCTCTCAGAGAAGAAACTTCTCCTACACTCAGGCAAATAGCCCTACCATTCAGAGATCACCTCTCCTACACTCAGCCTTTATAACACAGGCTTACAACTCAGATCTGTGTAAACAGATCCTACAGAAATTTAGAAAAGATATTTTAATGTCTTGCCTTTGTTGAGAGAGAAGAGGACAAGACACTTCTTGATCAGCTGATGAAATCAACTGAATCTGAGCTTTCTTCAAAGCTTCTTGAATCTGAACTTAGCTGAGTTGATTTCCAAACAGCTTCTTGAGAAACCACTGATGGCTTCCTTCTTCTTCTTCAAGATGACTGGATCCCTCTCTATCCAACACCTTTTCTGATACTTCAGACTTCTTCTTCTTAGATCTTCTGATGAAGATCTTCTTTAGAGCTTAGCACTTTCTTGAATTGAAACTTCAATAGGATCGTAATCCTTTTGTTTCTTCTTCTTAGATCTTCTTCTATTATTTTTCTTGGCTTCTTATTTCCTTCTGAATATGTCTATTTATAGACTTTCTTCATGGTAACCGGCTGATCCGGTTTCTAACTGTTTTCTGACAGGTCTGACAGCTTCAGTTAAACGGTGGCAACCCACAGCTGTCAAGTCTTCAAACAGTTCCTGTACCTTAGCCTTGGACAGCAAAATGTCGAGACAGTCTGTTAGAAAGTGTCGAGACCAATCTGTCTATCTGTGTCGACACAAGTGACTTTGGTGTTGACACAGTCTTTGATGATGTCGACTAAGTTGCCTTTAAGTCGACACAGCTTCTTCAGAAAATAACTTGGTCTAGACTCTGCAGTGTGTCGACACAAGTCCTGTGTGTCGACACAGTTGTTGTAGATTCAGAACTCAGTATGTGTCGACTCAGCCTTCAGGTGTCGACACATCAATCTTCAATTCTGCCAAAATGTGTCGACTCAGTCTTCTGGTGTCGACACAAGCATAATCGACTTCTGCCAATATGTGTCGACTCAATCTCAAGGTGTCGACACATCCACCCAGTGTCGACACAGTAGAGGTCGACTATCTTCTTCTGTGAGTCGACTATCTTTCTCTGGTCGACTATCTTTCACTGTGTCGACACTGCTTCCCAGTGCTGAGGTCGACGATTTTCTTTATGTGTCGACACTGCTTCCCAGTGTCGACATAAATGTGGTCGACTATCTTTCTCTGTGTCGACACTGAAATTCTGAAGTGTCGACACAAATATTCCTAAGTGTCGACACAATTTCTTCAGGTGTCGACATGTGGACTTAGAATATTTTTCTGCATTCTTTAATACTTCTTCACCTGCACATGTCAACTCAAAACAACATCAAATACACTTTGATGTATATCATTGAGCTAAGTTGGGCTTCTTCAAATCAGGTACACATTTTCCAATGTACCCAACATGCTCAACGAGGGATTACGTTGCACAGACCCGTGTATATTGACCCACTGCACCCTGACATTGGTGTGTACTTAGCATGGAATAACTACAAGCATAACTAAAAAAATAGTTCATCAAATGCATTGTGAATTCATCTTAGCTTGACAGGTGGCTTCCTCAAATCCAGGTAATTGTGGATACAATACCCAACACCGCTCTCTCCCGCGCGAGTAGGACGCTCAGGGCGAGAGCCCGACCGCAGGCCTCTCTCGCCCGCACGAGCAGGCCGCTCGAGGTGAGAGACTAGGCACAGGCCACTCTCGCCCGCGCGAGCAGGCCGCTCGGGGCGAGAGCCTGGCCGCGGGCCGCTCGGGGAGAGAGCCCAGCTGCAGGCCGCTCTGACCTCACGCCTAACAAGCCGGGGCGGGTGCCGGCCAACTTGCCGCACCCTCCCTCCAAAAGGGGTCAGGGGAAGAGGTAGATTTTTCCTCCCCCTACTAGTATATTTCCAAGCTAGAGCCAAAATTGGCCACCAAGAGTGCCAAGACCTCAAAAAAGCTTAAAACTGTACCGGGGCGAATACGAGGTTGTACACAATCCCCGCTCTTTTCGAGCGAGTCCCACGCTCGGAAAGAATCATCCAACCCAACGTATTCGTTGAGCGTGGCTTTTCCTCACGGTTTTAAAGATTACGAGGCCTCCTCGAGGGGTCAACCTGTCATGCCAACTAATGGGAGCCTGGGAGACGAGACAGCCTCGGAGCGAAAACTTAACCTCCTGAGGGGTCAACCTGTCATGCCAGCTAATGGGAGCCTGGGTGATGAGACAGCTTTGGGGCGAGAACACTTAACCTCCCGGAGGGGTCAACCTGCCATGCCAGCTGATGGGAGCCTGGGTGGTGAGATCTCCTCCAGGTGAAGAACACTTAGCCTCCTGATGGATCAACCTGTCATGCCATCTAATGGGAGCCTGGGTGGCAAGAACCCCTCAGGGTAAAAAGCACTTCACCTCCTGGGGGGTCAACTTGCCATGCCAGCTGATGATAGCCTGGGTGGCGAGACCCCCTCGGGGTAAAAGGTCAACCTCTATGAGAGATCAACCTGCCCTATCAGCTAGTGAGAGCCTGACAGCGGAATCATCTTGGAGCTAAGGACTTGGGCTCCACGAGAGATCAACCTGCCCTGCCAGCTAGTGAGAGCCTGACAGCGGAATCATCTCGGAGCTGAAAGAAGCTTGGCTCCCACGAGAGATCAACCTGCCCTGCCAGCTAGTGAGAGCCTGGCAGCGGAATCATCTCGGAGCTAAAAGAGCTTGGCTCCACGAGAGATCAACCTGCCCTGAAAGTTAGTGAGAGCCTGGCAGCGGAATCATCTCGGAGCTAAGGACTTGGGATCCACGAGAGATCAACCTGACATGCCAGTTAATGAGAGCCTGGCAGCGGAATCATCTCGGAGCTAAAAGAAGCTTGGCTCCCACGAGAGATCAACCTGCCCTGCCAGCTAATGGGAGCCTGGCAGCGGAATCATCTCGGAGCTAAAAGAGGATTGGCTCCCACGAGAGCTCAACCTGCCCTGCCAGCTAATGAGAGCCTGGCAGCGGAATCATCTTGGATCTAAGGACTTGGGCTCCACGAGAGATCAACCTGACCTGCCAGCTAATGAGAGCCTGGCAGCGGAATCATCTTGGAGCTAAGGACTTGGGCTCCACGAGAGATCAACCTGCCCTGCCAGCTAGTGAGAGCCTGACAGCGGAATCATCTCGGAGCTGAAAGAAGCTTGGCTCCCACGAGAGATCAACCTGCCCTGCCATCTAGTGAGAGCCTGACAGCGGAATCATCTTGGAGCTAAAAGAGCTTGGCTCCACGAGAGATCAACCTGCCTTGCAAGCTAGTGAGAGCCTGACAGCGAAATCATCTCGGAGCTAAGGACTTGGGCTCCACGAGAGCTCAACCTGACCTGCCAGCTAATGAGAGCCTGACAGCGGAATCATCTCGGAGCTAAGGACTTGGGCTCCATGAAAGATCAACCTGCCCTTCCAGCTAGTGAGAGCCTGACAGCGGAATCATCTCAGAGCTGAAAGAAGCTTGGCTCCCACGAGAGATCAACCTGCCCTGCCATCTAATGAGATCCTGGCAGCAGAATAATCTCGGAGCTAAAAGAGCTACGCTCCACGAGAGATCAACCTGCCCTGTCAGCTAGTGAGAGCCTGACAGCGGAATCATCTCGGAGCTAAAAGAGCTGGGCTCCACGATAGATCAACCTACCCTACCAGCAAGTGAGAGCCTAGCAGCGGAATCATCTTGGAGCTAAGGACTTGGGCTCCACAAGAGATCAACCTGACCTGCCAGCTAATGAGAGCTTGGAAGCGGAATCATCTCGGAGCTAAAAGAAGCTTGGCTCCCACGAGAGATCAACCTGCCCTGCCAGCTAATGGGAGCCTGGCAGCGAAATACTCTCGGAGCTAAAATAAGCTTGGCTCCCACGAGACATCAACCTGCCCTGCCAGCTAATGAGAGCCTGGCAGGGGAATCATCTCGGAGCTAAAGACTTGGGCTCCACGAGAGATCAACCTGACCTGCCAGCTAATGAGAGCCTGGCAGCGGAATCATCTTGGAGCTAAGGACTTGGGCTCCACGAGAGATCAACCTGGCCTGCCAGCTAGTGAGAGCCTGACAGCGGAATCATCTCGGAGCTAAAAGAAGCTTGGCTCTCATAAGAGATCAACCTGCCCTGCCAGCTAGTGAGAGCCTGGCAGCGGAATCATCTCAGAGCTAAAAGAGCTTGGCTCCATGAGAGATCAACCTGCCTTGCCAGCTAGTGAAAACCTGGAAGCGGAATCATCTCAGAGCTAAGGACTTGGGCTCCACGAGAGATCAACCTGACTTGCCAGCTAATGAGAGCCTGACAGCGGAATCATCTCAGAGCTGAAAGAAGCTTGGCTCTCACGAGAGATCAACCTTCCCTGCCAACTAGTGAGAGCCTGACAGCGGTATCATCTCGGAGCTAAAAGAGCTTGGCTCCACGAGAGATCAACCTGCCCTGCCAGCTAGTGAGAGCCTAGCAGCGGAATCATCTCGGAGCTAAGGACTTGGGCTCCACGAGAGATCAACCTAACCTGCCAGCTAATGAGAGCCTGACAGCGGAATCATCTCGGAGCTAAGGACTTGGGCTCCACAAGAGATCAACCTGCCCTGCCAGCTAGTGAGAGCCTGACAGCGGAATCATCTCGGAGCTGAAAGAAGCTTGGCTCCCACGAGAGATCAACCTGCCCTGCCAGCTAGTGAGAGTCTGGCAGCGGAATCATCTCGGAGCTAAAAGAGCTTGGCTCCACGAGAGATCAACCTGACATGCCAGTTAATGAGAGCCTGGCAGCGGAATCATCTCGGAGCTAAAAGAAGCTTGGCTCCCACGAGAGATCAACCTGCCCTGCCAGCTAGTGAGAGCCTGACAGCGGAATCATCTCGGAGCTGAAAGAAGCTTGGCTCCCACGAGAGATCAACCTGCCCTGCCAGCTAGTGAGAGACTGGCAGCGGAATTATCTCGGAGCTAAAAGAGCTTGGCTCCACGAGAGATCAACCTGCCCTACCAGCTAGTGAGAGCCTGACAGCGGAATCATCTCGGAGCTAAGGACTTGGGCTCAACGAGAGATCAACTTGACCTGCCAGCTAATGAGAGCCTGGCAGCGGAATCATCTCGGAGCTAAAAGAAGCTTGGCTCCCACGAGAGATCAACCTGCCCTGCCAGCTAGTGAGAGTCTGGCGGCGGAATTATCTCGGAGCTAAAAGAACTTGGCCTCCCTGAGGTACCATCAACCCACCTAGCTAGTGAGAGCCTGACATGAGGTGATCCTCTCGGGGGGCTTTGGGATAGGGCATGTCACCTGAATTCTACTAAAATCCAACATCCTCCAAAGGGGAAAAACGATGGGTTATATGACCCCCCCCCCCTTCCGACTCTACCGGTCGGGGGCTGGACTCCTTACAACAACATAAAAAAGATACATGATTCCGCCGAGGTGAGGCTTCTTTAGGGGGTCCGGGCATGGTGGTCACCATCCGATTACTTCCCACTGGATACCTCCATCCCGCTCAGGCTCTCCATGATCTTCTCCATCTCCTTCGCCTTAGCCAACCAAGAGATGGTGTTGACAGCCGTGACGTAGCACTGCCTCGCCATCCTGGAGTCTCCCTTGATCCTTACCTGGATACCTTTTGAGTTGAACTTGAGGCACTGGTGGAAGGATGAGGGCACACACCGGAAGGCGCTGATGAGGTGCCTTCCGAAGATGGCATTGTAGCTGCTTGGAGCGTCAACAATGACGAACCTGCAGTTTCTTGAGGTCCCCCTAGCTTCACCTGGAGTCCGACTCCACCTTCCACCTCCTTTCTCTCCCCTGAGAATCCAAACAGAGGTCCATCCGACGCCACCACCCTCCTTGGCTCCACCTTCATCCCCTCGAACGCTTTCTTGAAAATGACGCTGACAGAGCTTCCGTTGTCAACCAAGATCTGGGAGACGGTGAAGCCTTCGACGGCTGCCTGGATGACCCGGGCATCACAGAATGGATCTTAATGCTCTAGCATGTCCTTTGATGAGAAGGTGATCTTTTCTTCAGGGGGAGGGGTCTGGGACGTCGAGGCAACGCTCCGTCGGTACATCACATGGAGACTTGCCTTTCGAGTGGCTTTGATCCCCCCCCCCCCCCCCCCCCCGTGGATCACAGCTATACCACCTCGGGGTCCTACGTTGACCCGGTCCTCGCATACATCATCCCCTCCACCTCCTTGGGGCAGAGCTTCGATCCGCTCCGGCTGCTGCTGGGCTGGATCTCTCGTCCTCCTAACTTCCAATAACTCGGGGCAGGTAGCCGTAGAGTGACCCTCCAACTGGTGGAAGTCGCAGTATGGTAACTCTACTCTGCCTCCCCCTCTCCCCTTGCGATTCCTCCTCTCCCTTCGACCAATCGCCATTGCTTGCTGGGGCGGGGGTAGGAGATGCCTAGGGGCTTGCCTCTGGAAGTTGAACCTTCCTTGGCCCCCATAAAAGTTCCCCCCATCCTGGATGAGAGCTCTTCCTGGACCATGGGCAGGTCCTCCCTGCTGCCTCCAGCCTGGCTCCGGACCCTCCTGTCTCTAAAACCCCTGGACTCTCTGCTCCTCTCTCCGCCTTCCTTCCTGGTTCCTTGAGCCACCTTGCTCTTTTGACTCCACCTCCACCAACTTTGTCAACTTCTTCACAAAGGCCGGGTTGACTGCCTCCATGGCTATCTCCTCTGCCGCCCTTTCCATCAGCTCCTCGAAGGAAAGGGGGGTCTTCCGGGTCAAGCTCATCTTGAAGAATCCTTCGCGCAACCCCACCGTGAACGCCATCTGGAGGGCATACCCTGGAACCTCTTGGATATCAAGGACCTCCTCCTGGAACCTATCAACGTAGTGGGTCAGCGACTCCTCGGCCCTTTGCCTTATCAGGAAGAGGGACTCGGGACCTTTCTTCCTCTTCTTGGAGGTGGAGAAGCGAAGCTGAAAGCTCCGGCTCAAGTCTTCGAACCCTAAGATGGACCTTGGAGGGAGTTAATGGAACCAGTCCCTCGCCTTCTCTTTCAAGGTGATCGCAAATAGACGACACTTGAAGGCGTCCATCATTAGCCCGATGGAGACGGCATCCTCGAACTACTGCAGGTGTTGGACGGGATCATCCTTCCCGGTATAGTAAGCCATGTCTGGCTCTCTGAACCCCTCGGGAACGGGGGCTGAGATGATCAACTCGCTGAAGGGTGACCCCCTAAGGGGGTTCTCGCGACCTCCACTCGCGTGACCTGCTCGCTTGGAGGGGTAGCACTCGCTGGGCTGGGGAACAGCTCCCGGTCGGTGAGGTCTTGCTCGACCCCTTCTCCCATCCTTTCTTTCCTAGGTCTCCTACCTGGTGCACTTCCTTCCCCCCTACTGGGTCATCTAGCTTGGGCCCCTGGGAGCTGACTCATCGAGAGGGGAAGGAGCTAGCTCCTGAGGGGTTGGAGTGGAGCTGCCACCCCGAGGAGCCAAACTTCGGAGCATCCCCATGATGCCTTGGATTGAAGCCATGAACTCTTCCCTTCCCACGAAGGGTCCGGGGTTGGGGAGCTCGCCGAGATCGTCACCAACTCTCTGATCTCCAGCCATGACACTCTCTCAAGATCTTCTGTGCTGGTCACTCTCCACGCTCACCGCACCATAACTGTTGAAGCCAAAAATGACTTCTCGTGGAGTTCGGGGTCCCAAAAGAGGGGTGACCTCACACCTACTACACTCGGGAGAACGTCACGGACCAAATACCTAGAAAGCTATTAACAGACCCTCGGCTCTAGCGTGGAGGTCCCACCACACACCCGGAAGGTTGCTAGAACACTTCCCCTCCCTCAACAAGTGGCTGAGTTGGGCGCCTTGGAGAGCTCTCTCTACTCTACCAAGATGAAGCTAAGGGAGGAGGAGGTAAGGAAATCTCATCCTCTCCAAAGGCACCCAAGGGAGTCTATTTATAGTTTTTCCAAGTCTTGGGGTCAAAATGACCAAAATTCCCCTAAGGCAAATAAGCCTCAAGCCAATAGAAAACACCCACACCAGGGGTAAAAGAGTAAAAGCACGTCCCAAAGAGGCCTAGGAGGAATGGAGGCTAAACCATTCCCCCCCCCCCCCACCCACCTGGTCGCAGGCCTCTCTCGCCGCGCGAGTAGGCCGCTCAGGGCAAGAGCCCGGTTGCAAGCCGCTCTCGCCGGCACGAGCAGGCCACTCGGGGGGGCGGCCTGGCCACAGGCCGCTCTCGCCCGCGCGAGCAGGCCGCTCGGGGCGAGAGCCCGGCCGCAGGCCGCTCTCGCCCGCGCGAGCAGGCCGCTCGGGGCGAGAGCCCGGTCGCAGGCCGCTCTCGCCCGCACGAGCAGGCCGCTCGGGGCGAGAGCCCGGCCGCAGGCCGCTCTCGCCCGCACGAGCAGGCCGCTCGAGGCGAGAGACTAGGCGCAGGCCACTCTCGCTCGCGCGAGCAGGCCGCTCGGGGCGAGAGCCTTGCCGCGGGCCGCTCGGGGCGAGAGCCTGGCTGCGGGCCGCTCGAGGCGAGAGCCCAGCCGCAGGCCGCTCTGACCTCACGCCTAACAAGTCGGGGCGGGTGCCGGCCAACTTGCCGCACCCTCCCTCCAAAAGGGGTCGGGGGAAGAGATAGATTTTTCCTCCCCCTACTAGTATATTTCCAAGCTAGAGCCAAAATTGGCCACCAAGAGTGCCAAGACCTCAAAAAAGCTTAAAACTGTACCAGGGCAAATACGAGGTTGTACATTCATGATTCATAAATGATAAGTGCAGCTGAGAATGAGTTATCAGATGATTCAGAGGACATTACTATTGGTGATGTGATTATTCATCCCACCGTCAATTTACATTCTTTATTATCAGTTTTTGATTTACTACATAGTTATGTTCCTAGTCTACCAATTTTTGTTGAAGCTCTTTCTAGAGCATAATATATTATACTGCTCCTATTGATTCCACTATTTTAGAGCAACTTAGATCCAATCTCAGTGTTGTTTCTCCTAGTTCTAATCCAGTCTCTCAGCCTATCATAATTGAGAATATAATAGATATTTTGGAGCAAGATTTTTCCCCTCTTGTTTGGGATGAAACCCCTATGCCAGACCTAGATTACTTACTTAATTAGGATATAGAAAAGGAAGATGATAATTTCTATAAACAAACTGATACTAATAATGTATATAAACAGTCAGAGGTTCAGGTTGATGATCAAACTGATTTATATAAACAAATTGATGCTTTATACGATCAGCCAGAAGAAGGAATTTGATGATCATGTAGAGTCTGATGATTCAGAAGACTCTTATTCTAAGAAAAGAAAGTTAAGGAAAAAGGCTCCAGCTAAGGTTGCTCTTGAACCTTCTTCTATAGAAGACATTCCTTATTACATTCTGCATGGGATACTTCTCACTCCAGACCTTCCACATTGGATGAGGTATTCCAAAAATGAGCAGAAGAATAGGAAGAAGATGAAGAGGAATCATTCTCCACCAAAGTCTTGGAGAGGACCTCCTCCTCCTCCAGCAGTAGGATTAGATAGTAATGTTTCTTCTTCTCAGAGGCCTTCCTCTCATCATTCTAGAACAACTCATCACGGACAGGATAGACTTACAAGGACTGAAACTTATGATAGTCAGAGCAGTCAACATCATTCAAGCCAAGAAAGGCCAGCTTCACCAGTATTTGATCCAGAATTAGATCCAGTGTATAGAATAGTAAGGTTCAATGAGCAAATTGCTTTTTCTCAGATTAAGAAAGCAAGGACAGAAGGTAAGGACACCTCTCAATTCTCTACTATGTCCTCCTACAGGCAACAGGAACAGGATAGATATCAGAAGAAAAGCCTATTTAATGTTGACAAGTATATGAGTTTGCATCCTGAAGCAGTTGTTCCAAGAAGCACTTCCCTGAAGATCATTGGTTCTCAAGATCTTAAAATGAGTAAAAGAGAAGCTGAAGATCCAACCAGGATGCTAATTTTTACCAAATCATCTTCAGATTCTCCTTCAGCTGCTCTACATAAGGACTCTTAATTTTTGTTTATAAGTTTAAAATTTGATGTTGTTTATAAACTTTCTTAAAGCACCTTTTTATCTGCTGAAAAAATTATATTTCTATCAAATTTTTATGTTTTGAGTTTTTCATTTTTGATAGTATCCTCACCTAAATAAGGGGAGATTGTTGGAACACCATATTACTTATTTGGGCTAGGATCACTATTTTATGTTTTGGATGTTTTATTTGACCCAACTTGTATAGACTAGGGTCATAGGATTATTTCCAGGGTTGTTACTTTAGAAGGAATCCAAAGAAGTTCAGTTCGACGAACGCAGAATTCAGATCGACAAACGCCAAGCTTAGTTCGACGAACATCGAGCTTAGTTCGACGAACTCATATTCCTAACTCTGAGTTTAGCTCGACGAACGCTGAGCTCCGTTCGATGAACTTTGTTCTCAACTCAAAAGCTTAGCTCGATGAAAGCCAGGCTCAGTTCGACGAACTTTAAGCTCAGATCGACGAAACAGAAAACTCAATTCGACAAACTCCAGGCTCAGTTCGATGAATTCCTTGATGTGTTCGACGATCATGCAGTTTCCTTATTCAGAAGGCAGAATGATTTCAAAAACTTAATTTCAGTCAGTTATAACTCTGATATTTAATGTTAAATATTCTAATTGAATATAGTCGTTTAAGACAACATTAAATATTGATTTATCACAGAGTTTTAATTCTAATTAATTCCCATGGCAGATATAATTCTCAGAGATTCTGAAGGCGTTTCAGAATGGTTTTAATTCAAATGTTTGAATTCTTCTCAGATATTATATATTCAGAAGTTTACTACTTCAAAGGGTAACAAGATCAATATAAATCAACACATATATAGATACAGATATTTTGCTTCAGAGTCATCTAGTGCAAAATCTTCAATCAATCAGAAACAAGAAGGCCTACACCCTAAAGAAAAGTTTCCCCTTCTGATCACAAATCTCTAATCAAATCAGGGGGAGCTTTTTGCAACATCATCCACTAGTCTTCTCAGAGATTCTTGACAGAGAAGACACCATCATTTCTTATAGTTTATTTTTAAACTGTGTACAGGATTTTTAACTCCCTTCAAAAGTTAACTCTTGGTTCCTAAGTCACCTAATCAAAGGACTTAAGCTTGGTTTTTGGGCACATGGTCAAAAGCTCAAAGGGTTGCTAGTTCTCTCTTAGAAAATAGATCTTGTGGTGGCAGGGCACCTGAGCAAAAACCTATAGTGGATACCTACCAGGGTGGTAGAAGAGTAAACATACTCAAATTTATTAGGGAACTACTATAAAATCCTTGAGTCGTCTGCAATTGCTTTACTTTCTATTGTGTGCTGTGATTTTCCTATTTATATATATATCACTTACTTTAAATACGCTATAAAAATAAATTAAAGTTTGTAAAATACTCTATTCACGTCCCTCTAGAGTAAAGTTAGATTTATCCCTCACTTTCAGCTACTACAGGCTCTTCGTGGAGAACTTCTCGCGGATAGCCTTACCCCTCACTACCCTGACAAGGAAGGACCAAAAGTTTGTTTGGTCTCCAGCATGCGTACAAGCTTTTGAAGAGTTGAAAAATCTTCTGACCATGACGCCTATTCTATGCTCGTCATGTGGATCAGAAGGCTATGAGATCTATAGCGACACTTCGGGGAGAAGCTTAGACTGTGTTTTGCTTCAACACGGGAAGGTGATAGTATATGGCTCGCGCCAATTGAAAGTGTACGAGAGAAATTATCTATTCCACGATTTGGACTTAGCGGTCGTGATATTCGCTCTGAAGCTTTGGGAGCAATACTTGTATGGCATAAAGATTGATATCTTTACAAACCATAAGAGCCTGAAATTTTTGTTAAATCAGAAGGACTTGAATATGCACCATCAAAGGTGGATGGAGTTCCTTGGGGACTACACTTTCAAGATTCATTACGTTCCTGACAAGGGAAATGTTGTTACAGATGCACTAAGTTGCAGGATTCCGGCACAGGCCAATTGGATTCAGATGCATGATGAGCGTCTTATTAAAGATTTGGAGGCCTGGGAGATCTCTTGTATGGATAGGAGGTCTAATGCTGAAGCATATTTGAACTAGATGGAGGTGTAGTTAGGGCTGTAACGGTTCGGTTTGCAAGCAAAAATGCTAACCAAACCATCCCTATGTGGTTCCAAAAATTTGGAATCGAACTGAACCGCTCAAACATTAAAACCGAACCAAACCAAACCGAATAGTTTGGTTCGGTTTTGGAGGTTTAAATAATGTAATATAGACTAAAGATTAATAGATATAGATCAGTGATGGTGCAATGAATGAGACTCAACCACCCAATATGATAGTACTGTCTGAACACAATTTATATCACCTAACCATTTCAGGACTCCAAAATCAAATGAATGAATATGAAATATTCATCACATTGTTTGTTTGAAGAAAAATCTGGATTAGAGAAATATCTAAGCTAGAGATCAACGACAACTTAGATGTTTAATCAAAATAAAAAACAAAAAACTTAAAATATATAAGAGAATACCTGTTGCATGATTAATCGTATGGTTTAATGAAATTTAATTAATAAATTAAATGTTTTTATATACAATGGTTCGGTGTGATTCGACTTGGTTCGGTTTTCCACACAAAACCATAAACTGAACTGAACCGTATGGTTTTTCTAAAATCAAAACCACAACCAAACCGCGGCCTGCTGAAACCGAACCAAACCGTATGGTTTGGTTTAGTTCGGTTTGGTTTTACACTTCAGTTGGTTTTGGCTTACAGGCCTAGGTGCAGTATGACCTCGCTGATCGGATTTAACAAGCGCTAGAGTTGGATGCTAGAATGAAGCGCTACTTTCCAGAGTCTTTAGATGGGTCAAATGCCCAGTTTACTCTCAGTGATGGCCTTTTGTGGAAGAACAGTCGATTGTGTGTCCCAAATGTGGGCAAACTGCGGGAGGAGTTGATATACGAGGCATATTTCACAAAGTACTCAATCCACCCGGGGAGCACAAAGATGTTCAAAAACATGAAAAAGTTGTTCTGGTATCCAGGATTGAAGAAAGACGTAACTTTATATGTGGCAAAGTGCCAGACATGTGCCTTAGTGAAGGCCGAATTTCAAAAGCTCGGTGGATTTTTGATGACTTTGTCTATACTAGAATGGAAGTTCGATGACATATCTATGGATTTCGTGCATGGCTTGTCAAGATCACAGAAGGGGAACGACATCATCTGGGTGAACGTTGATCGTTTAACGAAAGTGTCGGAATTCATTCCGATTAGGAAGGAAGATTTAGTAGAAAAGCTGGCAAAGCTTTACGTTGAAAATATCGTATGATTGCATGGTGTGCCCTGTAGCATTGTCAGTTACCAAGATGGGTGCTTAATATCTAATTATTGGAGGCTTATTCATCAACTGTTGGGCACCAAACTGACGTTCAGTACGACCTTTCATCTGCAAATGGATGGTTAGACCGAAAGAGTAAATAGGATGATGGAGGACATGTTTCGCATGTGCACCCTAGATTTTGGGAAGAGGTGGGAAGACCACCTTTTTATGATTGAGTTTACTTTCAATAATAGCTACCAGGCAAGTATTCAGATGGTGCCCTTTGAGGCCCTCTATGGTAGAAAATATCGTACTCCCTTGGCATGGTTGGAGACGGGTGAAACAAAGTTATTCAAGCAGAAGTAAGTCGAGGATGTAACTTCCATCATTCGTACAATCCATGAGTGATTGCTGATCGCTTAGGATAGGTAGTCTAAGTATTATAATGCCAATCACAGAAATGTCGAGTTCGCCATGGGCGATTGGGTTTACCTGAAGATCAAACCGTTCAAGGGCGTATCAAGGATTTGATGCTTGAAAAAGCTAAGTCTGGGGTGCCTTGAGTCGTTTGAGGTTTTGGAGCACATTGGTGAGGCCGCCTATCGATTGAAGCTTTCAACGGAACTAAGTGGTCTACACAATATATTCCACATATCAGTATTACGGAAGACGGTGCAAGAGCCTACACAGGTGGTTGTTGCGGATCAGGTGTTGATTGATAGTAGGTTGACGATAAAGGTCAAGCCCATTCGAATCGAAGACATGAAAGTCAAGCAACTCCGGAATAAATCAATCAGGATGGTCAAGGTCTGTTGGGACAACTGTGGCCATGAGGAGCTATCATTGGAGTGCGGGAGCAAACCATGAGATCGGAGTATCCCGAGTTGTTTCCTTGAGGTATGCTTTTGTAATATTGATACTTCAGTTTTTCCTACAAAATGTCAATTTCGGGATGAAATTTCTTAAGTAGGGGAGATTTGTAACGCCCCAAGTTTTTTGAAGCAGGAAATGATTTTTGTGAGATACCGTCGGCGGTAGGGTTAACGATAGGGGTAGTATGCTGGATATAAAAGCAGGAGCTCTCAGTGAGCTAATGTATGGCAATAGGTTAATACCGCGCAGCGGTAACATTGGTGATTTATCGACAGAGCCCTCTGTGGGCTACCGCCCGGCGGCAGGGTTAATGTTGGTGGTAACAAGGCTGATTTATTTGGAATACCTCTCTGGGAGGTACAACGTGGCGGTAATGACTTTTTGTCGAGTGCAGTGAATTGATGCAATGCATCGTCTACCGCGCAGTGGTAGTAGGTATCGTGTAGCAGTAGCAACAACATGGCCACGTGTTGGCCCAAGATTAGAGTTCTTGGGTGGTGTGATTGAGGATTGGACTTTGAGTACCGTGCAACAGTAGCTAGGCTTATAGCATTTGAGGTTGAGTGTAATCTCATTCTTTTTGGATTCCTCCTTCTGTTTAGCCTAATTAATGGAGAGCGAAGGAGAGGGAGAGGAAGAAGACGTCATCATTGTTGTGGTTTTGGAGCTCCGGTTTGCGAGCAGAGTTCGGATCTGCGGAGGCAAGTCCATTGCGATCATTTCCATACGGCTAGATTCTCTCCCATGGCGCTGAAACAAACGTCAAGTGTAACAATCTTCTTCCTTGGACATGTGAAGTCCTTTGTTTTGGCATGTGAGGGTATACTCTCCACGAATACGTGGAACTAGTTCTTTTGACGATTAGATCGGTTGTATCCCCGTTGTCTTTGTATTTAGAATCTAGAATCGAAGTACGAGTTAGGCATGTTATGTGAAGCCCATCCGGACAAGTTGGTCTGGATTAGTGTGATTGTATGTATGCCGGAGAAAACTCCGTGGTAAACGTGCGGTTTTCAGAGTCACGGGGTTTGCAGGTTACTACAGAGAGGGTACTAGAGAAAGACTCCAGGAAAACACGTGTTTGGAGGGGAAGAATCGATAGTTTGTCCTGTACCACGTAGTGGTAGCGCTACCACTGGCGGTAGCTCCCAACGAGCAATATTAATAAGGCCTATCTCTTGGAGACTTGGGGTCCATTGTGATTGAGGCCTATCTCTTGGAGACTTGGGGTCCATTATGAGTTAGGCATGCCTCTTGGAGACTTAGGGGCTTTTGTGATGAGCTGAGAGTCCGAGGGGCCCAACTTAGGTGGTCGTAAGTGCCAGCCTTGGAACATGATGTGGTTATATATCATGAATGGGCAAGGGAAGGCTGACCCGAGTCTTAGCTTATGAGCCTGATGATTTGAGCAACGGGATGTGGCTGACCTGTACCCACCTTATAACGATCGGTTTGGAGTGAGTCAGATGCTTGAATCTCAGCATGAATTTGTTGTAGCATAAAGAGAGTCTTAGGCTTTAGGCTAGAAAGACTGAAATGCTCAAGAAGGTGTGGCTTCAATCTCAACACACTGAAAGAGAACGCTCATGTGTGAACCGTCCTGGTGAATGGTGGTGGGGCTTGAATCTCAGCACACCGATAATGTGCCCTGAGTGTACGAGACGTGTGGCCGGCAGTTCCAACGTCTGTGGTGAATAGTGCTTAAGTTGCACATTTTGATTGCCACTATATATTTATGCTAAATGCCCGCAGGGAAGGAGCACCACCACCCCGAGTGAGGGGTGGGGTCATTATAATTTGGTTGACTAATGCTGACCGTTGCTTTATTTGCCATCGTTGGGGTGGAATGCATTTGTGCAAGTGTAGCTGGAGAGCCGAGCGAGAAATAGAGGGCTAGAGCCCATGGTTGTTATGTCGGTTGTTGGGTCCATTGATCACAATATCTCAGATTTGTAAGAAGTCAAATAATTCAATGGTATACACATAGTTGTATTTGATGTATGTTTAAGTTTATGCATGCATGTTAGTCCTTATTACACTGATTGGACATGTGGTCACAATATAAGCATGTGGAGAGATAAAAATTCTGTCTAAGTCCACATGCATTAAGTGAAGCAAGCTCACTCAATGCCAGATGCCTTAAGAAAGGAAGCTGGATAGAGAAATTCCACTAAGTCCACAGGCATTGAGTGAAGCAAGCTCACTCAACACCAGAAGTCAAGGACAGATGATGATAAAGACAGAAAAGCAGCTAAGTCCATAGGCGTTGAGTGAAGCTAGTTCACTAAACGCCATATAGCTAACAACGATGAGAGAAGGCTGGCAGTCAAAGCTTTAAATGATGACAAAGACAAAAAGTGTAGAGTGATGTCAACTCACTCAACGTCATGCAGCATAATTCATTGAGTAAAGCTGCCACAGTTAAAGCCCCAGAGTTTCTAACAAAGAAAAATATACTAAGTCCAAAAGCATTGAATGAAGCTTGGTCACTCAATGTCATGCAGTGTCTGTCAAAGCCACAACAAATCTGTCAAAGAAATTCGACTAAGTCCAAAAGCGTTGAGTGAAGTCAGTTCACTAAACGTCATGCTGATTCAGTCAAAGCCTTGGAATAAAGACAAAAAATTCTGTCTAAGTATAATAGCGTTGAGTGAAGTCAGCTCACTTAACGCCAAAGGAAGAAAGCGTTGAGTCATGCTGCTGCTGTCAACGCCAAAGAAGAAACTGGAATTTGTCTAAGGCAAAAAACATTGAGTGAAGCCAGTTCACTCAACGCCTAGTCAAATGTTGAGGTTGAAGGAGAAAGCATTGAGTGTAGTCAACAAACTCAATGCCTTCATACAGAGCAGAATTTTTCTAAGTCTAGAATCATTGAGGGAAGCCAGTTCACTCAATTCTCTTAACGCCAAGAAGCAGATAGTTAGGCCAAGTGATATAGCATTGAGTGATGAAGGCTCACTCAATGCTCTCAACGTCATAGTCGCAGAAAAGGCTAAAGATCAAGTTAATTCAAAAATCATTGAGTGAAGCTTATACACTCAACGCTCTCAAGGCCTCGAGTTATAGAAAGAAGCAGAAAGTTTACTAAGTTAAAAAAGCATTGAGTGGAGCTTACTCACTCAACGCCTAGCAGAGCAGGAAATTTTTTAAGTCCAGATTCGTTTAGTATTGCTTATTCACTCAACGTCTGGGTTGTTGTCTGAAATTTTCTAAGTCAGCTGGCATCAGCAAAGTCAACAAAAGTCAACAAAATTCAAAATGATTAAAGAAGAGTTGTAATTCATTAATAACATCCTTGTTAGTCTCATTCTATAAAACTAAGGATATAATAAGCCGTTAAAGCAGTGACACGTTTCAATTTTCTCGCCAAATGATAGGATTATAAATAAAAGATGAGATCTAGATCAAAATAAGTTTGTGAGGGATTAATTCATTACGGAAAAGTTTCGCGGGACTTCGTCTTCTTCCCCCTCCATTGTTGCAGAGACAAGAGCATCAATTCAACAAATTTTAAGGGTCTTTGAGTTAGTTGTTGCAATCAACATTTATAACAGCAGGATCAGAGAATTTCTCTAAGGAAGAAGAATCAGTCAAGGCAATCCCTAGTTGAAGTTGCTTCAAGATCCAATCTGAGCCAAATCTGAAGATCAACTTCTGGATCATTGAAGAAGTTTACTGTTCTGGGTTTTCACATGACAGAAGGAGAGGCAGAGCAATCTAATTTCTCCAAATATAGGTTAGCTGATTGAAGATCATCATTCTTGAACTCCCCCCCCCCCTTCTTCAGCAAGATCCTGAGATTACTTCCAACACAAGCAGCAGATTCTACAACATCAACCTTATTATTATGAAGAAGATAGGGCTGAGATTCACTCGGCTCAGGAAGCAATTGACTTAGAGATTAATTTCTTTTGAGTCAAATCAACATAACTATTCAATTTCTATAGGATCTGGTTAAGATCTATATTGTAAGCCTAAAATTATAAAGGCTGAGTGGTAGGATTCAGTCTTGGATCTGTGCGATAGAGCTATTTTCTCAGCCTGTGTTGTAGGGCATATATGCCTGTAGTAGGTGATCAGATGAATACTGAGTGGTTGGGTTATGTGCTTGTGTTATAAGTCTCAGTGGAGACTGAGTGATCTTGTTGGATCGTATTGTAATTTCTGAGGAGCCAAGTTGTTGGAGAAGTGCTTTGTCTAACATTTTATTAGAAAGGTGGGAGGGATAGTGAATGTACCCATATAATAGGTAACCACTATAAAGCTACTGTATCGTCTGGGTGATAATCTTGAAAGCATTAACAATCATATCATAACACACAACATAATCTGATAAAGGACACAACATAATCCGATAAAGGTTAAAAGTAACTAAAAAGTTCAAGAAATCGATTCACCCCCCCCCCCCCCTCTAGGTGATTAGCTACCCTTGTATTCAAAGACTTTCAAGTAGTATCAGAGGGAGGTTGCTCAAGAAAGGCTTAACAGTCTGAGTAGATCTCCAAGGGTTGCCGAGAAAATATAAGTATGGATTCATGAGAGAACTATAAGGAACTAGGTTCTATCATGCTTCCTCTATACAGGAAAGAAAATCTTGGAATCTAGAAAGAAAGTGTCAGATTGTTTATGGAAGCATCAAACCCTAGGATTTATGCTACAGTACAAGAAAGACCATTCATTCATCTGAAGGTGTCTGTTCTTGATTCAAATGTCAAGACTCATAAGAGTTATGTAGAAATGACTAAAGATGAAATCATCTTGGCTGTAATGGAGAAGAGGGCATAGAACATTATAGTTAGTGTCATAGATGACTCTACTTTTCAAAACTCGGTGCATTGCACAACCTCAAAGGAAATGTGGGACACTCTAGTGATATATATGGAGGGTACTGAGGAATTAGAGATGATAGGAAGTCTATGCTCAATCAAGAGTATGTGGCTTTTAGGCAGATCAAGGAGGAGACCATAGCTAGCTGCTATGAAAGGTTTTTCAGAACTATAAATGAGCTAAGGACCTATGGCCGAGTCTTTAGTAACTATGAGCTAAATGATAAGTTCCTTATGTCTTTTACTAGAGACTGAGACACTAAGATATGTGCAATTAGAGAAGTAGCAAAGCTAGCAGATACTCTACCATACACACTTTTTGGTAAACTGATATCATATGAAATGCAGTTGACTACAAGGAAAGAGTAAGAGAAGACTAACAAAGCTTAGGCCAAAGAATCAACTGTGGCCTTCAAGGCAGATAGTTCCAAGAGGAGAAAAGAGAGGAATCCTTCTCTCCCAAGAAGGCCAGCCGAGTCTGATGATTCAGATCAAGATACATCAAAATGCAATATGTCTGATGTGGAATTTGCTGCTTTCTCAAGGTAGTTCATGAAGCTGATGAATAGGAAGGGGTGTAGGAGCAGACCTTCCTAGTCCTTATAATACAAGGCGGACTACTATAAAACCAGGAAGAAACCTTCCAAGGAAGGCAGGTATGACTCAAAACCTAGTAAACATGTTTCTAATAAGATTATATGTTTTTACTGTAGCAAGCCAGGGCTTGTTGTGGTTGAATGTCCTGTGAAGATGAAGGAGGGTGGTGAGAGAAATCGCCACCATAAGAAGGGCAAGAAGTAGAAAACCTTTATTGGTAAAAAGGAGAAAATCTGGACTAACTCATCCTCCTCAAGTTCAGATGAAGAAGAAGAAGCCTACATTGGGCTGATGGCAAGATCTGATGAACAAGTCTGCCAGGATCAGACTGGTCCAGCTAAGGTATCCTCTCCATCCAACTCATCATCGTCAAGTTATAAGACTGGTCCTAGTTCAGAAGCATCTTCATCCATAAATAAAGATGATTCTTAGTCTGAGGAAGACATCAATCAAGTGATTGATAAATATGGTGAACTTCTGGAAGTATTTAAAAGAAGTAAGCAACTGACTAAAAAACAGACTCAGGAGATTGCATCTCTAAATCTTGTTGTATCCTAGCACTCTGAGATAACAGTCATGCTGGAACAGAAAATTAGGGAAGTTAGTCGGTTGAAGAATATTACTATTATACAGATAGACACCATAAAATACAAGAATGCCCTTATAAGGGATCTAGAAGAAAAGCTCTAAAGGGAGAAGATAATTATGGCAAGTTTTTCTAAGCCCAATTCAGTGTTGCCCATTATTGACTCCTTCACCTTTCAGAGAAACAAGAGAGGAGTTGGATTCAAGGGAAACACTAGAGCTGCCCCTTTTAAAGGAAAGGGAAAAGCTCCAACTAAGCCACTCATTGCCTTTAAAAGGGTAATACTCCCTACTAACAGATATGATTAGGACTCCATGTATGGTCACTAGAAAAATGAGAATTCTTCCTTGAAGGATGCTACTATATCTTCCAATGTAAGGAGAAGAGGAATGGGGATGAGTGCCTTCAAGGCTACTCATGAAGAAATGCAAATGGTCCATCCTAGATCATTTATCTTTGGTATTCCAGCCCCCACTCTTAAGAATGGGGCAGTGAGCAAACATCAGACTCAATCAGCAATGATTCAGACTAAAGATCAGTCTTATAGCAAGCCTGATCTGGGTGTTTCTGATGCTATCAGGAGCATGATTTCTGCATAGAAAACTGTTGTTGATGGCACTCAGAAAAAGCTAAATAAAGCTATTGAATGACTTTCCTTCAGCTAGATAATTGCTGAAAGAAATCTGAAGAAAATCAGTATTGTTCCTTCTGGAAAGGTTGTTGTTGTAATCACAGTCACTAGACCAGCTCAGAAAAGAAGGTATAACCTTTATGAGTGTTGGTGTTATGGCAAGTTAGGTCATTATACAATGGATTGATGGCATAACTCTAGTGTGTCCAGAGCTAAAGTAGGTCTACCAGTCAGAAAATCTACTGATAGACATGTTCATTTTAAGACTAACATACACCAAGGACCCAATAGATGTTGGGGTCCTAAGGTAAAGTAATTATGTTTTGCCGGTTAGTCCAAGTTTCCATATCCCTATATGATACTTGGACAGTGGTTGTTCCAGGCATATGACTGGAACAAAGAGCAATCTGAAGGAGTTCACTCTAGTGAAGGATGGACCCAAGGTGATTTTTGGTAGATTAGACAAAGGGATTACCAGAGGTTATGGTAAGATCTCAAATGGCTTAGTCACTTTCATAAAAGTGGCTTTTGTAGAAGGGATGCAACACAACCTTATAAGCATAAGCCAACTATGTGATTTTGGCTATGACATTTCATTTCACAAGGATGAGTGCCACATTAAGAGGTCAAGTGATCAAGAGGCCATCTTGACAGGCACTAGGAGTGGGAATGTGTATTATTTAAATTTTCTTTGTCTCAATTCAGACTCTCTCATATGCCTAGTTGTAAATGAGAAAGCCTCACACTGTGTTCAATGGCATAAGAGGCTAGCTCATTTAAACTATAAGACCATTGGCAAGCTTTTTAGTAAAGAGCTGGTTAGGAATGGTCCTAAGATGTCATATAATAAGGAAGGCATTTGCTCTGCATACTAAAGAGGCAAGCAGACCAAAGCTTCTTTTAAAAGCATTGGGACTAAAGACTCTGTGATGTGTTTACACCCTTTACAAGTAGACTTGTTTGGTCCTATGTCAATTCATAGTCTAGGTAGGAAAGTCTACACCTTTGCAGTTGTTAATGACTTTTCCAGATTTGCTTGAGTTTTCTTTTTGAAGAAAAAGTCTGAAACCCCAGATGTTTTCAAGAAATTTGTCAATCAAATTCAAAATGAATTGAGCAGTTCTTTGGTCAAAATCAGAAGTGATCATGGTAATGAGTTTCAATCTGAATGCATGACAAAGTCCTGTGAAGAACTTTGGATTCATCAAGAGTTTTCCTCTCCAAGAACACCTCAGCAAAATGAGATTGCTGAGAGGGAGAATAGGACTCTCATATAAGCAGCAAGGATATTACTGAATGACACTACTCTCCCAGAATATTTTAGGGGTGAGGCAGTAAACACTACTTCTCATGTCCTCAACAGGGCTTCTATCACCAAGAGCCATAAAAAGACCCTTTATGAGATATTAAAGGACAGAAAACCAAACCTTGCATATCATTATTGCCAAGTCCTATGAAGGGATCTTTGTGACAAGTCAAGTTGTAGAGGAGTAAGTTAATGTAGTGTTTGATGAGTCAAATATGATTAACAGTGAGTTGTTAATCTCCTCTTATAGTCCTACGGGCACAAAAGTGATTATGGATAAGCCGATTATTAAGGAAGTTGAACCTATAGTCCAAGACAAAGATGAAAGTGTGTGGATTCCAGAGGAATTATATGGCATACAGGAAGTGGATGATGTTCAACATGATGGGGATTTTGGAGCACAGAATGCTGAAGGAAGACTGCCTCCAGTAGTCAGGCATTTGAAGGATCATCCAGGTCACCAGATCATTAGTGATGCAAGTCAAGGTGTAGTGATAAGGAGTAGATGTCTCAACACAGTAATGTACTCTAGTTTCTTATCATAGGTAGAGCCCAAAAAGTTTAAAGAGACAAACATGGACCAGTTATGGATTATAGTTATGCAAGAGGAACTGAACCAGTTTAAAAGGTGTAAGGTCTGGAAGCTAGTTTCCAGACCATAAGAACATAATTTCATTAGAACCAAGTGGATATACAGGAACAAACTTGATGAAAATGTCATTATAAACAAAAATAAAGCTAGGTTGGTAGCTCAGGGGTATAGACAAGAAGAAGGTATTTACTTTGATCAAACCTTTGCCCCTGTAGCAAGAGTAGAATCCATCAGATTGTTCCTTGCATATGCTGCATACCAAGGATTCAGAGTCTACTAGATGGATGTGAAGTCAGCCTTCCTGAATGGAGACTTGAAGAAAGAATTCTATGTTGAATAACCTCGAGGTTCTGTTGTTCATAACCAATCAAATTTTATTTATGGACTTAGGAAAGCTTTATATGGGTTGAAACAAGATCCTAGAGCATGGTATGAAATAATGTCTAGCTTTCTCATTGAGAACAAATTCTCAAGGGGAAAGATAGACAAGATTTTTTTTTCTAAGGGAATCCAAGGGCAAGATCATTCTAGTCCAGATATATGTTGATGATATTATCTTTAGAGCTACTGATAACAACCTTTGTAGAAAGTTTGCCAAACTTATGAAAGTGAAGTTTGAGATGAGCAGTATGGGTGAACTTAAGTTCTTCTTGGGTCTCCAAGTAAGACAGACTGGCAATGGATTATTCATATCCCAATCTAAGTTCACTAGATAATTGGTTAAGAAATTTGGGATGGAGAATGACTCCACTATAAAAACTCTCATAGGGTCAAACATGTCTTTAGACAAGGATGAGGCAGAGAAACTTGTTGATCAAACTTTGTATAGAGGGATAATTGGCTCCCTTCTATACCTAATTGTTAGTAGGCCAGACATTATGTATGTTATATGTGTTTGTGCTAGATATCAGACATGCCCTAAAGAATCTCATTACTCTACTGCTAAGAGAATTTTGAGATATCTAAAGGACACATCAGATCTTGGCCTTTGGTACCTTAAGAATAGGGATTTTGAACTAATAGGCTTTTCAGATGCAGACTTTACAGGCTGTAGAGAAGACAAAAAAAGTACATCAGGCTCCTATCAGTTTTTGGGAAAAAGACTAGTGTCATGGAGCAACAAGAAGCAAACAAGTGTTTCTATTTCTACTCAGAGTCAGAATACATAGTTGTAAGGAGCTGATGTGTACAGTTGATGTGGATCCAACATAAACTTCATGATTATAACATTTAGCTAAGTAAAAGCTCTATATTTTGTGATTCTACTAGTGCAATATTTATAGTTAGGAATCCTATCTCACATAGCAGGACTAATCATATAGAGATTAGATATCACTTTACAAGAGATCATGTGTAATGCGAGGATACTAGTCTTCAGTTAATTCCAACAGACAAGAAGGTGGCTGCCATTTTCACCAAGCCACTAGATGAAGCAAAGTTCAACACCTTCAAGTTTGAGTTTGGAATGTTAAACTTGGTATAGCTTCAGTTGCTCTTCATATTATTTTGCTGCAGGAAATACTTCATGTTACGGGATGGAGTAGAATGAATAACAAAAAGGTTTATAGAAGTTGCTCTTGGTGAGGGGGAGCAAGTCAAGCATTAGCGGGTTATCTGTAATCAAAAAGGGGGAGAAGATTGTTTGGTACATTGAAAAATGTGTACCTGATTTGGAGAAGCCTCACTTAGCTCAATGATATACATCAAGGTGTATTTGATGTTATTTTGAGTTTATATGTGCAGGTTAAGATTTTGCTAGAATGCAGGAAAAATATTCTAAGTCCATATGTCGACACCTGAAGAAGATGTGTCGACACTTCAGTAAGATTGTGTCAACACTTGGAAATAGCTGTGTCGACACTTCAGAGAATTTTTGTCGACACCGGGAGGCAGTGTCGACACACAGAAGATTATAGTCGATATCGGCTGTGTCGACACCGGGAGGCAGTGTCGACACACAGAGGTGGAGTCAACACCAACTGTGTCGACACCTGGAGGCAGTGTCGACACACACTATGTTCTGAGTCTACATCAATTGTGTCGACACACAGGACTTGTGTCGACACACAGCTGAGTCTAGACAGAGTTGATTGCTGATGAATGGTGAAGTGTTTGTGTCGACACAAATAATCAGTGTCGACACATTCTCAAGATGTAGTATCAAGAAGCTGTGTTGACATCAAGACAGCTTTGTCGACATCACCAAAAGCTGTGTCGACACTTAAGTCACTTGTGTTGACACATATTGACAGATGGTCTCGACACTTTGTGACAGACAGACTCGACGCTTTGCTGACAGAGTCAAAGGCTCAAGAAGTGTTTGAAGACTTGATAACTGTGGGTTATGATAGGTTTACTGAAGCTGTAAGACTTGTCAGAAGTTAGTTATAAACCGGATCAGCCGGTTACCATGGATGAAGTCTATAAATAGACGGATTCAGAAGGACAACATAACAATAACATAGAGAAGAAGTATTGTCACCGCTAACATAATTAGAGATTATTCTCTGATCAAGAAAGTACAAGTAACAAAGAAGAAGATCTTCGTGAGAAGATCTAAGAAGACGATCTGAAGTAGTTTACTATTCAGATTCTGTCTAAGTGGAATTCAATCAAGAATTCAGAAGTATCTTCAAGAGATTTGGATAGAGAGAGATCCCGCTATTTGAAGACAAGGAGGAGACACTCACATGTCTCTCAAGAAGTAGATATTGAACTAATCTGTCAAGGAGATTCAGATCTATTTCTGAAGTCTAAGAAGAAAGCTGTCAGTCAGTTTTATTCAAAGGAAATCAACCTAACTAAGTTCAGATTCAAGAAGCTTTGAAGAAAGCTAAGATCAAGTTGATTTCAGCCATCAGCCTTTTCAAGAAGCTGATCAAGAAAGTTCTTATCCCTTCTCTCTCAATAGGGGTAAGAGATTACAAAACTCCTTATCAAATTCTGTAGGATCTATTCATAGATCTGAGTTGTAAGCCTATTTTATAAAGACTGAGTGTAGGAGATTTATTCTCTGAGGTAGGGTTGTTTATGCCTGAGTTGTAAGAGAAAGTATTCTCTGAACTGTAGGCCTTGAGGCAAGGCTGAGGTAGGGCTTGTTAGCCTGAGTTGTAGGAGACGGTATTCTCTGAGTTATAGGCCTTGTGGCAAGGTTGAGGTAGGGCTTATTAGCCTGAGTTATAGGAATCCTTCTAGATTCTGAGTTGTAGGATCTGAGGATCTGAGTTAAAGGAAGAAGTTAGGCCGACTCTAGCATACTGCTAGATAGGTGAAGGGGGAAAGTGGATGTACCCAGACCTTGGGGAACCACTATAAATCTGTGTACAATCTGTGATGTGTGTATGTTTGAGATTGTTGTGTTGTGTTAGCTTAGTTATATCTGATTTAGTCAAATAACTGTAGTTATATTCTTCCTTAAGTTAAATCAAGGAAAAGTACCTATTCACCCCCCCCCCCCTCTAGATGTTTAGGTAGACTTGAAAGTAAAACTATTAAGTGGTATCAGAGGGAGGTTACTCAAAGAAAGACTTAACAGTCTGAGTTAGATCCCTTAGGAAGAATCAAGAATCAAGAAAATTGGTTCTGGAGAGAATCACAAGGAGTTAGGGTCAATGAAATTACCCATCTACAGGAAAGAGATTTTTGGAATCTGGAAAGAAAGGGTTAGATTGTTTATGGAGGCCTCTAACCCAAGGATATATATCACAGTAAAAGAAGGACCATATATCCCAATGAATGTGTCTGCTCTAGATACAAATCAAAGAACTCCTAAAGATTTTTATGAAATGATTAAGGATGAAATTATATTGGCAACTATGGATAAGAGAGCTCAGAATATCATAGTGAGTGCCATAGATGATTCTACTTTCCAAAATTTGATTCACTGCAAAACCTCCAAGGAAATGTGGGACACCTTGATTGTCTACATGGAGGGTTCTGAAGAAGTTAGACAAGACAGAAAGTCTATGCTCAATCAAGAATATGAGAGTTTCAGACAAGGGAAGTCTGATAGCATATCTGAATGCTACAAGAAATTCTACAGGATAGTGAATGAACTGATGTCCTATAGAAGGGTCTTCAGTACTTATGAGCTGAATGACAAATTCCTAAGATCCTTGACAAAGGATTGGGATACCAAGATTTGTGTCATTAGAGAAGTGGTCAAACTAGCTGACATTTCTCCTCCAACCTTATTTGGAAAGTTGCTATCATATGAAATGCAACGAACAGCTAGGAAGGAGGAAGAAAGAAATACAAAAGGAGAGCATAGAGAAAAGTCAGTGGCCTTCAAGGTTGAAGCCACTAGAAAGAGCGGGAGGATGTCTCCATCACCTCCTAAGGAAGTTGCTGAAGTTACCTCAGAAAATTCAAAAAATCAGAATTCAGATAGCAGTGATTCAGATGTAGATTTTGCTGCCTTTACAAGGCAGTTTCAGAGGTTCTTGAAGAAGAAGCAGTGGAAGTCAAGGCCCTCCACATCACAGCAAGTTGATGACTATTATCAAAAGAGAATATCATCAAGAAACGAAAGGAGTAGGTCTAAGCCCAGCAAAGCTACAACATCAAAAATTGTTTGCTATTGCTACAATAGGCCAAGACATGTGGTGGCTGAGTGTCCAGAAAAGAGAAAGGAGTTAGCAGACAGAAAGAAGACTCAACAAAAGGGTAAGAAGGAGAAATCCTTTGTTGCTAAGAAGGAGAAGAGTCTTACAGATCAATCCTCCTCAGAGTCAGAATCTGAAGCTGAAGCATACATTGGACTGTATGCAGCTAGTGAAGAAGAGGAGTTTATGCAATTGCTGGACTCCATCAATGAACAAGAAGACCATCAGTGCATGAGACTGATGGCTGAATCAGAAGACAACAAGTGCCAGGATCAGCCTGGTCTCAGCAAGGTACAAAGTAATTCTAGAATTTCTGATTATCGTACTGGTTCAAAGTCAGATTCATCTTCATCAAGTGATAAGGATGGATCAGAATCTGAAGGAGATATTCATCAGTTGATAGATGAATATGGGGACTTATTGCAGGCACTTAAGAAAAGCAAAAACCTGTCCAAAGATCAGGCTAAGGAAATTGCAGATCTTAAGATGACTGCATCTGGTTTAGAGAAAGAATTGGATCAATAAATGAATGAGGTTGCCAAGTTGAAAACTATTACAGTTATTCAGATGGGTACAATCACATATAAAAATGATCTAATTAAAAGTCTGGAAGTCAGACTTCAAGTAGAGAAAGATTTGGTGGCTAGTTACTCTAAGCCAAAATCAGTCTTACCCTTAATAGATGAGTTTGTGACTCAAAAGGGTAAGGCAGGAATAGGCTATAAAGGTAACACCAGGGCTGCTCATTTCAAGAGAAAGGGCAAAGCACCAGTTCAACCATTGAATTTTAAAGTCCTTGTAGCTTTTAGAAAGATGCATGAGCCTTCTAACAAGTATGATCTTGAAAACATTCATGGTCATAATAAGACTGATGTTCTGTATAACAAGGATGTTAATGCCAATAAGTAAGCTCATGTTCATAAACTCCATGGTTATAAGAAACCAGTGGGTGTAGCTGATGCAGCACCAACACAGAACAGAAATTTTTCTGTCAAAAATGTATCTATACCTAGATACAACAAGTATGAATGTTGGTGCTGTGGCAAGACATGCTTTTTTGCCTTAGACTGCTGGCATAACATAAGTGTCAGGAAGAACAATAGTCTACCAGTTAGAAGAGCTGCTGGTAGTTTTGATATGAATGGTGCTAACTTGAACCAAGGACCCAAGACTTACTTGGATTCTAAGGGAAGGTAATTCTGTATTGCAGGAAAGTCCAAGTTTTCATGCCCCTATATGGTACTTGGACAGTGGATGTTCAAGGCACATGACTGGAATAAAGGGGCTACTGAAGGAGTACACATCTATCAAGGATGGGCCTAAAGTAATCTTTGGTGGATCTGAAAGAGGAATCATCAAAGGATTTGGTAACATCTCTTCCAACCAAATTATCATCACTCAAGTGGCTTATGTAAAAGGTTTAAAACACAACCTGATAAGCATAAGTCAGCTGAGTGATCTAGGATATGACATTTCATTTGTTAAGAATGGATGTCATATCAGAAGGTCAAGTGATCAAAAGGTCATATTGACTGAGTATAGAAAGAGAAATGTTTATTGTCTTAATTTTGGGTGTGAGGACAAAGTTTCTCCTATTTGTCTTGTAGCAGATGAGAAAGCATCTCATTGTGTCAAATGGCACAAGAGCCTGGCTCATCTTAACTACAAGACAATTGGCCAACTCTTTAGTAAAGAGTTAGTGAGGAATGGTCCTCAAGTTAAGTGTATAAAGGAAGGGATATGTTCAGCTTGTCAAAAGGGAAAGCAGACAAAATCCTCCTTTCATAGCCTTGAAAACAAGGATTCAGTGAGGTGTCTATACCTCTTATATATGGATCTTTTTGGTCCTATGTTAGTTCATAGTCTATATAGGAAGGTCTACACTTTTGTGGTTGTAGATGACTATTCTAGATATTCCTGGGTATTCTTTCTAAGACAGAAATCTGAAACTCCAAGTGTTTTACACAGTTTTGTAAGACAAATTCAGAATAAACTGGACAGTATAGTGGTCAAAATCAAAAGTGACCATGGCACTGAATTTCAATCTGAAAGTATGACAAGATTGTGTGAAGTGTTTGAGATTTTTTAAGAATTCTCCTCACCTAGAACACCTCAGCAAAATAGTATTGCTGAAAGAAAGAATATGACATTGATTGAAGCTGGTAAAACTCTATTGAGTGACACTTCTCTCCCAGAATATTTCTGGGCTGAGCCAGTAAACACTGCATGTCATGTACTCAATAGGGCTTCTATCACTAAGTACCACAAAAAGACTCCCTATGAGATCATGAAAGGTAGAAAACCAAATCTATCCTATTTTAGAATCTTTGGTTGTAAGTGTTATATCCTTAACAATGGCAAGTCTTATTTAACTAAGTTTGCTGCCAAATCCCAAGATGGGATATTTGTTGGGTACAGCAACAATAGTAAGGCTTATAGAGTCTACAACTTGATTACTCAGGTTGTAGAAGAATCTGTACATGTTGTGTTTGATGAAACAAGATTAATCAACAGTGAGTTGCCTTGTAGTTCATGCAGTCCAAAAGGTATAAGCAATAGAATGGACAAGCTTTCCATTATAGAAGGCTAGACTGCAGATGAAGTATTGGAAAATGATGGCTACTATCCAGGGGGAGTACAAGACTCTCTAGAAGCTGATGACAACCAAGAGGTGCAGCACAATGAAGAAACTGGAGGTGTTCATCCAGAAGAAAGTCTTCCTCCAGCTGTAAGACATCTAAAGGATCATCCAGCAGATCAGATAATTGGTGATCTAAGACATGGAGTGCAAACCAGAAGTAGAAATCTGAATACAGTTCTGCACTCAAGTTTTCTATCTCAACTGGAGCCAAAGAAATTTGAATAAGCTATCCAAGACCAACACTTGATTAATGTTATGCAAGAGGAGCTTAATCATTTTCGAAGATGCAAGGTCTGGGAGTTGGTCCCTAAACCAAAAGACCACAACATCATTGGTACAAAGTGGATTTTTAGGAACAAGTTGGATGAGAATGGAGTTATTGTGAAGAATAAAGCAAGATTGGTTACAAAAGGATACAGGCAGGAAGAGGGAATAGACTTTGATCAAACATTTGCCCCAGTAGCAAGACTGGAAGCAATCAGAATGTTCCTTGCCTATGCAGCATATCAAGGCTTCAAGGTATATCAAATGGATGTGAAATCAGCATTCCTGAATGGTGATCTGAAAGAAGAAGTCTATGTAGAGAAGCCATCAGGTTTTGTAGATTCTCTTAAACGTGGTTATGTATATAGATTTAGGAAAGCATTGTATGGGTTAAATCAAGCCCCAAGGGCTTGGTATGAAACCATGTCTACTTTCCTTATTGAGAACAAATTCTCAAGAGGTAAAATAGACAAAACTCTATTCCTAAGGGAATCTAAAGGTAAGATAATCTTAGTTCAGATCTATGTAGATGACATAATCTTTGGGTTTACAGAGAACAACCTTTGCAAGAAGTTTGCCAAACTTATGCAAGGGAAGTTTGAAATGAGCAGTATGGGGGAACTTAAGTTCTTTTTGGGACTCCAAGTAAGACAGACTGATGATGGCTTGTCCATATCCCAGTCTAAGTTCACCAAGGAGTTAATTAAGAAGTATGGTATGGAGTCATCCTCCACCATAAGAACTCCTATGGGAATAAGTATGCCTATATGCAAAGATGATGCAGGAAAACCTATAGACGAGTCTTTGTATAGAGGAATAATTGGCTCTCTATTATATCTAACTACTAGTAGACCAGACATTATGTATGCAATATGTGTCTGTGCTAGGTACCAAGCATGCCCTAAAGAATCACATTATACTACAGTCAAGAGGATTTTGAGATATCTAAAGGGCACACCTAATCTAGGCCTTTGGTACCCTAGGAATGGAGATTTTCTACTAACAGGTTATTCAGATGCAGATTTTGCAGGCTATAGAGAAGATAGAAAAAGTACAACAGGTACATGCCAATTCCTGGGAGGAAGATTGATATCTTGGAGCAGTAAGAAGCAGACTAGTGTGGCAATATCCACAGCTGAGTCTGAATATGTGGCAGCCGGAAGTTACTGTGCACAACTATTGTGGATTCAGCATCAGCTAAGGGATTATGGTATTCAGGTAAGTAGAACACTTTTATTGTGTGATTCTAAAAGTGCTATTTCTATTGCAAACAATCCAATTTCACATAGTAGGACTAAGCACATAGAGATAAAATACCATTTTCTTAGAGAACATGCAGAAAAAAGAAGACATCTCATTAGAATTTGTTAAAATTGATTTTCAAATTGCAGATGTATTTACTAAGCCTCTGGATGAAACTAAATTCAATAGATTTAAAATTGAATTAGGAATGCAGGCCATAGGTTAGTTTACCAAAACAATTGGCTAAGTAAAATGGTGTCGACACATTCAGTGATAAGGTGTCGACACAGAGAATTCATGTCGACAATTCAGGGAAATTGTGTCGACACAAAGAAAATATGTCAACACCTAAGGGACAAAGAGTCGACACATCCAGAAATGTAGTGTCGACACAACCAGAGTAATGGTGTCGACACTTACAGATTTTGTGTCGACACTTATGATAAGAGTCGACACAGAATTTCTGATGAACTACTAAGTATCTCTTGTGTCGACATATCATCAATTGGTGTCGACACATAGTAGTCAGCGTCGTGGTCGAGACAATAGAAGTTTGTGTCGACACTTTTAGACAGTTTTTGCCCGCCTTTTGATCTTCTTTGATTAGAAGGGTATAAATAGGTCAAGAACTTATTCTGTCGACACGCTCACCAGGGTTTCAAGACAAAAACCTTGTGTCGACAATCTCTCTCCTCTCCAATCAAGCTTTCTCTTCATTCCAATGGCGCCCAAGGTTGAAGACAACGTCAATGAAGGATATGAGTTAGTTAGGCATGCCTTCAACGATGCCGATTCGGAGATCAAACAGGTCATTTCTCTTCTTACAGACAATGGATTAGAATATCTAGTCTCTGAACCTACAAAAATATGGAAGAAAGAAGTATTTGAGTTCTACACGGCTGCATCGGTGGATTCAACAAGATTAAAGATCAAATCAACCGTCTATGGAGAACGAGACAAGCTGACTCAGAAAAGATTGAGCAATATTCTACATCTTCCCAGGGTCCAAGATGAGGAAGAGGTTCCACCCTCAAAAACAAGGGAAACACTTCAATGGTGTGGATTGGATCCAACCATAAAGATAGGATCTGCCATCAACAGGAAGGGCATGAATCCTCAGGGGAAATTCCTGTCTGAAATAATAGGAAAGGTGATCTTATGTAAACTAGGTGGTCATGATAGGATATCAGCCTATATGTTCAGCCTGATGACTAGGGTGATCTTTAAGATTCAGACAAATTGGTCTGCTGTACTGTTTGATAAAATCAAAGAATGAATCAAGAAGCCAAACTTGGCTAGAATTTTTAGTCTGTACCTGGCTAGAATCATTCCAGAGATAATGCAACATATTTCTAGATCCAAGATCAACCATATGAGGAGAATGGACATGAGGTTATTCTCCAGATGGGATAGAGTTCTATCAAAGGAGTTTCCTGATATGGACAGGCAGGAGACAACTGAAAAATCACCAGGACATGACCTTCATGTGCATGATCATGACAATCCACCAAATCAAGCAGAACAAGTTAGAGAGCAGACTGAGGACCAGACTGGGTCTACTAAAGTCAAGGAAGAGACTATACCAGCATAGTTGCAGGGGGAGCCAGAGTCTGAACAGATACAAGAGGAAGAAAGAATCAATTTATCAGAGGACATTGTTCCTCAAACTGATCTTGATATTTCTGGTGCTGCTGTTGCTGAGAAAGTACAATCTCCTGATCTCACACAACAAGAATTTACTCTTGAAGAGCTGTTTCCTGATATTGGAGGAGAAACAGATAAAATGAAAACCCTTAGGGTTGAGGGGGAGCAAGGTGTTGTTGAGGGGGAGCAAGAACATATTGAGGGAGAGTAACAGGGTGCTGAGAAAGAAATTCCTACCTCTCCTCCAGAAAGGGTTAATATTGAAAGTACTTCAGAGTTTGAAAATACAAAGGTCAGGGAGGCCAAGAAAAGAAAACTTAGGGTCTTCAAGAGGAGAAGTCACAGCTATAAGAAAGCTATCCAGACAACAACTCATCAAGCTACTACTGATTTTGATTACACTAAATTTATGATAAATTTACAGGTCAAAATGGATGAGCAGAGATTGCTTCTTGAAAAGTATGTGGATGAAAGCCAAAAGGCTTTTCAATTTGATCTGGCACAAGAGATAAAATCTATAAGATTTGAAGTTAATCAGAACAAAAGAGAGATGACAGATTGCTTACACAAGGGAGGCAATGTTGTGGTATTTCTTGCCAAGCAACAAGAAGAAATTAAGAAGCAAGTGGATGAGATGGCTGTTAAACAAGGCTATGTCCTTGAGAATCAGATAAGAATGAATGAAAATCTGACTGAATCACATAATGTGATAGTCACTGAGTTCACAAACACTGTTATTGCAATGACTACTGCAAGGGCTAAAGAAAAAGAAGAATATGATCAGAAGTTACAAGCTGCCCTAGATGAAGTTAAAACTGCAATCACTTTATCTGCGAAGTTGATTAGTGCCAAGCTTCAAAAATTAAAGCCATTCTTTAAAGATGGAATCAACTATCTGGATGGACAAATCAGATTTCAGAAAGATAACTTGAGAGAGCATGTGGCTAGAGAAGTCATAAAGGGGGAGAGGGTGTTAGTCTATGCTGGGTCTGACCATGCCAAATGGGTAACTAACAGCATAAGAGCCACTCTTGGATATCCACCCATGTGTGATGATGATAATATGGCTGAGTTAGGGGTGCAACCAATTCTACTTGAAGGTAATCAACCTGAGGTTGCCCAAGTCATTTACCCTCCTGCAGATATTGGAATGATACATGAGCAGGTTCAGTCAATGTACAGCCCTCGACAACCTATTACAAATGTGATTACTGAAAAGGTTGATATGCTAGATACTGCAATCAAAGCTCAGCAAGATGCTCTATTATCAAAGAAAAGATTTAGAGAGCAAGCAGAATTAAAGCTAGACTTTGAGTAGTGGAGCCCCACTTCAAGGAATATCATTTTAACTGCATGGAAGGCTGTAAAAGATCAAGTACATGAAAGAGTAAAATGGTACAATGAGCATGAATGGCAAAAGTATGAAGCCAGACAAGAAGCCATAGTTCAACACAGGAGAAAGGCTAAGATAGGGAAGCTACCTCCTGATACTCAGGAGCCTAGCAAGTATTTTCCCAAGCCCTTTCATTATTTTGAAAGACAATGGATCAAGGCTGAAGCACAGAAGAAAGATGATCTGAAAGGCAAGAAGCCCATGGAAGATACAGAACCTCCTGCTCAAGCTCAGATAATATCTGGAAAAGGGATAGTCATCAAGGAGCCTTCCCAGCCTTAGTCTTAGCTTTACTAGTTTTTGTTCAAGAACTATGTAATTGTTAGTTTGTTAAAAGAAATCAATGTAAATATTTTGTAACAAACTTTTTGAGTTGATATACAAAACATTGTTCTGTGATCATTTATTTTTACATCTTTATTCTGTGATGTAACTATGATATGTGTTTTGTTTATATAGTACACTGTCATATAATGCTTATATACATCATCATGTTTATTTTATAAGTGGTGTATATCATTGGCTAAAGAGTTATGACTTCTCCAAATAGGGGGAGATTGTTGAGTACATTGGAAAATGTGTACCTGATTTGGAGAAGCCTCACTTAGCTCAATGATATACATCAAGGTGTATTTGATGTTATTTTGAGTTTATATGTGCAGGTTAAGAATATGCTAGAATGCAGGAAAAATATTCTAAGTCCATATGTCGACACCTGAAGAAGCTGTGTCGACACTTCAGTAAGATTGTGTCGACACTTGGAAATAGTTGTGTCGATACTTCAGAGAATTTGTGTTGACACCGGGAGGCAGTGTCGATATACAGAAGATTATAGTCGACATCGGCTGTGTCGACACCGAAAGACAGTGTCGACACACAGAGGCAGAGTCGACACCAACTGTGTCGACACCTGGAGGCAGTGTCGACACACACTATGTTCTGAGTCTACATCAACTGTGTCGACACACAGGACTTGTGTCGACACACAGGACTTGTGTCGACACACAGCTGAGTCTAGACCAAGTTGATTGCTGATGAATGGTGAAGTGTTTGTGTCGACACAAATAATCAGTGTCGACACATTCTCAAGATGCAATATCAAGAAGCTGTGTCGACATCAAGGCAGCTTTGTCGACATCACCAAAGGTTGTGTCGACACTTAAGTCACTTGTGTCGACACATATTGACAGATGGTCTCGACACTTTGTGACAGACAGACTCGACGCTTTGCTAACAGAGTCAAAGGCTCAAGAAGTGTTTGAAGACTTGACAGTTGTGGGTTATGACAGGTTTACTGAAGCTGTCAGACTTGTCAGAAGTTAGTTATAAACCGGATCAGCCGGTTATCATGGATGAAGTCTATAAATAGACGGATTCAAAAGGACAACATAACAACAACATAGAGAAGAAGTATTGTCACCACTAACATAATTAGAGATTATTCTCTGATCAAGAAAGTACAAGTAACAAAGAAGAAGATCTTCGTGAGAAGATCTAAGAAGACGATCTGAAGTAGTTTACTATTCATATTCTGTCTAAGAGGAATTCAATCAAGAATTCAGAAGTATCTTCAAAAGATTTGGATAGAGAGAGATCCAGCTATTTGAAGACAAGGAGGAGACATTCATAGGTCTCTCAAGAAGCAGATATTGAACTAATCTTTCAAGGAGATTCAGATCTATTTCTGAAATCTAAGAAGAAAGCTGCCAGTCAGTTTTATTCAAAGGAAATCAACCTAACTAAGTTCAGATTCAAGAAGCTTTGAAGAAAGCTAAGATCAAGTTGATTTCAGCCATCAGCCTTTTCAAGAAGCTGATCAAGAAAGTTCTTATCCCTTCTCTCTCAACAGGGGTAAGAGATTACAAAACTCCTTATCAAATTTTGTAGGATCTATTCATAGATCTGAGTTGTAAGCCTATTTTATAAAGGCTGGGTGTAGGAGATTTATTCTCTGAGGTAGGGCTGTTTATGCTTGAGTTGTAGGAGAAGGTATTCTCTGAGTTGTAAGCCTTAAGGCAAGGCTGAGGTAGGGCTTGTTAACTTGAGTTGTAGGAGAAGGTATTCTCTGAGTTGTAGACCTTGTGGCAAGGCTAAGGTAGGGCTTGTTAGCCTGAGTTGTAGGAATCCTTCTGGATTCTGAGCTGTAGGATCTGAGGATCTGAGTTAAAGGAATAAGTTAGGCCGACTCTAGCATACTGCTAGATAGGTGAAGGGGGGAAGTGGATGTACCTAGACCTTGGGGAACCACTATAAATCTGTGTACAATCTGTGATGTGTGTATGTTTGAGATTGATGTGCTGTGTTAGCTTAGTTATATCTGATTTAGTCAAATAACTGTAGTTATATTCTGCCTTAAGTTAAATCAAGGAAAAGTACCTATTCACCCCCCCCCCCCTCTAGGTGTTTAGGTAGTCTTGAAAGTAAAACTATCAAAGATAACCAGAGATGGTCAGCTTCTCCCTAACTATTCTACAAAAGTCAAAAAGGGGGAGAAGAAGCAGCAAAGCAGGGAGAGCAGTAGGGGGATCTGCCAAATGGTATGCAGGTGGTGCTCCCATATAAAGGGAATGGTAAAGCATATAGCAAAGTAGGGGGAGTAAGTGATGCTCACTACACTAGCAGAAAAATGGGAGAGTGGTAACTCTTAACTATATTGTTGCTGATAAGTTGGTGTATATTATTGCTGCATATGTTAGTGTATATTTTTTATAAAGGTTTTTCAAGTGGCGTTTTGACTTCTTCAAATAGGGGGAGATTTTTGGGTTCATTGATCCCTATGTCCCAGATTTATAAGAAGTCAAACAAGTTAATGGTGTATACATAGTTGTATTTGATGTATGTTTAAGTTCATGCATGCTGGTTAGTCCTTATTACACTGATTAGACATGTGGTCACAAGAAAGGCATGTGGAGATATATAAATTATGTCTAAGTTCACAGGCATTGAGTGAAGCAATCTCACTCAACGTCAGATACCTTAAGAAAGGAAGATGGATAGAGAAATTTCACTAAGTCCACAGGCATTGAGTAAAGCAAGCTCACTCAACACTAGAAGTTAAGGACAGATGATGACAAAGACAGAAAAGCAGTTAAGTCCACATGCGTTGAGTGAAGCAGATTCACTCAATGTCATACAGCTAATAGCGTCGAGAGAAGGCAGGCAGTATAAGTTTTAAATGATGATAAAAGCAAAAAGCGTTGAGTGATGTCAACTCACTCAACGCCATGCAACATAATTCGTCGAGTAAAGCTGCCACAGTCAAAGCCCTAAATTTTCTAGCAAAGAAAAATATACTAAGGCTCTGTTTGGGGGGACTTATTGTCACCAGTCAAGCGGTTACGACCGCATGTATCGAGCCTTAATTAAGGTTCGGTACATGCGGTCGTAACCGCTTGACCGGTGAAAATAAGTCCCCCCAAATGGAGCATAAGTCCAAAAGCATTGAGTGAAGCATGGTGACTTAACGCCATACAGTGTCTGTCAAAGCCACAACAAATATGTCAAAGAAATTCGACTAAGTCCAAAAGCGTTGAGTGAAGTCAGTTCACTCAATGCCATGTTGATTTAGTCAAAGCCTTGGAAGAAAGATAGAAAATTATGTCTAAGTACAATAGCGTTGAGTGAAGTCAGCTCACTCAAAGACAAAGGAAGAAAGCGTTGAGTCATGCTGTTATTGTCAACGCCAAAGAAGAAACTTGAATTTGGCTAAGGCAAAAGGCATTGAGTGAAGCCAGTTCACTCAATGCCTAGTCAAATGTTGAGGCTGAAGGAGAAAGCATTGAGTGTAGTCAACACACTCAAAGCCTTCATGCAGAGTAGAATTTTTCTAAGTCCAGAATCGTTAAGTGAAGCCAGTTCACTCAACGCTCTCAATGCCAAGAAGTAGATAGTTGGGCCAAGTCATATAGCGTTGAGTGATGAAGGCTCACTCAACGCTCTCAACGCCATAGTTGTAGAAATGACTGAAGATCAAGCTAAGGCAAAAAGCATTGAGTGAAGCTTATACATTCAACGCTCTCAACGCCTAGAGTTGCAGAAGGATGCAGAATGTTGACTAAGTTAAAAAGCGTTGAGTGGAGCCTACTCACTCAACGACTAGTAGAGCAAGAAATTTTCTAAGTCCAGATTCATTGAGTATTGATTATTCACTCAACGCACTCAACGCCTGGGCTGTTGTCTGAAATTTTCTAAGTCCAGAATAGCTGACATTAGCAAAGTCAACAAAAGTCAACAACATTCAAAATGATTAAGAAAGAGCTATAATTTATTACTAACGTTGTCATCAGTCTCATTCTGTAAAACTAAGGATATAATCAGCCGTTAAAGAAGCAACACGTGTCAATCATCTTGCTAGATGACGGGATTATAAATAGAAGATGAGATCTAAATCGAAATAAGTTTCTGAGGGATCAATTCATTACGGAAAAGTTGTGCAGGACTTCGTCTTTCCCCCGCCATTGTTGCAGTGACAAGAGCATCAATTCAACAAATCTAAAGGGTCTCTGAGTTAGCTACTGTAATTAACATCTATAACAGCAGGATCAGAGAATTTCTCTGAGGAAGAAGAATCAGTCAAGGCAAGCCCTAGCTAAAGTTGCTTCAAGATCCAATCTGAGCCAAATATGAAGATAAATCTCTAGATCATTGAAATTTTTTAATGTTTTGGGTTTTCACATGATAGAAGGAGAGGCAGAGCAATCTAATTTCTGAAAATTCATGTTAGCTGATTAAAGACCATCATTCTTGATCTTGCCCCCTTCATCACCAAGATCCTGAGATTACTTCCAGCACAAGCAGCAGATTCTTGAAGAACATCAACTTTGTTGTTGTGAAGAAGATAGGGCTGAGATTCACTCAGCTCAGGAAGCAATTGACTCAGAGATTAATTTATTTTGAGTCAAATCAACATAACTATTCAATTTTTATAGGATTTTGTTAATATATGCATTGTAAGCCTAAAATTATAAAGGCTAAGTGGTGGGATCCAATCTTAGATCTGTGTGATAGGGATGTTTTCTCAGCCTGTGTTGTAGAGTATTTGTGTTTGTAGTACGTAGGTGATTAGGTGATTACTAAGTGGTTGGGTTGTGTGCATGTGTTGTAAGTCTCAGTAGAGACTGAGTGATCATGTGGGATTGTGTTGTAATCGCTGAGGAGCCAAGTTATTGGAGAAGTGCCTTATTTAACATTCTGTTAGAAAGCGGGAAGGACAGTGGATATACCCATACACTGGGAAACCATTATAAAGCTACTGTGTCGTCTGGGTGATAATCTTGAAAGCATCAACAATCATATCATAATACACAGTATAATTTGATAAAGGACACAACATAATCTGATAAAGGTTAAAAGTAACTAAAAAAGTTCAAGAAACCTATTCACCCCCACCCCCCTCTAGGTGATTAGCTACCCTTGTTTTCAAAGACTTTCACCGGCCCTCGAAGGCCAAAGCGAAGTTGTTTTACTATTTCATGTGTAGCCGGGCTGCGTGCCAAAGTTTGTAAAACACTATTATATGAGGAAATAGTTATAAGGCCTTAAGGCCATAACTATTTGTGTATTTATCTTATCATTCATGTTTGGTTTAGTGGACATTCATATGGTTGGGTTCTAAACTTAATAAGTTACTTTCGCTATATGTACTCTGAGTTAGGATGCATGTTTGGATTATGGTTTCAATACGTAACTCCACTAACTGTCTGTAGAATATGGCGTGAGGTCCCGACCGGACCTTCTGTTATATTTTATATGACAGATGGGGTTGTTACACTCACCGTGCAAACCAATTAGCTTTGCTGAAAGAGCCAGCCTATAGGCAGCCTAGCCCACTCATTCAACAACCTCAAATGATCCAAGATATCTCGGACTCATCTTTTTCAAACGCTGAATCCTGGAAAAATCTTTGAACAACTTGATCGTCAAATATACCTGATCGCCAAATGCAAACTCAACGTTTATGTGCTTGATATTGTAGTACTTAGCTTGCCTATCCTGAGCAATACATAGCCGCTCTCGAATCAAAGGTATGACCGAATTTGCATCTTCGACCTCTTTCCATTTGTACAGCTTACTCTCGCCTATTTTTCCTCAAGCTAAAGGTGTACGGTACTTTCTACCATAAAGGGCCTCAAAGGGCGCCATCTAAATATTCGCTTAGTAGCTGTTGTTATAGGCGAATTCAATCATGTAAAGATGGTCCTCCCATTTCTTTCTGAAATCAAGGGCACACATGCAGAGCATATCCTCAATCGTCCTATTGGTCCTTTCGGTCTAACCATCCATTTGAGGTTGAAAGACCGTGCCAAACTTCAATTTTTTCCCCAACTGTTGGTGGATTAACCTCCAATTATTTGAAGTGAAATGCCCATCTCGGTCACTTACAATGCTATTGATTACACCATGCAATCGTACTATGTTATCAACATAGTGCTTTGCTAGCTTTTCCACAGAATCTTCTTTCCGATTCGGAATGAAGTGTGACACATTTGTTAAACGGTCTACGATCACCCAGACGGCGTCATTCCCATGTTGCGTTCTCGGTAGTCCATGCACAAAATACATCGATATGTCATCAAACTTCCATTCCGGAATCGGCAAAGATTTTAGTAATTCTCCTGATTTCTGGCATTTGGCCTTCGCTAGTGATCAAGTATGACACTTTGTCATGTAGTGAGCTATATTTTTCTTCATACCTGGTCACAAAAATAGTGTCTTCATATCCTTGTACATCTTCGTGCTCCCCGGGTGGATTGAGTACTTTGTATTGTAAACCTCATACATCATCGTCTCTCGTAAAGTGCCAACCTTTAGGACGCACAAAAGATTAGCCTTTCGTAAAAGACCATCTTCATACAAGAATTTCGGATTAGACTCATCCACGGTCTCCACCACATAGCGCTTCATGCTCTCAACAAGCTCCAATGCATGTCAAATTATGTCTGCAAGGTCACATTGCACCTCCGTCCAGTTCAAGAATGCATTTGCTATTGTACTTCTCTCGACGCAAGAGATTACCAAGGCTTCCAAGTCATTGATTAGGTGCTCATCATGCATCAAAATCCAGTTGGCCTGTGCAGAAGCCCGCTGACTCAATGCGTTTGTAATGACATTTCCCTTATCAGGAATGTAATGTATCTTGAAGGTGTAGTCCCCAAGGAACTCCATTCACCTCCACTATTGAATGTTCAAGTCCTTCTGATCGATCAGATACTTTAGAATCTTATGGTCTGTAAAGATATTAATCTTCACACCATATAAGTAGTGTCGTCAAAGCTTAAGGGCAAATATCATGGCCGCTAGCTCCAAGTCGTGGACCGGATAATTCTTTTTATGCACTTTCAGTTGGCGAGAGCCATAAGCTATCACCTTCCCATGCTAGAGTAGAACACAGCCTAAGCCGCTCTCTGATGCGTCACTATAGATTTTGTAGCCTTCCGTACCAAATGTAGAGCACAAAATGGGTGTCGTGGTCAGACGACTTTTCAATTCCTCAAAGGCTTGTGCGCGCGCCGACGACCAAACAAACTTCTGATCCTTTATTGTCAAGTTAGTGAGAGGTAACGCTATCCACGAGAAGTTCTCTACAAAGTTTCTGAAGTAACCAGCAAGTCCCAAGAAACTCAGAACTTCCTCCACCGTAGACAACACAGGTCACTCTCATATTGCAACTATCTTCGCCAGATCCACCACAATTCCCTCTCTGCTAACCATATGACCGAGAAACGCCACTGATAATAGCCAAAACTCACAATTTGAGAACTTGTCATATAATTGACTCCTCCTCAGGGTCTTCAACACAATGTATAAGTGATCCACATGATCTTCCTCCGATTGAGAGAATACCAGGATATCGTCAATGAAGACGATCACGAACTGGTCCAAAGACTCTATGAACGTTCTGTTCATCAAGTCCATGTATACTGAAGGCACATTCATTAGGCCAAATGGCATAATCGCGAGCTCGTAATGCCCGTAACACGTACTGAACGCCGTTTTGGGAATGTCACTTTCCCTGATTCTCAACTGATAATAGCTGAACTTCAAATCCAGCTTTGAGTACACAGTAAAACCTACTAGCTGATTGAACAGATCTTTGATTCTCGAAATCAGATACTTATTCTTCTTTGTCAGCTTGTTTAACTCTCGGTAATCTATACACCACCACAAGCTTCCATCCTTTTTCTTCATAAAAAGGACCGGTGTACTCCAAGATGACGAACTTGGATGCACATAACTTTGATCTAATAGCTTCTGAAGTTGCACCTTCAGTTCTGCCATCTCCTTCGGTGCTAATTAGTATGGAGAGTGTTACACAAGCTTGGCACTATCAATAACTCAATAATGAAATCAATCTCTTGCTCAGATGGGGCTCTAGGGAGATTTTCAGGGAATACGTCAGGAAACTCTGATACTATAAGAATGCTAATCAAACCGGGCTTAGGCTTTGAAGACTCTACAAGTGTGAAGAATAACTTTGCACCTTTTCTAACTGTCTATACAACTTAGAAAGCAAACATCAGTATCTTGCTCGATCCCTTCATACCAGATAAGGTAATTTCACGATCAGTATTCTTCCCAAGCTTCACCTCCTTAAGATTACAATCAATCCACACACATTGCTCTGAGATCTAGTCCATGCCAAAGATCACACCATATTCTGAAATCGGTAGTATCGATGCTTCCAAGACGAGTTCTTGATTTCCTATCTGCACCTTCATACAGCAACACCTATCCGAGCGCATCATGCACCCATTAGGCTGCAACACATCCAATCTATCTTTTGACATGGAAGAAGGCACTCAGATACGTAGAATGAAGTCCTTAGATGGAAATGAATGAGACACTCCCGTGTCAAATAGTGCTCTCGCCGGATAGTTAAGAATTAGGACAAAGCCTAATACACTGCCAAAACATCAAACAAAAGTATGCAAGGTATATATAGTATGTAAAATACACAAGCTGTATAAAGCTTATACATGTGACCACATCACTTTATTTAATGACCTTCTGTTGGTCAAGATTGTAGACTCTGGGTTGCACTGGCGTATGGTGAAATGAAGACGACTCCGCTGCTTTCCCCTTCTCAGCATATGACGCACCTGCCTTTTTATCCAACTTTGTGTGATGGCTCAAACAATCTCGAGCATAATGTCCCACTTTGCCGTAATTATAACATGTATGAGGACCTTGTCCTGAGGTAGCTCGAAAACCAGTAAAAGGAGTTGGTCCAGACGATTAGCTTTCCTGTTCCACTTGCTGTAAAATCCAGCCTTCGAAGATCTCGACACCTTGAACTTTTGCTTTCTCACCGAGAGGTTCAAATCCTACTCATGAGACCACGTGGTATTTACCAAGGTATGAAACTCATGCGTCATTGGGCCTGATAGAAGCAACCGCAAATCAGCCCGTAGTCCTTCATAAAATTAGTTAGTCTTCCTTTCCTCATTCTCCAAAGATGATCCAACATACCTTCCAAGTCTAGTGAACTCATGTAGGTACTAATCAATCGAACGATCGTCTAGAGTCAATCTCAGAAACTAGTTTTTCAATGAAATCTGTTGCGCTGAAGGTACATATCACGCCATAAACAACCTTGAGAACTCATTCAATGAGACGTCCATTAGTCGTCTCCCTACTAACTAATGAGCTTCAATCTCATCCCACCACAGCTTTGCCTCCCTATCCAATAGGAGTGGCTATGGTGACCTTCCAAGCTTCCTCTATCTCTATAACATTTAAGGTTCTCTTTATCCGAGAGAGCCAGTCCTCAGTGTTAGATGGGAATCTAGCTCCCATAAAAGATGGAGGGTTGAAGCTCATGAAGTGCTTCATCTGTTGGTCTGAAGACCTTTGTGTCACTAATGGCTCCACTACTGCAACTGGCATAGGAGCCACCGCAGGGGCAGGAGGCTACACTTGCCTTTCTGGTTGGGCATTTAATATAACAAACACGACTTCAACTACCAACCTTATTATTTCAGCAGAAGGAGGGGTTATAGGCACATCATTATGTGCACTACTCTCCGCAGAGTGCTGACATTGAGGCTACTCTGCACCACTCCTAGTCAACTATAATTACGCAATACGCAATTTAGCGACTATGAAACATAACAAATAACAATCAAAAGGAACGCTCAGGTTTCACAAACAATGTTTTTAGCATGTTTCATAAGTGTTTTTCATTCATAAGTGGACATTAATGAGTTGTTTTTAAGTTTTTAAGGTGACGCACGCACGTGCACTCCACCCCTTAAAAAGAATTCGTCCATGAATTTAGCGAATAATGAACCGACACCTAGAGTTTGATACCAAATTGTAACACCCTTGCTCATTCCAAGGAATATAACAACGGGTCGAACCGGGACCCCATGCCATATTGAATGAACAAACAGAAGAGCTACTCAATGAATATCAATCTTAAACTATACTAAACAACCACGTATATTAAAATCGCACGATAACAGAAGCATTAATATAAACTTTAACTAGAATGTCCACAACACTACAGGAATGACAAAATAGCAATTACATAGTCTTCCTTTGGCCTTAGGGCCTTACACACATCAAATGTTTAAGCTACTATGTGATTTTCATACATCGGCGTGCAGGTCGGCAACACATGAGAAAGACATAACAAAACTCGGGCCTTCGAGGCCCAGCACAGCATGGGTTCCTACCTGTTATTTCCCACTCGCCTCCCTAACACTGGTACATGTACAAACCACAAATGTATGGCAACAAAAGAAGGTAACGAGTCAGCATTTACTGATCACAAACCACGAACGTGCGGTATAATGACCTCAACCCATACCCGGGACAGTGATATTCCTTTCCTGCATATAATTCAACAACAATAGTGTATATAGAAATATGATAAAAACTGCAACGACAAACAAGCAAGCACTAACACTTTACACACAATCATCACAAACATTAGGACGCGCGCCTACATGCTTCATGCTATCATAGCACACTTTCGGTGTACTACTTGAGTCCTACCACCATCCCTTGTCTCCGACACAGATGGTCTCACCTTGAGCATTCTTCTAGTCTGACCTAAAGTCAAGGACTCTCTCCTATGCCAACGATGAAAGCTAAGTACGTTAGGCACTCTAGTCGAACGAAATAGTGCAGGTACAATTCAGCTCTTTCTCGTTGCTCAATTCGTCTTGCCAATCAACAACAACAATGCGAGTCAGCCTCCCCTTTCCCATACACGATATAACCAACGTTATGTTCTGAAGCTGGTACTAACGACCAACACTGCTGGTAACCCCATGCTCAATAGCTCAACATACTACCCATATTGTCTCATGGACACGGGCGTCGGAACCACAAAACAGCTCACTGGGAGCTACCGCCAGCAGTAGCACTACCGCTGGGCTGTAGCTGACAGAACTTCGATTATGTCCACTATTCCTGGTATTTCCTGGAGTTCGCCTCCAGGACTTCCTGCAGCACTCTACAACACTCAGAACCCAAAAATGACATATCATACAGAGTCTTCTCTGGCACACAAACATCAATTAAATCATCACCAATCCAGACCAACTTGTCCGGATGGGCTTCACACAGCATGCCTATGTTCGTATTTCGATTTAGAACTCTATATGCAATTTATGCTATGGATGGACTCAATCGACCCGAAGAAAGTCTAGTCGTACGCTACTTAGCAAAAAAGGCACTTCCATATGCATATATAGAACAAAAGAGGGAATGCTTCTAGCGAGAGGAGGAAGATCGTTACTCTTGAATCCCTCTTTGGCGCCATAGAACAAAAATCCAAAAGGATGGAAAGAACCGCATCGAGCCACTCTCTGTAGATCTGGACTCAGCTCACGATTTAGGGCTCCGAAGATCCGACGATGGCGAGATCTCTCCTTCTCCTTCTTCCTTTGCTCTCACCTCTCTCTAACTCTTTGGAAACAAAATACTTAGGTTGAAATAAGGAAGAACTCTTAACCCTCGGCTTTAAACCAGCAAGAGCCACTCCCCGCTATAGGATCCTATTAGAAGTTGACGAATGACCTTGATTCAAAACGAGTTTCCCGTACAGAGCGCTACCATTGCACGGTAATAAGCTACTATCGCGCGGTATCCCGGACGGTGGCTTATTCGTTAAGCCCACCGTTCAAACTCTCCACTCCTATGTTGACACGTGGTTGTACCATAACTATCATACTACCGCACCGCGATACCACACTACAGCCGAGCGATAGGTCATTCAACACGTCGTTACGCCTCTTACATCGAAAGGTTTACTACCGCCACGCGGTATCGCTACCGTCAAGCGGTAGCTCATAGAGAGCCACACCAATTTAATCAGCTATGACACTGCCGGTGCTAGCACTATCGTCGGGCGGTAGCCTCTAGGGAACTATCTCTGTATAAAATTTCTAGGGCGTTACACTTAATTCTATAGGTTCGTGTCAGGTTGTTGATGCTCATAGTTTTAATTGTTGATGTTAGACTACTAGTAGTTTTCTACTATTGCTCACTGCTTGTTTTTTACTTCTTGCTCTCTGAGAAGGTTTTATGTTATGATGCATGTTAGATTTTTTTAAAATATAAAAGCTGCATTTCAGTGTAAACTCATGACATCTCTTTTGATTGAATGTCACTCTATTTTAAGAATTATAAAACTTCTTTTTTATTTTCTATTAAATTTAGAAGCTTGCACGTCATTAGCATACTTGTTGGGTACTCATGCTCATATAGAATAAAACAAATTAAGCTACATATTTTTCCACTGCGTATATACTTTTTACTTGTGGACTAGTTGATCAGCTGAACCGAGGGACACGGTTTTTAAAAGCTTCAATTTAAATCATATTTTCAAACATAAAAATAAATGTCTTTTTATAAAAGCAAGTAAAAGACGGGGTCGTCTTAGTGTCTGCAATTGTCCTTTGCATGACGTGGCATCACAACGCATATTTTCTTTCACTCTGATAATATATAATTACTGAGAAAATGTGAGTCATGACAGTCAACCACATGCTCAACTATTCAAGAGAGTCAATAGAGTCATGAACTAATTAGATTTGACCTCAAAGGGAATACTCGCCAACAGGTCAACAATGAATTTTGGGCAAAGACAAATAAAGAGACTTATACCCTAACTCGTCCACTCTTCTCTATAGACTAGAGCGACTTCCAGTTCGATTTTATTAAGTTTAACCTCTACGGGTCGACTCTTAATTATAGACAAAATTGAATAAAAATCAAAACATCGAGTTGTCCGCTCTGCTCTATTTACGAAAATGGTGGGTCATTTGATATTATTAGAGGCAATACTGAAATAAAAGTCAAAATCTCGATCTATCCACTCAGCTCCACAAGTGGCACCCAGTTTGATATTATTATATACAATGTAAAAATAAAGTCAAGAACATCGATCTGTCTGCTTTTTTCTATGACCGATGGCTAGATCGATATTATTATAGGCAATATAGAAATAAAGGTCAAAATATCGATCTGACTGCTCTGCTTCACGAGCGGCAGCCAGTTTGGTATTATTATAGTCAATACAAAAATAAAGGCTTGAATATTGATCTGTCCACTATGCTCTACGAGTGGCGACCAATTTGGCATTATTATAAGCAATATAAAAATAAAGACCGGATTATCGATTTGTCCGCTCTATTCGACGAGCGGCGACCACTTCGGTATTATTATAGGCAATATAAAAATAAAGGTTAGAATATCAATCTATCCTCTCTGCTTCACGAGGGGTGGCCAATTTGATATTATTATAGGCAATACAGAAATAAAAGCTATATTATTGACCTGTCTGCTCTGTTCTATAAGTGACAGCTAGATCAACATAATTTAGAGTTGACCCTGAAGGAATGTTTTGTCTCTATGTCACCTCAAAATTTATAACATAAGGATCCGAGTGAATAGAGTTTTGTGTTATCCTTATTATCACCTCGCGATATAAACGGTCCCATTTTATTTTAATATACGGGTTTGCCTCATCTTAAACCAAATAAGATAGTAAATTTTTCGCAAAATTATCAAATTTTTACCATGGGCTTGGAGCACCCGAAGTGTGCTACTATGAACTTCTCGGAGCCTTTGAAGGTCTTAATTAACCTTCACTAATTTATTTAGTCTCTCTAGATCATTAAATAAATTCTTAAATACAACAAGAGTCATTTTAAAAATTCGAAACATCTATAGAGGGTGCATGTCATCCCATCAAATCTCCTATAAATTTTGGAGGAGTTTTGACATGGGGATTATTATTTATAATAGTTAATATCCTCTAAAAATCACTCAATTATTATAGGGAGTGTATAACAATATTAGAGATTTTCATAATTTATTTGCGAGTTTTCTATCAACATTAGGGCCCTCTGTTAATTAAAACTAAAGACATTTTAAATATTAAAAATATCAAATGATCCCAAAAAAATCTTAAATTTGTTTTGAAGGTAGTCTACTTTCATGATCTACAATGCAAACGAGTCGAGCTCGAGTCGAGCTTGGAAAAATTTCCAAGCTCGAGCTCGAGCTTTTCATTTCAAGCTCGAGCTTGAGCTCGACGAGCTCAATTATCCCAGCTCGAGCTCGAGCTCAAGGCCAACTTATCGAGCTCGAGTTTCGAGCCGAGCTGCTCGCGAGCTTTTTAACTCATAAGCTTTATTTTCATTTTTTTTTTTTTACTTTTTTTAAAAATGTATAAATAAAAAGCTCACGAGCTGGATCGCGAGCTCATGAATAACATTAGACGAACTCGAGCTTTTTTCGAGCCGGCTCAACTCAACTTGCACCCATATCTACAACTTTGATGTTCAAAGTTTTTCATTTTGAGCTATGGTTTGGCCTTAACAATAAAATAATTCTATTTATCAACCAACAACACGAATCCTAAATCAAATCCGCCTGCCGAGATAGGGACATTTAGGGAAAAAATAAACAGGCCGGCCCCACATCAGATTCTCTACCAATCTACTGTGGGACTAATCATTAACCCGTTATTTTAAGGTTATCGGGGCTGCTGGATCTCAAGGAGGAGATCCAACGGCTCCTATAGCGAGGAGGAGGTTGGACGCTTGCTAGCTCTTTCCGTCGTAGTCCGACCGCCAGATCTCTACACCATCACCTCCGGCCGGCTCCCCAAAGACAGGTTCTCCTTCCTGCGGTGGTCCGGCGGCCTGACGCCACCGCCGTCCGTCGGGAGGAGTCTTTAGAGTGCCCTGCTCTCGGGCACGGGCGGAGCTCTACTCTCAGCTGGAGGTACCACCATTTATTATTCTCCTAGATATGGTCAACCTCCCATCTCTGGCTAGGTTTGGCTCCCTAGTGAGCCATGAGGAGCCTCCATGCATACTTAAAATGAAAAGCTGGAGAGGCAAGCTAAGGGAGACTTGAGTCGCTCCTCCTCCCTCTTCTCAGGCGCCGATAGAACTCTCCACTACCTGGGCTGGCTTCTTCCCTGTTTTTGGTGGAGCACTCCTGAGGTGTTTCCCCTCTTTAAAGGTGAGTAGGTCCTTAAATAGGAAAGGTAAATCCCTCCTCTCTCAATTCATTCTCTTACTCTTGGGTAAAGGTTGACTACCATGGTCAGGGGTAAGCAATAGCTGGTAGTTACCCACTAGAGGGAAGATGTACTTGCATAGGTTAGGGGTACTGGTTATGAGCACTTGGGTTGGGTTTGGCTAGGGTTAAATTAAAAATATTTAAGGCATCACCTAGAGAGAAGGTTTGGGTAGGCCATATGACTGAGCTTTTTTAGCTTTGGGATTAGTGTTACCTGCTTGATAAGCCAATCAGAGAATGGCATGGGAATTATGGTTTTCTTTTGAGTGGGGTGAGGGTTTTGTTTGGGCTAAGTGTATGGAGAGAGAAAGAGAGGGAGCATAGGTTCATGCCATTGAATCTTGGGCTTTGTTTGGATCCATTTTGTGGGTGGCATGAGGATTAAGGCGCATTATCCTTGGTGAGAGTGGGGGAGTTAATTTGGGTGAGATTGATGTGTTGGTGTGGGCCAAAAATTTATGAAATCCTTCTTTATATGAGGGTTTGACCAAGGTCAAACCTCTAATGGGTCCCCCATGCATATCAAAATCATCATGGGTTCGCGTCGTCGAGTGTCAAGTTGACATTGATGCATCATGACTGGATTTAAGCTTTCACGTCTTTCGAGATGTCGTATAATTTTTTATTTACTCGACTAAATGATATAAGAATTTAGCGAAATGAATTCCAGTGCGCTTGTATCGACCATACGTGTCTAAGCAGCTGACATAAGTCAATTCAGAGCTCATTTGCTCAATAAATTAAAATGACATTATGGTGACACATGACGTTACTCAAAATGGTAGTTTTCTCTAAACGACCCCAAATTAGAGCGAAGCGGGTTTCATTGTACATCTATCAACTATAGAAGACCAATGCAACTAACGAAAGTCAATTTGAAGTATATATGCTCAATATTTTACTTCGTTATACCTTAACTCGTCATCTTTTTTGCGGTGGATGTCTGGTCGTGATTCGCTAGACTCGGTCCAAGCCCCTTCCTAGGTTTACTTAAACCGACTAGATCCCTTATCGAAGGCGGGATGTTATACTTGCCATGGTGACACCTTGACAATCCACATCTTGGCCGACCCTCCTCCTTATTAAGCCTCCATTTAAGTTCATGGAAGTGATGTGGAGGATCACCAACTGATTTCTATGGGATTCAGAGAAGACAGCTGGTTCCAATTTGGCATATTCTTCCATATTTGACATGGTCAACACTCACCCACTTTTATTTTGACTTTGGTGTCATTTTATTGGCCATGAAATTGATGTGACATGTTATTTAGGATGTGGAGGATTCAAAAATATTTAGAATTCATAATCCCAGCTTAAGGAGAATTGGAATTAGGCCAAAATCACAATTTTGACCATAATTGACTAAAGGGTTGACCATGGTTAATTTTGATGATTTGACCTCACATAATTTGTGATTATAGGTAGATGAATACTTAACTAGGTTAATTAACCCATAGTGAAGTCAATTTGGGCTTAGGTGCACTTAATTGACTTTATGTTCAAAAGTTTGTCAAAATTAGGTATATTTGGCTATTTTGACCCAATTGACCCAATTGACCCAATTGATGATATGCCAAGACAATTAGGACTATAATTGGTTATTATGACCACTTAGATATCATTTAGACTATATCACAATCCAATTTCCTCATTTGATAAGAGTTGACTCTATATTTACCCAAAATTTGACCATAGTTTACCAAGGTCAACCATTTGACCAATGTTGAGTAAAGTCAGCAGTAATAAAGTTTCATGACCTATATGAGGGTTTAAGTGATTTGATCATTTTTAAGGTTGATGTGATCATACTTAAGTCAAATATGATCTTTATGTTAAATGCACACAAACTTAAAATTGGTTTAAAGTTATTCTAGGGCTTCCTTGGTCCAAGACAAGTTGCTTAAAATTGCTTTGGATAAGTGATGTTACGACCCCACACTAGGTCTCTCAAAGAATTATAGGGTGCATATTATAAAAAATGGGATGTTATATTATTCGTAGACTAGACCCCCCACCCCCGGAAATTGCTTAAATAGGACCCCATGGCACATGTTAAGGAGAAGTTGACCCCCCCCCCCCACCCCCCCCCCCACCCCCCCCGAAGGTGCTATAATTTTCATTCTTAGCATCTCTTGTGTCTATTTCAACTTTGACTCTAGGAAGGGAAGTTCCTATACACTTTTGGGTGTAGGGCGGAACCTCCTTGCTGCAACATGTGAGCCTCGTTTGTAGACAATCAACTCCTAGTTCTCTCTTAGTATCTTACCATTAGATTTGTGGTGTTGGACTGTATGGTCAGTAATCTCAGGCTACCTCTTAGATCTGAACTTTTGTGAACTTCTTTTTTGGTTCCAACAATTGGATTTGTTTTTATATAATTTAATTAAAGACATTAGACATGTTGGTATTACCTATATTTGAAATCAAGGAAAAGTTTGATCTAATTTTTGTTCTCACATTTATTAGATTTTTAAATATGATTGCATTTTTTGTAATATAACTTCACTTTTATATTGTTGACCTAGGTCCAAACCTTTGAGGAGTTACTATCATAAGTGAATCATTTCGTTTGTGTCCAACATCTCTACAATAATTTCAAGAAGAAATATCAAAACATGAATTTAAAAGGCTTGTTATGGAAAGCCTCAAGTGCAACATATGAAAATAGAGTGGGTTAGAGTAGTACACAAAATCTATTCAGTTTCACATGATGAATATGATCATCATATTAGTATAGAAAAAATACTATGGTGTAAACATGTCTTCAGTGGCCCTCCACGTTGTGATGTGGTGATAAACAATATGTTCAAGCCTATGAGAGATAAGCTCATACTAATCTTATGCGAGGACATTTAGGTCTTTATGATGCGTCGTTGGGTGAATATTCAAGTCTATATGATTTAGATAAATGATATTGTTCTTGCTTAAATGGCGGGTTAGTGGTCTTCCATGTCGATACTCAATACATTGCATGGATTATTTGAACAAGATACACATTTATTTTGCACTCAACTGTTTCAAAAAATTTGCTTAGCGAAATGCTACAAACATAATACTATTCAAACCAATGAACCAAATTTTTGGGCAAACATAGGAGATAACCAAATTCTTCCACCCATTTGTCGACGCGCTCCGGGTAAACCAAAAAAGAAAAGAAATATAGAAGCTGACGAAAAGAGTCAAACAAGACTATCCCATAAATATGGCATAATGTAAAATTCATGATCATAATAAGAAAAGTTGCAAGTGAGTTTACTTTCTAGTTCAATCACAGGTGCAATCATTTTATATCAAATTACCATTATATATTTTCTAATTCAATTTATTTCAAAACAAGTTTTCAAATCATGAAGGAAAGGTTAAACAAAGTTGAACAACAAATGAATGATTATATGCAATCATTTTGGATTAAATTTTTAGTAATGCTATGAATTTATAATGTTATTACTATAAAACTATATGACATGACCAACAAACTATATGCAATCATTTTGAATCATGATTTACTTTTTGACATAAGCTGTTTTACCTGGCATAGGGTCTTCAACCTATATGCCTAAATTCATGATGATAATTTTAATTAATTTACTACCTATATATGTTGGACAAAATTAAAAAATGTAATGTAGAAAAGTATTCTCAGTTAAAAGTTGATGTATACATCTTGTTGATAGAATTATTGAATGTTCACGTGTTAAGTTATTAAACATCTAGGGCGTTGATATTTATCAGGAATGATGCCCTATAAATCCAAGTCATTCCACAAAAAACACTTTACAGATGACACATATTTATTAGACCCCGTATTAATCGGGCTCTAGATGGAAAAAACTGGGCAAACTTTATTGGCATGATATATACATTACGCTTTTGGATATGTAAACTTTGTATCTTGATTGATATGTTCAACTCAACCGTAAGATTTGACTCTTAAAAGAATTTATCTGCTTTAATATATAAGCTTTTAAAATGGAGATGAGACTGCTTAGGTGGATGTGTGGACACACGAGATTGGATAAAATTAGGATTGAAAGTATCAGAGATAAGACAGAAGTAGCACCAATTTCAGAGAAGATGCGAGAAGCTCGTCTAAGATGGTTTGGGAACATACAAAGGAGACCATTAGAGGCACCTGTTAGGCGTTGTGAGAGTCTAGTCACTAGGTATGTTAGACGAGGGAGGGGTAGACCAATAAAGACTTGGAATGAAACTATAAAGAAAGACATGATGTACTTAGGCATTAGTGAGATTATGACAAACGATAGGACAAATGACGACAAAGGATCCATATAGCCGACCCCACTATAATGGGATAAAGGCTTGACTGTTGTTGTTGTTGTAATATATAAACTTTTAAAACTAATCTATAGATCACAACCTCTTTAATTATTAAGTTTAATCCCCAGTCTTGAAATTTTGGCAACCTTGATGAATGGATTCTGATAATAGTTTAATCGTGAAATATGTCTTTTAAAACCCTTGAATTTGTTGCGCAACTAGAGATTCAATACAATCAACAAATATTCAAGCCTTTAATATCATTTAACATTTCTTAATTTTTTTGCTAGAGCAATTAACTATGAGAACGATGCCAAGTAGACATAATACATTTTAGGATCCCATTATTAAATGAGCATTGCAATCTGGACCGTCGTATGCTCGATGATTGACCACCACCGGGAAGAATTCAAAGCAACAGATTTAAATGCTTATTTAATACATTGTTTTTATTATCTTCATTGTATCCGTCCACTCTAAAATCTATATATTTGCAATGTTGTAATCAAAATGCTTAAGCAATATATTTATCCTTGAGGTTCCTCAAATCCTTTTTCTCCTCTCTATTATTGTAATTGTTTCACACTGGTATTAGAGCCTATGGTATAATCCTTGATTTCTCTCATATGCAATGTCATCATCATCTACCACAACCTCCTTCTCTCAGCCCTTTGTCCCAGTTTTTATTGGAGATATGTATGATTTTTAGAGCATCAAAATGAGGACCCTTCTCGACTCACATGACCTTTGGGACATAGTGACCGTCGGTGTTCCCACCTCCTCAATAGCGGCTGCAGCTTCTCTTAATTCAACAAAGTGTGTTTGATGAGATTTTTCCTCGCATTATGGGCACCACCTCTGCTAAGAAGGCATGAGATATCCTAAAGGAAGAGTTTGTTGGGCCTGAGAAGATTATATCCATCAAACTACAAACCATGTGGAGAAAATTTGAAAATCTTCATATGAAGCCTGGTGAGAGTCTTAAAAGCTTCTTTGGAAGGACAAACACACTCATTAACTAAATGTGGGTTATGGGTAAAGACATTGAGGATTCAAAAATTGTCCTCAAAATCCTTAGATGTCTCACTTTCAATTTCAACCCAGCTGTCTTTGCTATTAAAGAAGCAATGAACCTTAAGACCTTATCTCTAGTTGAGCTCCAAGGGTCTCTCCTAGCCTATGAAGAATGCCTCAAAAAGGAACCAGGAAGCATGGAAACTGCTTTCCAAAAAAAATTGCTGTTGTACAAATATGATGACAAACACAAAACATGAATATTTCCAACAACTCCACCCAAACAAAGCCTTCCTCCTCATGGAAGGATTCCTGCAAAGGAAGAGGGAAAGGAAGACCCAAATCAAATCATCATGAGAAAAGTGATCCTTTTGTTCTCTGTAAAAGAACCAATCACGAGTTAAAAGATTGCTTCTTTAAATGTAAACGATCCAAGAAAGGAGTGCATTTTGAAAAATATTGTTGGTTCAATCAAAAGGAAGAAGCAATGTTCGTGAAAAAAAAGTCACAGACACCAAAGGAGAAGCATAAGAGAATAAAATAGAAAGGCTATTTGTTCTTTGTTTTCAAACTGAATTGAAAAACTATTGTGATTGGATCATCGACAACGGGTTCTCCAATCATATGTGTCACTCACAATCCTTCTTCTCCAACATTGACATCTCATATAAATCTAATGTGTTCATGGGTGATGGTATAACTAAGAAGATTGGAGGAAAAAAGGTTGTTGAAATTCACACAAATAATGGTGACATAAAGGTTATTCATGATGTACTTTGGGTTCCTGGTCTTGCTCAAATTTACTGAGCGTGGGCTAACTAATCAAAAGAGGTTTTATTGTTACCTTCCAAGGTGATCTATGCAAAATTTTTGATAGGCCCTCCAGTGACCCAATTGCCTCAGCACTGATGTCTCCCAATCGGACATTTTCCATCAAAATATTGCCTGCTCGTCACAAGGCCTTTCAACAACTTGCTTTTGGACTACCACAATTGAAGATAAAGAAAGAATTATGTGTGGAGTGAACCACTGTAAAATCCCATCGACTCCCATTTCCTCAGCAATCAACCATCTACAGCTATCGGCCTTTTGAGCTCCTTCATGCTAATTTATGGGGACCTGTGCCATGTGACTCTATTGGGTGAATGAGGTATTTCTTCTGATAGTTGATGACCACACTCGTTTTATGTGGATCTTCTTCCTCTCACACAAACATGAAACTTTTGACTCCTTCAAAACTTTAAAACCCAATTTCAAAATCAACATGGATATCCTATCTCTGCTGTCAGAACTGATAGGGGAGGAGATTTCTTATCAAATTCCTTCTCATAGTTCTGTCTAGAGCAGGGTATCTAGAGAAATTTAATTGCTCCACGGACCCTCCAGTAGAATGGAGTGGTTAAACGCAGAAACAGAACTATCCTCAAGTTGGCTAAATCCATGATGTTCACCGCCAATATGCCTAAAAATTTTTGGGCTAAAGCCTGCAATACAGCAATGTGCTTGTTGAATAAGAGTCACACAAACTCCTTAACTCTCTCTACACCTTATAAGGCCCTCTATAATAAAAACCACTTACAACACTTAAAGACTTTGGTTTTGTTGCATATCCTCTTAAAGAAAAGGCAGATGAGTTGGAACCAAGCAGAGAAGTATGACTTCATTGGCTACTGCAGCAATTCAAAGGCCTACCGACTATTTGATCCAATCCACAACAAACTACTTATCTCTCGAGATGTCGCCTTCAATGAGTCTCAAGGATGGTCCCGGAAAGAAGTCTCATCATTTGTTCCAAGTGTCCTTACTCCCGGGGTTGAGCCATGATTTGATGTTGTCCCCTTTCAGCCAGAAGTTGAAGCTCCTCCAACTGAACCCCTTCATACAAAACATGAAGATCTTACTTTTGAAGATCCTGAAAAAATCACCCTCATTAATGCCGAGGAAGATGAGATCCCTGGAAGACATTTACCAGTCCTGCAACGTTGTTGCCTTTCCTAATGCACCAACTTCTTACCAAGAAGCCGCCACTCAGACTGAAGGGATCCAGGCCATGAAAGACGAGATCGAAATGGTGAACAAAAACAATACTTGGTAGAATGCCCTCCTCATCACCAGTCATAGGGCTTAAGTGGGCATACAAAGTAAAAACTAGTGAAGAAGGAAAAATCATAAGACATAAAGCTCGGATTGTTGCGAAAGGGTTCTCCAAATTCCTGGAAGAGATTACAAAGAAACATATGCACTGGTGGCGTGTATGGAGACAATTTGAATGCTCATTGCTACTGTCATTCACCACCGTTACTCGATCCATTAAATGGACATAAAATCTGTGTCCTTGAATGGAATCATCACGGAGGAGATTTATGTCCACCAACCTCAAGGCTTCGAGGTTCCTGGAAAAGAAGAAAAGGTTTACTAGTTTATAAGAGCCCTTTATGTGCTAAAGCAGGCTCCACGTGCATGGAATGACAATATCGACATGCATCTCATCAGGTCTAGCTTTGAGCGGTGCCCTGCAGAACCATCTCTTTATACTAGAAGAAGCCAATGCGAAATTATCTTTCTACTTCTCTATATAAATGACTTAATTATCACATGATCCTCACCTGAGATGATAAGAGAATTCAAGTTGAATCTAATGCATCAATACAAAATGTATGACCTTGGACTAATGAAGTTCTTTCTCAACATCCAAGTACAACAGACACCCAGTTTTATTTTTCTCTCAAAGGAAAAGTATGCTAGGGATTTGCTCGCCAAATTTCAATTAGACGATGCCAATCCAACTGCATCTCCCATGACAACAAGTGATAAACTGGGAAAGAGAAAAGAAGAGGAAGAAAAGTGCAACTCTGAAACCTACAGATCCCTGATAGGATCCTTGATCTATCTCACAAAAATAAGGTCTTACCTTGAATTCTCAGTGAATGTTCTCTCCCGATTCATTGTTGATCCTAACAAATAGCATTTTGTTGCGGCCAAACGTGTTCTACGTTACATTCAAGAGAATTTATCTTATGGTCTGTTCTATTAGCATCATCCCAAATCAACATTATATGTATTATGGTTTTGACTGGGGAGAATGCATCGACGACCACAAAGTACCGGTGGATATCTGTTCTTTTTAGGTATCAACCCGATATCATGGATCTCAAGAAAGCAACAAACAATGACATTATCCTCCACTAAAGTGGAGTACATGGCGCAGACTGCTGCTGGGTGTGAAGGCATTTGGCTTGAAGAAGCCCTAAAATTCATGAAGAAGGAAGAAGAGAAAGGTTCAGCAACTGCCCTGATTTTGAAGAGTGATAACATCCCAGCCATATCTCTAACTGTCACAATCCGTCTAATAACAAATATCAGAGTGCGCTACGGGCGAGTCTTGATGTCACATGCATGGGAGAAAGAAAATCCATGTATGTTAGGAGAAAGCTAAAATTGAAACATTAGGTTTGAAATAATTAATTTGAGAAAAACTAGTTTGTTAGTATTTGTGGAAGATTTAGAGTTAGTAAGTGAAAAAAAACTAGATGCACATGAACTTTAATAAAATCTCATTCCACACACAATGCTGATAAAATATAAATGCAATAAACCACAATAGTGAACATGCCAATGATATAGTATTCTGGTACATCAATAAAAATCTAGCAGTTGTTCATGATACAAAAGAAAATGATTGATAATAACCAGTACATGATAAATAAATCCAACATTAAAGAATACAAAATACATAGAACATGATGAAACAACAACAAAATAAACTTCCAGGAACCGGGATCTTGAAACAGCTCAGTCTCAGCTAGCAAGTTGCGCAGTCACGGACGCTAAGACAAATTCCAAACAAAAAGGAAAAAAATCTCAAAACAATGAAATAGTACGTAAATAAGGAAAAGTAAAGTACAAGCAGAGAAATATAAATATTTGCATATCAATCTGTCATATGAAGCTAAACTGTTAAGACAGACACGTAAGAGAGTCTACAGGTATAATTTAATTTATTAGCATACTCTAGGGTATAACCTAGATTCAAACACAAAATGTCATACGCGGTAATCGGTGAAACGTGCGCATGTTTTAATTTGCTGCACATGATTCTAATATTTGTTAAATTGCAAGGTTTATCAAAAAATTGTGCTTGCTATGAATATTTATTGGTTTTCGTTATCAATCAAACAAAAACTCGAGTCAAAGTGTCACATCAATTTAACACTACCTCTCAATGATTGCTTATGACATTAATGATTTTAAGAATTCATGATTTATATATTCATAATATATAAGGACTTGATGCTAATTTTACAATTCATATATTCAAGTGTACATTTCATAACATGAAGAGAGTATATGAAATAAAAATTCAATGTTTGCAAGAGAGAATGATTTCTCTACTTGCCTTAAGGTGAAGCTAAAACAGATGGCAGCGGCTAAACAACGCAAGCAAAATTAGCAACCTTATTTTGAATCTGTTAGAAGACAACCATGCATGATATTTGCTAGAACGAGAAATCCTACGCTAACACATACATTTCTCATCACATAACTAAAACAAGAACAAGTTAAGAATTTACCTCCCTCACAAATGAGGGGAGAGGAGGATACCATGAGGGAAACTGGTGATTGGCGGCACTTAGGTGATGGAAATCCTAAATCGAAGAGAGTTTCAGAGAGATACCACCACTAGCTAATTCCGTCGAGCGACACCAGAAAAACACAATTAAATTCGGGATTAGACGATTATACGACAACACATGTTGGATCAACATAATCACATCAATTGGAGCGCAAATAATAACAACATAATTTTAGAAAATTCTAAACAAATAGATATTGGAGGAGTTCCTTACCCAAGGAGATCAAAATGGGCTCAAAAATCCGAGTAAAGAATGTTTCGAACAAACCCTAGGAGTTCCCTTCGCAACGCTCGGCACAATCAATCAAGAAGAGGGATGCCGGAGGGAGATGTCGCGGCTGCCAGCTTAGAAGAGAGGGAGGAAACTTCTATCGGTCTCCAAAAGCGGAGGAAAGGGGATTACTGACCCTAGGGTTGCTGGTTCTTGGAGCTGCCAGCCAGAAGAAGTACGTGAAGAGGAGGAGTAGGAGGATGCAGGGATATTGCGGAAGACGGGATCGGCAGACGGGCGGCTTGCGGAAATTGAGAGAGATGACTTGCGAGAAATCCTGGTCAGGGGGGAAGGAAATTTTTTTATCTAGGTGGTTGGTTCGGCTAGGTATAAAGAAGGGGGGGGGGGGGGGGGGGGGGGGGGAGAAACCTAAGTTATTGATTTTTTGATTGATTTTTTTTTTCTTTCTAACATGAGTTGTTACACTACCTAAGAATCTGATCTTCCACAACCGCAACAAGCACATCGAGCTGCTCTACCACTTTATTCGTGAGCTTGTCGACAAGAATAAAATCCAGCTTAGTTTCCGCCAATCTGAAGAACAAATTGCTGATGCTATGACCAAAGCATTACCACATCTTCGTTTCATTGAACCACGTTCAATGATGACCATCACCTCCCGTCCAGCTTGAGGGAGGATATTAAATGAGCATTACAATCTGGACCGCCGTATGCTGGAAGATTGAACATCACCTGGAAGAATTCAAAGCATCAGATTTAAATGCTTATTTAATACATTGTTTTAATTATCTTCACTATATCCGTCCACTCTGAAATCTATATATTTGCAATTCTGCAATCAAAATGTTTAAGCAATATATCTATCATTGATGTTCCTCAAATTCTTTTTTTCCTCTCTGTTACTGTAATTGTTTCACACCCATCATCAAGTCTCATATTTCGTTATAGTATCATAGCAAAAATCCATCTAATCTCTCCTTCCATCTTCTCCCCATATAATTTTGTTCATTTTCGATTATCGAATGCTTCCATCAATCCGTGATGTAATACTTTTCTCATCTGTCTGTCAAAAACGAAAGAATCCACCTGAACGCAAAAAATAAATGTTCCGTTAAAGATGCTAAACTACGATAAGCTAGGGATTAAAATAAAAAAAGTTATTAAAATTTGAGAACTGAAATCTCCAAAAATAAAACTTTGGGACAACATTCCCAAAACAACTAAAAGTTGAAGTAAAAAAGAACTTTGCATATTTTATGATCCTCAAAAAATGATAGCCTTTCTCAAAAGTATTACTGACATGCCGAATGACAGCCTACCATAATAGATATAAGATCTCTCTTAAATTTTTTTTTTTTATGAACTTATATCGGTACTTTTAACCTAGTGATATAGTCTTAATTATTTTAATATTGTATTTTAATTTTTTTTGAAATAAAATATAATATATGTTAACTAATTTGAATAAAACAATAATATTATATTTTAATTTTTTTTCTTTTAATATAATAATTAATAATAATAAAAAATATATATACATTCAGAAATACATGCTTCATTTATTCCCTACAATAAAAGGGCAGGATGAGCCTTCTTCCCTTCTCGCCCATTTTAGTTCTAGACTGTTTCTTTACTTTTTCATCCGTTTCTTTTCCGACATATAATACGATTCCTGTTTGTTCCCTTCTCAATCCAAATCCGGGGTTTCTGCTGGGCGACTCCATCGATGGAGGGGCTTCTTGGCAAGCTGAGGAAACTGGATGCATATCCTAAGATAAACGAAGACTTCTACAACAGAACCCTCTCCGGAGGCTTAATAACCATAGCTACCTCCATCATCATGTTTCTCCTCTTCATATCCGAGCTAAGTATGTCGTCTTCCCGCCTTGCGCTTCTTCAGTTAATGGCGATTGGTTGAGTTTTCTTATCTCATTCGGAGTTATATATATATTTGGGTTTCTCTTTTAGGAATCGTTTATTTTGCAGGCTTTGTGTTCTTAGGGTTCAGTTGTTGTTGGGGGTTATATTCTTAGATTGGTTTGTGTTTAAGGTGTTTCTTTTCTGTATAAAGCTGGATTCTTTCTAGGTTTTTACTGTAGCTACAATTGTATAGTCGCTGTTAATTCAAAAGTTTTTTTTGCTACATCTGCTTACTTTGGTATATATTTGTACACGTCCACATGCTTTTGCTTCTTAAAATGGATAGAAATCAAATGCAATTTATTTTTTGTCATTGTATTCTGGATGCTTAGTATGTCATACAAATATAAATCTATATACAACATCTAATTCATAGAGAAATACATAATATTAGAAAATAAATAGATAAATAGACAAATAAAAAGTAAATTCAGAAAAAAGGGCAGCCCGGTGCACAAGGCATCCCCGCGGAGTGAGGGTTCGAGGAAGGGTGATGTAGGCTGAGTGTGGCGAAAACCAAATTTACGCGCGAAGTCAATCTCGTTGTTTTGAACTTCAAAAAATTGGTTAATTTTCTTCTGGTGGAACTCACAGGTATTTTATGAGTCGAACCTTCCACGATACTAACACGGCCACAAGCACAAAATCACAAGCAATAATTTATGGATAATGAAAATTAAAGCAGCATGAAAGTTTAATGACAACCTTTGAATTTATTTAAGCGAGTAGCATAAATTAACTAAAGAAATTGGGAGCAAGGATACCTCACACGACTACGGGTAGAGGCAGTGGCTTCATCCAAATCTTGTAGACGCAGAGAAAGAACAGGGTTCGATCGCAGGTTTACGGAGGAATGCGTCGATGTCGACGTCAACCTGCGATGAGGGAATCAACAGGGGGCTTGCCTGGGTTGAGAGAGGAGTTTGTCAGTGAACCGATTGTTGAAGGAGGCCGTCGGACGACCTCACTGACACTGGAGATGGCGCGTTGCTGGGAAGAAATGGCATCGTCGCTAGGGCAGAAGTCAGCGTCGGTGCCGGGGAACTCCGTCATGTTGCGACAGGGAAACACAAAGGGCACTAGGGCACAATGATTACCGGCTAGGCCTATAAACGGTTCGGTTCAGTTTAAGGTGAAATTGAAACCTAACCGAGTAGTCTTGGTTTTTACACCCTCAAACCGAAACCGAACCGAAATTGCACGGTTCGGTTCGGTTTTTAGCTCTCGGTTCTATTTTCCACAACACATTAAGTAGTTTTTTTGGTTCAAGTACTAACGCGTAATGAGATATGCATGATTCATTTGATGCTATTTGATATTTCTATTTTGATTTGTGTATATACATATATAATTCTCCGTCAGATTTGTGTTGTAATGCAATATTTTTACATTTTGCATGACAAATTTAATCATTTAAACATTAATTTATTTACCTCTACAAAAATATCATAAAAAGATGGATGTTTTTGAAAAGAACATTGTTTGATAAATTATGAGTCGAGAGATCACACATTCATGCCTCACGAGTCAAGACCTTTATTCAAAAAAGGAAATACCATAATATTAATGATTTAATGTTAGTCGAGGAGAAGTGGATGGGATGAGAACTCAGAATTGAGAAGTGAGGAAATATTAATATTAATTAGCCTCAAATCTATTTGTTGCGTGTCCCACTAACGACATCATTACCCCGTATAACTATATCAAATATTAATCATTATGTTGCAAACCAGACCGAATAGGGGTTGGTTTTCACCACCTAAAATCGAAACCGAGCCGAACCGGTCGGTTCGGTTTGAAAGTCGGTTCGGTTGGATCGGTTCAGCCCGATTTGGTTGGTTTTGGTATCTTATGCACACTCCTATTACGGACAAGGCAAAAAAACATATTTTTGTTTCTCTGCTGTCTCAGACTCTCTTCCTTTCATTCATGTAGATCTTAATATAGGAGTTCTTGATTTTCATTTCTTTATTGTGTTGTTATTCTTTTCCTAATCTTCAAAACAAATTTTTGATATTTTTACCAATAAAGAAATCTGATTATTATCATCGAGCTGGATTTGATAGCTTTTCAAGAGGACTTCTCCAATTAATTCTTCTTTCCAAAGTTTTCTTGACTAAATTTATGCAACCTTAAATAAATTGAGCTTGCCTTTTAACGTCCCTAACTACTTAAAATTACATGATCCTTTTATTTATGGTCTCAACGAGCGGTCAACCCGATGAGCCGAAAATAACACTTGTGCACGAAAAATAGAAATGCAATACATGAAATAAAAAATGCATAATAAAAAGACTTTGATGCGTCTTTGGGTGCGCCGAAGGATGCATTAATTCCCCCGGGGTTGAGAGAGCTTGACCCAGTCGAGAACTAATAGAGACTAGCAACGAAGAGATCTGGGCGGCATTGCTGTAACTTGTCTGCGCTAATCCAAGAGCTGTCAGTGATGCCTCGTCCTTGCCATGAAACCAAGGAGTGCTTGTACGTCCCGTGATGAGTGCAAAACTCTCATACATTAAAAACCTGATCTATCTCCTCAGTGGTGGGTTGTCTGCACTAGTGCTAAGTCGGGTGGTTTCTCTGGAGCAACTGCAAGTGGACTGGGGCTATCCCTAGGAGGATCTCCATAAAATGGTGTCAGATCAGCCACATTAAATATCGACGAAGTACCGAATCCAACAGACAAATCTAGTAGATATGCATTCTCACCAATGCGCTTTCAGACTTAGAAAGGACCAAACTTCCTCTGCTGTAGCTTATGATATGTCCCGGAATGAATCTTTGCTTCCTGAAATAAGCAAACACCAAATCTCTTCTGAAAGTATAACTCCCGGCGATGACGATCAACCATGGATTTATATTTTTCAGAAGTCGCTCGCAATTTATTAGCAATATTTTTATGCAATCTTTTAAATAATCAATATAAGCTTGCACATCGAAGGAAATACGTTCATGAGATGGGAGGGAGTGATGATCAAGTAGATGAAGTATAGAGAACCCGCAAACAATCTCAAAAGGAGATTTATTAGTGGAGCGATTAATAAAATTATTGAATGCAAATTCAGCTTGTGGTAGTATAATCTCATTGTTTCAGATTCTCCCCAATCAAACACCTAAGAAGGTCTCCCAAACTTCTATTAACGACCCCAATTTATCCATCGATTTGAGGGTGATATGCGCTGCCAAACTCGAGTTTGGTTCCCAATCGGGCCCACAATGTCTTCCCCCCCATAAAATAAGTATCTCTATCATAGGTGATCGATTTAGGAATACCCTGTAATCTAACGATTTCTTTAAAGAAAAGTTCAGCGACCTGTGCGACACTAGAGGTTTTCTTACACGGAGTAACATGCGTCATTTTCGAAAATCGATCCACAACCACAAAAATAGAATTGACTCTGAGTACGAGGAAGTCCTACCACGAAGTCCATCAAAATATCATCCCACCGTCGCTCAGGTATCGGTAGGGGGTATATAATCCCGTATTTTGTGCGTGCCCCTTACACAACTGACAAATCATGCAGTTTCTTATAAATTCGTTGACGTCATGCTTCATATTCGACCAATAATAGCGAGTACTAGTGAGATCTAATAATTTAGATTGACATTCGTGTCCACCTAACCTAAATGAAATCGCTCACTTGCAGCTGCAGTGATACCCTTTCGAAAAATCTACTTATAGTTTCTGTAGAGTGCTGAAATCGCTCACTTGCAGCTGCATTGATGCATTATGCCATAAATTGTGCAAGGTTATTGCAAGCACTTCGCGTGATAGAGTTATCCTGGATCCTTGCAACCCATATTGTTGTGTGAGGATTGTTAGCAAATCATTAAATATTGCCTTCGACATTCTAAAGGCACTGCAAAACCTGAGAGAGTGTCCATTGAGAAGTTCACCAATCCATCTAGCCTATGTTTGGCTTGATATCATGCAAGCTGTATTAGATGATCCACTAAACCCGGTTAACTGATAACTCATTGCTGTTAACATTTGTTGTCCACCCAGTGCTCTATTACGATAAAATCAGCCAGCTACTTGTTGGTGAGTCTCCTCATCAGAACTATCAGTGTGATCCGAAGAGGACATTGTAAATCTACGACAATTACATAAAACATCATTTGCTACTATTTATTAATAAATGTACAACAACATAATAAATATCCTGCAATGCAACAACATAATAATAATAAGTGTAACAACATAATAATAAATGTCCAATAAAACACAAACATTATAAAAATAAATGTCCAACAAGTAATCCGATCACAGAGAAAACATGACCACCAACTAATCCGATTTTTTGTCATAACAAGCCTGCAGTCATTTTAGACGCCGATCCTGCCGAATGCTCGTAAAAGTTTCGTGATTCTGTTTCTCAGAAACATGGTGCAGTAGTGGTAGAAGTCGTAGTTCGAATCATCCATAACCTCTGGAATAGTTTCGAGCTCTGAAATAACCTCAGGAATGATGAAGATATCTGGATGCGCGGAGGCTCCATCATGCAACGCCCAATAATGCGTGATGTTTCAACAATCTCATCCATCGTCGAACTCCTCTCCTTCTTGTTGGTCATCTTGCTTTTTCCCTTGTCTGCCCGGTTTCCTCTCGAATCAACAGAATTTGGAGACTCGTTAATGTTTTGCGTCCCATCTCCAGTAGACAAGTCATGTTCATCAATAGATTTATGCTCGGAAGTCCTAGAATATCTCCAGTAGACAAGTCATGTTCATCAATAGATTTATGCTCGGAAGTCCTAGAATTTGGAGCCCACGCAAGATTTCCAGCTGCTACGACCTGACCAAACATCATATGTAGTTTCTCTTCTAACTCAGGAGATATTCCAGAAAACTGAAACTTTCTTGCATTCGGAACAACTTGAAATGGAAAATAAATATATATTAGGAAATCATTAATATCCACAATAGTATAGTAAAAAAATTAATCTTTAAAAAAATACATACTTTTAGGCATTCTTTCCACCAATCCTCTGAAGCAGCAATAATTTTGCGAATTGGATCCCTGCCCAAACCCGTCTCACGACCCTTAAGATCTCTCCATAACTTTCAATCCTTTTTCAACTGATCTCACTTGTTCTTCATTTGATTTTGATCATACAACTTACCCGTGCGAGCAAAGAAATTTGTTGTTAGGTTGGTCCACCCATCCCTACTAAAGTGTGTGGTAGGGCTATTACCCAACTCTATTTCTTTCAAGCACAAGTCGCAAAAAACCATAACATCGCTGGCCTCCCAGTTTGCACTAACACTACATTCTTTATGTTTGCCCATAAGCCTGCAAAATTCTCCACATACTCACAATCACCACATTCACCTTACACAAAAATTCACCATGAAAAAAGCGCACAATTCTACATAAATCTATACAAATCTACACATAAGTACAATAAATCTACACATAACATTACAAACACACACATACATTACAAACAACATACACTGAGCACACGCTTATAACACAACACAACACAACACATACACACTCATAGCACAACACACACACACACTCATAGCACAACACACACACACACTCATAGCACAACACACACACTCATAGCACAACACATACACACTCATAGCACAACACATACACACTCATAGCACAACACATACACAACACTTACACACTCACACACACATCGCAAACACACACACACACACAACACATATATAAAAACACTGAGCACATGCACACACACACATACACACAACACACACACACTCACACACATCACACACACACACACTCACACACAAAGCACATACGCACTCACAGCACACACACAACATACACACATTGCACATACACACATTGCATATACACACACACATAGACACACATACATACACTGAGCACACACACACACACACTCACAGACACACACACACATGCACATACACACACACACATACACACACACTCACAACACACACACAACATACACACAACATACACACATTGCACATATAGACACACACATATAGACACACACATACATACACTGAGCACACACACACACACACACACTCACAGACACACACACGACATACACACACACACATGCACATACTGTAACGCCTCAAAACTCAATTTTGAAATGTTAGTGGTTTAAGGTCGTTTGGTGCCTGAGTAGCTTCACACGGCTTGAGACACGGGCGTGTCCAGGGCCGTGTCCTGCTCTGTGTTGTTAGGGCGGTGTCGAGTGTGGCATACGGCCTGTGACACGGGCGTGTCACAGGGCCGTGTCCTGCTATGAGTTCGACGAATTTCCGTGAGGTCGACGAAATGCATTCGACGATCTTCGGAGGGGGCGGACGGCCTATGACACGGGCATGTCAAGGGCCGTGTCCTTCTCTGTGTTTGGCCAGTCTGTGACGATTGATGATCACGGGCTAGACACGGGCGTGTCCGAAGCCGTGTCTGGCACACAGCCTGTGACACGGGCGTGTCACAGGGCCGTGTCCTGGTTGGGACGCGACGGTTTCCTGTGTCGCTTGGGGAACACGCCCAGTGACACGGGCGTGTCAGAAGCTGACATGAGCGTGTTAAGAAGTAACACGGGCGTGTCTGAGCCCGTGTCCTGCTCTGTGTTCGACGATCGTGTTTAGATCGTGAGACACGACCTGTGACACGGACGTGTCACAAGCCGTGTTCGGCCCAGGAAAGTGATTTTCAGGGCGATTCGTGGTCGTTCATTTCTTTCAAATATTATCCAACGGTCCAGTTATCTCCCTGCTGTTATAAGGCCGGGAGTTGAGGGTTAAACCCTCATTTCTCTTAGGTCTTTCTTTTTCTAAAGAGTTAGAGAGTGGGGAGAGCAAGGAAGAAGGAGGGACCTGGCCGCCGGTGGAGCTTCGGAGCTCCGAATCGTAAATTGAGTCCAGATCCGCGGAGGCGAGTCCGTTGCGGTGCTTTTCATCCGGCTAGTTTCCATGACGCCGAAGCGAACCTCTAGAGTAATGATTCTCTACTTAAACATGTGAAGTCCTCTTCCTTTTTGCATAGGAAACTCCCTCCCGCGAGTGAGCGGTGAGTGAGGTTTTTCCTTCGGGTAGATATGGTTTATCCCCGTCGTTTTGCATTTGGAGTCCGGAATCGAAGTACGGACGTAGGCATGGTGTGTGAAGCCTATCCAGACAAGTTGGTCTGGATCGGTGATGTTTTCATTATGCTTGTATTGCCGGAGAAGACTCCGTGCCGTTTTTTTGCGGATTTTCTACGTGGTAGATTGCAACAGGGAGCCTTGGAGACTAACTTCAAGGTGCACCCGAAAAACTGGGCAGAAGCGCATTGCTGCCATCTTGGTGGCCTGGGAGCCAACCGTGTACATAACCGGGTTATGTAATATTGTTTGATCGATTTTGGGACTCAGGGAAGCTTAACCCGCGCTTATGGCTTAAATTGTCGTGGCAGTGTGAGCAACAGGTTGAGTGGAACCGTACCCGATCTATGTGGTTCGGTTAAAGAGACCTAAGGTACATGACACTTACCGATGACATAGATGACGAGTCTTGGGCTTCGGCTGAAAGAGACTTTTAGCTCACGATGTTGCCGTCCTAGGGGCGGTGGCGGACCGAGTTCACCGAGAATGTGTCCTGAGAGCACGGGGTGTGTGGCCGTGTGTGCCTACGCCTGTGGTGAAGTGTGCTTAAATTGTACTTTCATTATCTTGTTTGGTTATACTAATAAAATGTAGGGAAGAAGCACCGCCACCCCGAGTAAGGGGTGAGGTCGTTATAATTTGGTCAGCTTTAGCTGATTGTTCCTACGACTATACATCTGGCCCGTGGTTTTCACGGACTTGTCAACCGTTTATATGAGATTTGTCGAGAGATTTAAAATCATAATTGTTGAAACCGTAAAACCGGTCCATGTGGAGTTCGACCCTTGGGGGAAGGGGTGGTCGCGCACTTACTCTGCTCCTGCAAGAAAACGACAAGAAAGTGAAGAACAAAGGACTAGACCAAGGGCCCGGCGCGGAGGTCCCACCACACACCCGGAAGATCTTAGAGCGCTTCCCCTCCTTAGCCAATTGCCGGGCTAAGGTACCTCAAAAAGCGCTAGGAGACCTGAAAATTAGTAAGCATGCCTTTCTGAGGTACCCCTTGGGTCCTATTTATAGAGAACTGAAAACGACCTGCAAATAGCCTACCTCTGCTGGTCTGAAATTACTGAAAACCCCCTTGGGCTTGCCTGCCAACAGCTAAACTCCGCTGTTATGAGGGGCCAGGGGCAGACCACCTGGGGCGGGATGGCCACTGGATCCCCTGCTCGGCCAGGGCGGCGAGAACCCGATGGGGCTGGAACTTGCCGATTCTGCTCAGCCAATGGCGAGTGCGAGCTCGCCTGGCGAGCAGCTCCGGTTTGGCGAGTGCGGGCTCGGCTGGCGAGCAGCCCCGGTTTGGCGAGTGCGGGCTCGGCTGGAAAAAACTCTGAGCTCGGCCCGACGATCTCCGAGCTCGGTACGACGATTTGCCGAGCTTGAACTCGACGGTGAACCCTGCCCGGCCGCGAGGCGGTCTGGACCGGCCGGTCTGGCCTCCGTGGACCCACTCGACGGATACGGGGTTGTACACAATCCCCGCTCTTTGCGAGGTTGGGACAAGCTCGGAAAGAGACATCCAACCCCGCAGGATCCGGCGAGAGGGGGGCATGCGCTGAAGGAAGAATCTTCTGGTAGGCCCCACATGCCGCTATATATATGTACCCCTACGCATTTAACTGACCCTTGCCCTTCCTGGAATCCTGCTAAGATGCCGCTTCCCAAGGACGTCCTAGAGCGGCTCGCACGCGCTCGCGATGAGATCGCCGCTCGAGCTGCGGGCCTGACCAGCCTAGAGGTCCCTGCTCGCCGCTTCGCTGATTTTGGCTCGGCTAAGCGGGCGAAACCCTTTCCTCCGGGGGCCGAGCCCATTCTAGCCGATTTCTCAGCGTCCTTGGGGAGCGGGGCTGGCTCCTCCAACCGGCCGACTCTTGATTCTCCTGCAAAAGACCTCGTGGAGCTTTCTTCCAGCCGGGAGAATAGTGGCGAGGCGTCCACCCCGCGGGTCAAAAGCATTCCTGACAGCTCGCCAAAGCGGGAGTCCGAGGTCAAGGAGCCGGACTCGCAGAAACTGGCGTCGCCGAGTCATCCCCCTTCTCGGCAACCGTCCCCTGGTTCTGTACTCGCGGGGGGAGACCCCGGGCATATCCCCGTCCCCGGCTATCAACCCATCCATCAGGAATTAATGCATGGTCGTGGCAAGGACCTGTGCCACTTCTCTCCTCGTGTCAACCCGGAGGAGCCAGGCTCGCGCGGTAAGTCTTCAGCTCTATACTTTCCTGCTCTGGTGGTGCCCGCTCTTCAAACTGTTTCGATTCTTTATGTAGACCTTCTCGGTCGGACTGAAGACGGCGAGTCCGTGGATCGACCCCCTTACTCGCCTCTCCCCTCTCCACGCGCCCTGGACGCCTTCCTGGACCCCGAACTGAGCAGCCCCGAGCGTGCAAAACGGGAGCAGAAGGTTCTCAAGAAGCTCGTGCGCGAGCTCCACGACCTGCGGAAGGACAACAACAGGCTGCAGTGGGAGTACTCGCGGCTTGCGGACGGGGCGGGGGTCAGCTTGGCGTTCGAGGAGGCGTCTTCCTTAGTTCTGATGGATGAGATTGACGAGAACCTGCGGGTGGTGAATAGGAATATTGGGCGGCTTCGCGAGCTCCACGCGCGGCGATCTGCGACGGCGGACCGGCGAGACCGGGGAGAATAAGACGGCTCCTCTGTCGGCCGACCGGTGCTCGCGCTCGCCCTCGCGTGGTCCTCGCGCCTCTACTTTTCCCTGCTTTGAATAACTCAACTGTCTGTAATAATTTAAACAAATTTTATGTGACTTCGTATGTATATGCAGATGTGTTTTCGATATCCTAATAGGCGTCCTTTCGAATTCCTCCTTCTGGGACCGGGCTAGCTCGCGGGTCTTGGTGAGCAGAGGGCGGCGAGGCGGCGTGGAAGGGCTGGGCGGATCGATCGGCTCGCCCTCGCCCTTCCCTGCCTTACTTTCTTTTTCTATAAATAGGCCCTCTCACCTACCCCCCTGGATACGCCTTTATTGCTTCCGAACCCTTACCTCCCCTCCGTCACCCCGAGCTCGCGCTTTTCCTTCGTTTGCTAGAATGGTGAAAACCAACCCTGACGCGGATGACCGATCCAAGTGCGCCCGACACTTCATCGACCACTTCTTCTTTGAGGGGCACATCACAGAGGAGGAGCTCGCCGAGTTCATGGCTGAGTTCGTCCCTCCCGGATTTCAGGCTCGCAAGCCCGCCGAGCACGAAGCTATCAACTCTTTCCCTGAGGGTGAGCTCGCCTTCCCCATCTCGCACTTTGAGGTGGGGCTGCGCCTCCCCCTCTGGCCAGAGATCCTATAAATTCTGAAGTATTATGGCGCGGTGCCCGCGCAGCTGAACTCTAACGCCATCGCCATAATGGTGGCGTTCGCCTGCTTTCTCCGCCGAGAGCGGATCGAGTTCAATTTCATGGTCTTCCGTAAGCTGTTCTCCTACAAGGCCACCCCCGATGGGGTCGCCTACTTCGGCGGATCCCTCATCAAGGTTCGCGAACTCGCGAACAAGAACCATAATTGGATGACCCGGCTCGTCTTTATCAAGGGCGAGCTCGGCAACATCCCCTTCCGGCCTCTGCAGAAAAGCGAGGACATCTACCGTCCTCCTTCCCTGTCCGGCGGCGACGCCGACCTCCACAAATTTTTCCTTCACAAAGACTTCGAGGTCGCTTACCTCCGCCGCGGCCTCGACTCGCTTAAACCCGTTCTCCCTGGTGAAGGTATACCTCGCCCTGTCTTCTCGCGAACTCTATCAAGGTGAACCTTCAATTTTTCTGATCAAGCCCCCCTTTTTTTCTTTTCTGCAGGGGAGCGGCTTCTGCCGGAGCACCCGCCGTTTGCCGACCCAGGGATATTCTCTGATCCTCTGGAGCGGGCCCGGGCAGCGGCGGAGGCCTGCCGAGACGAACAAGCGCGGGGCCAATCCCTTAGCAAGAAGCGCTTGGAGACCGGGGGGCCAAGCTCGCACCCAGATCCCTCAGCCCCGAAGAAGAAAAAGGCCAAGGTGGTCTCGCGCGGGCGGGTGCATCTCCCTTCGTCGCCCGCCAAATTCATGAGCTCGCCGGAGGTTTCCTCCGACGAGCCCCCGATGAGTCCGCTGAAAGAAGCGTCCTCCCCCCGAAGGGAGAAGAAGAAGAAGGATGGTCCTTCCTCCTCAGATTCTGCCGAGGGGGTCGTCCTTCGCGAGCCCGACCTGCCGAAGGATCACCCCCACTTCGGCAAGGGAGGAAGGAGCAAGGATGCGGCCGACGAGCCTATCCTGAAATGGGATGAGGGGGCCCACCGAGTCTCTGTTTCTACTCGCGCCCCCTCCTGGGGAGCTCGCCGGCCTCCCACTGGCCACGCCTTCGCCTTCGGCTTCGGCCTCTACGGCCGTGACAGTGCCGAGTCGTATAAGCAGCTAACCCCCCGCCAGCTCGGCCATGAGGGGTTGCAGGCCCACCTGCGGGCCTTCAAGCTTCACCACATGATGGTCCGCCGCGGCTTCCAGCTCAGCAACGCCTTGCTGACTGCCGAGCAGGAGCGCGACCTGGCGAAGGAGAGCGCGGCCGACGCGGAAAGGCGGTTCGGCCTTGCCGACGCTCTATTCGCAAAATCTGCCGGTGGCTTGGTAATCACTGGATATCTCTGCCCATCTTACTTAGGATTATTCTTGTGCTTGTCCTGAACTCTAGTCCCGCAGGATGCCGAAGCCGCTGACGCGCTGCGAGGCGAGGTGGCTCAGCTACAAGCTCAGCTTGCCGAACGGGAGACCCAGCTTGCCGAGCAGAGGACGCACTCTTGCGAGCAGGAGGCTGTTGCTGCTCAGCTGAGGATGGAGGCGGCGGGTTTGAAGGAGAAGAACAAGGAGCTCCACGGCGAGGTCCTCCGCCAGGCTGAAGCTCTCATTCCCCCAGGCGCCAGCGAGCCACCCTTCCCCTACAAGAGGCCTCGGGTCTTTGGCGAGGCTGACGTCGCAGAGCGGCTGCGAGTCAACTCCATTGAGTCTGCCGAGTGCCTCCTGAAGGCCATGCGGGGGACGGGGATTTTGGCGGAAGGCTGCGAAGGAGTCACTGTCCGGGATCTCCTGCCGACCTTGTTCCCACCCAGCCCGATCAGCGAGAAAGAAGACAGCTTCGACTCGCTCTTCGCAGGGGTGGGACAGAAGGATACTCGGCTCGGCGGCGAGGAGGATCGCCACGCAGGGGAGGAGGACGAGAGCTGACTGGGCTCCTCAATTTTTGTTTTCTTCTTTTTTGTATCTTGCCGAGGCAAGCCTTATCTTGTAATCATAATAGTAAAACAAACAATTTTCGCACAATTTTTCTATCTTCTTTTTAAGCTTGCTTGCGATATTGTAACTGTGCGCGCGATATCCCTTTAGGCGATCCTGCCGAGTCCGACCCTGTCTGTAGGATGTCTTTGAGCTAGGACGAGCGCTTGCGGCGAGACTCTAGACGCCGACCATAACTGGATTCGCTGATGTTACCGGTGCTTGCGGCGAGGTCGGACTCGCTTGAGGGAACTGCCCCCCCTCCCCTGAGTTTGAGATGGGACCAAGACCTCCTTGGTAGCGAGCTGGGGGGAGGCAGAATATCCCAAACTCGCCGTCTTGGCTGGCGAGCTCGCCCCTGGGGCTTTTCTCAGACCCACTCAGTCGTGCCAACTAGGTGGAAACCTGGCGGGGGAGCGACGAGACCTAACCCCAGAGCGAGAAGACTTAGGAACATTCTCCTATCCCGGGTGCTACCACCGGGCCAGTCAGCTAGGTGAGAGCCTGAGGGCGGGTGTTGAACATCCTCCGGGCTCAACCCCAGGGTCATAGCGATGTCCATCGAGACTCAGCCGTGCCAGCTAGGTGGAAGCCTGGCAGGGGAGTGACGAGACCTAACCCCAGAACGAGAAGACTTAGGAACATCCGCCTATCCCGGGTGCTACCACCGGGCCAGTCAGCTAGGTGAAAGCCTGAGGGCGGGTGTTGAACATCCTCCGGGCTCAGCCCCAGGGTCATAGCGATGTCCATCGAGACTCAGCCGTGCCAGCTAGGTGGAAGCCTGGCAGGGGAGCGACGAGACCTAACCCCAGAGCGAGAAGACTTAGAAACATTCGCCTATCCCGGGTGCTACCACCGGGCCAGTCAGCTAGGTGAGAGCCTGAGGGCGGGTGTTGAACATCCTCCGGGCTCAACTCCAGGGTCATAGCGATGTCCATCGAGACTCAGCCGTGCCAGCTAGGTGGAAGCCTGGCAGGAGAATGACGAGACCTAACCCCAGAGCGAGAAGACTTAGGAACATTCGCCTATCCCGGGTGCTACTACCGGGCCAGTCAGCTAGGTGAAAGCCTGAGGGCGGGTGTTGAACATCCTCCGGGCTCAGCCCCAGGGTCATAACGATGTCCATCGAGACTCAGCCGTGCCAGCTAGGTGGAAGCCTGGCATGGGAGTGACGAGACCTAACCCCAGAGCGAGAAGACTTAGAAACATTCGCCTATCCCGGGTGCTACCACCGGGCCAGTCAGCTAGGTGAGAGCCTGAGGGCGGGTGTTGAACATCCTCCGGGCTCAACCCTAGGGTCATAGCGATGTCCATCGAGACTCAGCCGTGCCAGCTAGGTGGAAGCCTGGCAGGGGAGTGACGAGACCTAACCCCAGAGCGAGAAGACTTAGGAACATCCGCTTATCCCGGGTGCTACCACCGGGCCAGTCAGCTAGGTGAAAGCCTGAGGGCGGGTGTTGAACATCCTCCGGGCTCAGCCCCAGGGTCATAACGATGTCCATCGAGGCTCAGTCGTGCCAGCTAGGTGGAAGCCTGACAGGGGAGTGACGAGACCTAACCCCAGAGCGAGAAGACTTAGAAACATTCGCCTATCCCGGGTGCTACCACCGGGCCAGTCAGCTAGGTGAGAGCCTGAGGGCGGGAGTTGAACATCCTCCGGGCTCAACCCCAGGGTCATAGCGATGTCCATCGAGACTCAGTCGTGCCAGCTAGGTGGAAGCCTGACAGGGGAGTGACGAGACCTAACCCCAGAGCGAGAAGACTTAGGAACATTCGCCTATCCCGGGTGCTACCACCGGGCCAGTCAGCTAGGTGAAAGCCTGAGGGCGGGTGTTGAACATCCTCCGGGCTCAGCCCTAGGGTCATAGCGATGTCCATCGAGACTCAGCCGTGCCAGCTAGGTGGAAGCCTGACAGGGGAGTGACGAGACCTAACCCCAGAGCGAGAAGACTTAGGAACATTCGCCTATCCCGGGTGCTACCACCGGGCCAGTCAGCTAGGTGAAAGCCTGAGGGCGGGTTGAAAGTGAAGGGATAGATACGATTGCGGAATTAAAGATTATAGATAAGGATATAACCTTAAAGCTTAACACAAGTGTTGTGCACAAACTCAAGCTAACTGTAATTACAGTTAAGCTTGGGTCCTAATCAGGCAACTAGCAATCCTAGTTAATTCTAATCACAGCCACAATGCAAATAATAAATTAAGCAACCAGACGACACAAGATATTATAGTGGTTCCCCAAACACCGGGTACATCCACTCTTCTACCCACACGGTAGGAATCCACTACAGGTTTTTGATCAGGTGCCCTGCCACCAACAAGATCTGCTTCAGGTAGATCTAGAGACCCTTTAGACTTTTGATCAGGTGTCTAAAAACCAAGCTTTACTTTTGAAGGGAGTAAACAACCCTTTACAGGAGGGGGAAGAGGGTTAGAATGTCTTCTCTATTTTACAATAGATTAGAGAAGCACAAGAATCTCTTCAGAACTCAAGACAGAATACTGTCTTGAAGTTCTGAAGGAAAAGCTTGAAGAAGACTAGAGATCTGGAATGGATGTTCTTCTTCAGCTTCCTTCTTCTTCTTCTTCAATATCTCTGAGTGTATCTTCCTGGAACAGGAGCACTCAGGTTGAAGAAGAGCAGAAGAGATATCTTCTCAGATGAATGGATGATTGCTGAGAGCAGCTGTATCTTCTCAGTTGAATCCTGAGAGCAGCTGTTTGTTTTCTTCCTTCTACTGCTGTATATTACTGGCAGCAGCTCTTTTTCTTTTTGCAAAAGAACTCTTTAAATAGGAGCAGCAGCAACGGCTCTAATATTTGAATTGAGCTTTTGTCTTCATCTGGAATCTGCAAATATCACAAAAGCAAAACGTATCTTGCAGATATATATTTCTATATAAAGCATAAAGCTACAACAGCTGCAATCTGATAAAGGATATTAGATAGAGTCACATCAGAAAACTCTTTACAGCCAACGGCTATACAGGACAGCTGCAGATAAAGTAAGTCAAATAATAAGACAAAAGATATGTCAGAAGGAATTGACTCATGCATAAAGGATAGAAGCAGGTAATGCTTTGGGATATATGCATAAGGTCAATTAAATAAACTATAATAAAATATGCTAGGAAATACAGGAAATAAAACACAGAAAAGAACGCATATAATATTATATATGCAGACAGCTGATCGTCGAACGACACTCGAAGATCATCGAACGACACTCGAAGATCGTCGAACGACTTACAGCAAACGTCGACCCATCAATCAGATAGTCGACCGACCTACTGAGATCGTCGACCTATCAGTCAGATAGTCGACCGATTCAGACAGAAAGCGTCGAGCGAAGCTGACAGAAAACGTCGACCTTAGCTGACAGAGAACGTCGAGCTTTAGCTGAAAGCTAAAGCGTCGACCGGAGCTCAAAGCAAGAGCGGATAGACGAACTATTAATAGATAGTCGACCTATCACACAGCAGATGGTCGAACTATCTAGACAGATAGTCGACCAGAGCTCGACGATCTAGCAGAACGTCGAGCTGACCAGAGACAGACGATCGTCGATCGGCTGATCGACGATAGTCGATCGGCGTTCGACTATAGTCGAACCAGAAATTCCTTAGCCAGAATTTCACTGGAAAAGAGAATATTCTACAGCTAGACTTTGACCATAGATAAATCTTGGGTCAAGAGACTAAAAGGAAAGACTTAACTCAAATCCAAACTAGGGTACCAACAATCTCCCCCTATTTGGGTTAAGTCTTTCAAAAACTAAAACTACTAAAAACAAACTAAACAACCTAATAGAGATCCTAGCCCAAATCAGAACCAAGGGTTCCAACACGGGTGTTGAACATCCTCCGGGCTCAGCCCCAGGGTCATAGCGATGTCCATCGAGACTCAGCCGTGCCAGCTAGGTGGAAGCCTGACAGGGGAGTGACGAGACCTAACCCCAGAGCGAGAAGACTTAGAAACATTCGCCTATTGGGGCTTTGAATCCCGAGCCCTCCTGCCATCATAGTTTTGCAAAAGCACAAGATATGATAATGAGGTTCATTTTCATTCATGGAATAAGAGTACCTACAATATTTCAAGGGTAAAAACGTTTCAGATCATCGCCATTTCAAGTGTGGCTGAGGGTATCCCCTTTTACATCCTGGAGGCGATACCCCCCTGATTTTAAGACCTCCTGTACAATGTAGGGGCCCTCCCAATTGGGATGGAGTTTTCCCACAGCGGCCGATCTCCCTGCCGCATCCACTTTTTTCAGGATAAGGTCTCCTTCCGCGAACTGCTTGACCCGGACGTGCTTGTTGAAGTACTTGGCCATCCTCCGCTTGACCTCCTCCTGTCTAACGGTGGACAAGTCACGCAATTCCTCGACCATATCAAGGGAGAGTCGGAGCTCCTCCTAATTTTCTGATCTCCACTCTTCCCTTCCATCCTCCGCCTCGGCGACCCGGGGTGTCCGGACCTCGAATTCGACGGGTAGAACGGCTTCGCAGCCATAAGAAATCTTAAAAGGCGTCTCTCCCGTGGCCGTATTGGGGGTGGTCCTAAGGGCCCAGAGGACCGAAGGGAGTTGCTCCACCCAGCTCCCCCTCAGATTTTCCACTTTCTTTTTCAAAAGGTTCACGATTATTTTGTTGGCCGCCTCCACCTGCCCGTTGCTCCTGGGGTGGTGGACAGAGGCGAACCGAAGGTCAATTCCCAGTTGTTCGCAAAAGCGAATGAACTCCATGCTGGCGAACTGAGGTCCGTTGTCCGTGACGATTGCCTGTGGTAGCCCGTGCCTGCAGATGATCTCCCTCCAGATAAAATTCCTGATCACTTGGGAGGTTACCTTGGCTAGAGCCTTCACCTCCAGCCACTTAGAGAAATAATCGATCATGACCAGCAAAAACCTTCTCTGCCCGTTGGCCTGAGGGAAAGGCCCTACGAGATCCAAACCCCATATGACGAAGGGCCATGGTGCCATGATGCTCCTTAGTCTCTGAGCCGGCCGTAACTGGAGTGGAGCATAGAGCTGGCACTTATGACATTTTTTTACGAATTCGGCTGTATCTTGACCGAGGGTAGGCCAGAAGTACCCTTGCCTGATGATCCTCCCTTCCAAGGTCCGGCTCCCCGAGTGACTTCCGCACTCGCCGGAATGGACCTCCTCCAAAATTTTATGCACCTCCCTTTCGGCCACGCAACGAGCCCTCTACGATCCATCCCCTCCGGGTACTCTCCTGTGGACAGAAAGGTGACGAAAGGGTCCATCCATGAGGGATGCTGCTCCACCTCCATTAGTTCCCCCTCCTCGATGGAAGGTCGGAAGAGATCTGTGATGGTACCCCCCACCCTGGGGCCGTGTTTTGCCAGCTGGTCTGCCTGCTCATTTTCCTCTCGAGACACGTGCTTGATGGAGAAGGTCTGGAAGGTCCCTATAATTCTCTTTGCCTTTGTCAGATAGAGCTGCAGGGTGGGCTCCCTTACCTCAAACTCCCCATTGATCTGGGAGGCCACCACCATGGAGTCAGTGAGGACCTCCACGTCATGCACCCCTAACTCCCTTGCCAGGCGCAGACCTGCGATTACAGTTTCGTATTCGGCCTGATTATTGGTGATTGGGAAATGCACTACCACATTTTGTTTGATTCTTGCCCCCTGGGGGCTTTCCAAGATGACCCCAACCCCCAAAGAATGTCTCCCCGAGGCACCATCCACCACGACTTTCCAAGGGACCGGACGAGTGAGTTGCTCCTCCGCCACCTCAACCACATAATCTGCTAAGAAATCCGACATAGCTTGGGCCTTGATCGAGAGGCGGGGAGCGAAGGAGATGTCGAACTCGCTCAGTTCCACCGACCATTTGGCCAACCTGCCTGAATGCTCCACTCTCTCGAAGATGCTGCGGAGGGGGTGGTCAGTCACCACTCGGATCGAGTGTGCCTGAAAATAGGGTCGGAGCCTCTGGGCCGAGATGATCAGGGCGAAGGCCAACTTTTCCAAGATGGGATACAGAAGCTCGGCCTTCCTCAATACCCGACTCACATAATAAATGAGGAGTTGCTTCTTCCCCTCTTCCCGAACTAAAACCGAGCTCAAGGCCTCCGCCCCGACCCCCAAGTACGAAAATAGGTCCTCTCCCCTTTGGGCCCTTGGAGCAGGGGAGCCTGAGTCAGCTGTTTCTTTAAGGCCTGGAACGCCTCCTCGCACTCTGAGGTCCATTCAAACTTCCGATCCCCTCTCAAGGTTTTGAAAAACGAGGAGCACCTTTCCCCGGCCCGGGAGAGGAACCTGCTCAACCCTGCCAACTTCCCTGTCAACCGCTGTACCTCCTTAGTATTTCGCGGTGACCGTAGTTCCACGATTGCCCTTACCTTATCCGGATTAGGCTCCACACCGGCTGGGGTGAGGAGATGTCACAGGAACTTCCCCCAGCTTGCCCCGAAGGTGCATTTCAGGGGGTTCAACCTCATCTTATATTTGCGGAGAGTAGCGAAAGTCTCCTCCAAGTCCCGGAGGTGGGAATCGACGTCCAGACTTTTGATCATGAGGTCGTCCACGTATACCTTCAAGTTTCTTCCCTTCTGTTCTCGGAAGACCATGTCCATCATTTTCTGGTAGGTAGCCCCCGCATTCTTTAGCCCGAATGACATCATTTTATAGCAATAACATCCTTCCCCCGTGACGAACGAGACATCTTTGACGTCGGGAGGGTGCATTCTAATTTGGTGATAACCAGAAAAAGCATCCAGAAAACTCATTACAGGGAAACCGACGGCTGAGTCAACCAGCGCGTCGATCCGAGGCAAGGGATAACAATCTTTCGTGCATGATTTATTAAGAAGGGAAAAGTCAATACACATCCTCCACCGGCCGTCTCCTTTTTTAACCATTACAACGTTGGAGACCCAGCCAGGGTATTGGATTTCGGACACAAAGCCAGCCTTGAGGAGCTTGGCAACTTCCTCCCTGATGGGCTCGGCGAGCTTGTCCGCGATGGGCCTCTTCTTCTGCTGGACGGGGCGGACCTCCGGGTCCAGGTTGAGGCGGTGGCAGGCCACGTTGGGATCGATCCCTGGCATCTCCGCGGAATTCCAGGCGAAAACGTCCACATTCTTCTGGATGCACTCCAGCATCCTACCCTGAGCCTCCGGGGTCAATCCTCCTCTGACGCGGACCTTCTCCACCCTGCCCCCGATGGTGAGAACCTCCATCTCCACCACCTCCTCCGCTGCCTCCAGACGAGACTGCTCCCCCCATTCCTCGGTACCTCCCCCTCCGAGGGCGAGGATTTCTTCCTCAGCTTCCTCCACGACCATTGCCTCGACCGGCTTTCGGGCCTCTTCCGCGACCCCTGCCTGGGTACGACACTCCTCTACCTCCATTTCTTCTCTGCCGGCTTCCTGCTCCACCTCCTCCAACCTCCGCCCCATCTCCTCGGCCCCCTCCAGCCAAGAGATGGAGTTCACTGCCGAGACGTAGCACTCCCTTGCCTCCTTAGGGTCTCCTCGGATCCGGATCTGGACCCCCTCGACGTTGAACTTTAGACACTGGTGGAAGGACGAGGGGACGCATCGGAAGGCGCTGATGAGGGGTCTTCCGAAGATGACGCTGTAACTGCTGGGGGAGTCTACGATGACGAACTTGCAGTTACGGGACTGCCTCCCTAGAGTGACGTGGAGTCCTACTCCTCCCTCGACCTCTTTCCTTTCTCCCGAGAAGCCGAACAGGGGTCCGTCCGAGGCCAACACCCTTCTGGCCTCTACTTTCATCGCGTCGAACGCCCTCTTGAAGATGACATTGACTGAGCTCCCATTGTCGACGAGGATCCGGGAGACAGTAAAATCCTCGATGGCTGTCTGGATGACCAGCGCATCGCAAAAGGGGTCCTCGTGACCTGGCATATCCTCTCTAGAGAAGATGATTTTCTCATCCGGAGGCGGGGACTGGGACGTGGAGCCAACGCTCCTACGGTACATGGTGTGGAGGCTTGACTTACGGGAAGCCTCGATCCCAGCCCCACCGTGGATTGCTCCAATCCTACCTCGGGTGCCTAAATCAACCCGGTCCTCACACCGATCCTCCTCCACCCGAGGCCGGATTTCCTCTATCCGCACTTCCTGATGGTTTCGCGGTTGTTGTTCCCTGTTCCCTCTCATCTCGAGGAACTCCGGGCACGTGGACGTGAGGTGCCCTTCTTCCTGATGGAAATCGCAATAGGGCAGGTCCACCCTGACCTCCCTCCTTCTCCTCAACTGTCCTCTCCTCCTCCCTCTCATGGTGATTGCCATTGCCTCCTCCTGGTCGGGGAGAGGGGGCCTCTGGCCCTGCCTACCTCCCTGGGGGTTGAATTGCCCCCTGCCCCCTGGCGGTTATCCCCTCCCTGATAACCTCTCCGGGGTGCCTGGTCCTGCCACTCTGGTCTCAATCCCAAACGGTGGGTCTGTTCCGGACGCCCCCACCTGGGTTGTGGCTGCTCCCTCTGCCGGGGCTCAGCCCTCCTCTCCTCCTGAGCTCGACCACCCCTTGGCCTCTCCTCCTCCACGGCCCACTTGGCCAACCTCCGCGCAAACTCCGGATGCGCTGCCTCCATATCAGCCTCTCTGGCTGCCCTCTCTAGGAGTGCCTCAAAAGATACTGGAGGTGATCTCTTCAGTTCCATCGCGAAGAACCCGGACTGGAGACCCAGGGTAAAGGCCACCATCATGGTGTGTCCCGGCATCTCCTGTACTTGGGACAGTTCCTCCTGGAACCTGTCCAGATAGCTTCCCAAAGTCTCCCACACCCTCTGCTTGATGCGGAACAAAGACTCCGCCTCCTTCTTCCTCTTCTTGGAAGTGATGAATCTCAACATGAACCCCCGTCGCAGGTCCTCGAAGCAGTAGACGGACCCGGTCGGGAGTTGATGAAACCACTCTCTCGCCTTCTCCCTGAGGGTGATGGCGAAGAGTCGGCACTTAAAGCCATCCGACATCTGTCGGATAGAGACCATGTCCTCAAACCACTGGATGTGGTGGGCTGGGTCCCCCCTTCCGGAGTAGTAGGACATCTCCGGCTCACGGAACCCCTCTGGAACTGGGGCTGAAGAGACGAACTCGCTGAAGGGGCTCCCCCCTCAGCCGGGCGAGATGGGAGCTCCCTCCCTGCTGTCTCGCCGAAGTGGTACTCGACAGCCGAGCCGGGGAATAGGACTCGCCCCTGGAACTCGCGCTCGCCTCTCTCGGCGGGCTCCTTCCCTGGTCGCCTGAGCGGCGCGTCGTCGCCGAGCGCGGGGGCGGCGACCACCGGGACTGCTGGCGTCGCGCTCTCGGCTCGCATGCCGAGTGCCGTCCTGACGAGCCCGAGGATCTCCTCCCTGAGCTCCGCTGGCACACCCAACGCTGGGGGCGGAGGAGGGGGTGGCGAGTTGCCCCTGCCTGATCCTTGTCCTTCTTCTCCGGCCATCGAACCTGTAGAAGATTTTCTCTACTGACCACTCTCCACGCTCACCGCACCAAAATGTTGAAACCGTAAAACCGGTCCCTGTGGAGTTCGACCCTTGGGGGAAGGGGTGGTCGCGCACTTACTCTGCTCCTGCAAGAAAACGACAAGAAAGTGAAGAACAAAGGACTAGACCAAGGGCCCGACGCGGAGGTCCCACCACACACCCGGAAGATCTTAGAGCGCTTCCCCTCCTTAGCCAATTGCCGGGCTAAGGTACCTCAAAAAGCGCTAGGAGACCTTAAAATTAGTAAGCATGCCTTTCTGAGGTACCCCTTGGGTCCTATTTATAGAGAACTGAAAACGGCCTGCAAATAGCCTACCTCTGCTGGTCTGAAATTACTGAAAACCCCCTTGGGCTTGCCTGCCAACAGCCAAACTCCGCTGTTATGAGGGGCCAGGGGCAGACCACCTGGGGCGGGATGGCCACTGGATCCCCTGCTCGGCCAGGGCGGCGAGAACCCGATGGGGCTGGAACTCGCCGATTCTGCTCGGCCAATGGCGAGTGCGAGCTCGCCTGGCGAGCAACTCCGGTTTGGCGAGTGCGGGCTCGGCTGGCGAGCAGCCCCGGTTTGGCGAGTGCGGGCTCGGCTGGAAAAAACTCTGAGCTCGGCCCGACGATCTCCGAGCTCGGTACGACGATTTGCCGAGCTTGAACTCGGCGGTGAACCCTGCCCGGCCGCGAGGCGGTCTGGACCGGCCGGTCTGGCCTCCGTGGACCCACTCGGCGGATACGAGGTTGTACAATAATGACTATTGAGAAAAATCTCCGATGATTTGGTAGACCATGTTACATAATGCACTAAGCATGTATATATCATATTGTACCTTTGTCCCAAATTGAAGCTCTCTAGAAGACTTACAAGTTTTCCCGACTAGTAGTCGATGATTGTCAACTGATAATCGATGATCGCCGAATGCCTATCAAGCGTTCGTTGACTATAGACTTGATCGTCGACTTAGCTTAAGTTCATTTCACGCAGTATTCGCCGACTAGACTTGAGAATCACTGTCCATTGACCTCTTTTTTTCTATCCCAGAACTCCTTTACAACTAACCAAACAAATATACGTAATCGTTGTTCGCCGATCATGCATTTCGCGTTTGCCGACCATGCGATCAACGATCGCCGACCGTGCAATCAACATTCACCGACCGTACGATCAACGATCGCGGACCGTATGATCAAGGATCGTCAACCGAGCCATCCTCTATCAATGCTTGCAAAATGAAGACCTTCCTTTTGCAGAACTGATGTGCGATTGCCTTTAACCGACCGTGGCTTAGTGAACGCAGACCTAGTCTTCCCTCCATCAATGCTCATAGATTGAAGCTTTCCTTGTGAATAACAGTGATCTCTGTTTGCCGGCCGAGCACTCAACGATCGTTGACCTTGAAATTTGAATTGTCGGGATTCAAAATAGAACTATTACTATTCAAGAAAAGGAAGGCGTCGCTATTGTAACACATCTGTTTTGGCACTTAGGCTCCGTTTGGTTAGATTGTTGCTGATGAAAAACTGTTGATAGTAAATGGAGTTTTGAAAAAGTATTGTTCTGAAAAACAAAGTTTTGTTAAAAAACTGTTTGAGTGGAATTGAATTTGTAAAACAGAGTTTTGAAAAAGTTGTTAGAAAACAAAACTAAATTTTTAGTGTTTTTTAAAAATAAAATGATTACCAACAACCAAATATATAAAAAAACATGTTTTTTTCATAAGACGACACCCAGGACAAAAATAATGTTTATTTCTCGAAAAAGACATTTTTTCGAACCAGTTACCCTCACTATCTCAGTCTATGGTCTAGATTCATACAATTGATTCTCTATAATATCACTAGAGCTCTCACGGTTCCGGTTATGTTCTGGTTCTACTAAGACCGTGAATCGAACCACTAAGGTACGATTCTTCAAATTTGAACCAAAACTTTATTTTGTTTGATCGGTTCCGGTTCGTGCATAATTTTTGAAACCGTTGTGTCAACGGTTCCGATTCCGGTTCAACAAGAACCAAAACCAAACCTGACACTAACAGTTCGGTCTTGTTTCAATCGGTTCTGTGTTATAGTTTTAATCATTTTATAACTCTATAATCTGAGTCATTAGACACATTCACAAAGATTATTATCTCATTAACAATGTATATTTGAAAAGGAGATTGAAATTCAAATGGTTGGAGTAAAAATGTCATGATTTCTTAAGTCTAAATATTTTAAAATTATAATAATACAGATATGCATGCAACACTCCAACAAAATGGCTATACCGTGGTGTTTTTTTGGGCATTCCGCGGCGCTTTTCAAGCACCTTTCAAGCGCCACGAAAGATTTCACGACACCTTAAAAAATGTCGTGAAATCGCCACGATAGCGATCGACACGGTAGAAAATACAATCCATGATCTTTTTTTAAGAAGCGCCGCCAAAATTCGCGGCGCTTTAAAAAAACACTGCAAATGCCGCGGCATTTTAAAATACCAGCGTGTTTTGTTTCAGATTAGCAACAACAAATCTATAGATTTCAGATTAGCAACACTGCGATCGATGAGAATAGGAAAAAATGACTCAAATCTACAATCTACTGAATGAGAATGTTTTTTTACGACCAGTTGAACTTTACAGTTCACTGTTCACTAACTTCCCAAATCCAATTAGAGAAGGAAACAATTTCTTTAACATACATGCCTCAACGTAGATTTTTTTAGGCCCCAACATAGATTACATAACAAAATGTAAGAAATTAAAGATTTAAACGAACAGAGCAATACTCGAGACAACATAAACTTGTTGACAGGATCCATCACTAAGTACGGTTGCAATTGGACTGTTGATATAAATATAGTAGAATAAATAATAAATATATAGTATATATTAATATTATTTTAAAAATATTAATAATAAATATATATTATAAATAATAATAATAAATGGATTGTGGTTTGGTTCTACTTCGGTCCGGATCGGGTCTAAAAATTCTGAAACCGCTCGAGACATTTATGTTGCGGTTGCGTTTACGGTTCTTGTCCAGATAATAAAATAAAGGAACTGCATCCCGACCATTGTTATTCACGGTTCCAAAATTCAAACCGGAACATGAATAATTCGCGAACGGTTCAGTCCGGATAATAAAATAAAGGAACTGCATCCCGACCATTGTTGTTCACGGTTCCAAAATTCAAACCGGAACATGAATAATTCGCGAATGGTTCAGTCCGGATCTCTGCAGTTCTGGTTCGGTTTTCAGTTTTCGATTTTAAGTGACAGCTCTAAATATCACGTAGCGCAATCATTTCATCTACATCAACTGCAGTGCCAGAGCATGTTTCCTACCGCCTTTATGAGGCCACCCCATCATCTCGACCCCCCTGCTCGCACTCACTGAAATCAAAATCCACACGCGAAGGGTGTTAGTGAATGAATTTATGTAAAGTCATCATCGCCATTACAATATCTTCCTGTTTGTCAAAGCGATAGCTTGACTTGTATAGCAATATGGCCCACTTCTTCTTACAAATGCCGAGCGATCGTTCTATCACACTTCTAAGCGATGAGTGTTCATGATTGAATTTCTCTCAACGTTCTTCTGCTGGACGACCACCATGAGCAAAATCCGGCAAATGATACATTGTATCTTGATACAGTTTCAAATATTCTCTTTGTAAAGGTTAGCCGGAATCATCCAAGTAATATTTTACTATAAATATAAAAAATGTTTAAAAATGAAAAAATTGTAAAGTAATAAATAGTTAAGGAATAATTGAAAATGCGGTTATCGTTCACAGATCCCTCCTAACCCGCCATAATGAAAGTGAAGCACATGTTGAAATCACAAGCATCCATGACATTTTGTGTTGGTTTGCCACGTCTCCCAATATAGGGTAGTTGGCTTCCAAGTTCCAACTGATATGTGCGCGTACCTGTGTTCCATCTATTACTCATTTGCCCCAATGCAATCTTTAAAAAAAGGCATGTTCTATCTATTGCTTTGAAGTCATGTATGGAACTAGATTGTTTAACAAATTGGCGTGTTCGGAGACCAAACTTATTACTGCTACCACATTTTGATGGTGGGCGATAGCATAATTTTTTCTAGTGATCTCGTGCTCTTCCATAGACCAAAAATTGCTAACCTATTGAAGTCACATTTACTTCAAATTGCTACCTATTGAAGTCACATAAAGCGAAGCTTACTTTCCCAAATTATTCACGAACTTTGGTTTACGAACAGCCCTAGTTACGAGTATGCTTACTGTTGTAACCTTCTGCTCAATGCTTATTTTCCCCCTTGTACTAGAAAGAGTCAATCTGTGTTTTTGCATCACATTTTCTTGAATTTAATGTGGCTTCCAATTCTTATCTTTTATAAATACTAGTTCCAGTAATTACAGTTCACTTTCATCCACTGTCCACCTAATGAACCCATGAACGCATTTCTGAATCTGAAATCCATACAAATCCAAATGCTGAAAAAGAACTAGCCTCTGGAGTTCAGTCATTGATATGCAATTGTTAGTATGCAGTTATAGACATGAATTTAGCAAAGTTCTTTATTAAAAAATTGAAACGGTTGTCGCCTGAGAAGATGGAGCAGCGAAACTATGAGGGTTTGTAGGAGAAGAAATAAGTGCATCAAGAAACCTAAAACCAAGCGGAGAAACGGAGAGGAATAGGAGATCAGAAAGGGGTGTACCTGAGAAAAGGGGGCGACGATTTTCGGTGAGATCGATGAAGATCTGCGGGAGACGGGGCGAGCCAGTTGAGGTTGCAGTCGTCGTCGAGAGGCGAGAGGTTGAGGCCGTTGTTGAGTGTGCAGGATCCGTCGATGTCGCCTTCAGAGTAGAGGGGGGAAGGTTTCACTGTTGCGTCTATCAGAAGAGATCGGGAGGGCAGAGTTGTGGCTGGACTGCAGGAGAGAAGCCACGGTTGGGAAATAGGGTAAAATTGCGGATATTAAGAAACACAGGTTTGCAAAAAGCCATCTCAAACGTTCCTTTTACGAAAACCTCTGTTTTGGCTCTGCCGCACCGCAAACCATAAGCCAAACCAAACACCACCTTAGGGCAAAATTTAAAAAGACTGGAAGGAGCCTCTCTCACGACAAAATCCCCTCTTCCTCTTTGAATATTATTATTCTCTCTGCCTTTTTCTGCACTAATTTCTATTTTGTAATGAGTCTTTCTCTCTCTCTAAGACTCAGATAGAATGACTTTTCTTTGGTAATATTTCTCCCTGTCTAAAACATCTCAACGACTGCTATAATGGATTTTGAATCTCCCTCCATAGAATTCAGTGTAGTTCTTGAGTTCCTAGTGTAAAGGGCTTTGATTGGGTTCTTGAGTCTCCAGGTGAAAAAGACTATGACTTGCCTTTGCATATGTAGTTTTATCCCACAAGAAGTGTGGAAGTGTGGACTACCCATATTTATTGGGGAACCACTATGAAATATCTTATGTTCCTCTTTATAGTTAGAGTTACTTTCTATTTTTTTTGTGATTCTTCGCTGTGAGTCTATGATTGTGTAATTCTCAAAAAGATTTTTTAATTCCCTATCCCCCTGTGCATGCGCGCCCATGGAATTGTCACCGTCTATAGCTGGTAAGAGTAATTTTTAGTAGATCAAGACAACCACAAGAGCATTTGAAGAGATGAATGAGAAGTTGATAACCGCCCTTGTATCGAGACTCAATAGGACATTTGAGGTCGCATGCGACACATCTGACGTTGGCATTGGAGGAGTACTTAGACAGAAAGGCCACCTAGTTTCTTACTTTAGTAAGAAGTTGAATGAGGCAAGATAAGCTTGTATTTTATTCTTATTGATGTAGGGGTAGGCTACGGGTGCACAAAACTTACGACTCTAGGTGATAGTGTAAAGGTGATCCGCTAATCCAAACCTACATGCAATGTAATGATCGATATGTTGACGAATAAATTAAAGTAATGTAAATTTTCAACACCACGTAGATATTTAAGTAGAAAACAAATATTTAATTTTAGCAAATTATAATGGCTTCCTCCGCTCGGAGGGCCAAAGCGAAGCGCGCGACGAATAACTCCATCTGCAAATTATTAGCGTAACGAAACAATTTTTACGAACAAGAATCACATTATATATATTTATTCACCAGTAAAAATATCAAATCAAATAATCCAATACCACAAAACAATCTCACAAAATAGCGGGTTGAACCAAAGCACTGAAGAATTAGGGTTCAGATGTGTAGATCGGCGATCGGAGGTGGACCGGCTGTGTGAAAACGAAGGCGGTGGCTGTCCTCGACAGTAAAGGATGAGATCATGTGAGAAATGGTAGATCCGACCACGTACAAGTAGATCCGGGCCAAGGAGGGGTAGATCTGATATTTAGGGTCGGATCCGGGTGGAGGGGTGATGATCGAAAGGTGGAAATAACAGATCGGGACTGAAATTCCTAGATCTGAATTGATCCAAGAAATTAGGGCTAAAGGGGAGTGGATCCACTGGAGGGAAGAAGTGGAGGGAAGAAGTGTCCGTGAACATGGATCGATGAATAGTGTCGGTGAACAGTGGCGGTGAACAGTGTTGGCGAAAAGTGTTCGGGCTTCCTGGACAGTGGTGGGGGGTTGGGATTTAGGGGTTGTAGGGGCTGCAGATGAGGGTTTCAGAGGGGAAAGAAGAAGGCTATGAAGGGTAGTACCTTGGGGGGAAGTTTGAGCGCCTAAGAATTGTCACCTAGGGTTCCACGACGTCAGCACCGGGGAGTGATCGCTGGAATCCGAGAATAGAAACCTCCAAATTCTGTAATACCTCTATTAAGCCCCTATAAGTCTTATTTATAAGAAAAGAAATGTTTGGGCATCCCCCATCAACGACTATGATTGGCCGGTGGGTTCGGTCAGCCCTTAAAATACATCAATAATAAACTGAAAAATATAAACTAATATAGTGTTTTGACTCGCGGCGACGCCCCAGACGCAACCGCGGAGTCTGATCGGTGATCCGATCAAGTCCTCCTGCGCGAATAAATGAATGTGGGTCCTGCCTTGCGGCGAACCCCTCCAGGTGCACGATCTGATGGATCCCCATCACTTATCATCAGACATAATGATACAATGACTCTCATAGGAAGTTGGTGCACTGTTATGCCAAGTGGGTCGAGTATCTATAAGACATTCACTATGTTCTCGAACACCCTACTTGTGCTGAGAACAAACCTGCAGATGCTTTGAGCCACCGAGTTATCTTGTTACAGACACTGAGTGCGCTAGTGGATGGATTTGAGAGTCTGATCACTGATTACCCCACCTGCTCTGATTTCAGTGAGATTTATACCGCCTTGTCGAGCGACTCCTCAGAACCTACTGATGTGTTTCTGATCATGGAGAGCTACTTATATCGGGGGTTCTCGCTATGCATCCCCAAACTTCTTACAAAGTTACCCGATTTAGGAGATCCATGGTGGTGCCACTGCATGTCACTTTGTTAGAGAAAGGATAACATTAGTTTATGACCGTTTTTATTTATCGAGCCTGAAGAAGGATGTAGCTTGAGTAATACCTCATTGTCGTATCTGCAAGACAATCAAGGGTTGAACCAGAATACTGTATTTTACACTCCATGTCGGCCCCTCACCAACCACGAGTCCACATCAACATGTTTTTCGTGCTCGAACTTCTTCACACTGTTAGGAAGCATGTCTCTAAATATGTTGTTGTGGATAAATTTTCTAAGATGACTTATTTCTTTGCTTGCCGATCCCACTATTGTGGGATAAAGGCTTGAGTGTTGCTGTTGACCCATTTCTTTGCTTGCAGCAAGACTGCCTACACATCACACTTTGCATCACTGTTTATAAGAGACTTTTTTAGGTTGCATGATATACTCAAAACCGCATTATTTGACCGAGATGTGAAATTTGTAAGTTATTTTTGGAATCTATTTCGATATAAGACGTGCTCTTTTGCATACCACACTCAGATTGATTGATAGATTTAGGTGATTACTAGAAGTTTTGAGAACTGTTACGGTGCTTAGTAGATGAACATATGATTAGTTGGGACTTAGTTCTTGTATCGTAGTTTGCGTATACTAGTTCAGTCAATGAGTCTACTGGTGCGAGTCGATTCCATATAATTTTAAAATATGAGCCTAAGAAGCCTATTGACCTCGTCCCGGGCCCTTTCGAGTCACACCCTAATGCATTCTTCGAGTCTTTTGTTTGCTATTTGTATGAGTTACATGAGTCGGTTCGACGTAAAATAGCTTACAGTAATGAAATATATAAAACTTATGCAGAGAGCCACAAGCAGTAGCAGATTTTTCGCAAAAGTGAGAAGATGATGGTCTGAATCTCTATCTAGAGGCTCCCTACGGGGCCGAATAATAAGCTGAATGCCAAGCAAATGGGTCCTGCACTGTCGTGAGTATTCACCCCATATTCAATGTTGAAGAATCTTGAGCTCTCTTATGAGCCTCAACTTCCCCAACCTCAGTCCCTCCCTTGTCTTACTTCTAAGCCTCACTCACTCTTGAATCAAGAACCAATGGTTTCACCGGTACCCCACCCCAGGTCTCTCGAGATCACCAACATCATAAGTTGACTTATGAGAGCATCACTGATATCATGGCTTACAAGTGCATAGCCACTCGATGGACACACATGAAGATACTTGGTTCACTAGAGGGGACACTCTTTCACCACTGACACTTGGATGGCGTTCACATAGCTAGATCAATTCACCCCGGAGCCACGCCGACATTATTAAAATTAGTCACAAAGACACTTGGATGGCATCCACATAACTAGATCCACTCACCCCAAAGATGAATGTTTTGAGTCGGGAGGAGTTGATGGAGATCACATTCTTTGACGGGCTGTCGCACATTGGGCCCACACAAGTTAATTCTCATAAGAGACATTGATCAAATCATCGTTTTGACGATTCAAGTCTATAGTCGCGTCCGAAGCGATGTTTGGACATTTCTATGTATTTTATTTTTTTTAGTGTTTTGTTCGGTGTGATCAAACAAATATCATGTGCAATCAATCATAGATGTCCTAGATGGTTGCCCTAGAAATGCTAGATTAAAAATAGAGAAGAGCTGTTGTGGATTTTTGGAGTCTTTCTTTCCTAGAATACGACCATCTCTCATGGTGCCAATCTCATGAAACCTTAAGGTGGCGACTCCTTGACCTTGTTTCTTCGCGTATCTTTATCCCCAAGACCTAGCCACCTACCTTCCCTCTCCACCACCCTTTCCCCTTCCTCCAAAGTTTAGCCACCCACACTAACCTGCAGGCCGAACCTCCCCAGGATTGCTTCCTGTTGAGCCGACCCCACTCTTCCTTGGTTTTCCTCCTTCCAAAATCCTTCCATCGACTAACCCCACAACTGCCCACTTATAACCCCTTTCGACACCATTGGCATCTTTTATTGTAGGTGCCGACCACCCGTTTACCATTACCAACACCCCCCAGACACCCCCACTATGCAACCCTAAATCCCATAGCTAACCACCTTTCCATGCATCCCTAGGGAATAACCAACCCTTTTCATTTCTCATCATTCCAACCCTACTCTTGAAATTCATATCCCATCTATTATTGGCAATTTGGCCCACAAAATAGCCATACACTAGTTCGACAACCCCCATCCAGCCACTGTTACTCTTCCTGGTCGCCGCCGCCGCTCCTGCAATCATCGAATCTCAGTGCCTTTGCTTACGTCCCCCTTATTTGTTAGTGTTTGTTTCATTTCATTATTCTTCACTATTATTATACGAGTTTGGTTATCTATATGATCTTTATTGTTTGCACATATTAGCTTTTGACCCTTCAAACAGAGGAAACCCTAGCCTGTTTGCTTGTTAAAAATCATCTGTGTACTATTGTTACTTATTTAATTTTTATGCATTTATTATTACTTGCAAAAAACCAGCCTATGCCGGTCCCAAGCCCGGATGAAAAATGGTGAAGGTTGTGTTAGGTAGATGACCAATGTAAAATTTATTCATCCTTATGAATATGGATCATTTGAGAAATTATGCATGAAGTTGTTGTAGTAAGTAGATAATGTGATAGAATCTTAGCTCTTAAATTGGTCATAGGAAATGAAACTATTAATGTGATCAATGCTTATGCATCACAAGTAGGATTAAGTGAAACTATTAAGGTGCAATTTTAGGAAGACTTAAATGATTTAGTAAGAGAAATTCCACAAGGAGAGAAGATTTTCATAGGAGGAGACTTAAATGGACATATAATGAAGGAAAATGTATATTACACAGCCGTTCATAAAGGATATGGATATGGAGAAAGGAATGAAGAAGCACGAACCATTTTAGAATTTGTCATAGCACATGAGATAATTATATCAAATACGCTTTTCATAAAGAGGGAAGAACATTTAATTACGTTTAAAAGCGGGCTAAATAAATCTCAAATTGATTATTTTATGACTCGCAAAATTAATAAAATGATTTGTAAGGATTGCAAAGTCATATCAGGAGAAAGTTTGACAACACAACATAGGTTACTGATGTTAGATGTGCAAGTTAAATATAATAAATTTAAGACAAGAACAAAAATGTTGCAAAAAATTCGGTGGTGAAACTTGAAGATGAAAAAACAGGTTGCTTTCAGGAAGACAGTTATGGAACGACTAGTTGATGACCCTTATGTTGATCATAATGTCTCTTGGGAAGTTATGTTTTCACATTTAAGGATAAGTGGAAAGAACACACTTGGAGTATCAAAAGGTCTTGCGCCCCAAATAAAGAATCTTGGTGGTGGAAAGAGGAAGTGCAAGACAAAGTGAGGGTAAAAAGGGTCAGCTATAAATCACTCTACGCTTGTATGAATGATGAAAACTTAGCCAGGTATAAAGTCGCCAAAAAAGAAGCTGAACAAGCAGTAAGTAAAACAATAAGTCAAGTTTATGAAGAATTTTATAAGCGACTAGATATCAAAGATGGAGAGCGTGACATATATAAAATTGCTGGAGCTAGAGAAAGAAAGACAAGAGATTTAAGTCAAGTAAAATGCATAAAGGATGAGACCGATACAATTTTGGCGGTTGATGCGGATATTAAAGAGCGATGTAAAAGATATTTTTATCAACTCTACAAAAGATAATGAATTGAACTTGTAAGAGTTAAATAAATCAGTGAAGTATAAAAACATAATGTTTTATCTTCTAATTCAAGTATTAGAGGTAAAAGATACTCTAATTAAGATGAGAAATGAAAAGGCGGTTGGGCCAGACGATATACCCATCGAAGTATGAAAATATTTAGGAAATGAAAGAATTTTGTGGCTTACATATTTTTTCAATAAGATACTGAAGTCAAAGAGGATGTCAGACCAATGAAGAGAAAATATCTTGGTACCTTTGTATAAGAATAAAAAGAATATAAAAAATTATGTTAATTACAGAGGAATTAAATTGATGAATCATACCATGAAACTATGGAAACGAGTAATAGAAAGAAGATGAAGACAAGAGACTAACATCTCAGAGAATCAATTTGGATTCATGCCAGGGAGGTCGACCATGGAAGCTATACATCTCTTGAGGAGACTCATTGACAACTATCGAGAAAAAAAATAATATTTGCATATGTTGTTTATTGATCTTGAGAAGGCTTATGATAGAGTTCCAAGAGAGATCTTATGGAGAGTCTTAGAAAAGAAAAGTGTAAATATATCATATATTGACACAATCAAAGTTATGTATACAAATTCAGTGACAAGGGTTAGGACATCTGGAGGATTAACACAGGAATTCCCTATTACTGTTGGCTTGCATCAAGGTTCAGCTTTAAGCCCTTATCTCTTTACCCTTATCTTAGATGAGCTCACCAGACATATCCAACAAGCAATACCTTGGTGTTTATTGTTTGCGGATGATATCGTTTTGGTTGATGAGACGCACGAGGGTATAAACGCAAAACTTGAATCTTGGCGAGATACTTTAGAAAAGAAGGGTTTTAGGTTGAGCAGGTCAAAGACAGAGTATATGGAGCTTAAATTTAGCAGTACAAGGACATATGACTTTGTTATTAAGTTGGGTGATCAAGATATTTCCCGTAGTGAATGTTTTAAATATCTTGGATCGATAGTTCAAAAAGACGGAGGTATTAATAAAGATGTGACACATAGAATCCAAGCGGGTTAGTTGAAGTGGAGAGACGCGTCAGGGATCTTATGTGATCGTAAAGTACCACTAAAAATTAAGGGCAAGTTTTACCGTACTGCAATTAGACCCGCGATGCTCTATGGTTCTGAGTGTTGGGCAGTGAATTGTGTACATGAGCAAAAAATGGGAGTTGCGGAGATGATAATGCTTAGGTGGATGTGTGGACACACGAGATTCGATAAAATTAGGAATTAAAGTATCAGGGATAAGACAAGAGTAGTACCAATTGCAGAGAAGATGCGAGAAGCTTGTCTAAGATGGTTTGGACACGTACAAAGGAGACCAGTAGAGGCACCTGCTAGGCGTTGTGAGAGTTTAGTCACTAGGCATGTTAAATGAGGGAGGGGTAGGCCAATAAAGACTTGGAATGAAACTGCAAGGAAAGACATGATGTACTTAGGCATTAGTGAGATTATGACAAAAGATAGGGCACAATGGAGACAAAGGATCCATATAGCCGACCCCACTATAGTGGGATAAAGACTTGAATGTTGTTGTGGTTGTATTATTACTTGCAAAACATTGTCAGATCACTCTTTGTATGCATACATCATCCTAGGGTTAGATAAAATTTATTTTCTTGACAACGCACCTATGGTTGCGTTACCAATAACATCTTATAGTTATTGGTAACGAACTATTTGATCTTCATTAGAGGGATCACATATGTATACTACCTGCCCGCAGAACATGTGGTTGGGAGAAATGGACGATATTGTATGTATATTCTATAGAAAATTTATTTTTACCTAATATGAACTCTGGAAGGCTGTTTTATTGTGAGCATTATGCGTATGAAAAACAACATAGGGTAACGAGAAAGCAGTGCGAATAATAAAGCGTACACATAACAAAATATAGCATAACTAAGTGCAAATAAGTTCATGTCGGCAACGCGTCTTCGGTCTCTCCTGCTCCAACGGACACGTCACCGTCTTCTTCCGCTTGTGGACTCTCCACGGCGTCTCGTCGGCGTGTGCGCATCTCGTCGGCGTGTGCGTGTTACTGGCAAAGTTTTGTTCAATAACCTCTATTTTGTATAACAACACACTCAAGCCTTTATCCCACTATAGTGGGATTAGATATATGGATCCTTTGTATAACCTCTATTTTGTATAAGTTAGAAAATCTTTATTAATCACGTGAACTTCCAGTATTCAATTTGACATTTTACTTGCATCTACCAACCAAGCTGCTATTTCCTATGTTTTTATTTTTAACTCATTAGCTCTTTTGATCTGGGGTGTGTGCACGTATATGTGGAGTCGGAGATTTTTATTCATCTCATGGCATTCTTTAAGCTTTCTTGATTTTAAAATTACTAGTTGTTCTTGAGTTCAAACATCCTACTGAACCATGATAATTGAACTGCTGCAGGATTATATCTTCGCCCAATAACCGAAACAAAACTTCTAGTAGATACTTCTAGAGGTGAAAGACTTCGGATCAATGTAATTACATTTCTCCATCTTTTTAAATGTTTAATGAGTAGGTTATAGTCCCATCTGATTTAAGTAAATGTTAACCCTTGCCATATTGTCTCCTATTTCCAGTTATTTGTTTCTCCAAGTTATTTCTAATTATTTGTTTCTTTGACGAGCTTTAAAAGTTTCTGACCATGTCTAATAAAGACCCCCATGTCCATGGAATCTTGTTTGTTATCATTTCCATACCAATTGAGGACTGTGGTTGGTCTCAAATATTCGTGAAATGGGCATGGTTTCAATCCAGTATGTGGTTTATTATACCCACAGCTTTGGCATCTATAAGTGCAAACTACATATTGATTTTAAATTAGGCATCATTTGTTTGTGTGGTTAACTGAGATTTCTCTCAGATGACCGATCCTAGGTTAGAGTAATAGTCGAGGGAGGAGGCAAGGAAGAAGAGGATGTAGAGAGAGAGAGAGAGAGGTGGGAGAACTAAAATTATAGAGGGAGGAGTATCTTAATTTATCTCAATTCAAGTTACCTTCTCATCTAAGGCCATACTTTTATAGAAATAAGAGTGCTGGCTATTGCAGATAATACAGAAGTAAAAGCAATAAAATAGAACACTATGGACAATCTCCTAATTACAATGTATCTGTTAAATTATAATTAATTACAAATTCTACACAACTTTGTTTTGCATGATTTGGATGCCTAATTTTGCATAGGGTTCTGTACTGCATCAATTCATTGGTCTGAAATGAACGTTCCTCTTGAAGAATTGAAAGGAGATTATCAAGGAAATGATGGAGATGGAACTGTGTGTATATCTGTCCTCTTTAGTGGCAATGACATACTAAAAAAATTCAAGAGATTGGGACAATGGAGAAGAGATTCTGTGGCTACAATGGTTGTTTTTGTTCTGATGTTGATGATAGGATTTTCTTATATCATGTTTGAACTCAACCTTCTGTGGTTGAAGCAAACCCTAATCCTCTGAAATAGGGCATTAATCATTATCTAACTAGAGCATTAATCATTGTGGAAAATTGCAGAAGATCAACTGCAATGCAAGTCTGTTATCGGTAGAACCAACAATGACCATTATCTCATGTATCTCAGACTTAGGATGGATACTTAATCATAGGAGCTGTAAGATCTATCCTAACCTCTGATAGTTTATCAGGCTCTACCTTATGGGAATTAGTAAGCTCAGATGTTTGTGATTCAGAGGTATCCTTAAACTCCATCTACAGTAACATGTAGAGCCTATGGAGTGGGTTGCAGTACGTTGAAAGATAACCAGTGCATCTTTTTATGATGATGATGGAGAAATAGATCATATGCATAATCAAAAGAAGAAAACTTATGTGATCTAGAATGACAGTGTTCATCATAATATTATGAACTAGGGTAATTTTATATGGGTCCCATAGTCACCTTGAAACTCTATGAGGATATCTAAAAGAGCGATGCCTGAGTAACATAGATAATATATCGTCATAATTACACAAAATGTATTTGACGGAGCACACTTATATACGCGGAACAAGAGTAAACAAGATATATGTCTGAATTTTGACGCCTTTAAAGTGTTTATAAGGCTAATCTTGGCATCTACAAGCACAAAACACCTTGGGGGGATATGGATAACAACAACACTAAAGACTTTATTCCACTATAGTGAGGTCTGCTATATGGATCCTTTGTCGCCATTGGGCCCTATCTTTAGTCATTATCTCACTAATTCCTAAGTACATTATGTCTTTCCTTATGGTTTCATTCCAAGTCTTTATTGGTCTACCCCTCCCCCGTTTAACATGTCTAGTGACTAAACTCTCACAATGCCTAACAGGTGCCTCTAATGGTCTCCTTTTATGTGTTCGAACCATCTTAGTTGAGTTTCTCGCAACTTCTATGCAATTGGTATCACTCCTGTCTTATCCATGATATATTCATTCCTAATTTTATCCTGTCTCGTGTGTCCACACATCCACCCAAGCATTCTTATCTTCGCAACTCCAATTTTTTGCTTATGCACACAATTCACTGCCCAAAACTCAGAACCATAGAACATCACTGATCTAATTGCAGTACGATAAAACTTGTCTTTGAATTTAATGGTACTTTACATAAGATCCCTAAACACGGCCTCTCAAATTCAACCAATCTACTTGGATTCTATGTATCACATCTTTATCAACACCTTCTTTTTGAACTATTGAACCAAGATATTTAAAGCACTTACTGCGAGAAATATCATAATCACCCAACTTAATAATGAGGTCACCCGTCCTTCTTGCACCGCTAAATTTAAGCTCCATATACTCCGTCTTTGCCATGCTAAACCTAAAACTGTTATTTTCTAAATTATCTCTCCAAGATTGAAGTTTCGTGTTTACACCCTCGCTCCTCTCAGCGACCAAAATGATATTATATGCAAATAATAAACACTAAGGTATTGCTTATTAGATATGCATGGTGAGCACTTCTAAGATAAGGGTAAAGAGATAATGGCTTAAAGCTGAACCTTGATGTAAGCCAACATTGATAGAGAATTCCTGTGTTAAGCCTCCAGATGTCCTCACCATCATTACTAAATTTGTATACATATCTTTGATTTTGTCAATATATGATACATTTGCACCATTTTTTTCTAAAATTCTTCATAAGATCTCTCTTGGAACTTTATCATTAAGTTTTCTCAAGATCGATAAACAACATATGCAAATTTTGTTTTCTTTCTCGATAGTTGTTAATGAGTCTCGTCAAGAGATGTATAGCTTCCATGGTTGATCGCCCTGGCATGAATCCAAATTGATTCTCCGAAATGTTAATCCCTCGTCTTACTTTTCTTTCTATTACTCGTTCTCATAATTTTATGGTATGACTCATTAATTTTTTTCCTCTGTAATTAATACAATTATGTATATCTTTTTTTTATGCAAATGTGTCAATATTCTCTCTCTATTTGTTCTACATCCTCTTTGACATCAGTATCTTATTGAAGAAATATGTAAGTCACAATTTTTTCCCTAGACATTTGTATATTTCGATGAGTATATTGTCCGACTCATCCGTCTTCCCATTTCATCGTTTTAGAGCATCATTTTTCTCTGATACTTGAATTTTACAGTAGAATGTTATATTTCTACTTCTCTGATTTACTTAACTCTTTCAAGTTCAATTTATTGTCTTTTGTTTCATTATAGAGCTGCTAAAAATATCTTTTTCATCGCTCTTTAATAGTCACATCATCTGTTAAAACTGTATCTGTTTCATCCTTTATGCATAACTTAGCTTAAATCTCTTGTCTTTCTCTCTCTAGCTCGAGCAATTCTATATATGTCATGCTCTCCATCTTAGGTATCTAGTCGCTTATAAATTTCCTCATAAACTTAACTTCTTATTTTACTTACTGGATGCTTAAATTCTTATTTGGCGATTTTATACCTTGTCAAGTTTTCATCATTCTTACGTACGTAAAGTATTTTATAGCTAACCATCTTTGACCTCACTTTGTCTTGTACTTTCTTTTTGCACTACCAAGATTCTTTATTTAGGGGAACATGCCCTTTTGATTATCCAAGTACGTTCTTTCCACTTATTCTTAAATGTGAAGATATAACTTCTTATGAAACACTAAGATTAATATAAGGGTCATGAACTAGTTGTTCCATAACTATTGTCTTCAAAGAAATATGCGTTTCCATCTTCAAGTTCCACCACCGAATTGTTGACAATAATTTTCTGCTTATCTTAAACTTATTATATTTAATTAGCACGTCTAACACCACTGACATATGTTGTGTTGTCAAAATTTCTCCTGTTATGACTTTGTAATCTTTACAAATCATTTTATCAATTTTGCGAGTTATAAAAAAATAATTTATGACTTATTTTGTATGCTTTAAACTTACGTAAATGTTCTTTTCTTTTCATGAAAAATGTATTTGTCACAATTTGCTTACGTGATATAACAAAATCTAAAATGGTTCTTCATTTCTTTATCCATACCCCTATCCTCTATGAACGATTTTGTAATTATATATTTCTTATATGTTCATTTAAGTTTTATGAATTTTTTCTCTTTATGAGATTTTCCTTACTAAATCATCCAAGTCTTCCCAAAATTACACTTTATTAGCGTCACTTAATTCTACTTGATTAGTTATTAAAGGCGTAGGGCGAACCAATGCGCCAAGGGGTCTTGGAGCCTAGGCGCAAGACTCAAGGCGCAGACGCGTGCCTGACGAAGGCAAGACGCAACCACATCCATTCTAAATACTCAACATCAAACATCATTTCAGCTTCTCAATCAAATTCTTCATCTAGTCTACTAATTAATTATTCATTACCATCGTTTATATCTTTTAAAAAATAAAGTCAATGTGGTCACTTGCATCATATCTAAGTCTCAAGCGCAATTATCTTTCACAAACACAATCAATAAAAAAATATTGAGTTCTTGCATAATTTTTTCTTAATTTTTGAAGAAAAAATTTACAAAAAAAATCTCACTCAGGCATGCCTTTTATATTCTAAATGTGCAAATAAGGCGTACAGAGGCGCAAACCTCTGAGCCTGGAGCCCAAGGCGTGCCTTTAATAACATAGCCTACTTGTGACGCATAAACATTTATCACATTAATAGTTTTCTTTTCTATGACCAATTTAAGAGATAAGATTCAATCACAATTTTCTACTTACCCATCAACTTCATCCCTCCAAATAGTATCTACAATAATACCTACTTCTTTGCTTTTTTTTTCTGTGTACCATAATTTAAAACCTGAATTGTCTAAAAATTTAGCTTTCTTACCCACCCATCTGGTCTCTTGCACGCATAAGATACTTATCTTTCTCCTAATCAGCGTATCTACTACTTCCATTGCTAGGTATTTATATTCTAACTTTCAAAGCTAAGTCGTTCACAAATCCTACATTATATTTTTCTAGGATGTCTAATATGCGAGAACTTTTGCTTATTTAACAGTACACCAAAGTCCTCTTGGAGGTGCAACAATCCTTGCCGCATTCTGACCGTACGACCGTGTCAAAATGTCAACCACGTGGACCGTACGATGAGGACTCTTTGTATATTTAACATTGCACCCAAGTCCTGGGGATGTAGCAGTCCTTGTCAAAATGCCCCATTCGGACCATATGCGACATTTCTTATGTGGAACAACCTAGCTTTTGCATATTTTCTCAAATGATCCATATTCATAAGGGTGACTAAAGTTTTTGTTGGTTATCTACCTAACCCAACCCCCACCATTTTTTATCTCGACCTGGGACCAACACAGGCTAGTTTAAAAGCTAAAACTATATTAAATAAATATATAAATTAGGCATTATTAATATTACCAAGTAAATTTATACTAATTAATTACAAAATATATAACTCCGTATATGAACATTCAAGGCGACTCGTATATGCTTTTGCTGCTCATGCGAGGATGTCTGCTTGGACAAGTGCGTAAAAGAATTCAATGGCTAGGTAAGAGAAGTTCGACGACGGGGGTGGTTTGAGGTGGAAGGTAGGGGTGATGGTTGTTGGCATTAGGGAAGTTGGCGGAGGTTGGTTGAGATTCGGAGAAGGGAAAACCAAGCTGCTGAAGGCCTTGTCGGTGGCTTGCAGTTTCAAATAGGGCCACTGGAAGGAGAAGGGTGGTTGACGAGAGTTTTAGGAATGGCGTGAAGTGTAGTCGGAGGTCTGGAAATTGAAGGAGTGTAGCAGTGTGACAGTTGCTCCCCATCATTGCACGATGGAGGACTGGAGTTAGAACCAGTAAAGATCGAACGGTTTTGGCGTCTTTTCTACTAGCCGTTGATCCCCTACATTGGCTAAAGAGAACACACACACACACACATATATTAAAAATATCCTAAAGCACCTCTTAGTCCTTCCACGTGTTTGCATGCCCTCAACTCACGCTTCTCCAAGCGTCCCTCTATGCTCACTCAATACACGGTGAGCTCTAACCGCTTTGGAGCCAAAATCAGGTTTCCAGCCCATGGGGTGCCCGTTTAAATTTCAAATAAAAAACTGGGGTGCTGGCTTATTATAAGTTGTTTTCCTCTCACTTCATCATAGTTCTCATAGGGTCACACCAGATATGCTCTTCACAGAATCGCTTCCAATGACCTTCCTCCAAGAATTTCACGGTAACACTCTTTCACATCATTTTAGTTAGTATATACCTCACTTCATCCTGTAAGGATTTCATTTCAAAATTCCATTTCTCTCTTCTCTCACCGCCAGTCTCTGGTTTCTTCGTTGAGTGATTTCACGTGGTTGACTGTGTGGCTGTCCATAAATAGTATAGTTCGTGAATAATTTGCGATTTGATTCGTGAAGATTCAATTAAAATTCGTATTGAATTCTGTTGAATGATATATGTAAAGGCCCATTAGTAAAGACCCATTTAGCCTCTTAACTAGGATGTTTAGTCCCACATCTTGTAATAGAGATTTCTCTCTCTCTCCCTATATATTTGTATTCACACTTTTAATTTGACATTCAAGAAGTATATACAAGGTTTTCTCAATATTTTCTACATGGTATCAGAGCCAAAGATCCGTCCTGCTTTTTTTCTAACCACCCACCACCTTAACGGTCTGCCCGACAGTCTCTACCTTCCTTAACCGCACCGTGCTGCGGTCTCTTCTTTCCTACCCGCATCTTTCCCTCTTCGTGGATCCACTTCCCCCTCTTCCCTCCCTCTCTCCCTTCTTTTATACCCTCTCAAGTCTGGTCCGTGGACTACCTTGCCGCACGGTCTTCTCCCCCTTGCCGCGCAATCCGACCGCGAGTTACTTCTCAAATCTGCTCCGTGGACCACCTTGCCGCGCGATCTTCTCCTCTTGCCACGCGGTCCTCTCTCCTTGCCGCGCGATCTGACCACGGATTGCTTCTCCTTGCCGCTGTGGATTGTTCTCTTACCGCTGGGTTTGTCTTCTCTCCCTAACCGCGCGGACTGTTCGTCCGACCTTCTCTCCCTAACCGCGCGGACTGGTTTCTCTTTTCGTTGCGGTCGTCTCTCCCTCACTGTGCGGTCTCCTCATTCCTTCGGCCTTCTCCCTTGATAGCGCGGTTTGGCCTTACACCATTGCGGACCGTCCTTTGGCCTCTCTTGTGTCAGGTACTTTGTTTGTCCGCTGCCTCTAGTCGCCGCAGGTACTGCTTTTGTCCGCTGCGACCTTCCCTAACCGTTGCGGGCTTCGTTTCTGGTCGTGGCCCTTCTTGTCGCTGGTGTGTTCACCGTGATCGTTGCGGGCTCCGTTTCTGGTCGTGACCAGTCTTGCCGATCTCTTCTAGTCGCGGCGACCTCTTCTCTTCTTCTCGCGACGACTTTCTTGTCGCTGGCTTCTCTGCTGCGGATTCCTTGTCGCTGCGTTCTCCTCTATCCTAAACCGCTACCCTCTCTGGCGCGGCCTCCTTCCCTAGCCGCTGCTTCTCCGTTGTTCCTGCCTATCTGTTGGCTTTAATTCCCGTTGCGGCCTAGCTCTGCTTTGCCGCCTGTGGTTTTGCTACGGATTAGCCGCTTCTCCTGCAGTTGCTCTCCGCGGTTTGCCCTTGCTGCTATCTACTTGGCCGCTGAGTCTTCCCAGAGTCTCTTTGTTGTCACTAGCTACTGTGACTTCGCCCTGCCGCACAGATTGCTTCTTCGCTGCTGGTTTGCTTCTTAGCCGCTGCAACTTCTTTGCCCATGGCCACCCATTCTACTTCACAAAGCCTTCCGTATGACTTTGCTGACTTGCGACTCCAAATCCAGCAACTTCAAGGGAGGATCGACAATTCTTCGAGCTCTGTTGTGTCCATCTTTGGTGGTGTGTTTTTTTGTCTTGCCAATAGTTCATCCTGGATCTTGGATTCAGGGGCCTCCCACCATATTACCTCACGACAGTCATCTTACTACTTGGACTCGGTGCATTACAAGTCTATTGTTGTTGCAAGTGGGGACACCATTCCTGTCTCTGGCTCCGCCGACATTCACATTACTCCCTCCACTCTTCGCTCTGTTCTTCATGTTCCGGGCTCTCCTTCCAGTCTTACTCAAGATCTTGATTGCTACGTAACATTCTTCTCCACCTCTTGTGTTGTGCAGGATCGCAAAACGCAGTCTATCATTGGAAAATGGCATCTCTCGAATGCTCTCTACGTCCTTGAACCCTCTCCTTCGACGGTTTTGTCCTCTGTTAGCTCTTCTGAGTGGCATCGCCGTCTTGGACACCCTCCTTTAACCATATTCCGCAAAGCTCTTCCCGATGTCTCCATCCAGGAATTCACTTGTGAGTCCTGTATCTATAGAAAATATCATCGGTCTACGTTCTCGTCTCATCCCACTCGGAGTGCTGCTCCCTTTGATCTTGTTCACTCTGATATCTGGGGACCATGCAAAATCACTAGTGTTTTTGGCTATCGTTACTTTGCTACCTTTGTAGATAATTACTCTCGAGTGACATGGTTGTATCTCCTTCGTTATCTCTCTGAACTGCCGGGTGTTTTCCGTGCCTTTATCACTGAAACTCGCAACTAGTTCTCCATTACAATGAAAACTCTTCGTTCTGACAATGCCCGTGAATACACTAGTCATGCGTTTACCAACCTATGTGCTGAGTTTGGCATCATTCACCAAACCTCATGTGGCTATACCCCCCAACAAAATGGCGTTGCTGAATGCAAGAATCGTCACCTTCTTGAGGTTACTCGCTCTCTTATGTTTCAAATGAATGTTCCCAAGCAATACTGGAATTTCGCGGTCTCTGCTGCATGTTCTCTTATTAACCGCATGCCTTCCTCTGTTCTCAACTTTGTGGTTCCCTTCAGCCTTCTCTTTCCCTCCACACCTCCCTTTTCAGTCACCCCTCGCGTGTTTGGCTGTGCGTGCTATGTTTATAATCTTGGCCCGTCTACAGACAAGCTCGCTCCTCGTGCCATGAAATATATGTTTGTTGGTTACTCCCGTACTCAAAAGGGTTATGTTTGCTTCTCTCCTAAAGATCACAAGGTTGTTACTTCTGCTGATGTCACCTTTCTCGAAGATCAGTCATATCATTCTCAAATCTCAACCAACTGGTTCTCTCCTTCCACCTCTCCTTCCACGGCCTGATGTCTCTGTTACTTCCAACCTCCCGCTTCTCATTCTACACCACTCCCACCAAACCCACCTCCTCTTACTACGCCTCTTCCTCACAAACCACCTATCACTCGTGTGTATACTCGCCGCCCTCCTTTATTCACTACCATACAGGAGATTCCCTCCTCTGATGATATTTTGTAGCCTGCAGATCCGGCAACTACTTCTACTGCACACCCAATGACGAATTATGTCTCCTTCCACCGCCTCTCTCTGGAACTTCGTTAGTTTGCCCTTTCTTTATCCTCTATTACCATCCCTACTTCTGTGCAGGAGGCTCTTCAACATCCGGGATGACGAGCGGGTATGGATGAGAAAATGTCTCCTCTTTGGGCAAACCACACTTGGGATCTTATCCCTCTTCCTTCTGGACAGACTTGCGTGGGTTGTAAGTGGGTGTTTGCCCTCAAACATGACCCAGATGGGACGGTTCAACGTTTGAAAGCTCGTTTGGTGGCTTGTGGTTTTACTCAAGAACAAGGTCTAGATTATGATGAAACCTTTTCTCCAGTTGCCAAACTGAATACTGTTCGTGTGTTGATCTCCCTTGTTGTTCATTGACACTGGCTGTTGCACCAATTGGATGTCAAAAATGCTTTTCTTAATGGTGATTTGTAGGAAACCGTCTATATGCAACAACCTCCCGGGTTTGAGACCACGGGGGTGTCTCTTGTCTGTTGTCTGAAGAAGTCACTTTATTGTCTCAAACAGTCGCCTCAGACATGGTTTGACAAATTTAGTCAGACTGTTAGTGCGGTTGGGACCGTTGGGTTCACTCGGAGTTCAGCCGACTTCTCATTATTCACTCGGCATCGTCCAACAGACACAATGATTCTCTTGGTGTATGCTGATGATATTCTGATTACGGGAGATGAACTTACAAGAATACATATGATCAAACAACATCTGACAACTGTGTTTCAAACAAAGGACCTGGGAAGCCTTCTTTACTTTCTTAGTCTCGAAGTTGCTCGGCGACTTGATGGACTGGTATTATCTCAAAGGAAGTACTGTCTTGACTTGCTGTATGATGCGGGCTACCCAGGATGCAAACCTTTCGACACTCCCATGGATAATAATCACAAGCTCTGCGCTCATGCCTCAGACTCTGATCTACTCCTTCCAAACCTTGAGTATTATCGTCTTCTTGTGGGAAAACTGATATATCTCACTGTTACGAGACCTAATATATCATTTGTTGTTGGGGTTGTCAGTCGATTCATGCATGAGCCACGTATCTCTCATCTCCAGGCAGTTGAGCACATTCTTCGATACTTGAAGACTGCTCCTGGACCAAGACTTTTATACAAGCCCTCTTCGTCTCCCATATCTCTGAGTGCTTATTGTTACGCTGATTATGTTGGTTCATTGGATGATCGACGTTCCACAAGTGGATACTGCACTTATTTTGCATGACATCTCATTACTTGGCGTAACAAGAAACAGTCCGTTATTGCCCGTTCATCCACTGAGGCCGAGTATCGTTCAATGATAGCTGGTGTGTCTGAGCTTACTTGGCTTGAGGGTCTCCTTGATGATTTTGGAGTCAAGCTTTCCGTACCGGCCACTCTATTTTGCGACAGTCATGCTGCCATACACATTACGAAAAATCCTGTTTTCCATGAACGGACGAAGCACATTGAGATTGATTGTTATTTCATTCGAGAAAAGGTTAAATTAAAGAAGGTAGAGTTAATACATGTTCCAACTACCGAGTTGCTGACATCCTCACCAAGGCCTTACCGCGACCTCTGTACTATCAGTTCTTGTCCAAGCTCGGTGCCTACGATTTGTACGCTCCATCTTGCGGGGGAGTGTTGAATGATATATGTAAATGCCCATTAGTAAAGACTCATTTAGCCTCTTAACTAAGATGTTTAGTCCCACATCATGTAATATGGATTTCTCTCTCTCTCTCTCTCTCTCTCTCGCCCTATATATTTGTATTCACACTTGTAATTTGACATTCAAGAAGTATATACAAGGTTTTCTCAACATTTTCTACAAATTCGAATACAAATTCGGATTCGAATAGTTTTCGTATCTGAATAATTTTGTTCTTGTTCGAAGGATTCTCGAATAGTCCGCAAATTGTAAATATACAACAACACTTAAGCCTTTATCCCACTATAGTGGGGTCGGGTATATGGATCCTTTGTCGCCATTGTGCCCTATCTTTTGTCATAATCTCACTAATGCCTATGTACATCATGTCTTTCCTTATAGTTTCATTCCAAGTGTTTATTGGTCTACCCTTCCCTCATTTAACATGCCTAGTGACTAGACTCACAACGCCTAACAGGTGCCTCTAATGCTCTCCTTTGGACGTGTCCAAACCATCTTAGATGAGCTTTCGCATCTTCTCTGCAATTGGTGCTACCCGTCTTATCCTTGATACTTTCATTCCTAATTTTATCCAATCTCGTGTGTCCACACATCCACCTAAGCATTCTCATCTCCGCAACTCCCATTTTTTGCTCATGTAGATTATAATTAAATAAATTTATATATGTACTTAAATATTATATGTAATTCTATTTTAACATTATACATAATTAAATATTATAAAATTTGAATTCGCATTCAAAATCATGTTCGAAAATGAATTCGAATCCGAGTTCGAACCCAAATTTGAATCCAGCATTTCATGACGAATTTGAATCTGACACCGAATATTTGAACGAATCCAAATCCAAATCTCTGCATTCTACGTCAAATTTGGATTCGATTGAAGAGGTATTTGCTTTGATTCGGTTCATGAACACCCGTACGCGGGTCTGCTGCCAACATTGGGCTGAAGAACCAGGCTCTGATCATCAGTTGTACCATCTCTGTCATTACCCCCCCTCTCTTTCTCATTGGATCGACGTCCATCTCAGTCACTTGCACCTGCCTTTAGCCTGCTGGGTTGACCATCGTCAAATCTTTCTTTTTCTCTCTCTCTCGCACTCACTGGATCGAGCTTTATTTCAGTCTCTTCCGCCTATCTCCATCTCGCTGGGTCCCATCGCGTGACCTGTCATTGAGTCTCTCTCTCCTCAAAGTTTAATTGTTTGTTCTTGCCATTGTTGTAGATGTCGGCCGACATGTCCGACATGTCGGCCGACATAAAGGTATGGCTTCCAAAACGCCACGAAACCGATATAAATTAGGTTCGTGGCGTTTTGAAAAAATCGGGACGATATATCAGATTGGACCGATATATCGGCCCGAAAAATCGGCCATACCGGCCGATTTTTTTAAGATGTCGGCAACTTATAACTTATAAATTATAAGTTATAAGTTATATAACTTATAGCTTATAATTTATAAGTTATAACACCCTCCCGACCCCCCTTGCTCTCTCTGTCGCGCTTCTGCCCTAGCTCTCCCTCTCGCTCTCTCCGCTGGTGCTCTTCCTCTCTCGCGCTCTCCGCTGGTGCTCTACTGCTCTCCCTCTCTCGCGCTCTCTCGACTCTCTGCTGCTCTCACTCTGTCTCTCCTCTCTCGACACTAGTGCTGGTGCTCTCCCTCTCTCGCGCTCTCTCAACACCGCGCTGCTCTCACCCTGGCTCTCCTCTCTCGGCATTAGCGCAGGTTCTCTCCCTCTCTCGCGCTCTCTCACAACTCTGCGGCTCTCTTCCTCTCTCGGGCTCTCTCGACACTGGTTGCGTGACTGACTGCTGCCTATACCTACGGGTGCATTCTTCTCCCTACCTCCCCCCCTCTCTCTGGTGCATTCTAATTTCTAATATGCCTATACTACTGAGTTATTCAGTGCCCTATACTACTAATTTCAGTGCCTATACTAAAATGATGTTGGTAATGAGTTGCTTATACTAATTTCAGTGCCCTATACTACTAATTTCAGTGCCTATACTAAAATGATGTTGGTAATGAGTTGCTTATACTAATTTCAGTGCCCTATACTACTAATTTCAGTGCCTATACTAAAATGATGTTGCTAATGAGTTGCTTATACTAATTTCAGTGCCTATACTAATGATTTGTTTATACTAATGAGTTGTTTATAGACAAGGCTAATGAGTTGTTTATACTAATGAGTTGTTTATAGGCAAGGCTAATTTTAGTGCCCTATACTACTAATTTCAGTGCCTATACTAAAATGATGTTGCTTTATTGATTTGGGAGTTTAGATTTTCCTGTTGAATTTTTTCTTTGTCAACAAATGATTTTAAATACCCCTTCTGCTAGTTATTTATCCAACTTCATTTTTGCAATCGATGATGCAAGTATACCTAACTTCATTTTAGTTGCCTTACTGCTAAGTGTCTTTTGATAAAAAAAGTGAGATCCTTTGTAAATATCTGACGCTGATCATGAGGAAAGGAGACCTCAAAGAACGGCTACAAGCAAAGAAGTCATAGTTGGTTATCAAAGAAAGGGAAAAAGGAAAATATCTGAGGTGACCGAGACAGATCTAGAGGGTTCATCCGATGAAGATCTTATTTTATCTACTCTGCCAACTATAGATGAGTCTATGAGCGATCAAGATTGAGGTACGTTTGAAATTTAATTTTTAAAAACTTGATCTCATAAAAATGTATGTTAAATGTTACATATAGCTTTTAATGTTTAGAATTTCAATAGTTGTAAAATAGGCATTGTGATATGTATAAAAAATAACATTAAATTAAATATATAATTAATTAAATATTAAAACCCGATATATGAAATATCCCCGATATATCCCCCGATATATAAAAAACCGACATGAAAACCCAAACCGACGTGTCCCCGACATCCGACATATGCAACCTTGGTTATTGCTCTAGAGCTCTACTTTCAACACCTACACTTGATAGTACTAAAAATAGATTCAAAATTTTAAATTTATGTTACAATAAACTATCTTATGGCACATCGCTAAATCATTGGAATTTTATTTTACTATAAATAGAAAAGGAAGCCAAGACAGAGCAGTGGGTTTCACAGAGAGGAACTCCACACACTCATACATTAGTGGCAGATAAGTGAATCGCCTGTGCACTAAAATCAACTGACGGGCGGAGCCCATTCACAACCAAGAGACATTTGCCCGACTGCAAGTGTGTGTGTGCGTGTATGATAGAATTTGATCGATTTCATTTGATGATTGAGATTGGACGATCTGACCACATGATTTAACTTTCAAAACAACACTCCAAAAATATTAAAAATACATTAAAATAGTTAGAATCGAGTCGGTCACAATCGCGGGCTTCGATTGTCCACGTAACAATCCTAAAAATTTTGATCCTAGATGACGTGCTATCGATTTCCATCATACCTTCCATAGAATATTTCCCAATAGTCCTTAGTGCTAGTTGGACCCATACTTACAATGTTGATGCCAAAGATGTCATCATGCCACAATGTCCGAACAAGGGGGGATGACTGATGAGCAGCCAGTTACTTTGAGTCGCAAGTAAAGAGAAGAGAGAGGAGAAAAGGAGATGGTCGCTAGCATGAGGCGAGGCCAGACTTTGCCCGCCGCGGCAAATGCCTCTCTTGCGGCGAGCTTTTCCTTGATTAATAATCTTGTATTACAGCTGATCCATATACATGAAAACATAAATGAATCTACTATAACAGAAGCTGGCGGATAGGAAAAGGAAGCTGCCCAAGCTGCTCATGCCACTGCCCAGGCCGCACAGGTCACCAGGCCGCGCGGGTCCTTGCCCAGGTCGCTTACAAGGCTCTGTAAGGCTCCTTTTATGAGTTGCCACCGAAGAAGAGGAAACTCGCTACCGCCTGGCGGTAACCGCTACCGCCGGGCGATAGCGACTAAGCTGTCTAGCCGTTGCTGAGCGGGATGGGAGGTCTGTCCACCTCTAGATCACTGCCTAGCTGCAAGGGCTATCCGCTGAGTGCGCCTAAGTCAATCCGCTCCTAGTATGGGCGACTAGAAATTCCTATCAGTAGGGTTGGCTCTCCTGGTTGCCTCCCGAATGCCTCCTCCACTCTGAAGAGGTTTGGGGGCCTATTTATAGGCCCGAGGAGGAAACTTCCAGAATTGGGCTTGATGACATCACCTCCAACAAGTTGGGCGGACTGAAGAAGAGACCGCCCTACTTGGGCGGACTGAAGAAGGAGGCCGCCCCTTTGCTGGGCAGACTGAAGAGGAGACCGCCCCTCATCTGGTCAGAATGAAGTGGACAAGCCGCCCCTACTGTTGGGCGGTCTGAAGAGGGTGGCCGCCACTATGGGCGGTCTGAAGAGGGAGGCCGCCCTGCTTGGTGACTGAAATAGGCAGACCGCACCTGTATAGAAAAAGAGCTATATCGCCTGACGGTAACCGCTATCGCCGGGCGATAGCATGGTTAGCCTATCTAATCGTGCGACCTGCAGGGGTGGACTGGGGAAGCAGTCAACGCCCCCTGCAAAACACACACCTACTGCGCGGTCTGGGCGGACAGATTGATTAGAACGCACCAAAGAGGGTATCGCCCGGCGTTATCCGCTACCTCCGGGCGATAGTGCGGTCAGAGGAGTCTATCCGCACAACCACCAAAAGGGCTGAAAGACAGGCCGCGGGCTCTAGGAGCGAGCTGGAGCAGGCCGCGACTTGCGAGCTAGTCCTTGGGGGGGGGGGGGAATTGCCGATTTCTGGGTAAACATTATCCCGAACTTTTTCAAGTTCTGAAGAAAACTGAAAAAAGTAGAAACTTACCCACAAAAATCGTGATCCGCCCCTCGAAAACTGGCAGAAAGAAGAGGACAAAAGGGAGTACAAGTACTTGATGTCTCACCTTAAAAGAATTTGCGAAACTTACTTTTTCTTATGCAAAGGAGAAGAGTGAAAGTCTAAAAGAGGCGTATCTTACGAGTACCTGAAGAGGACTCGTGAACACTTGTTAATCTCTATAGAGAACTTATGAGCACCTGCTAATCTCTATAAAAGAGAAGTCAAAGCAGGTAAAAAGAAATATAAAACGCGAGTACTTGAAGAGAACTCATGAGCACCTGCTAATCTCTGCAAAAGAGAAGTTTATGCAGGTAAAAAAGAAGTATAAAGCGTGAGTACCTGAAGAGAACTCGCGAGCACCTGCTAATATCTGTGAAAGAGAAGTCTATGCAGGTAAAAAGAAGTATAAAGCTCGAGTACCTGAAGAGAACTCGCGAACGCCTGCTAATCTCTGCAAAAGAGAAGTAAGAAACAGATATATAAAGCGCGAGTACCTGAAGAGAACTCGCGAAGACATGCTAATCTCTGCAAAAAAGAAGTAAGAAGCAGATGAAAAAGAAATATAAAGCTCAAGTACCTGAAGAGAACTCACGAACGCCTGCTAATCTCTGCAAAAGAAAAGTAAGAAGCAGATATAAAAGAAATATAAAGCGCGAGTAGCTGAAGAGAACTCGCGAACACCTGCTAATCTCTGCAAAAGAGAAGTAAGAAGCAAGTATAAAAGAAATATAATACGCGAGTATCTGAAGAGAACTTGCGAACACCTGCTAATCTCTGCAAAAGAGAAGTCAATGCAGGTAAAGAAAATATATAACACGAGTACCTGGATAAAGCTCGCGAACACCTGCTATTCTCTGCAAAAGAGAACTCAAAAGCAGGTAAATCGAGCGTATAATGTCAGTACCTAGAGAGAACTCGCGAATACCCGCTAAGTTCTACAAAAGAGAAGTTAGGACAGGTAAAAAGAATTATATAACATGAGTACCTGAAGAAAACTCGCGAGCACCTGCTAATCTCTACAAAAGAGAAGTCAAAGCAGGTAAAAAAAAAATATAATGCGAGTACCTGAAGAAGACTCGCGAATACCTGCTAATCTCTACAAAAGAGAAGTTAGGGCAGGTAAAAAGAATTATATAACGCGAGTACCTGAAGAAGACTCACGAGCACCTGCTAATCTCTATTGGTTTCGACACCTACTTACTTCCTGTACTAACAGCTGTAATGAATTAATATTCATGGGAGAAAGATATCTCATGAAGAGTTCCTGATACCTGGCTTGACCATATAATTGAAGGGCCTAAACAATAATTGCTTCATTTACATAGGGGACATGCACATCCTTTCATGATAATATTTCCTAGCCAATATACTTAACATCATGGAAGGGATATCTCCATATAGAAGATTGAATGATAATCACATTTGCAGTAACAGAGGGCAATGTTCTGATAACCCAAATTTACTTCTAGAATGATGCTCCGAAAACTAGAATGATCATATGATCTGAGAAGTATACATGATAACCAGAAATCTGGGATAAAAGTCTCAATATTTAATAATTTGATCATTTTGAATGATACACTGAGGTTTGTGACACCTGAAAAATAGTTACCAACAAATGGCTATTCAAATAAGTGTTATTCTCATTTTTATTATTCAGCTGCAGCACCGTAATTAATTAGTTTGCTAACAAACAGGTACTTCCAACCTATCATAGGATAGGTAATCATAAGAATCAGCCTAATTATCATTGATTAGGCTTTTTAAACTGAACTAAAGCAAAGTGGGTTGAACGACCCAATAAAAACATCATAATTATTGACCGCCATCACTACAAAGAGGAAACTTTAGCTACCACTATACATCTGCGAGTAACTCGAGCGAGGATTATCATTACACATATGTGGACATTTCGCGCGGGATGAACACTATACATCTGCGAATAATTCGAGCGGGATGTGGAGTTGATTAATACCATATTAAGGTATACTGTCATATCACATTCAAACATTACTTCAATCATATCCACACACTGTATTATAACAAATCTCTATATCCATGCATATCCATGTAAAAAGTATTGTAAAGAAAAGAACTTAAAAAGGTTTTTTTAGTAATTCTTTACTGTGGAGGATATGTTAAATGATACGGATATGAAGTTTATACGAGCCTAACAGCTGAGAACAATGTTGTTAAGATCGCGTGCAAGATCTCAAGATCGCACGATCTTACGATCTTGCACAAGGTAACGATCCACGATTTACTTAAAATCGTCATCCTGTTAGGATCGTTAGGATCGTAGTGCAAGATCGTAAGATCGTTAGGATTGTAGTGCAAGATCGTAAGATCGTAGTGCAGGATCGTTAGGATCGTAGTGCAAGATCGTAAGATCGTTAGGATCATAGTGCAAGATCGTAAGATCGTAGTGCAGGAGCGTTAGGATCGCAATGCAAGATCGTAAGATCCACGGTTGAATTTTTGGAATGTAATATTTTAATGTGATGGTATGGTATGCGACTATGCATCTATGACTTTTATATTAATATTTTGATGTGATGGTATCATTGGTAATTTGGTATGGTATGGAATATTATATTTTTATTTGATGGTATGTAGATTGTTACATATTTCTCGTTGTTTTGATTTAATTTTTATTAAAATACGATCTTGCGATCCGTGTCGATCCTACGTTTTACGATCTTAGGGATGCCTCCCGATCTTAGTTAAGATCTCGATCTTCACAACATTGGCTGAGAAGGTCTTCATGATGATGGACGCTGGTAGAACTTTATTTTCTGTCATATCTGTTACAAGTAATACTAAAGAAAAGGAAAAGGTGCAAGAAACTCCAAACAAATGACAAATGGGAGATACATGAAACACATGAAAGAAAAACAAGCTATTCTTTCTGATCCTACACTCCTATTGTTGATGAACGTATCTTTTGCTTGCATCATTGACTTTGTCAGAGGGAAGTGCACTGGAATGTTACATGACAACATAATCTTGTAATTTTCCTGCCTTCGCAAATTAGTTTGCCAGCTTCCGAAGAGCCCGAAAATCTTCCGTGTCATGTCCAATATCAGTATGATATTTGCAGAAGAGTTTTTTTATGACAATTCTTACACTTAGATCTCATACGACGAGGTTCTTCAAACTCATGCATATTTTGAAGAATTGGGAGAAGCTCCTTCATAGGAATACTGAACATGACATACCTATCTGAATACCTTTCGTATTTGATTGTTTTAGGATCAAAAAATAGGATATGACATACTTCTATATATTCAGATGCCTCATCCTGCTGCGAAGGTTGTGCGGGCCTTTTCGGAGGAGGATAAGACCTAAATTTTTTGAATTCCGAGGGAATTTGCGATGAAGGAAGATGTTGACGATGAAAATTCCTCTATTGTTGTTGATCCATCTGGTTTAAATGAGACATAGTTTGGATTCATAGCTTCACCTTTGATAAACCGAATTGCTATTTCAATAAGATCTTCGTAGGTTTTGGGCTCCTTCATGCTGACTTCAAATTTTAGTGGGCCTTGCCGGAGTCCGTTTATTAAGGCATATTTATAAAGGTCTTGATTAACATTCACAACATCAAGAGTTTTCTTTTGGAATCGGTTGATGAAGTGAGCGATAGATTCACTAACTTCTTGCTTGATCCGAAAAAGAGCTGCTGCACTTCTCTTTCTCTTTCTTAAGGTGCCGAACCTTAACAAAAATTCTCTTTGAAAATCCCCAAAACAAGTGATTGATTGAGGTAGTAAATGGTAGAACCAATCCAAAACTAGACCCTCAAAAGATATGACAAGAAGCTTGCACCTGATACCATCTGATAAGTCCCTTAAAGAGACGGCTGAATCAAAAGCTTGCAGATGAGAGACTGGGTCGCTTAGAGCAGAGTTGATGAGTAGACGAGGCTCTCTAAAATCGTTGGAAACAGTCTCCCAATGAATTCGATCGAAAAAAGGAGAAGGAAATTCCTCTTCTCGTGCATGATGGGGAATGGAGAATTTTTTTGCATCAGGTTGCAAGAAATGCTCAACATGTGCACCAAAGGGTTTATCATTATTAGCCATGTCGTTAGGCTGATAAGGAGCTTGATTTTTGAGAGAGTTGATCCCAGATAGTAGGAGATTGTAGTCGCTACTTTGGACAGACATTTCTGGATGCTCGAGGCCTTTTGTCGGATGATCCATGAAAACATGAATTGTCGAAAGAGAAAAACTGCAATAAATTCCAAAAAGAGTGGAATTTGGGCAATCTGAGAGCGCAAAAATTGCCCGAACAGATCTCGGTTCGCCGGGGGGTAGATCTTCTCGAGCCGGTTTCGACAAACTTTGAATTTTTGAAAACGAACACCCAGATCAAAAGTTATGGCTGTTTGAAATTGAGGTGTATTTTGAGATCAATCACACATCTTCGTTGCAACTTCTGTTCATCAACTGCTCAATATTTGAAGGTCGCGTGTTGTGTTGATGCCAAAGATGTCATCATGACACAACGTCCGAACAAGGGCGGATGACTGATGAGCAACCGATTACTTTGAGTTGCAAGTGATGAGAAGAGAGAGGAGAAAAAGAGATGACCGCTAGCATGTGGCGAGACCAGACTTCGCCTGCCGCGACAAATGCCTCTCTTGCGGCGGTCTTTCCCTTGATTAATAATCATGTATTACAGCTGATCCAGATACATGAAAACAAAAATGAATCTACTATAACAGAAGCTGGAGGATAGGAAAAGGATGCTGCCCATGCCGCTCATGCCACTGCCTAGGCCGCACAGGTCGCCAAGCTGTGCGGGTCCTTGCCCAGGTCGCTTACAAGGCTCTGTAAGGCTCCTTGCGCGAGTTGCCACCGAAGAAGAGGAAACTCGCTATCGCCTGAAGGCAACCGCTACCGCCTGACGGCAACCGCTACCGCCTGACGGCAACCGCTACCGCCGGGCGATAGCAACTAAGCTGTCTAGTCGCTGCCGAACTGGATGGGAGGGTTATCCGCCTCTAGATCACTGCCTAGACGTAAGGGCTATCCGCTGAGTCCGCCTAAGTCAATCCGCTCCTTGTATGGGCGACTATAAATTCCTATCTGCAGGGTTGGCTCTCCTGGATGCCTCCCCCCTCTGAAGAGGTATGGGGGCCTATTTGTAGGCATGAGGAGAAAACTTTCAGAACTGAGCTTGATGACGTCACCTCCGACAGTTTGAGCGGACTGAAGAAGAAGTCGCCCCTGCTTGGGCGGACTGAAGAAGGAGGCCGCCCCTCTGCTGGGCAGATTGAAGAGGAGACCACCCCTTTGCTGGGCGGACTGAAGAAGACAGGCCGCCCTTGCTGCTGGGCGGTCTGAAGAGAGAGGCCGCCACTATGGGCGGTCTGAAGAGGGAGGCCGCCCCCCTTGGCGGACTGAAATAGGCAGACTGCACCTGCATAGAAAAAGAGCTATCGCCCGACGGTAACCGCTATCGCCGGGCGATAGCATTGTTAGCCTATCTAATCGTGCGACCTGCAGGGGCGGACTGGGGAAGCAGTCAACGCCCCCTGCAAAACACACACCTGCTGCGCGGTCTGGGCGGACAGATTGATTAGAACGCACCAAAGAGGGGTATCGCCCGGCGTTATCCGCTACCTCCGGGCGATAGTGCGGTCAGAGGAGTCTATCCGCACAACCACCAAAAGGGCTGAAAGACAGGCCGTGGCCTCCAGGAGCGAGCTGGAGCAGGCCGCGACTTGCGAGCTAGTCCTTGAGGGGGGATTGCCGATTTCTGGGTAAACATACAAATTCTTTTCATTTTGTAATTTCAAACATTAGTTAACATAGTTGATATGTTTATAGTATAGTTAAGCTTATTTTTTCTCAAGTTATTTTTTAGGTGGCTTTCAGCTATACACCGATGCGTAAATCTAACCTTTGACATAAATTTTTGCAAATTGTATATTTTAGAACTTTTTTCCATTTTGTGTATGATCTTCTATTTAGTTTTACACTATTCATCTTTATACATTTGGTGCTTACTAAATGCAGTTTGATATCACTTTCCCTGCACTTTCCTGTTCAGTAGTGAGTCTAGATGCCATGGATATCAGTGGAGAAGAACATCTTGATGTGGTATGCATTTCTAGCCTTTGGCACCTTTATACCATTTGAATTATCTTTTCTGAAGCTTTTCTTAGTTAACCTCTGTATTTCTCTCCTGCAACCCAGAAACATGACATAATTAAAAGGAGAATTGATACAGTTGGCAATGTTATTGAAGTTAGACAAGATGGAATTGGCGCTCCAAAGGTTGTTTTTCTGTTATCATGTTCTATCTTTTCAAATTCTTGTTAGTCCCTTCTGGGATCATTGTTTAATTTTTTACTTTAATTATTTAGCTTTGTTGATTATGTCCTATGCAAGAGCACTTGTATTATTTCAAAAGAAATATTTTACTGTTGATTTTTTTTTATCACTGGTACCAATAAATTGGAAAGCTGCAACTCGTGAATGCCCAAATTGTGGCTTCAACTAGGGACATGCAAATAGCTGAATGTACACTGGATCAGTATTTATTGTTTATACTCATTTTCCATTCTCGGTTCTTGTGTTTTAAATTTGTTGACATCACTTCTTTTTTTCAATTGACAACCTCATTAATGTTAGTATCTTTTAGGTATTAAAATATCTGTAGACTTATTTTTGAAATCAAGATACTCAAACCAAAATGGAAAATATAAATGGAAAGAAATTTATAACTCCTTATAGAAGGTATTGTCCATACTTCTTTTGTTTGTGAAAACTGTTTTTGATCGCCTTTCTCTATTCTATTCCAGGCTCTTTTAAACTCTTAATTAGTTGATTTTGTTGGTATTTTTACCCTCGAAACTTGACTCTTTTTCTTTGATACGATACAGAGAGGAATCCGACAAGTGGAAGGGCCGGTAGAGGTGAGGAAGAGGAAGGAGGGGGGAACGAGAAGAAAAGCTAGAGAGCAACCCTGATTTCCATTCATCCAAGCTTAATCAATAAGAGTACAACACAACCCCTTATAGGCGCGGGTGCGATAACGTAAAAGCAGTGCAAAAAATAAAGCGACACATAACAGAATATAAATTATAAAATGCAAATAAGATTATCATGTCGGCGGTGCATCTTTGGTCTCTCCTCCAGAAGGATCCATCTTCAGTTTCCTTTGCGTGTGGACTCGCCACGACGTCTCGTCGGCGTGTGCGTGTCTCGTCGGCATGCGCAACTGTAACATTCTTCATACATGAAATATAGTTTTAAGTTAATGGTATTGAAAATCTTGTTCCTTTAAAAAAGTGGAACGTAGCATGTGAGACATTTGCTCATACATCTCCTACTTGCACCTAATTTGAAGCTATGTTGTTAAATACTTCAATGTGACATTCAACATTAATTCTAGGATAATATGTTTCGAATTAATGATTATAATGAAGTTGATCCTAGTTTTTATGATTCTCCAGGGCAAATACACCTAGTTTTGATTTTCTTCCTCAGGTTTCATGCCTGTGACATATTTTGCTTTGGCATTTTCCTATTCAAAAAGAATAGATGAATATTGTGATTGTTTCATTGATACTATCTTTCTTAGGTTATTTTCAACAATTTTTTTTTGTTTTCGATATAAGTTTTTTTGTTCTCTATAACCATTTCTTTTATACTTTGGATTTTTTTGATGATTGCATTACCTGGTATCTATGCACTTTTCATTCATATATTCTTATTTGGATGTTAACTTCTAGGTGTTTTCTCGGGGTTTTCTTGGGGTTTAAGACCTTTTATTTTGATACGAAGTGTGTATCAAGTCTTTTTTTTAGGAACTAGGTTAATCATCTTGGTCTCCATGTTAAATCATACACTCATGATGCAATATATTTAGGGTTTAGGAGTCTTAATGAAAAATTGCGATTGCATGCGTAAAGTAGATGCATATGCGATTCGTGGTGCACAAATCATTAGTCAAGCTATTGATTTTACTTTACATGCAAAATGATAGATAGAAGAAATATGTGAAAAAAATATGGTTTTGTGAGTTGAAATTTATGAGCATTGAAAACCATACATGGTGGAGACTGACCCAGATCAGGTCGACGAAAAGTACCCGACCCCGCGCCCGATCGAACCTCTACCGGCCCTGAGTTATTGTCTTTTATTTTATGTTATTTTGAATTTTGTGTTCTTTGCAAATTTTATGTTGGGACTTTGTTATTTGCACGCCTGTGCGCGTAGCTGTTTTTTATGTCGTTCAATTTGTGTTTTAACTTATTTCTCCCAAATGAACCCATCCAAGAGAACTGGCCCGGTCCATGAAGCTAGGTTAAATCCGGTTAAGGAAGCTTTCCTCCCATTAATTTCGGCTTCTTCCCGGTTCAGCAATGGCGCGTGTTAGTGCTTTCTGTCGCAAGTTTCCCGATTTTGGCGGCTGCACGCATTGAAACACCCCACGCCGCCGCCGCATCCTCCGGAGCTCCAATCGCCGGCCACGTCTCCTGCAACCGTCGCCATGTCCACTCCTTCACAAAGCCGATGGTTTTGACATCCGTCTACATCCGGCCACGTTCTATCCCTTTCTTCAGGTCCGACGACTTGTATTAAGTTCTCGATATCTTTTTTTTTGTTCTCGTTGATTCACTATAAAAGGGAGATGTCTCTGTTTGCAGTTGTTGTTGATGAGTGAAAATTTTAATGTTGCTGTAGAGTTTTATTGGAGATGAAAAATTAATGCTGCTATTTTTTTTGCTTCCCAGTGGAGGAGTTTTGAGTAATGTTGGATTGATTGCTGCCGTGAACAATGAAATGAGAATGTGATGTTCAGTTTTGTGGCTTCCCAAAACAGCTGAGTGTTTGCGATTTTGTGGAACCTCTAACGTGTGAGCGAGAATGAATTTTTTTCGTGGTGCCCGTGTGCAAAAGCAGCCAATCTCGGTGTAGAAGATCGAAGGTGACGGGGAATTTCTCGCGCGATCGACGTCGACTTCGATTGCGGAAAGACGTCTCTTTCCGTGGGTAAATTGTTTCTCCCCCCTCCTTTGTGTGTCTAAATATTCTATTTAGGATAATAAGCTCTTTCTGTATTTTCGATTGAGTTTTGCCAGCAAACGGTACGCCGAAAACTCTAATTGGAAACGTATTTGGAGTTCATGATTTTTGTTTTACTACGACAATGAGGAACGGAACAAAAACTGCTAATCTCCTTCCCCGGATTTTGAAATGAACCATTTTTCAAGAAATTCATTTTGAAACAAAATAGATACTTTTATGTTTTACAAAAATTAAAGTTGTTCATTTTCTTAAAATTTTGTGCAATATCCGCTTGATTTTTTTTTGCTAAAATTCATTCATCATCGCATGCATTAGGGTTTCCTAAAGGAAAAAGCTGACAGACGCGCAAACCCTACGCACCGTCTTGCATCAATACATTAGTTTGAGATTATGCCACCGAACTTAACTATGCCTCAGTCACACTAGAACAAAAATCTAAAATTTAGAGAAAAAGATATAAGGATATAAAATTTAATTGAATCCTCATATTTGTTGTGGCATCATCAAATTCATCATAATCGTCCAATTATATAGATTATAATGCTCAATTATAGTGTCATTTGTTGACTTTCCATTTTTCTATTAAAACACGTGCATGGGAATTTGTGCTCTTTCGGTTAATTTCCACTTTCTATATGACGTGTGATGAGGGAAATTCATCATAATAGAAATTGAAGTTTTCTCCTTCTGAATTTACCCCCTCATGGATGTTGAGGATTCACATCTTACCTCGAGGATTCATCAACAACTGAAAGCTCGAGGATTCATGGTTTTGTATTTTTATTTTATTTATTGCAGTTCACCTTCATCTTCTTAGTTCCATCACATCAATTTGTCATCAGAGAAAATTTCCTCCAGTTTTACTGTTGATTTTATCTTCCTTCCCATTAGATTTCCCTTTTTATATATAGAGCCTATTCACAAGCTTTTGTTCCGGGTACAATTTGTGCAGCCTTGCCATCCCATTTCCAAGAATTGCATCAACTCATTCCCAGCTGTGCATTTCATATGCAATATAGATCTAGTGTGTTATGGGAATTGTGCCCAATTATTGAGTGAATTTTTATTATGTTGTCTTTTGTGTTTATTAACTATTGTTTTCTTGTATTTATTAGGGAGTTAGAACTTTGGAGTTGTCATGATAGATCTTGTGTCTTGTAAGGCATTGGTTGTATGGAATGAAGGCATTTCGAAGTTTAGTCTATTTTCTTATTTTATATGAGATTGTGGTATCTCTCTCTCCCAGTATACCCCGCTTTGGCCTTCGCGGTTCCAACTCCACAATATCCTCCACCATCATCCCCGTCTCGATCCATCCTCCGGCAACTCTCCAACGTTCTACGACGAGGTCGTGACAACTTGGTATCCGAGTCATCTTTCCTATGACACCATATTCCTCCTCCCCACTTCCGCAAACTCATTAGCCAAGCTTTACTTGTTTGCTGCACCACAGGAGAACCTCGTTATGTACCCCTCTGGTTTTTCATGGGAAAACCCCACGTTCTACAATAGACACCCCTAAGTCCTATTGCCGGCCTCGTCGGCGTTCCACAGGCTGACATCCACGTTTGAGACCAACACTCCACTAAGAGTACTAACCTGTCATTGTCGCCCTCCGACGATTCTGTCTGCGTTGACTGCATCTCCGTCAACGTTGCTCCCAATCGACACTACCATCGACTCTACACGGCTCTTCCTTCCCTACAACTCGCCGACGCATGTCGAAGCTACGAGACTATTCTTTTCATCGCATTGCTGACTCCTTCCTCGGAACGAACTCGATGGCCATCCAGTCCAGCCCTACTTTATTTTCTCTGTCCTGCTAGCGCAAGCCTATCGAGTAGCTCTCCCCTTCTCTTGAGCCCAGTGCAACGGTTTATCAAAGCCCACACCAACAGTGATTGTATTGAGCCCTACGCTCTCTCCGCTTGCAAAATCGCCCATTGTTCGAATCATGTGCTTGATGTCTGAAGCCTATAATTTTGGGTAATTAATTAATCACATCAAAGATTAATTAAATCTTTTTATTCAAAAGGGGTGTTTGTTTTCTTATTGGGTGGCCTCATAAAGAAGCGCCACGAGTCTCACAGCCCCTCGAATATTCCAACCACATCGAGGGAATTGCGTCATTCAGTCACCCGCTCCTTATTTCGTGCACCCTCTATTTTATTTATGCCAGTGATCTGCAATCATATAAAGGACTCATCCAATGAAATGAGTATAATGAGAGAAATGATGCAATCATTGATGACATCCCTGGAAGCCCTACTTCAAGAGGCTGATGCACGTCACCAGGCAGACATTGTTATACTCACCAACAAACTCAATGATCTAATAACCATCATTCCAATCGTTGTCCCAACATGTGACCAAGTCAGTAGCAGTCAGACACCTATACCACCACTTATACACCATGATCCATCGACCCATGTATGCCTTGAAGTTATTATGGTGCCATGCTGCACCAAGCTAGAATTTCCAATCTATGATAGGAAGATAAATCATTTAGGTTAGCTAACCCGGTGTGTGTAATTTTTTGGCCATCAACAAACGATGACAGTGGATTGGATTAGCCTAGCATTCTTCTACCTTCTCAACTCAACTCAACTTTGGTCGCTCATGTGCACGTCAAGAAGCCGGGGTTGGCGTGGGAGGACTTCAAGCAGCTCTACAACATGCGATTTGGTCCTCCCATCCACAACAACTCCCTCGACGTACTCACAACATTACAACAAACAAAGTCTGTGGATGCATACTTGGAATAGTTCCAACTTCTTCTAGCTCACATTACGATGCCTCTAGAGATGCAATTCATAATATTTATGACCGAGCTTCACAAATGACTTCAACTGGACGTGGAATTTGAGGCTTCGCAGGACTTGGTGGCTGTTATAAGTTTAGCTAGATTGTGCGAACGTTAACTGCTGCTGGATCATGATACATATATAATCCTGGATGTAGGGACTCAGGACGAGCAAAACGAGGGTACACTAACCGCACACGTTCATCGACTTTCTCGTTTAGAAATGCCTAAATTTCGCAGGAAAGGATTATGCTATAACTGTGATGAGCATTATAATCGCAAACATCGTTGTAATATGCTCTTTTATCTGACACAAAGGACTCTGATGACGAGGGCATTGGGTGATGTCGACACCAAATTCGATCTCCCTTGAGGTTGAGGTTAAGCTCATTTTGAACGACGGGAAAAATGTTATAAGACTCACGCCCAGTTACCGAGTGAATTTTTATTATGTTGTCTTTTGTATTTTATTAACTATTGTTGTCTTGCATTTATTAGTTGTTTGGAGTTATAAGCTGTCATGATAAGTCTTGTGTCTTGTAAATCTATTTAAACGCATGAGTTGTATATAATGAAGGCATCTAGAGGTTTTTTTTTATTTTCTTGTCTGGTATGAGATTGTGGTAGCTCTTTCTCTCCGAGCACATCCTACTTAGACAACTGTGATTTCGACTCCAGAATATCCTCCTCCATCATCACTCCCCCCTCTGGCCATCCTCTGGAAACTCTATCGACGTTTTTTGGCGAGCCCGTAACATAGTGCCACTCTGTTTTGCCATTATCCTATGTTTAAGCATTGTCAGGGCCATTTTGGTTATTTTGGTGATCAGCTCTCATTGCCAAAGGCAAATGTTAGAATGCATTATGAAATGGATTAAATATCAAATTCTCTTCATCTCTCTAGTTCTCTCCCTCTCTCTGCCTTCACGGCGGGATCACTTAGTTAGGACTCTCCCATTGCCAAACTCCCCCACGCTTGATGTAACACCTCTACCTAGTTCAACAACAATTCAAAATCCCGAGTGACACTCATGATATGAAATAAACTAAGCATGGTACAATAAAAGGAAGATAGTAAATGCAACTAAAGTACAAAGTGGAAATGAAAGATTGGAGCTATGGTTAAATGCATACCTCAATATGTGAACCATAGGGCAAACTAACATAAAACCAAATCTAAAACTGAAGGTTGGAATCAAAACAGAGTCGGATAGCAGAGTCATCAAGTCCACATAAACTATATTTAAGAGACATTAAAATGTTATAAGAACATCTGAAACTTCTGCCTTCTAATTACTATGTCTGTGGAATTGTGGCTTGTGATGTTGATACGTTCGCGCGGTAGCCTTGCGTTCGCGAGCGACGCCTCGACCGTTTATTTCGTTAGAGAATAGCCCGCGAAGTTCCATCGCGCCAAGTTTTTTTGAAAAGGTCGCATTTTTACTTTGTTTAAAAACTACACCCCCACCTTGGATCACATCAGTTTGGTGTGGCTGCTGGGATTTCTCACTCCTATCGTGGGATAGCCGAGCGCCTGTCGTTTTCAAATTTAAAGTTTAGGGTTTTTTCAAGTTTGTCCATGGAATCTCGAGTGGAGCACCTAGAGGGTAATGCGGGAGATATAGGTAAACGAATGGAAGAAATTATGGACGCTATCACTACACTTACCCTCTCCGTGAGAGACACCAACTAAGTCATGTTAGGGTTGCGTACTACAGTTAACAATTTGGAAGCACAGTACCACTTAGGGGGTCCTCCTACACAACCCCCTACTCCTGCACGACCTCCTACACCTCCACCGCCAGAACCCCAACCAGCTCATCACGAACACGGGCATCCACCTAGGTGGGATGCACGTATTAAATTAGATGTTGGGGATTTTGAGGGCACCCTCGAGCCTGAGGTGTGTCTTGATTGGTGCGAACAACTTGAGCGATTCCTCAGCTGGAAGCGCACACCTGCCTACCAGTAGGTGGAGTATGCTACCCTGAAGCTGAAGGGCCCCGCACTCACATGGTGGGGGCAAGTTAAGCGGATGCGATACACGATGGGACAACCACCTATCACCACCTGGGTTGAGTTCAAAACTCAACTCAAGAGGAGATACGTCCCCGCTGATTTTATGCAGACCTTGTATCGTAGGTAGGTATGAAAAAAAAAACCGGGCCTGACGGGCCGGCCTGAGCCCGGCCCGGTCAAAGCCCGGTCAAGCCCGGCCCGGTTCAGGCCCGAACCGGGCCGAGCCCTTACCCGGGGCCCTGAAAGGGCCCCGGTTTCAAGCTATTACCCGGCCCGGTACCCGACCCGGTCCGGGCCGGGTAAAGACCGAAAATCGGGCTAGCCCGAGACCGGGCCGGCCATAGCCCGATCCGGTCTCGGGCTAGGCCCGATTGAGCCTAACGGCTCATTTTAAGAGCCGTTAGGCTCTTCATGGCAGCATGACTGCCACGTGGCAGCCATGCTGCCATGAGAGCAGCCAACGGCTCTCAAAATGAGAGCCGTTGGCTGCTATTATTATTATATTATTATTAATATTAATTAATTAATATATTATAATATTATAATATTATATAATTATAATATTATATTATTATATATTATTTTATTATTTTAATATTTTTTAATATTATTTAAATTTAAAAAATAAAAAATAAAAAATAAAAAAAATCCTATAAATACCCCCCCTTCTCTTTTTTCTCACACTCTCTCTCTCTCACTCACTCTCTCTCTCTCTCTCTTAGCTCTCCCAATGACGTCGTCTTCCCAAAATACGGCTGCGGTAGTGGAGCACAATCGTAGAGCGAGTATTTGGGAGCATTTCGAGATGGTCCTAGTCGGGACCGAAAGGAGAGCGCGCTGTAAGTTGTGCTCGAAGCTGCTATCCATCACCGGCAACTCGACGCTTGTTAGACACCAGAAGTCTTGCGTGTCGAAACAAGCTCCTCCCGAGTCAAGTCAAGCCCAAATTTCTGGAGCAGGACAGATTTGGACGTACGATCAAATGCGACAGCGAGAGCTGCAGGCGCAGTTCGTCATCAAACGCGGGCTGCCATTCAGCGTCTTCGACAATGACGACGCGACGGAGTACATACATGGGGGGCTTCAACCCAAATACCAAAAGGTTAGTTGAATTACTTTAAGGCGTGACGCGCTTAAATTTTATTTAGCAGTAAAAGAAGAATTAATTAACTATTTTGAAAATTTCGAAGGACGTGTAAGTCTAACGAGCGACGTTTGGACGAGTAATTTAAATTTAGAATTATCTTATCTTTGCATCACTTGTCATTGGATTGATCCCATTTCGTGGGAGCAAAATAAACGCGTAATATGTTTTACAGGTTTTGAATACCCGCACACGACTGTAGCTTTATATAAAGTTATTATGAAATGTGCGCGGGAATTTAAAATTAACGATAAAATACTTAGTATTTCTCTTGATAACGCCGCCAATAATGGCGCCGCAATTGAATTGTTAAAACGGGATTTAAAACCATTTCTCAACGGCGCGTTTTTTCATACTAGATGTGTTTGTCACGTCCTAAATTTAGTTGTACAGGATAGTTTAAAGGGAATGCAAGAATATATTAATAAAATTCGAAACATGTTAAAAACTATTTATTGTACTAAACAACGAGCTCAAGATTTTAGAAAATTTTGTAAAGCACAAGGTCAGAGATATTTGAAACCCGAATTTGATATGCCGGTTAGATGGAACTCAACCTATAAAATGTTAAAAAGAGCCGTTCTACAAAAAGAAATTCTAATGGAATATTATAGTTTGCTTAATATTGAACACAATTTAGGTGAAAATGATTGGGATATTATAGAACATTATCTAGATTTACTAAAGTGTTTTTATAGGACCACTGTTTCTTTATATGGAGTGTATTATCCAACGAGCGCATTAGTAATTGAACATTTCGTACATATCACACAAAAATTTAGTTATTATAGACAACACGAAGGTTGGGCTCCTTTAATTAAAATAATGGAAGAAATTTTTTTAAAATATGATAGAGCTATACCGCCTATGTTTTTGTGCGCCGCCGCTTTAAATCCGCTACTTAACGTAGAAGGCGTAGAAAATTTGATCGATGAAATCAATACTAATCTAACCTTAAATATAAATTATGATGATGATGACTCCGTTAGTACTACAAATTTTACTACTTTTTTTACACAAAGTTATAATTATTACAATAACTTATACGGGTCACGACCCTGCGAAGAAATAACACAACCCAAAACAAAGGATAGTCTTAAAAATAAAATTTTAGATTTAGCTTCTAGGAAAAAATCGCGCACATCTGGTAGTTTAGATGAATTAGGATTATATACAAAAACACAATTTAGCGATTTTATGAGTTCGGACGAGATCAAAAACTTCGATCTCTTAAATTGGTGGAAAGGTAAAGCTAATACCTATCCTGTTTTGGCCTATATGGCCCGTGATTTACTAACTATCCAAGCTAGTACAGTAGCTTCGGAGTCCGCTTTTTCTCTTAGTGGCAGGGTTTTGAACGAGCGGAGGAGCCGGCTTAACGAAGAATCGCTGGAGATTTGCATATGCTACAAGGACTACTTGGATGCTATGAAGAGGAAGCAGCACATAACAGCATTGGAGGATAGCTCGGAGGAGATAGAAGACGAAATTGACGCAATGAATCTACAAGATGATTAAATCAGGCAATCTTAAATTCTTAATGTAAATTTTTTTAATATATAAATTTTTTTAATTAAATTTTATAAGAATCATAAGTTTGTATTTTGTATTTTGTGCAATTGTATGACTTAGATTTTGTATTTTAATATTAATAAAATTTTTTGATTAAATTTTTTGTGCAATTGTATGACTACTTGAAATCTTGGATGCTATTAAAATTAAGTATTATTTTTTCATTTTTTGGATATATAAATATTAAATATAAATATATAATAATAAATAATAATTAATAATATAATATATAAATAATAAATATATATTTAATAAATTTTTAATTAATAGTAATAAACTAATAAATATATATTATAATATATTATAACTATTTATAATAATATAAATTATAATATAACTATTTAGTTATAACTAATAAATATATATTATAAATTTATAGTAATATATAAAATTTATAATTAATAAATATATATTATAACTAATCTAACCTTAATATAATTTATAATTATTAATTTTATTTATATATAAATTATAATTATACTAAAATAATTAATAAAAAAAAAGAAAATCGGGCCGGCCCGGTTCGGGCCCGAGACCGGCCCGGCCTGAAGGGCCGGAGCAGGCAGCATATTTTAGCTGCCTGCCCGGCCCGGCCCGGCCCGATTGCAGGGGAGGACCGGGCTGGCCCGGCCCGATATATGAAAAAGCCCGATCAGGCCCGGTCCGGGCCGGCCCGATCGGGCTTTTTGTTCAGGCCTAATCGTAGGTATCACAACCTACGACAAGACAAACAAACTATCGACGAGTACACGAACGGGTTCTTAGTCCTCCAGTCACACTTAGATCTAAATGAGGAAGACCACATGGTTGTGGCCTGTTATCTGAATGGGCTACGATACGCGATACGAGACCAGTTAGAGCTTCATGATTTTCGGGACCTTGGAGAGATATCCAGCCGAGCATGTCGAGTGGAGGCCCTCCAGAAGAGGACATCTAGTCCGAGGTCTACTGATGGACCCGCTTCGAGCACCACCACTACTACACCCACATCTGCTACTACTGATTCCCCACCTCTTGCCATTACTGGAGCCCCGACTCTTCACCCTTGCCCGTCCCGGGGTAAAGAGCCCATGGGAGCCCGACCCCACACTTGAGTATTTCGATGCTTCAAGTGTATGGAGCCTGGGCACAAATCTTCTGAGTGCCCGCGACGCCAGTTTGTTGCTGTGATTGATTCCACCTCCGGGGGTGAACCCGAGTATGGGGTTTTCCTTAGTGACCACCAACCCGAGCCCCTGCCCGAGGTTGATGGTGTCATCGAGGTCGAGGGCGAGCAAGCAAAACACCTAGTCTGTGTTCTTCACTCTAGTTTGATTTCCTCTGGCGAGACCACTGAGCAGGATCCTCGAAGAAAGGAAAATTTCCGCACTACCGCCCGCATTCAGGAGCATTTCTGTTCCATTATTATTGACAGTGGCAGTAAGAAAAACTACGTGTCTCAGCGAATGGTGGAGAAGTTAGGACTTTTGACACGCCCCTTAGAGCAGTCGTACCATTTATCTGGGGTCAGTAGTCTGTTGGCTATACCCGTTACTCATCATTGTCAGTTAGAGTTCTCTATCGGGGACGTGTATCGTGATTCAGTGTTATGTGATGTCGCCCCCATCGACGTTTGCCACATACTTCTAGGACGACCATGGCAGTATGACAGACATGTTCTGCATGATGGTGTGAGGAACTCCCATTCTTTTGATCACCATGGGCGCAAGATTATTCTTCTTCCCCAGAAGGATGGTCCTGTTCCTAGGGCACCTGGGAGGACCTCACTTGCATCTACGTCGTCGTCTTTAGTCTCCACTACACCACTCCTATTTAGTGCTACGCTTCAGCCTGGGCCCTCGCTCCAGGAAGTGGCGTCTGATTTTCGAGAGTCATCTATTTTGGGTGCTCTGGAAGCGCCATCTTTTATTGACTTCGTATTCGACGAGCACACCTTTAGTCCACATCACTTCTCTTTAGTTGTAGACGAGCATGTTACACCACCATCTCACTATCGTTCGAGGTCTGAGACTTCTAGGTCTACTCATATTGAGGGAGCATAGACGATACTTAGATATTTTACTCCTCATCGGGATACCCGCTACAAAGGATTTTTATGGAAAGTTGTACAAGGTCAAATTGGGATCTTTTTAAAATTTTGTGACTCGAGTGGAACGTTGGCGGGTTAAATTAGGACGATATTTGATCTGGGTCTGGCAGACGTTCGTAGGAGTCTATCGGACGAGAGTATGTTGCGTCATGAGTTACTGATTCCATTGGCTGATTCCACTTGCTTCATGTTCCCCCTACTGCCATATGTTTTCCCCACACACCGCCCCTGTCATTCTCTGAAAGCTCTAATAATTACTGTTTATTTAAATATTTGGCATGAAATTTTGACTAATGGATTGCGAGCTTTGGAGATGAGAGGTTACTTGCAGGTTTTGGGCGCAGCCACGACAGCAGCAGGACATCATGTAGCATTTCTCCGACCGACGCTTGGATTTTCTACTTGCAGGTTACATCGAGTCTCGTCGGGGTCGAGCTCTCTCAACCCCTGGAGAATTGATGCAACCCGCGTCGCCTCGTCGCATGTTGTTCACACATTTTTGGTTTGGCGCGTTGGTGTGACCGGCCAACGTGACCCTAAATGCCTAGGTCCGGTAATTTAGGCGATAGATTAGTTTAGGGCAAGCTTGATTTAATTAACTATTTTATTTAAAATATTTGTCTAAGCCTACAGCCGGCCCCACCGTAGAATTTCCCCTTCCCTTCTTCCTTTAAAAATCTGCCCTTGTATGTGTTTGTCATTAGCCATTTTATAACCCTAAAATTGGGTTATAAAAGCCCCCCCTCCTTATTGTTAATGGGCGGCTGGAAATGAATTGAAAGAAACCTGTTTGGTTTTCGTTCGATTCTCCCAGTGCCGTCAGCCCGACGGAACTCCATCCCGATGGAACTCTCAACGCCACCGCCTCCTTCAGCGAGCAACACCTCCGACGGAACCACCTCCAGCCGATCCTCCCCCGGCGTCCTTCTTCCCTGTCGAAAGACCTCCTGGGGCCTGCACCCGACCCCTTTCTTCCCCGACAAACTTCCTGCAACGTCGCTGCAACTTCTAGGCCCCCTCTTCATCGTCGACGCCACCTGCAGAGCCATTCCCTACCACCGTCGAGCTCTCCTGAGCCCTCCTAGGTCACTGTGGACGGCCCTAGTTCCCTCCTCCGGCGGATTCAGCGCACCTCCGGCATTTTCTCCTTGCGTCCAGCCGGCGCTTCCTGTTTCCAGTCAGCAGCGGCGCCTCCCCTGCTCGAGCTATTTCCTCCAGCAAACCCATCAAGCTTCTAGCCACCATCCCCTCTCCAGCCACTGCCTCTGCCCTTGGTATACCTCTCATCTCCTCGCTTGCGAACACTAGTAATTTTTATGCTTACATGTTAAATGAATAGTAATTAAAAGAGCTTGCCCTAGTTAATCTTTATCTCCTAATTACCGTTTAATTTCACATCTGAAACTTATGCTTTCTAATTACTATGTCTGTGGAATTGTGGCTTATGATGTTGATACGTTCACGCGGTAGCCTTGCGTTCGCGAGCGACGCCTCGACCGTTTATTTCGTTAGAGAATAGCCCGCGAAGTCCCATCGCGCCAAGTTTTTTTGAATAGGTCGCATTTTTTACTTTGTTTAAAAACTACATCCCCACCTTGGATCACATTAACCGGCCGCACAGAACAGTGCCTGATTACGGGCGAGGCAGGCTAAGTGGCTCGGGCGCGCCCCGGGCGCGCGCCTTGCGGGCCATTCGGGCACAGGTTAGGCGCACCTAGAAATTTTCCGGTCTAGGCGCAACCGGTTTGGTTTAATTAGGGTTATGGTTTTGTTTTCTCATCAGAATAAGAAGTGTTTGGGCTCATTTTTTTCGATTCACGCCGAATTTGGTTTAGGGTTGAAAGATTGCCGCTCCTGTTCTTCCGTTCGCCGCTCCTCTTCCGTTCGCCGCTCCTCTTCCGCTCGCCGGCAACCACTAATTATTTTGGTAACTTCTTCTTCTCACTGCATTACTTCTTCTTGCGTAATGGCTGTCGGCTGTCATTTTTTCCGGTTGCCCTTTTTTCTGGCTACCCATTTTTCCGGCTGCCCTCTTCCGTTCGCCGCCCCGTGCTTCTGTTCTAGCATAATTGAAGCCCAGTTCACTGTTACAGTGAACTGGGCTTCCAGTTCACTGTTTTACAGTGAACTGGACGCTACAGTTTTTCAGTAATTATCTTGTTCTATCATCTATGTAATTATTGTTTTTGTAAAATGTTTTAATAGCTGGAAATGGATGCGAGTGGATCTGGTTCATCCAGTGTCCAATCTAGGATTGATCCAGGTTGGAAGTATGTGCGTCAGACATCTGTCACTAATAAAAATGATTTAATTTGCATTTTCTATGAGAAAGTCATAAAGGGTGGAATTTATCGTGTGAAGCAACACCTAGTTGGGGGATTTAGAAATACTAAAGTTTGTCTCAAATGCCCACAACATGTAAGGACAGAAATTCAAGATTATATGGAAAAGAAAATGACTGTAAGCAATACGGAAAAACAAGCATTCCCGGACTTTGCAGATGTAGATACCTTTGGAAGCGATGAGGATATGGATGACGTCAGTGCGAAGATTCATGGATGCGGTCCAAGCGGTGCGCCTAAAAAGTCTAGGACAAAAGATCCAATGGATGTTTTTTTTGCACCTAATACTGAGAAGAAAATGAAACAAAAAGGCAACATAAGCAAATGAAGCAAACTTCAATTAACGAAGCGTGTAAGAAGGAACTTAGAGGGTGGGCTTGCAAGCATATAGCTCAATGGATGTATGATGCAGCTATTCTTTTTAATGCGATTACCTATTCTAGTTTTGCAGTGATGATAGAATCCATTGGACAGTTTGGGGTTGGACTGAAATTACCCAGTTACCATGAAGTTCACGTTCCTTTGTTGAATAATGAAGTAACTGAAGTCCAGAAATGATGAAAAATTATGAGGATGAGTGGAGGTTGTTTGGATGTTCTATCTTGACAGACGGATGGACAGATAAGAAACATAGAACTCTTATAATTTTTTTAGTGAATTCACCCAAAAGGTACATTTTTACTGGAATCTTTTGATGCATCTGATTACGCGAATACTGGAAAGAGGATGTTTGAATTGCTTGATAGAGTAGTGGAACGTGTTGGAGAGGCCAATGACGTTCAAGTTGTTACTGATAGTGCAAGCAATAATGCACTAGCAGGTAAATATATCATTAATCATCATTATTTAATATTTATTTAATTTTAATGTCATATATTTATTATGAATGTGTTTGTTATGAAATAGGAAAATTATTGGAAGCAAAACAACCACATTTATATTGGACACCGTGTGCCGCCCATTGCATCGACTTAATGCTAGAGGATATTGGAAAAATGCCTAGCATTAGTAGAACAATTAAAAGAGCAATGAGCGTAAATAGTTATATTTATGTTCGGCCTGGACTAGTCAACATGCTAAGGAGCTTCACAGGACAAGTGGAGCTTGTTAGACCTGCTGCTACTAGGTTTGCGACTTCATTCCTTGCTCTTCAGCGCATTTATAAGCAGAGGACAAATCTAAGAAAGATGTTCACTTCATCTGAGTGGACATCAAGCAAGTGGGCAAAGGAAACAGGAGATAAGCAAGTACAGAGCATTATATACATGGTCTCTTTCTGGAGTACTATTGTGTACATTTTGAAGATTTTTGGACCTTTAGTTCAGGTACTAAGATTGGTAGATGGGGAGAAAAGACCAGCTATGAGCTATATCTATGAGGCTATGGATAGAGCAAAAGAGACAATCATGAACTCTTTCAATGAGAAAGAGGAAAAATATAAAGAAGTCTTGGAGATTGTGGACAAGAGATGGGAAAATCAGCTTCATCGACCATTGCATGCGGCCGCTCATTATTTAAATCCGAAATTCTTCTATTCAAACCCTAAAATGGCATTAGATGGAGAAGTCATAAAAGGTTTATATCAAACAATTCAAATGCTCATTCCAAGTCCTGCCATTCAAGATAAAATTATGTACCAACTAAGTTTATATAAAAATACTGAAGGTGTATTTGGAATGCAATTTGCAGTTCGTCATAGGAAAACAAAGTCCCCTGATTAGTAAATTAAATATTATTCCAAGTTTCAAACAAACATTTTTTTTACTAAGAATGATTTATTAATTTCTTGATATTCATTTTTGGGGCAGCTGAATGGTGACAATCATATGAAACTGATACTCCTAATCTGACTAAATTTGTTGTAAAGGTTCTAAGTCTCACTTGCAGTTCATCCGGATGTGAGCGTAACTGGAGTTTTTTTTAAACATATATGAATTTTTTTGAATAAGTATGTAAATATTAATTTATATCATTATATGATTAATTATTTATTTGTTATGTTGCAGGTCCATAGCAAAATAAGAAATCGACTAGCATAACAACGCCTAAATGATTTAGTATTTGTAAAATACAATTGTGTCTTGCGTCGACAATATGATTCACGTGATCGTATTGATCTGATCTCGCTGAAAGATATTGACGATAGCAATGAATGACTGATGGGAAGAATGAAGGAAGATGAGGAGGTTTAGCAGGATGACAATTTAGTTTTTGATGACGAATTATTGACCTGGGGTGCAGTAGCTAGGGCCAGTAGAGTAGAAAAAGACATCTACTCCACGCGCTTATCCAAAGGGAAGATGGTAGCTGACAAGGGGAGCACATCTAAGAAAAGGGCACCTACTCATACAATGCGTACAGATGATGCCGATGATGAAGAAGAAGTTGAGTTCAATGAAAAAGAAGATTTTAGTAAAGAAGATGAAACCTTAATTGATTCAGACGATGAGTAATTAATACTTAATGATGACGAGATCACGAAACAGAGGAAAAATTGAAAAACTATGTGATGAAGTGATGTTATGTTATTTTCTTGCACATTAGTTTAGAGTTTATGATTGCTGACTTTGTGTTTTATGTTTGTTTTTGGTCCCAAACATTACAATCTCTTAATATTATTTTCAAATCATTGTTTTCAAATGTGAAAGAGCATTTCATCTCCAAACATTGCTAACTTGGTGGTTCTTCTCTCCAACCTGCCTGTCCACAACAAGTTGAAGTAACTTCCGGGCCCTCAACATTTCATCTCCCTGGCTTTCTATTTGTTATGTAAGTTTATAACGGAAGTTAATAGTTCTCATTGTTGTTCAATTTCAGCGAATTGAGCGCCCAATTGCCTCGTTTTTCGCGAATTGTGCGCCTAATTGGCTCAATTTCAGCGAATTGTTCGCCTAATTCGCTCAATTTCAGCGAATTGGGCGCCCAATTCGCACAATTTCAGCGAATTTGACGCCCAATACGCTCAATATCGGCAAATTGAGCGCCCAATACGCTCAATTTCAGCGAATTGGGCGCCCAATTCGCTCAATTTCAGTGAATTAGGCGCCCAATTCGCTCAATTTCATTTTTCCCCCATTTTTGCGCTTCACGTGCCTTTGGCGCGTGCCCGCGCCTTGCGCCTAGGCTCCATGACCCCTTTGCGCCTTGGTGCGCCTTGCGCCTTTGATAACTTAGGTAATAACATGAATCATATTTCCTTTGCTTTATCATATTCTGAATTCTAATCATAATGTAATTCACTGAAGTGTAGAGATTTTTGTGTTTTGAGTTCTTTATTAAAGTTGAGATGACTCAAAATCATATTCTTCTTAGTTTATATTTCATAGTTTACAGTATTGTAGATGTGGGCCGACATGTCCGACATGTCGGCCGACATAAAGGTTTTGGGGGTAAAACGCCACGACATCGATATTTTAAGCAAATATGTCGTTTTTGAAAATATCCCCCGATATATACGTTTAACCTGACATATCAGGCGATATTTCGTGATCGATATATCGTCAAGAGTATTACAAAAAATTTCAATTTTTGAAGAGACCAAATGCCAGTTAAGGTGTTGTCGTGTGACCTTGAGGTCACGGGTTCGAGTCCTGGAAGCAGCCTTTTGCAGAAATGCAGGGTAGGGTTTGTCATTTCACCCTTGTGGTGGGATCCTTCCTTGGACCCTCGCTGAGCAGGGATGCTTCGTGCACTGGGTTTTCCTTTTTGAGGAGACCAAACAGAAATAATTTTTGTTTTATGCTTCATTTTTTGCATCTCACTAAATCTAGTATCGACTACTTTCTCTTCTAGCTCTTATTTGATGATATTTATCTCGTTTATTGTAGTTGATGACTTTTTCTTGTGTAATTTATAAACATACACTATTTGCATATATGTTTATTGTGTAATTTATAAATATACTTTATGTATACAATTATACATATTTATAAAAACTGTGTAATATATATGAATAAATTTATTTAAATATTAAAAACCGACATTGTAAAATATCCCCGATATATCCCCTGCAATCCGACATCCAACATTTTAAACTCAAACCGACATGAACCTGGCATCCGATATCTACAACCTTGATAGTTTACGAAGAACAATCTAGAGATTTGAGTATCTAATGACAAACTAAAGTTCTCTGATGCAAATACAGGACACAACTTCACATCTATCCATTTTCATGCGCAAAGGAATGGATCGTCGACCCCTCTTTGAGGCTCATAGGATCCACTGTGTCCTATAATTATGATGGTGTTCGTCCATCAACCATAAGAGAAAACATCTCCCATATCTCCTAATGATCTATACATCTAGTGGTCGACATGTTAAAACTAACAGTGGCATTTGTATAAGCCTATTCGTCTATGGAATAATCTTTTAATTGGTTGGCATGTTAAATTAACAATGACATCCGTATAGGCCCATTAGTCTGTGGTACATTTCCGCGGTCCGGTTGACCACTTACGTTTGGCCGTCCGATTGTGGATGGTACGCGGACGAGAGTTGTAGCGTCGTATTGTTGAGCGTGAAAAGTTCCTTCCAGAAGCGGCTTGTAAAGACCTTGTCGCGGTCGAACACGATACTTTCCGGCAATCCGTGTAAGCGGACGATGTTGTTGAAGAACAATTGGGCGACCCGTTCCGCGACGAGTGGGTGGGCAAGAGGGAGGAAGTGTGCCCCTTTGGAAAATCTGTCCACCACCACCATGAGGATGGTTTTACCTTTGCTGCGGGGAAGGCCCTCCACAAAGTCCATAGAAATAATGGCCCAGATTTGAGTTGGTACAGGTAACGATTGGAGAAGGTCCGCCGGTAATAATTTGATTGCTTTATGTTGTTGACATACCGTGCACTGTTCAATGAAATGCTAGACGTGACGGCGGAGTCCCTTCCAATAGAACTCAACACATATGCGGTGGAGGGTTTTGTGAATTCCCTCATGCGCCCGATCGTGCGCCTCCTTCACGATGGTCGAAATGTGGGGCGATGTGGGTGGAAAGTAGATCCGGTTTTTGTAGAGAATGAGTCCGTCGCGGCTCGTCCATACTGGTGGTAATAGGCCTTCTTGCGCTCGGTGAAGCAACTCAGAGAGGGACGGTGACGTGGCGGCCTCGTTTCCGGATGGTGTCCACAAGGGGGGCGGTCGGCCGTGAGAGGGCGCAGATAATGGCGGAGTCGTCGGGGTCGTCGGTGTGCCGACGAGAGAGAGCGTCTGCGGCCCTACTGAGAGCCCCCGCCTTGTATTCGACGGTGAAGTCAAACCCCAATAGTTTGATCACTCATCGTTGTTGCGGAACGGTGGACAATCGTTGCTCCAAAAGGTATTTCAAACTGAAGTGGTCTGTCTGGACAATGAAGGTGCGGCCCCAAAGGTAAGGTCGCCAATGTTGAACTACTTTGGCCAATCCAATGAGTTCCAGTTCATAGGCTGACAGCTTGCGGTGATGTTGAGAGGTGCGACGACTAAAATATGCGATTGGGTGGCCCTGTTGATGGAGGACCGCACCGCACCCAAGGGCAGAGGCTTCACATTCGATGTAGAAGGACGTATTGAAGTCTGGCAGCTGGAGTACGAGAGCCGAGGTGAGAGCGGCTTGGAGGTCCGTAAAAGCGTGCTGCGCGGTGTCCTCCCATACGAACTCCTTGCGGCGTAAGAGTGCCAACAGAGGTTCGACAATGGTGTTGTAGTTGTGGATGAATCGCCTGTAGTAGCCGGTCAATCCTAGAAAGGCTCGGATGTCGCGCTGCGAGCTGGGGGTCGGCCATGCGGCGACCCCTTGAAGTTTGTCTGGATCGGCGGGCACGCCGTGAGCGTGCACTACGTGGCCAAGATAGGCGACGCTAGGTTGCCCGAACGAGCACTTGGATTCCTTGAGGACCAGGCGTAGGAGGGCGAGAACTTCGCGCACATGGAGGAGATGCTCGACCCACGACTTGCTATAGATCAAGATATCGTCAAAAAACACAAGAACAAATTTTCTGAGGACGGCTTGAAATACCTCGTTCATCAACGATTGGAAGGTGGAGGGCGCATTGGTCAAGCCAAAAGGCATGATGAGGAACTCCAAATGTCCGTGGTGTGTCCAGAAGGCCGTCTTCTCCACGTCGTTGGCGGCCATGCGCACTTGGTGGTATCCGGAGTATAAGTCGAGCTTGGAGAAGAAGCGTGCGCCATGCAACTCGTCGAGGAGCTCCTCGACCACCAGTATTGGAAATTTGTCCTTGACCGTCTTGGTGTTGAGTTCCCGGTAATCGACGCAAAAATGCCATGTGTTGTCCTTCTTGCGTACCAGAAGGCCCGGTGACGAAAAAGGGGAGACGCTTCGTCGAATGAGTCCCTGTTGGAGCATTGCGGCGCACTGCCGCTCGATTTCGTCTTTCTGGAGAAACGGGTAGCGGTAGGGCCGGACTACGACCGGCGCGGTTCCGGGTAATAAACAAATGCGGTGGTCCTGCAGTCGGTGGGGCGGAAGGTGTCCGCAAACTCCTGGAGCAGAAGTTGTATGTCCTGCGGTTGGCGCTCCCCCGCGGCGTCTGTGTCGTGCATGAGGAAGGCCCTCGTCTTGTCTGATGGGCTGAGGCATTGCCAGTCCACTCGTTGTGAGTCTTCGGTCCATTGCATGGTGAGTTTATTGAAGTCCCACGTGATTGGTCCCAAGGTACGCAACCAACGGACCCCCAATACGATATCGAAACCATCGAGATCGACGAGTTGAAGATCGATGTTGAAGTCCCGGTGATGGATTGTTAGCGGCACGCGGCGGCACAGCCCGGGGCATGCCATGTTGTGGCCATTGGCCACCGAGACCTGGAGTTGATGGAGGAACGTGACCGACAGTTGTAGGGCGGTCGTGGTCTTGTGGCGGATGAAGTTGTGCATCCTGCCGGAGTCTAGCAAGGCCACGAGCGTGGTGCCCGCTACGTGGACGGGAAGTTGCAGCATGTGTCCCCCTTGTGGCCCGGCAATGGCGTTGACCGAGAGTTTAGGTGCCTCCAAATCTGGACCCTCACTGTCATCATCGGACGGGTCGTCTACCTCAATCCAAAAGAGGCGTTTGCAGCGGTGGCCGGGCCCGAAGAGTTCCTCGCAGTTGAAGCAGAGCCCCTTGGCGCGGCGTTCAGTCATTTCGGCGTGGGAAAGACGTCGTCGGAAGGTTGGTTTGGAGGTGGCGGCGGTTTGTGCGGGCCGAGAGGCCGGCATAGCGGGAGTTGTCTCGCGGAAGGAGTGCCCGGAATCACGACGGGATATGTTGTGGCGATCCAAAAGAATGCGACGCTCGCACGTCCGTGCGATGTTCATGGCGGTCGTAAGGTCGGGTGGGTCTTGGAACTTGAAGTCTAGACGGAGCCGTTCGTGTAGACCGGTCGTGAAGATAGGAACACTTTGATCCAGACGACATGTAGACGCCCTTGCGAGCAAGAGTTGAAAACGATCGATGTAGTCTTCCAAGGCTCCCGTTTGACGAAGGCCGATCAGGTCGCCGAGGGGGTTCCCGCGGAGAGACGGGCCGAAACGGAGCGTGCAGGAGGCCTTGAATCCGTCCCATTGTAGGTCTGGCCGTTCGCGTTGGAGTTGGGAGAACCACAATTGTGCGGCGCCGTTGAGATGAAAAGAGGCAAGGCCTAGCCGTTCTTCGCCAGTAGTGCGTTGGTTGGAGAAGAATAACTCGCACTTCGCCAGCCATGCTAGAGGGTCCTCGCGGCCGTCAAAGACCGGAAATTCTAATTTGACGTAGCGCGGGAACGCACCTCCCCGGAGCGGTGGTTGGTGTGTCCGTCACTGAGCGTGTGCTCGGGTGCCAACTGCGAGCTGTGGGGCCGGTCGGCGGGTGGCAACCCGACGGCTAAGTGCGCCGTGCGGATGTTGACCTCGCCTAGGCGAGAGTCCATATTGTCCAAGCGGTCTAGGATTTGTTGAAGGAGATCCCGCTCGGCCATTGGCGACGATTCGGGCAGTGGAAGCAATGGAACGCTGTTTGGTGCATCGAGTCGAGGGGCAATCTCAGGCAGAGCGGTTCCAGCGGTGTACTGGTCGGACGGCGTGGGTGGCTCTGATACCAGTTTGTTACGTGCCGCGTTCTGGGCTTGTGTTCGCCGGTGACTGGGGAGGAGATCCTCCAGGGTGGAGACGGGCGGCGGCGGTATGAAGGTGGGCGAACTTGTGAGAGAGCAAGGGTGAGGAAGAGAAGATTTGACGAGAGAAAGAAATTGATAATTCTTATTGCATGCCAAAACCAGTCCACCCCCATGGGGTTAAATAGAACATAATAAGGAAATTGCGTGCCCCCCGTTTGGGCTTAACAACGGGAACAAAATAAGGATCATACTAAAAATAAGAGTGCGGGCCCCCCCGTTTGGGCTTAAACAACAGGAACACAAATAGAAATATAATTATTCTAAAATATGATACCGCTTATGCGGCCGAATCACCCGCGGTGTTGCGGCGATGATAAACTTTCCCCCAACACGGTTTGTCTGCGACTGGTGCCGTAACAGATTCATCATATATTTTAATATACTCATGTAACAGGGTTTTCCGCATAAACATTCACTTAATAATTTAATGAGGTTCATTATCCAATATGAATCTTTTACTTGCATTAAAACGCAATGCAACATTCAATATGAACTTGACATAAATTCCATATTTATGCATAAAGTCGCATGTATTCAAATTTAATACTATTAACTTGTGATATGTCTAACCAAGAAAAAGAAAATTTCTTACCCGATGCTCGTAGATTCGATCCGGCGGCATGATTCTCTAGGTTGAATTCGAAACTATGCAAAACTTTCTCCAACCTACTCTACAAATTCTCTCTTCGCCGCGGACGATTATCTTCCAAAATCATAGAAAGGAATAAATAATGAGCATAAAAATTATATGAGTCAAAACCCTTCCTCCTAGGGTTTACAAATCCTAAACATGAATTTCAGTGACTGAGGAAGAGAAACAAAAGGGTGGGAAGGGAAGAACATGTAAGAGAAGAATCTTACCTTAACGATCGCCATCTCCAATAGGGAAATTGACAAAAGTGGGCACCCGATGCAAGCACAAAAAAGCCAAGGAAGTTACGAACCAACAGGAGGAGGCACTTCCAGTACAACTTTCTTGATACTGGAAACCAAACACATGAAAAATTAAGTCATAGGGTCGTCATTTTTGTCATTCTTAGGAAGGTCTTGGAATGTTTGGAATGGAGCGAGAGGGTCGTCAGTGATAGGAATCGTCACTGACGCGTGCACGAAGATGAGGAATTGTGTCTCCAATTCCTCACCCACGCGTGACGCTCGACTGGAGACGGAAACCTGGTTCTCTGCTGAAGAGTGCATAACCTAACACATAGCGTATACATGTATTTATATATGACTCAAATTGGATTTTCAATAATTACAAGTATACCATTAGAGTCTTATTATCTTAACATGAAATGCTCTTGCGTGCTTTTAATTCATGCCAATATTCACATCATTAATTTTCCTGCTAAATTAAAATATCATATATATTAGTTAACACGTAAAATTAAGAGTAATGAGCATATATACCTTGACCAGGCGCCGACGCCGACAATGCGTGCTCGAAAATTAAATTTGTAAAATTAGTCAAATTTCAGATGTTACACCCGGCCGCATTCGATCACCTTCCTCTCCGGTTCCACCATAGATCCCTTCAATTCAATGAAAGGGAACTCCAATACTCTCCATGTGTTCTCCCTCACTCAACCAGTCACGAAATCTCAATTCGTGGTGTGTAACAACGTGGTAGAATCATGCATCTCTAGTTGAAATATGGAGAGGAGCTCCGGTTGTCGTTGAAAAATGGCAAATAACCCTCTCGTGGATGATCCTGGAGGCAAAAGGGCACCCGCCACCGATTCAAGGAGCCCACGTGTACTCTACCTGAAAGTTGAAGCCCAACAACTTGCTCACCCAACACTACTATGGTATGGTGTTGACTCGCTGCTCGAGGTGAAACTTCAAGTAAAGTGGTCTATTTTGATCCGGAACGTTTGAACCCACAAAATATGGTCTCCAATACTACACTTCCTTGACCAAGACGATCAATTCTTGGTCGTAAGAGGGAAACTTCTAGTGGTGGTTGATTGTCTTCCTGATGAATTATGCAATTAGATGTCTCCTCTACTAATGTACAACCTCACTCCCATTCCCCGATGCATTGCACCCAATCTAAAATTCATGTGTGAAGTCAGGAAGGCTAAGTGCATGGGCAGTGAGCAGTGCCTAGTGAAGCACTTTAAAGGCCACCGTGGTTGTTTCCCCTACACAAATGCGTTCTTCTTCAGGATGCAACCAATGGCTCCGCTATGGTAATGTAGCCTCTGATGAAGTGGTGGTAGTAGCCCTTATGGCCTAGAAATCAGTGGAGCTCACACGGCTATTGCGATAGTGGTCACTCAGCCACATCCCGAATCTTCTCCATCTATTGGGGTCTGTCGACACCGTTGTACTATGCACAACATGCCCCAAATATGCCACTATGTCTGTGCCAAAGGAACACTTATCGTGGTTCAAGAATAACTAATGATGCGAATGAGCTATAACACCGAGTGCGGGTGTTCGAGGTGTTATACCCGAGTCTTGCTGCATACCAAGATGTCATCGAAAATAAAAAAAACATGTTTTCGCAAGAAGTCATCGAATACCTCGTTCATCGGCGCTTGTAGGTTGAGAGGGCATTGGTGGGCCCAAAAGGCATCACGGGTATCTCGAAGTGCTCGTGGTGGGTTGGGAAGATAATCTTCTCCGCATTGGACGGGTTCATGCAAATCATTCGGAAGTTCCTCCACCACAGGAATCAGGAAGTTATCCTTGACCATCTTCTCGTTTAGTTGTGGTAATCCATACAAAAAATTTATGCCTCATCCCTCCTGTGCACCAAAAGAACAGGGGATGAGTAGTGTGACTTGTAGTGTTTGGTGGCGCCTTGCTGAATCATAGCGATGCACTGACGCTCAATATCATCCATATGGAGGAAGCAGTGCCGGTAGGGACTAACTACCACTTGTGTGGTGCTCAGTAAGAGACAAATGCAGTGATTCTGGTGGTAGGGTGACCAACCATGGTAGCAGCATCTTGTCAAAATCTTGTAATAAGTACTCCATATTCATACATCCAAGGAGGTCTGTCTCCAACTAAAAGGTTTCTGACAGTGTCGCGGGTGTGCTATCCTATCATTGCACTGTCTCAAATCTCAACTATACCTGCATTGTCCGACGATCGAAATCCCAGGTCAAGATCCCCAGTGTGCACAACCATCGAACACCCAACACAGCCTCAAACCCCTTAAGACACTGACAAGAAAGGTGACCAGGAAGTGGTGTCCCTTAACAACTATGGGTAAGTTGCGACAAACATCGAGAAAATCCATCTAGCTCATGTTGATCTATCACATTGATGCTAGTGTGGCGTGTCACTGGAAGCTACATGCCTTATGCTGTGTGCACACTAATAAAATTATGTGTGCTCCTTGAATCCATGAGAGCCATAGTCAGGCGGCCGACCAATGTAATCAGCATCTGTATAATGCCGCCCACGGGAGGGCCTGCAATGGCATGCAGTGAAATCTGTAGATCATCTCGGTCATCATAAACCTTACCCTCGTAAGATAATTCGTTGTCCACCTTGAGACAAAAGAGTTGCTTACACTTGTGTCCTACTGCATAAGGCTCATAGTTGAAACAAAGGACATTGGGTCGACGCTTTGCCATCTCGACACCTGAAATGTGCCGTACAAGTCCTTCCTCCTTTCCTATGGCAGGGGAACCACTGAACTTATGGGGCGGTACTGTGGACTCCTTCGTGGTTCATGCCAAGCGTGCTCGTCAATATGAGAGTGATGAGTGGAGAGGTGGAAGATATGCATAGCATCCCTTTTCATGAAATGAGGCCACCCCTTGTAGCCCAATTGACTTCCCCCCCCCCCTTCTGATAGCACAACCATGAGGTGGATGGGCCTAGTTGGACTACAAGGGATGGCTTCATTTTGTACAAAGGGAGGCTATTCATATATCTGACATCTCCATTCATCACCCTCGTAGTGCCGCACTTGCATGGCATGGGCCACGAAGGGAATCCACAAGGCCCTCCAGTGCACCCGAATAGAGTTCTTTTGGAAGGGATTTGGATGTCATGTCCAAAAGTTTATTGCAAGTTGCATTGTTTACCAGTGCAACAAGACCGATCGTCTCCTTCCCGTAGGTCTCTTGCAGCCATGACATGTGCTGACACAAATCTGGGCCGACATGTCTATGGACTTTGTGGATGGGTTGTCAATTTCGAATGGAAAATGGATCCTCATGGTGGTTATCGACCAGTTCTCCAAGTGGGTGCGCTTCATCCCTCTGGACCGCCCCTTACATCAAAAGTTATTGCTCATATGTTCTTTGAGCAGATCTTTCACCTATATGGGCTTCCTGAGAGCATCATGTCTGACTGTGACATGGTTTTCACGAGTCGGTTCTTGTAGATCTTTACAATCAACGACACCAAACTTTCCTTCTCCTTTGACAATCACCCACAGTCTGATGGGCAAACTGAGATGGTGAATCACACCTTTGAGATGTATCTTCGATGTGTCATAGGAGATCACGAAAGATTGGGCACAATGACTTCCCTGAGTGGAATATTGTTACAATACCTCCCACCACACATCTCTATTGACAACTGTGTTTCGTATGGGAGGGATCCCCTCCCCCCACTTTCTGGCATACTACGATTGCACCTTTTTGATAGAATCCATGGATCACAGCCTCATGAAGCATGATTAGATCCTCACTAAAGTGCGAGACCGCCCCCTCCGGCCCCGTATGTAGAAGGCTTACAACCGTGGCTATCACAGGCTCTTCTTTGCGCCCAACAATTGGGTATAACTGAAGCGCCTCCCCTACCATCATACATCAACTACAAGATTTCCTTACTACAAATTGGGACCCAAGTTCTATGGGCCCTTCCAGGTCTTATAGAAGATTTTGACTTAGTCCATCCTTACAGTTGCCAGCCGAGGCCAAGATACATGACATTTTACATATTTCATTGTCGAAGCCCTTTGTAGGCAACACAATGACCTCGTCATTAGTGGCCCTACCTTCACAAATAGTGGAACGTCTACCGTGCATGCCAACATAGATTTTAGGTGCATGCAACAACAATGGACTTTCAGAGGCCCCGGTACAATGGGAAGACGAAGGCCCATTCGAAGCCACGTGAGAGGATTCTGCTACCCTTCGTGCCACTTTCCCATCCTCCAGCTTGCAAACAAGTTGGCTCTCAACGGAGATGTTATGGGTCCATACTGGGTGGTGATATACCAACGACGTGTTAAGCCATAAAAGGATTGAGGAAGAATTGTTATTTTATTCCACGTTATAACTTTATATGTTTTAAAACTATCATATTTCACTCAGTCTTGTTTAAGCCTTCTGAGGGGCATTTAGTTATTTTGATGTACATCTCTCTTGCCATACTTAGGCTTCGTTTGATTCGGCTGTGGAGGGACGAGCCGGCGGGTCCAGACGGAGGGTTCGAACTGGAGGGGGGGAGGAGCTGCTCTAGACGGAGCTTTTTGCTCCGTTCTTCACTGCACGACGGGTCCAGACGGAGCAAACGCCGCCGGAGGCCGTTTGTTTACCCGCCGTCCGACAGCGTTTACTCCAAACGCCCAGCAAAAACGGAGCGCCAAATGAAGCCTTAGACAAGGTAAATGTTGGAATGCATTATGAAATGAATTAAATATCAAATTATCTTCCTTTTTCTAGTTCTCTCCCTCCCTCTCTACCTTCATGACATGTCTACTCAATTAGGGCTCGCCCCATGCCAATCTACCTCACGCCCGGCCTCATCTGGCGACCTCCCATTTCGGTTCCACCATATGGCCCTTCAGCTTAAGGAAAGGAGCTCCAATCCTCTTCACGACTTCGCCCTCACTTCAGTCACTAGATCTCAATCCTGGTGCGTAACAAGCTTCCTAAGAATGTTGGAGTTGGCGGAACATTGTAGGAAAGATCTATTGTACTATTGTGTGTTGCTGAAAAGAGAAATTTTAATTGGTGTACTCGTAAAATAAAAGTTTTATGAATTTGTTAAGAAATATAGACCAAAGAGAGCTCAGGATGAGATTGATTAGTTTGAAAAACTAAAGTTAGAATAGCTTTTTTGGTTAGTTGGTCTTCTTGCTTCGCTGGTTTATTTTCCTTTGAGGCACTTAATCTTTTGTAATACTGTAACGTTCTTAAATGGCCCATTTCCTATTGGACTACTAGAAATTTATCTATCCCTTAACTTTGATTTTCATTAAGCAGATTGAAAAGCCCTTACAGAGACATGGTGGAAGGCTAGAACATAATGAGACATACTGCGGTTCATGTTACGGAGCAGAAGCGGTATGTATTTGTGCTTTATTTCTTCTCTTTATCATAAGTCCACTGTGATTTTTTGTCATAGAACGTTAGAGATACCATATATCTCTTTAACATAGCCTTTTTTCATCTTTCTTTTGCCATTTCAGAGTGAGAATCTCCTACATGTTACTGTTCTTTCTTATTATTCTCCTGTTGCTTCGTGAATGTAAGATACGGTTTCATGTCACATGCTGGTAACATAGTGATGACGCACCACGCCGACACGGGTGTATTCCCGCAGGAGGCAGTGATCTGCTGCCAAGATGGACGATCAGAGTCCGTGGTTGCGTCCGGATGGTCGATCTGAGTCGAGTTCATATATGAGTTTTCATATTTTGAGTTGTATTTTGCGCCCGATCGGTCCAGACAGTGTGACCGCTCGATTTGATCTTCATTGTAGTGGACCGTTTTTCTAAAATGACCCATTTTATTCCTTACCAAAAGACCGCTTACGCCTCTCATGTGGCTGTATTATTCTTTAGAGAGGTATTTAAGTATCATGGACTTCCCACTTCCATAGTCTCTGATCGCGATGTGCGTTTCATGAGCTATTTTTGGAAAACTCTATGGAAGAAAATTGGTACAACCTTGAAGTTTTCCTCCGCCTATCACCCGTAGACGGATGGACAAACTGAGGTTGTAAACCGTAGCTTAGGGACGCTATCACATTGTGTTGTTGGAGATAGTCCGTCTACCTAGGATTCTGTCCTCCCCTAGCCCAATTTGCATATAATAGCTATGTCAATAGGACCACAGGTTTGAGTCCATGCCATATCATGTTAGGGTATGAGCCTAGGAAACCTATTGACTTAGTGAATATTCCTATAGAGTCTAGACCCAGTGAGTCAGCATAGTCTTTCATACAGCATGTGCATGCACTCCATGATTTGGTCCGTAAAAAAATTGCAGTCGGTATTGATTATTATAAGGATCGAGTAGACTAGCACAGGCGGGAACAAATCTTTGAGGCGAGAAAACATGTATTGATTCACATTCGATCTGAGAGGGTCCCGCAAGGACCAGCAAAGAAATTAAGCGCACGCAGAATGGACCCCTATACAGTCGTACGTCGGATTGGTACGAATGCATATGAGATAAACATCCCTCATGGTATGGGCATCAGCCAAGTATTCAACGTAGAGGATCAGACTCCTTACTACGAGGAGCGCGTGTATGTGAATTCTTCTGTTATGGATAGCGGGGATACAAGGGCGTTTAAACCCTAGAGCTTGTGAAAGGAGAAGTTGAGGGAAGAGGAAGATGAAACCCGAGAGGAGGAGAGGGATTAGAGAGAGGGAGAGGAAGTTAGAGAGAGAAGGAAAGTTTCATTCATTCATTGCTTTATCCAAATACAAGACAAGCCCCCCTTAGATAAGGCGCCAATGGCATGGGTGTAAATTCCCGTTACAACTAAATGCGCGAAATATTAAACATATAAAAAGGACTATATAATGAATACACCCTAAACCCTTAAACATATAAGAAAGACTACATAAAATATTAATTAACTAAATAATTGACGAGGGACCATAACGCTCCACCCGTCCTTCAAAACGAGCTTGCTCTCAAGCTCGTGTACCGCACGGGTGGCCGGATCATCGAGTACCTTGACCTCTCTCCAGAACAACGAGCGGTAACGCGTAGCGGCGGCGGTGGCATCGGCGAGGAGCGGCGGCGTCATCAGGAAAATGGGCGGCATATGGAATGGCTTCGCCGGGGCTGATGGAGCAGGTGTCGACCGAAGAGGTAGTAATGCGTACAATGGGAGTGACATGGTAGGGATCGGCGGAGCAAGAGCCGACAGAGGCGGCAACGATGGTGGTGGTAGCGACGACAGCGGTGACGTCGGTGGTAGCAACGGCGGCGGCGGCTGTGGCGGCGACGACGGCGGAGGCGGCGACGACGACGGCGGAGGCGGCGACGACGACGGCGGAGGCGGCGACGACGACGGCGGAGGCGGCGACGACGACGGCGGAGGCGGCGACGACGACGGCGGAGGCGGCGACGACGACGGCGGAGGCGGCGACGACGACGGAGGCGGTGGCGACGGGGAGTTATGAACGACAGAGGACGGTGGTGGCACAGTAGCGACGATGATGGCGGCTGCGCCGAAGGGGGTCGAACCTCAAAATATCCCGACCTCTCCAATTGGTCCAGCTTGGAGTCAAGGCGAGACATGGAATCATGAACTGACGTCGACCACTTCAATAACATCGAGTGGAGGATGGCCGCATCCGCGACGCTAATATTAAGTGGCGGTGAGAGAAACAAGACTTGGGGTAATGATAAAGCTGCTGGGAGTAAACGAAAAAAAGGTGTTGTGTGGACAGGAAAAAAGTAAAAGTTAATAAGAAGAAATAAGAAGGAAGAGGTGGACTTAGCATGCGGGAGGAAGATTAAATAAAACAAGGGGGAGGCGTGCAGTTATGGGATTGGGAGAGGTGGGGAAGATGGGATGTGAGACCCAGGAAAAAAAGAAAATAAAGTAAAAGATGGAAGAATAAAACAAAAATGAGGGTTGCAGGTGGAAAGGATAGGTGGCAACGGGATGGACCAGTGAAAACAGAAACGACGTGGGGTTCGAAAAAAATGCTACCGGTTCGAGATTAGCAGTGCTCGAGGAGGGGGGGGGGGCAGATAGGAAAAGCAATGCAGGGCAGCGTCAATGAAGGACGTCGACTTCTGGTTCGGCGAGGAAGACGACCTTCCAACGAGGTTGGCGGCGAGTTCTGTTGCTTGGGACGGACAGTGTAGAGTGCGGTTGTGGCGTCGCTGCGGGTAATGATTCGTTCGACGGCGGGAGATGTAGCCCTTACAGGCCTGCGAGCTTGCGGGAGGTGCTGGAGTACAACGGCGAGGGTTGACGCAAGTCTGGAAGGGAAGAGCAGCGTAAACCGCGGAGAACGACGGAAAGGTGGACCGGAGGGGGGAAGTTTAGGGACAGTGGGGATACAAGGACGTTTAAACCCTAGAGCTTGTGAAAGGAGAAAAAGTTGAGGGAAGAAGAAGAAACCCTAGTGGAGGAGAGGGCTTAGAGAGAGGGAGAGGAAGTTAGAGAGAGAAGGAAAGTTTCATTCATTGCTTTATCCAAATACAAGACAAGCCCTCCTTAAATGAGGCGTCAAGGGCATGGGTGTAAATATTAAACATATAAAAAGGACTATATAATGACTACACCCTAAATCCTTAAACATATAAGAAAGACTACATAAAATATTAATAGATAATTGACGAGGGACCATAACACCTTCCACACCTCTACCTGAGCCTTAATCTCCCATAACCCATCTGCATGAGCCTTCACCTCCTATTTCCTCCACTAGTTCTTCTCTCTTGCCACCTGCGGAGTCGCGGCATGAGGATTGCACCATCGATGATTCCACTGACACAGCAGTCAGACGGAGATACATTATCATCAGAAGGAGATACATTATGGTCAGATAGAGATACATTATTGCTAGACAAAGATACATTATGGTCAAACAGAGATACAATATTGCCAGACGGAGATACGTTACATCCAGAGCCACTACACGACGTACTTCAGATCATTGACCACGACTTCTACGCCGCAGGTAGGCGAGATATTGTGCGCTATCTTGTCCGTGTGAGGGGTCGGCCACTACACGATGCTACTTGGATATCTTTAGAGGATCTCGAGAGACTCGCCCTGCAGCTACACAGCGAGTACGACCACCTTCACTCACCCGAGATGAGTGTTTTTAAGCCGGGGGGAGTTGATGGCGCACCACGATCGACACAGATGTATTCCCGCAGGAGGCGGTGATCCGCTGCCAAGATGGACGATCAGAGTCCGTGGTTGAGTCCGAATGGTCGATCTGAGTATCTGAGTCGGGTTCATATATCGATTTTCATATTTTGAGTTTTATTTTGCCCCCAATCGGTCCAGACAATGTGAACCGTCTGATTCACATATTATTTGATTTTTCGGTTGTGTTTAGCGGTTATTATTTAGGTTATATTTATGCAGGCGGTTCAAGAGAGGGGAGCATCGAGGGTTTGCAGCAATTTGAAAACCGCCGGTCGTGTCTCCTGGTGCGACGCCTGGAGTCTGTACAATGTTGAGGTTCTTCCTTCTCCTCCTCCCCTTTCGCCAGCCAACCACCGTGAGCCCCCTTGTATTCTTCTTCCTGCGTCCATTTTAGTCTCGTCGTCCTCCATCAATAGTTTACCCGACGCGGCTACAGGAGAATCACTCCATTCTTCTCCGTTCATCCTAACCTTGCCCGTCACCTCCTCTCAATTAGCAAGCCCACACCGATTTCCCTCTTCCAGCCACACTCCGGCGCTACCTGGGGGTTGATCCTCCCTTAGTCAGTCCAAGCCACCGTTCACTGTTACCATCAGCCACCCATTCCGACCCCTCATCCCCCCTTTTTCTATTCTTTATCGTGGATTCCACCCAAAATTACCAACCCTTTCCCCCCAAACCCCAACTGAACCCTATCAACCCACCCCCCCTTCATAGTCAACCCCACCGCCACTATATCTCTCCCAACATCCATCACACAGCCCACCCCAAGCCCCCACCGGCCCTAAACTCTATTTCCGATGCATTCTCCATTCGCTACGACCTTGGTTGCCTGCCTACAACCATATTTGTCGCCACCTTCACGTGTGAGTTGTGGTAATGTCTTATCTTTTATTGTTGTTTATTTTCGACACTCATACTTAGTGGATTTCTGTTTTATTGTGCTATTAGTTCATCTGTTGTACTACTTGTGGGATATATTCTGTGCACGCTTAATAGTAATTGCACCTCTATCGTTTGTAAAATTGATAGTTGTTCTCCTTTAATTAATTATTTAAGACCGCACGTGCCTCTGTTGTTTTTTTGTTATAATAATTAATTATTCACTGCAATTGCTAGCGCGGACCTTCTCCTGCATTGTTCAGATTTCACTGCACATAGGTTTGCATTAGAGGGTCCACCCCGAGTCGGCCTTACCAGTACATCACTTAGGGTGTTGAATGGTTCAACATGGGATTTGCTGAAACACTTTGTTAGGCAATGCTATAATGTAAGATGAAATTGTATTCTCTCTAGATCTTAGCCAAGCGTTTGCATGCTTGTTGAAATGATATACTGCAAAAGTACTTTGGCATTTCTGCATAAAATTATTATTATTATTATTTTGGCAAAATTTCCTAGCATATATATGTAGTGCATAGATACTCTGGCATCTGTGTAATATTATTTTATTTTATTAAATTTCCTTGGCTTCAAAATTCCCTAAAGTGATACAGAAAATGAGTAGATTTATGCCAAATGTGTGTTTTACCTTCATTCATTTTTGCACCCCCTTTTAGCCCACTGAAAATCTTCTATAGGTTGGTAAACTGTGGATGTCTCTCTTATGCAAAAGTCTGACTTTTGTCAACTACTTCTCTGTATTTGGATATTCTTATACTTTTTGTGATATTCTAGAGAATAAAATGCTCAGTAAATTTTTGTTGGGTCAATTTAACTTGTTACCCTGTTATGACCTCCCGATCCGGATCTTGTTATGGGGCCAACTGAGGAGTTCCCCAGAGGAGGGGCCGAATCTTCTCTCGACTTTTCTATGGTTGGAAGCTTCCAGTACCTGTGAGAAAGGAGGAGAAGAGGGAAGAAGAAGAGATTGAGAGAGAGGGTGAGAAGATAGGGGACGGGGAAGAGGAGCTCGGCCCCGGCGTCGCAGAAATCCTGGACTCGGGATTGCGGCGCTGCTAGGGTTCCGCTCGGAATAGAGAGAGAAGGAGAGAGAGAGAGAGATTTGAGGGAAAAAATACTTGCTTTCCCTTTCACCCCAACCAAACCGGACCATATAGGTCCCAAACATCAAACTCAAATTTAATTGTTCGCGCCCCCCACCTTACTAAAGTGAGATAAAGAGCTAAATAAAAATACGAAATGCGATACAATAACATAGGATGAAAATCATGCGGTCTAGGCCGGTCGATGACGCTGATAAGTGCGACCCCAATATGGATCTGGTGTGTCGAGTGTCGTAACATCACCGCCCTCGTCAGAATACAGCTTGTTCTCAAGCTGCGGTGGGATGCTAACCAAGGGAGCTGGCGGTGGAGATCCAACAAACAGCTTCTGCTGGAAAATGTGGAGGAAATCATGAATCCGGGCCTCCGGAGGAAGGTCGAGGCGGTAGGCCACGTCATTAATGCGCTCGATGACAGGAAAAAGACCAAAGAACTTGGGGCCCAACTTGTTGGAGGGGGGTCGAACCACGGTGACTTGACGAGAGGGGCGGCGCCGCACCCACACCCAATCGCCCACAACGAAGGTTAGATTTCTATGCCCCCGGTTGTATGCAAGCTCCATCCGTTGTTGGGCATGCAGGAGACGAGTCTGGGCGGTCTGTAAAAAAGTGCCACGATCTTCCAGCTCTCGATCGATCGCCGTTTGGCGAGCCGAGCCACCCGTGTAGGATAAAAGGCGTGGGGGGGGGGTCGAGGTCGTAGATGAGGCGAAACGGTGTGGTCTGCATTGTCGTGTGGTACGCCGTATTGTAACAATATTCAACCCAAGGTAACCAACACGGCCAATCCCGCGGGCGGTCCCCGGTCACACACCGCAAGTACATCTCGAGAGTGCGGTTGACCACCTCGGTTTGTCCATCAGAGTGGGGGTGGTATGCTGAGGAAAAAGCCAATTTGGTGCCGCTAAGTGAGAAAAACTCTCTCCAAAAATTTCTGGTGAAGACTTTATCCCGGTCCGAGACAAGTGTCTCTGGCATGCCATGCAGTCGAAAAATCTCCTGAAAGAACACTCGTGCAACCTGCTCGGCGACAAGCGTTCGTGCCAAGGGAATGAAATGGGCTCTCTTTGTGAACCGATCCACCACCACCATCAAAATGCATTTGTCGTGAACCAATGGCAGCCCTTCAACTAAATTCATAGAAAGATCCGTCCAAATCTGTGTAGGGACCGGTAGGAGTTGTAGTAAGCCGACCGGAAGGAAGTGATCCGCCTTGTTTTGTTGGTATACGACATATGCGGAGATGAACTCGTGGACGTGTCGACGCATGTCCTTCCAATAGAACTCTGTGCGAAGGCGCTAGAGAGTACGGTGAACACCCTCGTGGCTGCAGGAGTGGACGTCGTCCAAAATGATGAGGATGAGGGGTGAGGCCCGGTTCACGTACAACCTATCACGGTAATAGATTAACCCCTGACGGGCCGTCCACTGCGTTTCTGTGAGGCCCTGTTCCGCTCGGTTTAGCAGCTCGGACAGACTAGGGGAAGCATGGATCTCCTGACGAAGCAAGGAGAGGAGGTCGGCCGTTGGGAAGGAGATGGCACAAATGGAGGCTTCCGTAGTAGTGTCGGGATAGCGCGTCGGCGGCGCGGTTGAGTGACTTGGCCTTATGCTCCACCTGAAAATCGAAGCCGAGTAACTTGCTGACCCACCGATGTTGTGGCACGGTAGTGTGATGCTGCTCTAGGAGGTATTTGAGGTTGTAGTGATCTGTCCGAATGATGAAGGAACGACCCCATAAATAAGGCCACCAATGCTGAATCGCCTTGGCGAGCCCGATGAGCTCTTGCTCGTATGTTGGTAACTTCCGGTGGTGGATGACCGTTTGACGACTGAAATAGACGATAGGGTGGCCCTCCTGCTGCATCACCGCACCATAGACTACACCGAACGCGTCACACTCGACGAGGAACAACTCGGTGAAGTCAAGATGGCGGAGAATCGGAGCGGACTACAAGGCCTCTTGAAGAGAATGGAACGCATGTGTCACCGTGTCAGTCCATACAAATGCATTCTTCCGAAGCAAGCTGATCAGGGGGCGGTGATGCTGTCATAGTCGCGGATGAAGCGACAGTAATTGCCAGTGTGGCCGAGAAAGCCCCGGAGGTCGTTGATGTTTTGCGGCAGTGGCCATGACGCCACACCCTCGAGCTTGGCCGGGTCGGCCGAAATCCCTTAGTGTTCCACCACATGGCCCAAATAAGTGATCGGGCGCTACCCAAATGAGCACTTTGAAGGCTTGAGAACCAATTGATGTGTGTGCGCCAAACTAAGGACGAACCGAAGATGACGTAGATGCTCCTCCCAAGATTTACTATACATCAAAATATCTTCAAAAAAATCAGAACGGACTTGCGGAGGAAGGGTTGGAATACCTCATTCATCAACACTTGAAAAGTAGAGGGTGCGTTTGTTAGGCCGAACGACATAATCAGAAACTCGAAGTGGCCTTGATGCGTCTGCAAAGCATTCTTAGTTTATTTGCCTCTTTGTGAAACCCCCCCTTGGCCATTAATTATCATTTACACCATTGGTTACACAAGAGGAAAAGTAACCCCCTTTCTCCTCTTTTTAAAATTTCATTTTAAAAGTCAAAGCAGCCGGTCAAGTTTAAAACTTTCCCATTTAATGTTGCATGCCATTGAATGTTTTCTTGTCCAATTGAAAACCGCTGCCCTACCCCCATTGATTACTTGAACCCTTTATAATCCCTATTTTGAAAAGGGTTGAAAGGGGGGGGGGGAACAAAAATCGGGAACCAGAGTTATCTTCTCTATTTCTCGGTATTGCCCGCAAAGCCCGCCGTCTCCGCCGCCCGCCGACAGTTCTCCTCGCTTTGTTGACGCCACCAGAAGATCCAGAGGCTCTCGACGACCACTTCTGGACCCGCCGCCAGACCCGACCGCGAGTCCAGAACCGCCGCCTCCTCTTTTTTTTCGGTGCCTGCTGCCGCAGGAGCTCGCCTCTTCCCTGCAACTGCCGCTTATCCCATTTCTTGTTGTCTCGGGCCTGCTGCCTTCGTGCGTCCTTTTGGCGCCTTTGGACATTAAAGACGCGCCTGAGTGTAATTTTTTTTGTAAACATTTTTTTTTAAAATAATGCAATAACTCAATAATTTTTCTATGATTTAGTATTTTTGAAACATAATTGATCGTTGAGACTTAGATATAATGTAAGCAACCATATTAATTTTGTTTTTTTTACGATATACAAATGATAGTAATGAATGATTAATGAGTAGAATATATGAAAAATCTGTTCAAGAAGATGAAATTATGTTTGATGTTGATTATTTAAAATGAATGTGATTGCGCCTTGCCTTCTTCGGGCGCGCACCTGCGCCTTGAGTCTAGGTTCCAAGACCCATTTGTACCTTGGTACGTTGTTACGAGCTCGCGATTGAGAGCGTGCACACCGGGGAAGAGGAGGAAAGTCCTCAAGGGAGGAGGAAGATGGTCGGCGAGCTATGGTGGCAGAGGCGTTGCTTGCGGCGAGTCGCGCAGATGCGGGATGCAGATCGGCGACGGCCGGCGTTGTCTGCGGCGAGTGGCGCGGGTATCGCGTTGCGGGAGATGTGGCTAGGGTTACGGGGGCAGCGGGTCTTCCGTAAGATGAGGGAAAAAGGTAGAGAGAGAACTATAGAGAGAATTAAACAATAAAATGAAAATACTTCTTCTTGCCTGTCCCCTTGGCACACACCACACACATAAATAGTTCATAAAAGTGCCCCCTCCTTGAGCTTAGACATGGTGGATCAATTACACATATGAAAATATAAAATAAACTAGATAAATAGTCCGTGACATGCGCGACCAAGGCGGGACCAAGGCAGGCCCAGGCAGGACCGTAACATCCGCACCCTGCCCGACGACAAGCATGCCCTCAAGCTTGTTTTATAGTGACAGTTGACGTCGGATCTCCCGTATCAGTGTCAGCATCCCGTTCAGAAGCAGAGTCGTCTACCTCCAACCAGAAGTGGCGCTTACAGCGATGCCCACGGTAGAATGTCTCGTCGCAGTTGTAACAGAGGCCCTTGGCACGACGGTCACTCATCTCCTGTGGTGATAGTCGTCGAATGGCAGCGGGGCGGTCGGCGTCGCGTTTTGGGCCGAGGATACTGACGGTGGCCGATGACAGAGGCTGCGGAGTACAACTAGATCCGTCGGTGTCCCTGTGATGTAGATGAGGGCAATCCAAAAGCAGTCGCTTCTCGAAGACGCGAGTCAGGTTCATTGTTGTGGTTAGATCTGCGGGCGCCTGAAATTCCACGTCCTTGCGGAGACGCTCATGAAGTCCTGCTGTGAAGATAGACACCTGCTGTGTCGGGAGAATGGAGGTCGTGCGGGTCAAGTGGACTTGAAACTGCTCGAGGTACTCGTCGATCGGACCGGTCTGTCGGAGGGAAATGAGATCCCCTAAGGGATTGCTGTGGATCGGAGGGCCGAAGCGGAGCGTGCAGTTTACCTTGAAATCTTCCCAAGAGAGGAGAGGTTTCTCGCGTTGTAGTTGGGAAAACCAAAGTTGCGTTGGGCCCATCAGGTGGAAGGCAGCAATATTGAGACACTCTTCCCATGGGGTGCGCTGGTGGGTGAAGAACTACTCGCAACAAGAAAGCCAGGCGAAGGGGTCTTCGTGGCTGTTGAATATTGGAAAGTCCAACCACAAGTATCGTGGCATCCCGTCGCCCACGTGTCGCGGGGGTAAAAATTACTGCAAGGTCGACGCAATCGGCGACTCGCTGGAGGAACTCTTTGTCGTTTGGGTTGGGTCGATTAGCCGCGAGTTGGGTGGTGACGATGACAATGAGGGCGTTGTTGTTATCCGTGAGGATCTTGGCGAGAGACTCAAAAATTTGGGAGAGGGAGCGCTGGTCGGCCATTTCGTGCGGAGAAAGTGGTGGGTGGTCGGCACCGAAAGGGCTGTAGAAGGGATGGGTCGGTGGCGATAACAACCCGATAGAGGCCGCAAGGAGGGAACGCCCCTCGATGGAGGATCCGAAGAGAATGGTCTCTAGAGGAGGATTTGCGGCTAGGTGTCGAGTTGGGAACAGCTGGGCGGAACCGCTGGAGGGCCGGCGGACGTCGGGGCCGGCTGGTGCTGCCGGGACGGCGGTTGTCGTCTGCTGTACGGGGCGGATCGGCCCGTGCGGACGCGAAGGAGCTTGGGCGGAGCTGCTGACGGTGCTGTGGTCGGCGGGGTTGTCCCGGGCAGCCACGACGGAGTAAGAACTGGCCGGATCTGGAGTGTCGGCAACATGGAGAGTCTTTCCCTCTGATACCAAGATGTTACAGGTTCGTGATTGAGAGCGCGTGCACCGGAAGAGGAGGAAAGCCCTCAAGGGAGGAGGAAGATGGTCGGCGAGCTATAGTGGCGGAGGCGTTGCTTGCGGCAAGTCGCTCGGATGCGGGATGCAGATCGGCGACGGGCGGCGTTGTCTGCGGCGAGTCGCGCTGGTATCGCAATGCGGGAGAGGCGGCTAGGGTTACGGGGGCAGCGGGTCTTCCGTGAGATGAGGGAAAAGGGTAGAGAGAGCTATAGAGAGTAGGCAAAATAAAATGAAAATACTTCTTCTTGCATGTCCCCTTGGCACACACCACGCATATAAATAGTTCATAAAAGTGCCCCCTCCTTGGGCTCAGACACGGAGGATCAATTACACATACAAAAATATAAAATAAATAGTCCGCGACATTCTCGACCAAGGCGGGACCGTAACATACGCCTTGCGCCTTTAATTACTAAGGTACTAGGAAACATTTACCTCGTGGGAAAAATGAATTCATTACGAGTCTTATTGTCTTATGTAGCATGTAAGGGATGAAAAATCTTCAACAACTTGATGTGATAAATGCTTTCATTCATTAGGACTTGCAAGGAGAAGTTTACACGACACTACCTCTTGGGTCTATTTCTACAAACTCTAAAGGGAAGGTTTGCAAATTAAAGAAGACTTTTCATGGGTTAAAGCAATCTTCTTGAGCATGGTTTGGGAGGTTTCATAAGGTCATGACTTCTTTTGGCTATGTTCAGAGCATGCTGATCACACCTTATTCATAAAAGATAAGGGGAGAAAACTCACTGTTCTTATTATTTATGTGGATGATATAGTGATTACTGAAGATGATACAGAGGAAATTTAAACTCTCATAGAAAAGTTGGTTAAGGAATTTGAAGTAAAGGACTTGAGAATTCTTTGGCACTTCTTGTCATTGGGGTGATTAGATCTAAAGATGATTTTTTATCTCCCCAAAAAATATATTCTTAATCTTCTAGATGAAACTAGTATGAGTGATTGCAGGCTAACTACCTTTTCTATTCAAGTCAATCACAAGTTAGGAAGGGATGTTGGTGAAATCCTTAAAGATATTACATGTTTTCAGAGACTTATAGGGATCCTCATTTATCTTCCCATTTATCTGTCGCATTCTCTTCCTGATATTATGTATGTTGTGGGAGTCATCAATTATTGTATACATTCTACCATGTCAAACCATTTAGATATCGCAGAAGGATATTGAGATACTTAATACTTCATTGTGGAGAAAATCTCAAACTTGTATATACTTTCTCAATAATAAAATACAAGGTATGAATACACATTTATAGGAGGGAGAAAGAGAGAAGAGAACCTTATACATGATGTGGGACTAAAGAGGAGAAACAAGAAAACTAAATAAACGGGCTCCAATATGGGCCTCTTTACATGGGCCTCTTTACATGAGCATTTCCTACACTCCCCCGCAAGCTGGAGCGTACAAGTCGTAGGCACCAAGCTTGGACAGGAACTGATAAAACAGGGTACTAGGTAGGGCCTTTGTGTGGATATCGGTTACTTGTTTAGTACCCGGAACATGCTTTAATTCTATCTTCTTCTTTTGAACTTTCTCCCGGATAAAGTTACAGTCCACTTCAATATGTTTCATTCTTTCATGGAAGACAGGATTCTTTGCGATGTGTATAGCCGCTTGGCTATCGCATAACAAGATGACAGGTGGGAGAAGTTTAATTCCTAGATCAACAAGGAGACTTTCAAGCCATGCAAGCTCAGAGACAACTGATGCCATCGATCTGTATTCTGCTTCCGCTGAGGATCGAGCAACCACAACTTGTTTCTTACTCCGCCAGGTAACAAGATGCCCTCCAAAATAGGTACAGAAGTCACTGGTTGGCCGCCGATCATCCAAGGAGCCAGCATAATCTGCATCAGAATACACAACCAACGTTGGAGTAGATGATGAGGTTTTGTATACCAGCCCTTGGCCTAGAGTTGTTTTATGATATCTTAGGATTTGCTCAACGGCTTGAAGGTGAGATATTCGAGGGGCATGCATAAAATGACTGACCACCCCAACAACAAAGGATATATCCGGTCTTGTGACCGTTAAGTAGATCAATTTCCCAACAAGACGTCGATAGTATTCCGGATTTGGAGAGGAAGATCAGTATCGGACGCATGTGCACACAGCTTATGATTTGCATCCATTGGAGTAGTAGTGGGCTTGCATCCAGAGTAGCCAGCATCTTGTAGGAGATCCAGACAGTACTTCCGGTTGGAGAGGACAAGTCAATCCGGACATCTCGCGATCTCAAGACCAAGGAAGTATCAAAGATGCCCCAGATCTTTTGTCTGAAAGACGGAGCTAAGGTGTTAGTTGACCGCTTGGATTCCCTTTGAGTCGTCTCTAGTGATTGAGATGTCGTCAACATAAACTAACAGAAGAACCGTTCCTCTTTTCTGATGACGAGTGAACAGAGAGAAGTCTGCTGAGCTTCGAGTAAAGCCGACTTCCCGAGCCGCCTTACTAAACTTGTTGAACCATGCCCGAGGGGATTGTTTGAGATCATAGATGGACTTCTTCAGATGACACACTCGGGACTTCCCCGTGGTCTCAAACTCGGGAGGTTGCTGCATGTAGACTGTTTCCTGGAGATCGCCGTTCAGAAATGCATTTTTGATGTCCAGTTGATGTAAGGGCCATTGACGATGCACAACCACGGAGAGGAGGACACGAACGGTGTTGAGTTTGGCTACGGGAGAGAATGTCTCCTCATAATCGAGACCGTGTTGTTGGGTGAATCCACGAGCCACCAGGAGGGCCTTCAGACGATCAATTGTCCCATCAGGAGCATGTTTGATGACAAAGACCCATTTACACCCAACAAGTGTCTGCCCGGGAGGTAAAGGGACTAGGTGTCAGGTCTGGTTAGCCCAGAGAGCAGTCATTTCTTCTTCCATGGCCGTCCGTCAGCCAGGATGTTAGAGAGCCTCCTACACAGAGTTAGGTAAAAAAATAGAGGATAATGAAGTGCCAAAAGTTTGAAGTCGTGAGGATAGACGATGTAGGGATACATAATTCATCGTGTGATGAGCGGTTGATTCTGGTGTCGGATCAGCAGGACGTGGAGCTTCAGAGGTCGAAGCCGACTGCATTAGTGCAACGGAGCTAGGTTGGAGACGAGTGTAAACACGTATAACAGGTGGCTTGGAAATAGTGGGAGGCTAGGCAGGAATGTGTGGTGGGGGAGGAGTGATAACGGGAATGAGAGGACGCAGGATGGGTGGTGGTAGAGGTGTAGGGTCTTCAGCAAAGAAGAAGGGAAGATCTTCCCCAAAGGTAACATCAGCAGAAACAGTTACCTTGCGGGTAGTAGGAGAATAACAGACGTAATCTTTCTGAGTTCGTGAGTAGCCAACAAAAATTTGTTTGGTCGCTCGGGGATCTAACTTGTCCACGGATGGACCAAGAATGTGAACATAGCAGGTGCACTCAAAGATGCGGGGTATGAGAGAGAATGTCGAAGTAGACGGAAGACGGTTAATTAGATAGCATGTTGTTGAGAGGGCAAAGTTCCAATAAGCTTTGAGAACCTACATTTGAAGCATGAGAGAGCGAGCGACATCGAGAAGATGACGGTTCTTACGTTCGGCTATATCATTTTGTTGAGGGGTATAAGCACACGATGTTTGGTGAATGACCCCAAAATCCGAGCAAAGGTTCGCGAACTCATGGCCAGTGTATTCGCGAGTATTATCAGTGCGAATAGTTTTGATGTTCGTGGAGAATTGCATGCGAGTCTCAAGGAGGAAAGCCCGAAAGACACGTGGAAGCTCGGAGCGATCCCAAAGTAAATATAGTCATGTCATTCAAGAATAATCATCAATAAAAGTTAGAAAATAGCGATAACCAGAAATGCTAGTGATTTTATACGGTCCCCAAATATCGGAGTGTATTAAAATAAAAGGAGCAGAGCTCCGAGTACAATGAGATACAAAAGATGAACGAGATTGCTTGCTCAAAATACAAGATTCACACTGAAAAGAAGAAAGAGATACATCTGGTAGAGCCTTCTGGAGAACTGGCAAAGGGGCATGCCCAAGACGCCGATGCCAATCGATGGAGGAGACAGAAGAGAGGATAGTAGGGGAGTCATCAAGAAGGTAGAGCCCGTTCTGCAGCCGTCCCTTACCAATGATATTCCGCGTCTGTCGATCCTGTATCAGAAAAGAAGAAGATGTAAAGGTTATAGAGCAATTTAAATCAGTAGTGAGGCGACCAACATAAAGTAAATTAAATGGGGAGCCAGGAACATGAAGAGCGGAGCGTAGAGATAGAGAAGTGAGAGGGATGCCCGCAGAGCCAGATACCGGAACAGTGTCCCCATTGGCCACTATGATACACTTAGGATGAGGAGAATCCATGTACTGATGTGGCCGTAGAGAGGTGATGTGATGAGTGACACTTGAATCCACTATCCACCGCGGACTAGTGGAGAGACAAACGATACCTTCATGTGAGACGGAGGCAGCCGAGGTAATGGAGGCAGGTGAGCGACTGAGCAGACTATGAAGTTGTTGGAGTTGAAGACGGACCTCGTCAATGTCATTATGAGTGATCGATGAGTCGTGGGAAGCAACGACGGCCTGTGGACGACGAGGAAGTCCATGCTTGCGAAAGGTGGCCATCCTTACCGCAGAAGGAACACTTTGGTCGTGCTCGGCCGCGGGAGCTGATACGCCCCCCCCCCCCCCCCCCCCCCCCCCCCCCGAGCAGAAGGGGCAGTAAGGGCGCAGAAGTTTGCTGAAGGAGAGTCGGTGACGGAGGTCCAGAACTATCAGGAGGTGGTGAGACCTTGAGCAACATGGAACATACATCCGATAATGATGGAGTAGAAGCAGTGGAGAGGATCTGAGCCCGAATGCTCTGAAGATGCGGTGGCACACGAGCCATCATCATGGCGACGCCCACGGCTTTTTTTGAGCTCGTTGTGCAGCAAGATCCGTCGTAGGAGGTTGATGTTGAATCCATGCTTCAAACAGAGTTTTGGCCAGAGCAACAAAGGAGGTGAGATTGGTGGCCCTGCCAACATCAAGAGTCTGAAGATGTCATACAAGTGTTGTAGACTATCCTTCCCCAAATAGAGGGAATGAAGTTCATTACACATCGCTTTGGCCGTTTCATGATACATGATCATGCGATACGGTTCTCCATCAAGGGAGTTGAGAAGCCAGGTCTGAACACGACCGTCATTGCGCAACCAGTCGTCAGTAGGAGGAGCAGGAGCAGCTTGAGTCAAGTGATGTAGGAAGCTTTTGGACTGAAGGACACGACGAACCGAGTGCATCCACTCCATAAAGTTCTTCTTCCCGGCTAACGAGATAGTCGTAATCCGCAATTCATCCCGAAGTTCAGGAGCAAGAGCCGGGCGGTCAGCAGAGGAGGAAGCCTCCTATCCGTAGAGTCAAGAGAAGACCCCATGGCCACGCGGTTAGGAGACTAGACCGGCGGCAAGAGGATCAGCGGCTAGAAAAAGAAACTGCACGGGTAGTCCAGGAGTAGGTCGGGCGGTTAGCAGTGAAACCACGCGGAATGGGTGGCAATGGTCCGACGACAAACACAGAAGAGTCCGCGACCAAGGAAACAGAGCGGGTAGACGGGGGAAGCCGCCTTGATTAGAGAGCTGGGGAAGCCGCGCGGTCTCGGTGGCAAAACACCAACGGCAAGAGAAGATGTCGCGATCAAAATGCAAAACCCGCAGTGGGTATAGAAGCCGAAGTGGCTAACCAAGGAAGAGGCTGTGTGAGAGGTCTGCACGGTCAGGGTGAGTACACCAGCAGCAAGGGAAGATGCCGCGACCTAGATGCGGAGCTCACAGTGGTTAAAGAGGTCGCAAACCGGTAGAAGGCCGCACTGTTCCGCGCGAGTAGAACAAGAGAGAAACTGCGCGCGTAAGTCACAGAGAGAAGCCACGCAGCGGTTAGAGAGCTCGCTGTAGCTAGAGATCTTGCGAGAACTACACGAGAAGCCGCGCGAAAAAGGCAGTGCGGCGGGTTAGAGAAGCAAAAGAGAGGCCGCGCTAGAAAGACAGCAGAGAGAGAAACTGCGCGGGTAGAGAGGAAACCGCTCGGATAGAGGGAGGAGGGAGAAAGCCCCACCTGTCAGAGAGAGTCCTATAAAAACAGGGGGGCCAAGAGGAGAAGAAGAGGTGGGAGCCACGAGAGAGAGAGAGAGAAAGAGAGGGAGGAGTGGCTAGAAAAAAACTTAATCGCGCTAGAAGCCGCGGTTAGAAAGAGAGTTAACCGCACGGGAAGCCGTAAGCGGGTAGAAACCAGGCCGCGTGATTGGTGGGGAGGAGAGGCGGGAAGAAAGGTTCTAGCCGCAAGCGGGTAGAAACCAGGTTGTGCCCTACGCGAGAAGGGAAGACCGGACGGTTAGACACAGCCAGACCGCGCCCAGCGCGAGAAGGGAAGGCCGGACGGTTAGCAGAATGCTAGCTGCAAGGAGAGACCGATTTGCTCTGATACCATGTGGAGAAAACCTCAAACTTGTATATACTTTCTCAATAATGAAATACAAGGTATGAATACACATTTATAGGAGGGAGAAAGAGAGAAGAGAACCCTATGCATGATGTGGGACTAAAGAGGAGAAAACAAGAAAACTAAATAAACGGGCTCCAATGAGCCTCTTTACATGGGTTTTTCCAACAATCATCAAGAAAGGGTATTCTCTTTAATGATTGAGAATATAAGTCTATATATATGTTGATTAGGCGTGATCTGTTAATAATAGGAGGTCCACTCCAGATTACTACTCGCTCATTGGAGGTAATTTTGTGACATGGAGGAGTAAAAAACATGTGGTGGCAAAATCTAGTTCAGAAGTTGAGTTTAAGGCCAGGGCCCTTGGGGTTTGTGGCTCACTGTCATTGGCGAACTAAAATTTGGACTTAGCTCGGGCACCAAGTAAAAAGTTTAAATTTTGCAATCTGATTAACGTTCTCACAAGTCAAAATAGTGAGTCATCAGCTCAAGAGAATCCATTTGCATTCATAATTAAAAAAGAAAAGACAATATATTTTTAACATGAAAAATTTAGAAAGTGAAAAAAAAGGGTCAGACCCTGTGTTGAAAAATATATTATGTATGTGTATCAATGTTGGTATATATAACAAATGTCTCAACTTTTACTAAGTAGTGTGTTTTTATATGATTGAATTTTTGTGCATCTAGATTTTTTCCCTATGATCTTAGGTTGTGAGTTTTGTTGAAAGTGATCAAGTTTAATGTGAGGACACAAGTTCCATCACATCACTCTCTAAGCCAGTTTAGATGAAAAAAAAGTGAGAAATGACATCATAAAATTGGTCAAGATTTCTGAAAATATAACATATAATTAATATTGATTGGGAGAATTTTTAGGAATTGTTCGACTAGTTTCACTAGTCTGATGATGATTATTATTTGATCTAATTAATGGATTTATGAAAATTAGCTATAGAATCTCAATTTGGCAAAATTGGTAATCCTATCAAATCTCTATGAAAACATTCGATTGAACGGTTTATCAATTGTATTTTTTTGATATGACTCCAACTCTGCTTTTGGGTTTGAATTTCATTGAGCAGTTGAGGAGAAATCAACTCTTAAAGTTTATATGTGCCAAATACCTGTATTGTTTCCCCCAAAAATTGAACCTGGGCCCATACCCTGGTGTGCTTGTGAATAGTTCCTCCCTTACTCATTGCCATTATGAAGGGCTTAGTCTTGACGACTTCCTATAAGTTTGTATTATGATAACAAAGCTACTATCAATACATCTCACATCCATCAAAACAGACATTCATTTTATCAAGGAAAAATTTATCATCTTGTTCCATCGAATAACGAACTGGTCGAGGCGATCAACAAGCAATACCTTGGTGTTTATTGTTTGCGGATGATATCGTTTTGGTTGATGAGACGCGCGAAGGTGTAAACGCAAAACTTGAATCTTGGCGAGATACTTTAGAAAAGAAGGGTTTTATGTTGAGCAGGGCAAAGACGGAGTATATGGAGCTTAAATTTAGCAGTGCAAGAAGGACATATGACTTCGTTATTAAGTTAGGTGATCAAGATATTTCCCGTAGTGAGTGTTTTAAATATCTTGGATCGATAGTTCAAAAAGACTGAGGTATTGATAAAGATGTGACACAGAATCCAAGCGGGTTGGGGGAAGTGGAGAGGTGCGTCAGGGATCTTATGTGATCGTAAGGTACCACTAAAACTTAAGAACAAGTTTTACTGTACTGCAATTAGACTCGCGATGCTCTATGGTTCTGAGTGTTGGGCAGTGAATTGTGTACATGAGCAAAAAATGGGAGTTGCGGAGATGATAATTCTTAGATGGATGTGTGGACACACGAAATTGGATAAAATTAGGAATGACAGTATCAGGTATAAGACAGGAGTAGAACCAATTGCAGAGAAGATGCGAGAAGCTCGTCTAAGATGTTTGGACATGTACAAAGGAGACCTTTAGAGGCACCTGTTAGGCGTTGTGAGAATCTAGTCACTAGACATGTTAAACGAGGGAGGGGTAGACCAATAAAGACTTGGAATGAAACTGTAAGGAAAGACATGATATACTTAGGCATTAGTGAGATTATGACAAAAGATAGGGCACAATGGCGACAAAGGATCCATATAGCCGACCCCACTATAGTGGGATAAAGGCTTGAATATTGTTGTTGTTCCATCGAATAATCAACTGGTCGAGTCTGTCACCAAGGCATTGAGTGAGAGTGTATTTGTTAAGCTCATCGGCAAGTGGGTTATGAATGACATCTCATATCCAACTTTAGGGAGAATGTTAGGAGTTTATTTCGTATTGTATTTTTTCCAGCATTTACTACTGTACCCTCCTACTCTTATGATAAATAGGGCAGGGCTTCCTATTTCTAAATTAATCAACAATTTTACTTTCCTTCACGTACCTTATTTTTTATCAAAATTCTTTCCAGGTTGAATTTGTATCGGTCTTGTAATAATCAAAATATCATTTTTTAGCGATCTACCGAGAAATATCGCATGAGATAATACAAAATGATATTTTCCTTAAAGATAGCTGTGTTGCGACAAACATGTCGAACACATAAGGTAGCATCTGCAACAACTTTTTTTAAAACTGCCTAACCACATAATATCAATGGAATTAGTCAGCAGGCAATGTTGTATATGACAAACTTTTCCGCAAAACGACATCCTCTAATGAAATTAGTCAGCAGGCCATTTTTTTAAAAATTTACATCAAAGGAAAAAATACAAAAGACATTGAAGATGGTAAGAATGTTGAATAACCTTGAAAACAAATAATAAAAGCAATGATAAAATCACAATTCCATGAAAATAATTCCCAACGACGGTCAGGCAGCAGAAAGAAATAGAGATCAGATGGTAAAATAAAGCAGAAAAATCCTCAATGAAACAGCACAAATTTTCTTTCTTCAAAGAAATTTTTGAGGAAAATTTATAAGTGCGAAATTCCAAGGAAACACTAAATCTAATAAAACAAAGAGAATGAGGGGTTTTTTTGAAAAGAGTTTTCGCTTGATTGCTGCATCTGAAGCATCCGGTTAAAAAACCCCGAAGGAACTAGAGAAGTACTGAGCCCCCTGCAAAGATTACCAGATCGCGAGAAGTTGAGAGGCTCGATTGGAGATATAAAGAGAATGACCGTTAAGTGTTGTAGAGAAAGACCTCAAAGCTTGTATATACTTCTTGAATGAATAGTTACAAGTATTGTACAACCTCGGACTCGCAGGCGAACGAGAGGGCCCAAGCGAGAGGGCCCAGGCAACGAAAGCAGAGCGAGAGGGCTCAGGCGAGGGGTACTAGGAAAGAGGCGACAGGCGAGGGCACCAGGCGAAAGGCGCCAGGAGACAAGGTAAGGAGTGAGATTCATTGCATCGAGCGAGACGGCCTAAGTGGAGCATGGCTTTCGATAGGTGAATGCCGAGACAGGAGGCTTTTCCGGCGAGTGGCCAACTCCCCGCGCGAGAAGGCTCCAGGAGAGGAGCTCTCGCCCGGGGTCGCCCTCTCGCCATGCGAGAGGACCTCATGCGAGAGGACCTTATGGAGGAGTTCTCGCCAGGTGCCACTTAGGTTCAAGGCCGGTTCAGGTAGGGCCGGGCCCACCTTTTGGGCCCCAGGGGTGTTTTACCCTTTTACCCCGGGTGGTCTGCATTTAACCCTTGTGGACAGCGGAGTTTGGCTGTTGGCAGACCTGGCCAGGGGTGTTCTGGTAATTTCAGGGCGGTGTGAATTGGTTATTTGCAGTCCCAGTTCAGAGGCCTATAAATAGACCGGTAAGGTGCCTTAGAAGGGCAAGCTTTCTTGACTCCTTCCATTTCTTCTAAGGCACCTAGCTCAGCATTGGCTAGGGAGGGGAAGAGCTTTAGTCTCTTCCGGGTACGAGGTGGGACCTCCTCGCTGGGTCCTCCGGTCTAGTTCTTCGCCTCGAGTGTAATCCTAAGGGAGTAAGCGTGAGCTGCCCCAGTAGTTCCGAGCTTTAGGAGGAATCGACCTTGTTGGTTCCAACATTTTTGATGTGGTGAGCGTGGAGCAGCAGCTTGTGCGGAAGAACGAAGGGTTACCTCATGGCGGGAGATGCAGGAGGAGAAGACGAGGGGTCCCCGAGCCAGGGGGGTTACGTCGGGAGGGCAGAGTTCATGTTGTCCATCGGGGGGATCATGGACATGCTGAAGTAGCTCGCACAGAGAGGGGAGTGCGAGACCCCCCCGCCCCAGGTGCCGGACCACGCGCTCCGCGTGGGGGTCGAGCCGACACAGATAGGTGAGGACGCACCCGGGAGGCAACCAGGAAAGGAGGTGGCGGCGGAAGGAAGCCGGCGAGAGGTGGAAGGAAGGGAGCTCTTCCCCAGCCCGACGAGTGCCGTCGCGCCCGCGGGGCTAGTCGCGCGAGTAGACCTGGCGAGACCACCGGCGAGAGGATCCCCCTTCTGCTAGTTGGTCCTCTCGGCACCCGTTCCGGAAGGGTTCCGCGAGCCGGAGATGACCTACTATGTGGGGAAGGATAACCCCCTCCAACACCTGCAATGGTTTGAAGATGCGGTCTCCATCAGACCTATGACCGACGCCTTCAAATGCCGCCTCTTCGCCATCACTTTGAAGGATAAGGCCCGGGACTGGTTCCATCCACTCCCGGCGGGTTCTATTTATTGCTTCGAAGACCTGAGCAGGAGCTTCCAGCTGCGCTTCTCGACCTCGAAGAAGAGGAAGAAGAACCCGGAGTCCATCTTCCTGATCAAGCAGAAGACGGACGAGTCTTTGGCTCAGTATGTGGATCGTTTCTAGGAAGAGATCTTAGACATCCAGGAGGTGCCCGGTTTCGCCCTCCAGATGGCCTTCACCGTGGGGTTGAGGGAAGGCTTCTTCAAGATGAGCCTAACCCGGAAGGCGCCATTGTCCTTTGAGGGATTGATGGAGAAGGCAGCAAAGGAGATAGTCATGGAGGCGGCAAACCCGACATTTGCAAAGAAGTTAGCAAGGCTGACGGAGGGGGAGCAGAGAGAGTCAGGAGGAACAAGGCAGCAAGTGGGAAGGAGAAGGGAGGAGCCAAGGGGACCAGTGCACCCGGAGTTGGGCTGGAGGCAACCAGGAGGCCCAGTTCAAGGACCAGGAAGGGGTCCTCCGCAGGGGGGAAGGAACTTTTATCCGGGACCAGGGAGATTTCATCCACTAGGGTGGGGGCATGTCCCAAGGCCACTCCCACCTCCGGCTCAGCAAGCTATGGCCATTGGCCGAGGAAGAGGAAGAGGAAGAGAGCGTGGGAGGGCGATTGGGGGAAGGAGGAGGAACCCCCAAGATGGGAGATGTGGGGGAGGAGTTCTGTCATATTGCGACTTCCATGAGGAAGAGGGCCATGCGACGGCCACGTGCCCAGAGTTCTTAGAGTTGAGGAGAGGCAGAGGAGGAGAAGACCAACGGCCACCAGTGCAGATAGTGGAGATGCCAGGAGCCGCGGAGGAGGATCGATTTGTGGATCGGTCGGACACGGGAGATCGAGGAGGGATCGGGGTGATTCATGGGGGGGTGGGGATCGAGGCCACCTGCAAGGCCAGTCTTCACACAATGTATCGTCGGAGCGTTGCCTCGACGTCGCAAGCCCCACCCCCGGATGAGAAAATCACCTTTTCCAGAAGGGACCTACCAGATCATGAGGACCCATTCTGCAACGCGCTGGTAATCCGGACCGCCATTGAGAACTTCATGGTGTCCCGAATTTTGGTGGACAACGGGAGTTCCGTCAATGAAATCTTCAAGAAGGCATTCAATGAGATGAGGGTGGAGCACGAAGGGTGTTGGCGGCAGATGGACCATTGTTTGGATTCTCGGGGGAGAGGAAGGAGGTCGAGGGAGGAGTAGGACTTCAGGTGACGCTGGGGGGGTTGTCCAGGAACTGTCGTTTCGTGATAGTGGATGCCCCCAGCAGCTATAATGCGATCTTCGGGCGCCCTTTGATCAGCGCCTTTAGGTGTGTACCATCCTCGTTCCATCAGTGCTTGAAGCTTAATTCAAGAGGAACCCAGATCAGGGTAAGGGGGGATCCAAAGGCGGCTCGGGAGTGCTACGTGACGGCGGTCAACACCATCTCATGGAAGGGGGATGCAGAGGAGCTGGAGAAAAGGATGGAAGGAGAGGGGTTGAAGAGAGAAGAAGGAGGAGGTGACAGAGGCATTGCGGGGGAGCCAGCAATGGCAGGAGAACAGGTGGCTGGAGGAGAGGAGCAAGGGTGGGGGAAAGTCTTGTAGCAGAGGTGGAGATGGCTGGAGGAGAGGAGTTGGAGAAAGAAGGAGGAGGTGAGAGAGGCATTGCGGTGGAGCCAGCAATGGCAGGAGAGCAGGTGGCTGGAGGAGAGGAGCTGGTGAGAGAGGAAGCAAGGGTGGGGGAAAGTCTTGTAGCAGAGGTGGAGATGGCTGGAGGAGAGGAGTTGGAGAAAGAAGGAGGAGGAGGTGACAGAGGCATTGCGGTGGAGCCAGCAAGGGCGGGAGAGCAAGTGGTTAGGGAGTGGGAGCGTAGGGGGAATGAAGGAAGTATTGTGGAAAAGAAGAGAAAGAGGGCATCACCAGAGGGGGACCTTGGAAGAGAGAAAGGGAGGGTCCAGGAGAGGGTAGCTGCCGTGGAAGGTCTGGGAGTTGAGTACGGGGCAAAAGACCTGGAAGAGGATCTGAGGGAGCCAGAAGAAGAAGAACCTTCAAGGTTGAGGGCGGCTGTGGAAGTTCTAGAAGTGGAGATCCTCACAAAGGACGGAAGGAGGGAAAAGATAAAGATCAGCGGAGAGCTCACTCCCAAAGACCAGGAGGAGATCTGGAGGTGCGTGCAAGAGAACATTGACGTCTTCGCCTGGTGCGCGACGGACATGCCAGGGATCGACGCGGACGTGGCTTGCCACCGTCTCAACCTTGACCCCAAGGTCCGTCCCATCCAACAGAAAAAGAGGGTCATCGCCTCCAAGATGGCCAGGCCTATCAGAGAAGAGGTGGAGAAGCTGCTCCAGGCAGGATTCATATCTGCCAACAGGTATCCGGGGTGGGTGAGTAATGTTGTAATGGTGAAAAAGGGGGAGGGGAAATGGAGGATGTGTATTGATTTCTCTCTTTTAAATAAAGTCTGTCCTAAGGATTGTTACCCCCTGCCTCGAATCGACGCGCTGGTTGACTCAGCCGTCGGCTTCTCACTGATGAGTTTTTTAGATGCTTTTTCAGGATACCATCAGATTCGCATGCACCCTCCGGACGTCAAGGACGTCACCTTCGTCACGGAGGATGGGTGCTTCAGTTACAACATGATGCCCTTCGGGCTAAAGAATGCGGGAGCAACATATCAAAGGATGATGGACCAGATTTTTCGAGAGCAGAAAGGGCGAAACCTCGAGATCTATGTAGATGACTTGATGGTTAAGAGTCGGGACCTCGGGTCCCATGTCTTGGACCTGCAGGAGACGTTTGCAACTGTAAGGAAGTATAAGATGAGGCTTAACCCTCTGAAATGTGTGTTCGGGGCCAGCAGGGGGAAGTTTTTGGGACATCTCCTTACTCCCGCAGGAGTGGAACCCAATCCGGACAAGGTAAAAGCGATACTAGAGCTGAAATCTCCTCGGAATGCCAATGAGGTTCAGCGTCTTACTGGCAAGCTAGCATGGTTGAGCAGGTTCCTCTCTAGGGCAAGAGAGAGATGCTCCTCTTTCTTCCGAACTCTAAGGGGAGGAAGGGAGTTCGAATGGACATTAGAATGCGAAAAGGCCTTTGAGGCTCTGAAGCAGCAGCTTACCCAGACGCCGCTACTTCAAGGGCCGAGGGAAGGGGAGAGTTTGTTCCTCTATTTGGGGGTAGGGACGGGGGCGGTTAGCTTGGTCCTCGTCCGAGAGGAGGGAAAGAAGCAATTCCCTATTTATTATGTAAGCAGGGTCCTCATAAAGGCCGAGCTGAAGTACCCCATCCTAGAAAAGCTGGCTTTCGCTCTCATCATGTCGGCCCGGAAGCTTAGGCCATACTTTCAAGTCCATGCAATTCAGGTCGTGACGGACCACCCCCTTCGCCGCATCCTCGAGGGGGTTGAGCACTCGGGAAGATTGGCCAAGTGGTCAATAGAGCTCACCGAATTCGACCTCTCCTACATACCTCGAGAGGCTATTAAGGCGCAGGTAGTGGCAGATTTCTTGGCGGACTATGTGGTAGAGGCTGGGGAGGTGGAGGTATCTCCCGTGGCGGCTTGGGAGATGTTGGTTGATGGAGCTTCTGGTAAGAATTCTTTTGGGGGAGGAGTCATCTTGACAAGTCCCGAGGGGACTAGGATCGAGCAAGCCTTGAAGATACGCTTCACCCTCACGAACAATCAAGCTGAGTACGAAGCAATCTTCGCCGGGCTTCGGCTGGCTAGGGAGTTGGGCATACAGGATATCAGGGTCTTCACGGACTCCTTGGTGGTGGCAAGACATATCAACCGAGAATTCGAGGTGAGGGAACTGACCCTCCAGTTGTACCTGGTAAAGATAAAGGGTATCGTTGGGCAGTTTTATAGCTCTCCGTCCAGCACGTTCCTCGGGAAGAGAGTGCTAGGGCAGACTCGCTCGCAAAGCATGGTCCTCAGGCCGGAGGGACTATGACCGAACTCTTCAGGCCTTCCATAGAAGAAGGGGAGATAATGGAGGTCGACCAGGAGGTGTTCTGGATGGACCCTTTTGTGACCTTCTTGGCGACGGGACGTCTACCCGAGGGGGATCTCGAGAGGAAGCGGATTAGGTACAAGTCGGCTTATTACCTGTTGAAGGAAGGAGTGCTTTACCGAAAGACATTGTCCGGATTGCTAGCCCGGTATGTATCCGAGAAGGAAGCATCAAAGGTATTGGAGGAGGTCCATTCGGGGGAATGCGGAAGCCACTCAGGGAGTCGGACTTTGGAAGGGAGGGTACTAAGGCAAGGCTATTTCTGTCCTACCCTCCGGAAAGACGCAGAAGAGCTTGCTAAGAGGTGTAGAAAGTGTCAGGAGTTTGCTCCCTTACAGCTCCTCCCAGCACAGAGGCTGCGAACGATCACCTCTCCATGGCCCTTCGCCATATGGGGACTGGACCTAGTGGGGCCGTTCCCTCAAGCTAGCGGTCAGAGGAAGTTCCTACTGGTCATGGTGGATTACTTTTCGAAATGGCTGGAGGTGAAGGCTTTGGCGAAGGTGACGTCGCAAGTAGTCAAGAACTTTGTGTGGGGAGAGATTATTTGCCGGCATGGGCTTCCTTTGGCCATAGTCACCGACAATGGGCCACAATTCGCCAGCAGGGAGTTTGTGGACTTTTGTGTGCAGCTTGGCATAGACCTCCGGTTTGCCTCGGTTCATCACCCTCGAAGCAACGGACAGGTGGAAGCAGCAAATAAGATTATTGTGAATCTCTTAAAAAAGAAAGTGGAGAACTTGAGGGGGAGCTGGGTGGAACAACTCCCCTCCGTCCTGTGGGCCCTGCGAACTACTCCGAATACGGCCACTGGAGAAACACCTTTTAAGCTCTCCCATGGCTCGGAGGCCGTCATACCTGTAGAGTTCGAGGTCGAATCTCCCAGGGTAACGGCAGCAAAGGAGGGAGATGAAAGGTGGCAGGTTGACAACGGAGAGGAGCAGAGGCTTTCACTCAACCTCGTGGAGGAGCTCCGGGAGCTAGCATCAATCCGACAGGAGGAGGTCAAGCGCCGGATGTCCAGGTACTTTGATAAGCACATCCGGGTCAAGCAATTTCAAAAGGGGGACTTGGTCCTCAAGAAGGTGGATGCCGCGGGTAGGGGGTCCTCGGTAGGAAAGCTCAACCCCAATTGGGAGGGTCCCTTCATTGTAAAAGAAGCTTTGAAGTCAGGAGGGTATCACCTCCAGGATGTGGACGGGGTACCCCTGGATCGCGCCCGTAGCGGTGACGATCTGAAGCGTTTCTATCCATAATGATGATTTTCCTTTGAATATGCTTGAATATAACTTTAATGATCTTACTTTTTGAATATGTCGCGATTTCCTAGCACAATGCGCCTCAGGGCGTTCTCCTTAAAAGACGGTGGTCGGAGGAGAGAGGAGAGGAGACCCCGAGCAGACCCGCTGACCAGGCTCTCATCAAGCTGGCAGGGCTGTAGGCTCACTCGGTGGTTGGAGGAGAAAGAGGAGAGGAGACCCCGAGCAGACCCGCTGACCAGGCTCTCATCAAGCTGGCAGGGCTGTAGGCTCACTCGGTGGTTGGAGGAGAGAGGAGAGGAGACCCCGAGCAGACCCGCTGACCAGGCTCACTCGGTGGTTGGAGGAGAAAGAGGAGAGGAGACCCCGAGCAGACCCGCTGACCAGGCTCTCATCAAGCTGGCAGGGCTGTAGGCTCACTCGGTGGTTGGAGGAGAAAGAGGAGAGGAGACCCCGAGCAGACCCGCTGACCAGGCTCTCATCAAGCTGGCAGGGCTGTAGGCTCACTCGGTGGTTGGAGGAGAAAGAGGAGAGGAGACCCCGAGCAGACCCGCTGACCAGGCTCTCATCAAGCTGGCAGGGCTGTAGGCTCACTCGGTGGTTGGAGGAAAGAGGAGAGGAGACCCCGAGCAGACCCGCTGACCAGGCTCTCGTCAAGCTGGCAGGGCTGTAGGCTCACTCGGTGGTTGGAGGAGAGAGGAGAGGAGACCACGAGCAGACCCGCTGACCAGGCTCTCATCAAGCTTGCAGGGCTGTAGGCTCACTCGGTGGTTGGAGGAGAGAGGAGAGGAGACCCCGAGCAGACCCGCTGACCAGGCTCTCGTCAAGCTGGCAGGGCTGTAGGCTCACTCGGTGGTTGGAGGAGAAAGAGGAGAGGAGACCCCGAGCAGACCCGCTGACCAGGCTCTCATCAAGCTGGCAGGGCTGTAGGCTCACTCGGTGGTTGGAGGAGAGAGGAGAGGAGACCCCGAGCAGACCCGCTGACCAGGATCTCATCAAGCTGGCAGGGCTGTAGGCTCACTCGGTGGTTGGAGGAAAGAGGAGAGGAGACCCCGAGCAGACCCGCTGACCAGACTCTCATCAAGCTGGCAGGGCTGTAGGCTCACTCGGTGGTTGGAGGAAAGAGGAGAGGAGACCCCGAGCAGACCCGCTGACCAGGCTCTCATCAAGCTGGCAGGGCTGTAGGCTCACTCGGTGGTTGGGAGAAAGAGGAGAGGAGACCCCGAGCAGACCCACTGACCAGGCTCTCATCAAGCTGGCAGGGTCGTAGGCTCACTCGGTGGTTGGAGGAGAAAGAGGAGAGGAGACCCCGAGCAGACCCGCTGACCAGGCTCTCATCAAGCTGGTAGGGCTGTAGGCTCACTCGGTGGTTGGAGGAAAGAGGAGAGGAGACCCTGAACAGACCCGCTGACCAGACTCTCATCAAGCTGGCAGGGCTGTAGGCTCACTCGGTGGTTGGGAGAAAGAGGAGAGGAGACCCCGAGCAGACCCACTGACCAGGCTCTCATCAAGCTGGCAGGGCCGTAGGCTCACTCGATGGTTGGAGGAGAAAGAGGAGAGGAGACCCCGAGCAGACCCGCCGACCAGGCTCTCGTCAAGCTGGCAGGGCTGTAGGCTCACACGGTGGTTGGAGGAGAAAGAGGAGAGGAGACCCCGAGCAGACCCGCTGACCAGGCTCTCATCAAGCTGGCAGGGCTGTAGGCTCACTCGGTGGTTGGAGGAAAGAGGAGAGGAGACCCCGAGCAGACCCGCTGACCAGGCTCTCGTCAAGCTTGCAGGGCTGTAGGCTCACTCGGTGGTTGGAGGAGAAAGAGGAGAGGAGACCCCGAGCAGACCCGCTGACCAGGCTCTCATCAAGCTGGCAGGGTTATAGGCTCACTCGGTGGTTGGAGGAGAGAGGAGAGGAGACCCCGAGCAGACCCGCTGACCAGGCTCTCATCAAGCTGGCAGGGCTGTAGGCTCACTCGGTGGTTGGAGGAAAGAGGAGAGGAGACCCCGAGCAGACCCGCTGACCAGGCTCTCATCAAGCTGGCAGGGTTGTAGGCTCACTCGGTGGTTGGAGGAAAGAGGAGAGGAGACCCCGAGCAGACCCGCTGACCAGACTCTCATCAAGCTGGCAGGGCTGTAGGCTCACTCGGTGGTTGGGAGAAAGAGGAGAGGAGACCCCGAGCAGACCCACTGACCAGGCTCTCATCAAGCTGGCAGGGCCGTAGGCTCCCTCGGTGGTTGGAGGAGAAAGAGGAGAGGAGACCCCGAGCAGACCCGCCGACCAGGCTCTCGTCAATCTGGCAGGGCTGTAGGCTCACTCGGTGGTTGGAGGAGAAAGAGGAGAGGAGACCCGGAGCAGACCCGCTGACCAGGCTCTCATCAAGCTGGCAGGGCTGTAGGCTCACTTGGCGGTTGGAAATAATGACAAAAGGTGGATCAAGCCCCTTCTGTGGAGTGGTTACCTCCTCCCTCACCCCCGCTTACTTTCTGACTCTACCGGGCTACAGTTTTTTGCAAGCAAGGACTTGTTTCCATTGCGGTACTGAATAGGGGAATAGAAGCTGCAGTTGGAGAACTTAAAGGCCTTGCGACTGTAACCGGAGGCAGGTAACTGAAGTCCTGACACAGAGGCTGATTAATCAGGGAAACACAAGGGGGGAATACTTCGAGGGGATTTCCTACAAAGAAAAAGAAGAGGGGGGGGGAATAAGTGACCCCCCAGGTCCACTCGCGCTGAGAGGAGCCGGCAGGCTGCGCGAGAGGAAGGAGAGGGTGTCCCCACGCTCGCGAGAGTAGCAGAGACTCGCCAGCTCGCCCCCTGGGGCCAGGTCCACTGGTAACAGTCGGCGAGGGGAAAGACAACCCCCTCTCGCCGCCGAGGATCTCGAGGATCTCGCGAGCTGTCCAAGCGAGAGAAATAAAAAAAAAAGAGGAAGAAAAGGAGGCTAGCTTCAGGCGCGAGCAAAAAAAATATATATATGAACCATATTCATGTCTTAATACAGGACTTTCCCAATTTGGGAGGCATTGCAATCGTAGCAAAAGAAAAAAGAAAAAGGAAAAAGCTGTTGTGCTCAAGGGCCCTCGTCCTTCTCGTCCGCCGAAGACTCCTCGTCCTCGCCATGAATCTCGGGCACGAGGTCCCGGGCGGTAATGTCCTCACAGTCATCTTTGACCACGCCCATCTCTCGCATCATCTTCAGGATGAGCTCGGCGGTCCGTATATTAGCATCCCGGCAAAAGTCCTCGACCTCGTCATGCGTATAATGCGCGGGAGGAGGAGGGGCCCGCAAGCGAGAGGTAGAGGCCTCTTGGAGCTGGGTCTTCTCTGTTTTCAGTTCCTTCACCTCCATCTCCAGCTCCTCGACACGCGAGCGCAGTCTTTCAGCCGTCTTGGCATCCTGCAAAAAGAACGAGCCGTTAAATCTAGCTGGGGAGTGCTTGAGAAGGCCGGCCCAGTATCAACTCACCACTCCGCCACTGGCCTTGGCGAGAAGACTCTCGGCCACCTCCAGTCGCTTGGTGAGATCCCCAGACTTCTCGCGCTCGGCAACAAGTTGGGTGTTTATCTCCTTCCAGCTTCGAGTGTTGTAGATTAGGCGGCGCGAAAGTCGATGAGAAAGCTCGAGGGTGCGCAGCTGCGAGTGGGCCGTCCTGAAGATGAGATCCCGCGTGGAGGCCACGTCGAGCGCGTCAGGGGCGAGACCCCCATAGAGGCCGAAGCCTAAGGAGAAGGCATGGGCAGAAGACTCCGCTTGCTCTCTCCAGGAGGGGAGGAGGGTAGAGATGGATACCCGATGTGCCCCCTTATCCCAGATGAGCGAAGGCTCATTGGCACCGTCGGGGACAGACGGGCCCGCGTTGAAGTTGAAGTGGGCGGATGGAGCAGGATACGGGAGAGGAGCCTCCCCGCGAGAAGGGGACCGGAGAGGTTGGTGAGAAGAGCTCGCGGGCGGTGCGAGAGGGGCCGCGTCTTCAGGAAGCGAGACGGCCCTGTGCGGAGAGGTCAAGGGAGGCGAGTGAGGAGATTCGGACCCCAGGGATATGGGGCTCAAGGATCCCGGCGTCGCCGCTGTGTCCGCAGGGACCTTGCCCTTCTCGGAAGGGAAGGAGACTACCTTCTTCAACTTCACCTTTAGTTTCTTTGAGGGGGTGAGGCGAGAGGGGGCCGAGTCCTCAGCCGCCCTCTTTCGAGGAGAGGGGGCCAGCGAATCTTTGGCCGCCTCGGCTGCCATAGTAGCGAGAGCCATGTCTTTAGACGGCTTGATATTACTTCTGTAGGGGGGGTGCACCGGCACGTTCCTCTCTCCTGGGAGAAGCGAGACAGAGTCAGGGAAAAGGTTCAGCGAGAGGAAAGACCTGAAGGCGAGAAAAAGACGAGGGAGTCGAGCATACCTTCTCCGGGGAGCACGGGGAGCAGCGAGGCGAGCCCCCGCCTCAAGAACCTAACCTCGAAGTTCTTCCCAGCGAGGTACTCACAAAGGAGCTTGTCTGTGCCGCCGACCTGCGGAGTAACGTAGAAGATTTCCGCGGGCGAGACGGGCGCGAGAGGGACGCCACCCAGGTTCCCTCGGATGAAGACGAAACGGGTTAGCCAGTGATGATTTTTGTTTGGTGTCTCGCAGACCTTCAGATTCAGCCCGGTGAAGAAGGAGGCCCCGTCTTGATTGGCGTGGTAGACGAACATCTTCCGGAAGACGGTGAGACTGAATTCTATTCTCTCTCGCCGCATGTAGCATGCGAACGCGACGATAATTGAGATCGCGTTGGGGTTTAGCTGAGCAGGCACGACGCCGAAATACTTGAGGACTTGCTTCACCTCGGGCCAGAAGGGAAGCTGGAGCCCCGCCTCGAAATGCGAGACGGGGAAGGCGAGCTCGCCCGGATAGAACGTATTCACACTCTCGCCAACCTTGGGAGGGCGCGACTCGTAGCCTTCCGGCAAAAAGTCGCTTCGGAAGGCCTCGTATTCATCAGCGGAGAGACGACCGGGAGGAAAATCGTGGTCGGAGAATCTCTTCCCGCAGCGGCTGCGGCCTTCACCACCCTCTGACCTCCTTTTTCCCATGGAGCGCGAGACGAAAGGAAAGTCGGCGAGTGGAGTACCAGCGAGAAGACGCGAAGAACGGTGAAGGGGAAAGAGGAGGGGGCTGGAGCGCGAGGCGAGCTGCGGAAAGAGGGGGAACAGCGAGCGAAAGTCTAGGAAAACATGGTTCCAGCCGATGCAGCGGGGGTATTTATAGCCCTCCTAAGTAGGAGGGTAAGCGGATAGAGGACCACGCCGGGGAAGAGCAAGCGTCGGCCGACCCTTCCCCCTCCAAGCCTCGGGCGGTGGAACCCTAAGTGGGTCATCAACCCAAGAAGGCGGTGAAAAGATGGACGCAGGGAAATAAAAGTAACAAAGTTTAGAAATTAGCATAAAAGAAGATATTAGTGCTGTCGCACCATTTAAATAGGCAAATCACTAAATTAATACATTTAATCCCGCATAAAGACATGCAGCAGGTTCGAAAATCGCACAACTGGCGATATATAAACAAATATTTTATTACAGAGATAAGGCGAACGAAAAGAGCGAGAGGCGAGAGGCGAAAGGAAAGAAGGTGGAGCTCTCGTCAATTCTTATCCCACCTCCATCGTCCTCCCCCGCGGCTTCTCACGCAGGGAGGACGACTGGGGAGGTGGAAGGCGCGAGCCGCCTCGACACCACTACGAGCGAGGCGGAGCTGTTGGTCGACGTCATCCAAGATTGCCTGAGGGTTCGTCTGGTCCACCTCAATGTCAGCGTCTATCTCCGAAGATAGGCGAGCACATTCCACCTCTAGCCAGTCGATCCGGCGGTCTGTGGCTTGCTTCCCTTTTTTCCAGCGCTTGAATGATGCGCGCGTGCTTCCGCAGCATCTCGGCCACCTTACGCTTCATCTCTATAGGGTCCGTGGGGTCGCCCAGGTAGTCCTCGATCTCATCTATAGGAGGAGGAGGCGAGGGGGCCAGATGCCTGGAGTAATCGTCGACCGGCGAGTCGGCAGCCAGTGAGTCGTCGACAGGGGTTCCACTCGCACCTAGGGAGGAGCCAAAGAGATAAAGCGGCGGGAGAAAGCAGGCGGCAAGAAGAAAAGAGTAGGAGTCAGGAGTAGAGCCTCTTAACTAAGCGGCGGGTGGAGCCCGATGTGGTAGAAGGATCATCCCTCCTCGTCACAGGGGTGGAGGGGGGAGTGGAAGCTTGAGGCGAGAGAGGCCGGGAAGGAAGCTCTGAAATATTGATACGAATGGTCTCAGGATGATGAGGAGGCGCCGGAATTTTCTGGGAAAAGGTAGCCAGTAAAAAGTGGGTGGTGCAAAGATATCATAGCAGGCCCGAAAGACTCACCTCTTTTCCTTTGAGACTAGCTGGAGTGGGAGGTACATATCCCTTCGGAAAGGAACATGAAGGTTCTCCTGCCGAGAGGGGAGGTTCCGGAACCTTTGCCCTTTTTGAGAGCGAGGTGGACGGCGGTAGCAAAGGAGAATCGCGTGCGGGGATTTTATTCAGACCCGCCGCCGTCGCCTTGTTCTGTTGGCGCACGGCCGCGATGCGATCCCGGAAACTTTGACTGGGAGACATGGAGGCAGATGCTGGAAGAGGATGAAGAAAAGGGAACGGCCCCTTGCGGGGGGGCGACTTCCTTATTTATAGACTAGGCAAGGGACCCACCAAAAGGTTCCCCCCAATAAATTCGCCGTACTACCACGAGCCTCGGTTGAACTGTCTTTCCGAGCTTGTAAACAACCTCGAAAAGAGCGGGGATTGTGTACAATCTCGGACTCGCAGGCGAACGAGAGGGCCCAAGCGAGAGGGCCCAGACAACGAAAGCCGAGCGAGAGGGCTCAGGCGAGGGGTACTAGGAAAGAGGCGACAGGCGAGGGCACCAGGCGAAAGGCGCCAGGAGACAAGGTAAGGAGTGAGATTCATTGCATCGAGCGAGACGGCCTAAGTGGAGCATGGCTTTCGATAGGTGAATGCCGAGACAGGAGGCTTTTCCGGCGAGTGGCCAGCTCCCCGCGCGAGAAGGCTCCAGGAGAGGAGCTCTCGCCCGGGGTCGCCCTCTCGCCATGCGAGAGGACCTTATGGAGGAGTTCTCTCCAGGTGCCACTTAGGTTCAAGGCCGGTTCAGGTAGGGCCGGGCCCACCTTTTGGTCCTCAGGGGTGTTTTACCCTTTTACCCCGGGTGGTCTGCATTTAGCCCTTGTGGACAGCGGAGTTTGGCTGTTGGCAGACCTGGCCAGGGGTGTTCTGGTAATTTCAGGGCGGTGTGAATTGGTTATTTGCAGTCTCAGTTCAGAGGCCTATAAATAGACCGGTAAGGTGCCTTAGAAGGGCAAGCTTTCTTGACTCCTTCCATTTCTTCTAAGGCACCTAGCTCAGCATTGGCTAGGGAGGGGAAGAGCTTTAGTCTCTTCCGGGTACGAGGTGGGACCTCCTCGCTGGGTCCTCCGGTCTAGTTCTTCGCCTCGAGTGTAATCCTAAGGGAGTAAGCGTGAGCTGCCCCAGTAGTTCCGAGCTTTAGGAGGAATCGACCTTGTTGGTTCCAACAAGTATGAATACACTTATATAGGAGAAGAAGGAGAAGAGAAAACCTAAATACAAGATGTGGGACTAATACAAGGAGAGAGAAAAGAGAGAAAACATGAGCCCTTAATTGAGCTTTTCTAACACTCCCCCGCAAGCTGGAGCGTACAAGTCGTAGGCACCAAGCTTGGATAAAAATTGATAGTATAGAGGCCTGGAGAGAGCTTTAGTCAGGATATCCGCAATTTGGTCTTTAGCAGGAACATGCTCCAAATCTATCTTCTTTGACTGTACCTTTTCTCGGATAAAGTGACAATCAACTTCGATATGCTTTGTGCGTTCGTGAAACACCGGATTCTTGGCAATATGTATTGTTGCCTGACTGTCACAAAATAAGGTAGCCGGTGATGAGAGACGAACACCCAAGTCTCCCAGAAGGCTCTCAAGCCAGGTTAGCTCGGAAGCAACCGCAGCCATAGCTCGGTACTCGACTTCAGCAGAAGAGCGTGCAACCACGGATTGTTTCTTGCTACGCCATGTTATGAGATAACCACCAAAGTAAGTGCAGAACCCCGTAGTGGAGCGCCTATCATCGATAGATCCTGCATAGTCAGCGTCAGAGTAAGCGACGAGTGATAGAGATGTGGATGGCTTATACACAAGTCCTTGTCCGGGGGCGATCTTGAGATATCGAAGGATGCGCTCGACCGCTTGAAGATGAGATGTCCGAGGAGCGTGCATGAACCGACTCACAACTCCTACAACAAACGAGATGTCCGGTCGAGTCACCGTAAGGTAGATCAGCTTCCCAACCAAGCGTCTGTAATATTCCGGATTTGTAAGTAGCTTGTCAGAGTCAGAACTATGGGCCGAGAGCTTGTGATTGGCGTCCATAGGAGTCTCCGCAGGTTTGCATCCAGAATAACCTGCATCATGAAGGAGGTCCATACAGTACTTCCTCTGAGATAACACAAGACCATCAGCGCGTCGTGCGACCTCGAGCCCAAGAAAGTACCGAAGGTTGCCCAGATCTTTGGTCTGAAAGGCAGAATTTAAATGTTCCTTGATCTGTTGTATTCCTGCCGTGTCATTGCCAGTAATCAGGATATCGTCAACGTAGACCAGAAGGATCACAGTCCCGGTTGACCGGTGGCGGTTGAAGAGAGAAAAATCAGCCGAGGTTCGAGTGAAGCCACTAGCACAGACCACTTTACTGAATTTTTCAAACCACGCACGCGGGGACTGTTTGAGACCATAAATGGATTTCCGAAGGTGACATACCAAAGACTCCCCCGTGGTCTCAAACCCGGGAGGTTGCTGCATATAAACTGTCTCGTGCAGATCGCCGTTGAGGAAGGCATTCTTAATATCCAACTGATAAAGCGGTCAGTGACGATGAACTGCCAAGGAAAGAAGGACGCGGACCGTGTTCAATTTGGCCACTGGAGAGAATGTTTCCTCATAATCAAGGCCATGTTGCTGAGTAAAGCCCCGGGCCACGAGGCGGGCCTTCAGACGGTCAACAGTGCCATCCGCCGCATGCTTTACAACAAAGACCCATTTGCAGCTCACAGAGGTATGACCAGTAGGAAGAGGGACCAGATCCCAGGTCTGGTTAGCCCAAAGAACCCGCATTTCATCTTCCATGGCTGCCCGCCACCCTGGATGTGTAAGCGCCTCCTGCATAGAGTTAGGAATAGAAATAGAGGAAAGAGAGGTGGCAAAGGCGTAGAGAGGTGGTGCCAGCCGATGGAGAGAGACGTAGTTGGCCAAGGGATGAGCTGTAGAGACGGGAGCCGGATCTGCCGGAGCCGAGGTATCGCTGGTAGCGGGGAGCTGGTGCACGGGAGTATCCTTGGATGGACGCCGAGAGTAGACCCGGATAAGAGGTGGAGGAACCCGAGGAAGAGCTGGTTGAGAGGAGGAAGAAGAGGGTAGAGACGATGGCGTGACAGGTACGGCAGGCCGGGGAAGAGGTGGAGAAGAAGACGAGGTGGGGCAAGATAAGTGGAAGGGCTGGTGTTCGCAGAAGGTGACATCTGCAGAAACAACCAGCCGACCATCAGAAGGAGAGTAGCAGACATATCCCTTTTGAGTCCGGGAGTATCCAACAAACATATACTTTGCAGCCCGAGGAGCAAGCTTGTCGGAAGGAGGGCCAAGATGGTGGACATAGCACACACACCCAAAGACCCGTGGTGTGAGAGAGGTGGGGTTGGTGGAGGGATAAAGAAGTTGGAGTGGTGAGGCAAAATTCAACACAGAGGAGGGGAGGCGGTTAATAAGATGACAGGCTGTGGAGACGACAAAATTCCAATATTCGACCGGAACCTGCATTTGGAACATAAGGGAGCGGGCAACGTCGAGAAGATGGCGATTTTTCCGTTCGGCGACCCCGTTTTGCTGAGGGGTATAGGCACATGAAGTTTGATGGATGATACCGAACTCGGTGCAAAGAGTAGAGAAGGCACGCCCGGTATATTCACGAGCATTATCGGTGCGGATAACTCGGAGGGGGGTGTCGAATTGCGTACGCATCTCAGTCAAAAAAACACGAAACACAGAAGTAAGTTCAGTACGATCATGTAGTAAATAAAGCCATGTAGTACGCGAGTAGTCATCAATGAACGTGACAAAATAACGATAACCAAAAATACTGGGGACACGATAAGGACCCCATACATCAGAGTGTACTAAAGAGAGAGGAGTACTACTCCTGGTACAAGCAGGGGGAAAGGAAGAGCGATGTTGTTTGCCGTAGATACAAGATTCACAAGAGAACTCCTGCAAAGGTACATCAGGAAGAGCCCGCTTGAGAATCGGTAGGGGGCATGCCCAAGGCGGCGATGCCAATCAACCGTGGAGATAGCAGATAGAGGAGTAGGGGGGAAGTCCAAGATATAGAGCCCGTTCAACAGCTGCCCCTTACCAATGGTACTCCCGGTGCGACGATCCTGCATAAGGAAAGAAGAAGGTGAAAAAGTTATGCAACAATCAAGGTCGTGGGTGAGACGACTAACAAAAAGTAAGTTGAAAGGGGAGCCCGGAAAATGCAGAACCGAGGAAAGAGAGAGAGTCGGAGTAAGCTGAAGAGCAGCGGTGCCAGAGACAGGAAGGGTATCACCGTTGGACACAGTGATGCAAAGGGGATGAGGCGTCCGTTGGTACTTGGTGGGCTTCTGAGAAGTAATATGGTGAGTGGCCCCGGAATCAACGATCCAGCAGGGACTATGAGAGAGACAGGTTATACCTTCCGCAGAAAAAGATGCGACGAAGCCGGAGGAGCGGCTGAGAGCACCTTGAAGCTGTTGGAGTTGAGTGCGAAGCTCATCAATATCTTGGCGGGTAGTGGAAGCCAGATCGGGGGCAGACGGCCCAGTGGGAGGAGCAGCAGTGGTAGTAGCAGTAAGATGAGGAGGCAGGCCGTGCTTGCGCTAACAAGTAGCTTCAAGATGATTATCGCGGCCACAGTAAGTGCATTTCATTGAAGAACGATCACCACGTCCTCGTCCCCGAGACGGTGGTCGGCCCCCCCTAGTGGAAGATCCACGAGTAGGAGGGTTCGGAAGGAGAGGTTGCTGAAGAAGAGCTGGGGCAAAATCATGAGGAGCCTCAGAGGGTGGCGTGACTTTGAGCAGCATGGAGCATACATCAGACAGTGAAGGAGTTGTGGCGGAGGATAGAATCTGAGCCTGAATACTATGTAGGTGGGGAGGAACTCGGGACATCATCATGGCGATGGCGACAGCTTCTTTCTGGTTACATTGAGTGGTGAGATCGGTAGTAGGAGGCTGATGCTGAATCCAAGCCTCTGCCAAACTCTTGGCTTTAGCCACGAAAGAGAGCATATCACCAGGAGCACCCGGGGTAAAATTCTGAAGATCAGAAATAATATCATACAGATGTTGTAGGCTGTCATGACCAGAGTAAAAGGCGTGAAGCTCCTCCCACATGGATTTAGCCGTATCATGATACATCGCCATCCTGTAGAGTTCAGGATCCATAGAGTTGAGAAGCCAGGACTGGACCCGACCATCGTCGCGAAGCCAGTCATCTGAGGGTGCAGTCGGAGGGGCTCGGGTCAAGTGGTGAAGAAGACCCTTCGTCTGCAGAACACGGCGAACCGAGTGAACTCATTCAACAAAGTTCCTTTTTCCAGTGAGGGAGATAGTTGTAATCCGTAATTCGTCACGAAGTTCGGAAGCCGAGGCAGCCGCGCGGGCTGGCGGATCAGAAGTAGCAGCAGAGGTATCGGACGCCATGCGCAGCCAGCAGAAGAGGCCGGGCGGTTAGAAGAGGATTGCCGCGCGGGTAGCAGAGAAAAGCTGGGAGGCAAGAAAAGAAGAAGTCGCACGGTCTCGGCGGACACGCCAGCGACCAGGAGATCGCGACCAAAATGCGACAAGACAGCAGCAGAAAGGCGAGACCGCAGCGAGAAGCGAGTAGAAAGCAGTCGCTACAGGCCGCAGGCCAGTAACGAGAAGGAAGGACTGCAGCGGATAGAAAGAGCTCGCGTGGCGAGCAGGAGAGGCAGGTCGCTGCGAGCAGCGATCAGCGAGCAGGGAGAAGCCGCAGCGGAGAGAGAGAGACCGCACGGCGAGCAGGAGAAGTAGGTCTCTGCGAGCAGTGACTAGCGAGCAGGAAGAAGCCGTAGCGGATAGAGAGAGACCGCACGGCGAGCAGGAGAAGCAGGTCGCTGCGAGCAGTGACTAGCGAGCAGGGAGAAGCCGCAGCGGATAGAAAAAGAGTCCGCGCGGGAAGAGAAGGGGAGAGAAGGTGGACCCACGTGAGAAAGGAGTATAAAAAGAGGAGAGGAGGAAGGGAGGAAGTGGAAGCCACGAAAGAAACAGAGGAGAGGAGGGGGGGAGCGGATAGAACAGAACAAGCCGCAGGAGGCCGCGGGAAGGAAGGGCCGCGCGGACAGCCGGTTAGGAGAAGAGACCGGTTGCGGTTAGGAGAAGAAACCGGGTAGGCCGGATACCACAGGAGGAGACCGGTTTCCCTCTGATACCATGTAGAGAAAGACCTCAAAGCTTGTATGTACTTCTTGAATGAATAGTTACAAGTATGAATACACTTATATAGGAGAAGAAGGAGAAGAGAAAACCTAAATACAAGATGTGAGACTAATACAAGGAGAGAGAAAAGAGAGAAAACATGGGCCCTTAATTGGGCTTTTCTAACAAGTATGAATAGTCATTCGGCAGATATCTTGAAGGTGAAAAAGGCGAAGAGAAGAATTGCATGACATCTTGCTCTAGGGGCTTCTGTCAGTGATTCAATAAGGGAAACAAGAACAGGAGAACATAAATTGCTGGTGACAATCTGATGGAATAAAGCTAATGTCCACGGGGAGTTTCCAAGATGATTGGTGAGAGAAGAAATGAAATATGTGTTATATGTATGAGAAAACTATTTTTTCCGATAAAATACAAGATAAGTTTACTCACCTTTCTTGTGTCGTATTGATGTCCTCAAAGTTGTTATGTAAGATTTAATTTCATTTCTGAAAGAAATCTAAAATTTCTATCTGCTGATAATCTAACAGTAGTTTAATTAAATATGTTTTTCTATATCGTTATTTTCATTTTTTTTGCTTGGGAATATCATTGAATTGAAACATTTCTTTGATTTTTTTTGTGAAGTTGAATTCTCTTCTATTTCTTGTAGTCCGACAATGACTGTTGCAACTCCTGTGAAGAGGTCCGCGAAGCATATAGAAAGAAAGGTTGGGGGATGTCGAACCCTGACTTGATTGATCAGGTCTTTGAGATGTTTAATTTCTTGAGATTATTATTATTATTATTATTTTCTCAATGATTATGAAGTATGAGAAGATCATTCGGTTCATTTCTGTTAGGTTCTTGTTCATTAAATGCCTACTTTGAATTGCAGTGTAAAAGAGAGGGATTTCTTCAAAAAATTAAAGATGAAGATGGTGAAGGATGCAATATATATGGTTTTCTTGATGTCAATAGAGTTGCTGGGAATTTTCATTTTGCCCCTGGAAAAAGCTTCCAACAATCTAATGTGCATGTGCATGATTTGCAGGCATTTCAAAAGGAGAGTTTTAACGTAAGCTGATTTAAAAGCTAGTGGATATAAATTGCAAAATGATATCAAGAAACATTTCTACTATAATTTGGTGCTTACAGCTAATATGCTATAGTTATAACTTTATGGATGCAGATAAGTCACAAAATAAACAAAATTGCTTTCGGAGACTACTTTCCTGGTGTGGTAAATCCACTTGATGGGTAAGGCTCATTTTTTAAATTCTCTTTTCTGATCACATGCAATGATGCAAACATTTTTTCTATGAACAACCATGTCATCATTGGCATTATTGCATTTATTTGGGATTGGTATGCATCCTCATCTTTCTTTCATTCCCTCTTTGTTCTTGTAGGTGGGTCTAACCTATTTTGTGACGGGTATCGGCGAGACAATGGAGCACGTTTTGGGCCCTAGTAACATGTTATAAAAGCTATGTTAGGATGAAAACCACCACGTGAAACTGGATCAAAATCGTTTGTCTTCTGTCGGACCCAACACTACAAGATCGCACTTCCCTCATTGAGCGACCCTCCGTCTAGTATTATTGATCCCTTCTTATGAGGCTTGGTCGTTGATCCTTTCTTTGCTTCTCCGCTGCACCACTTCTGAGCAATGACGTGTACACCGCTGTCTCAATCTGCTGCTAATCTCTAACGACGTAGAAGGGCCTCGTCATCGACCGACTGACGACGTAGGCTTCTCTCCGGCCATACTCCAATGAAGTAGACTCTTCTTCGTTGATCCATGCATTCCTTCGTCTGATGTCGTGGTCAATTGTCCCGACTGATGGTTATTTCTTGTCCCCACGTGCCATTGATGTTGATGCCCTCTCAAACACTGACTGATGTCGCTGCCTTATTCTGCCTAGATCATCTATGATCTTTGTGCCCTAATTACTTCTTCCCTAGGGAATATTTTCTTTGGATTCAAAGAATGTCAGTGAATCCTCGTCTACAATTAATACTCCTATGACCATACTCTATGGGGGCTGCAATAATACATTTCCTTCTAATGCCAGACTGCCCACCACGATCCTTACATCATCAAACTTCTAACTATGGAAAAAGAAAGTCACCATGTCCCCATCTGGCATACAACGTATGCACCACCATACCAGGTCCCAATTTACACTGTGAACAATCAAGAGTACGGGGATTGGTACAATGATGATTGCTGGATCTTTGCTTTGTTGTTGAATTTTATGGATCCCTCTGTTAAACAAATGTGTAAGAACCGCAACAGTATTAAGGAATTATGGGATACTTTACATATGATGTTCTCTCAGTTAAATAACTTTGCCTGTCTAGGTGGACTATTTTCAAAGATGGTTGAACTGAAATTGGACACGCTTTTAGTCATAGAGTACTTCGCCGAATGGAAGGTCCTTGCAAATGAGATCTTGAATCTTTTGAAGATCCATTCCACCAGAGAGGAGCACCAGACTCAGTGGGAGCATCTCGTACTACTTTGGTTATCTAATGACCTCAATTCAAAATTTTGTACGACAAAGGCTGAAATTCTAGTCAGTCCCTCTACTTTGAAAACTGCTAGTGTGTACCATCATTTAATTAAGGCAAGAACTTATATTATTACTCCATCTGCATTATATGCTTCCTATGGTGATCTGTTGATACTTGCGTCTCGTGGTGGAAGAGGGAATAGCCGAGGTCACACTAGTCGTGGCCGTGACTCTAACATGTGACATTGCACTTATTGTCTGTGCCAAGATCATACCAAAGATACTTGTTGGGCTACCCATATGAATACTAAATGGGCAACCAAGCCTCCCCGTCTTCACGCTCTGCCCGCCTTGCTAACTCTTCTTTTGGAACTGGGATCCAGAGGACTATTGAGATATCTAGAGAGTATCGTTGTCTTCAGGCCCTCCAGATTCAACCTCCGACCCATAGTGCTACAACTGCTTATACTTTTAAGCTAGTGTGTACTTCTCAGTGCTCAGTTCATTGGCCGACAGATGTAGAAGCTTCAAATCACTTTATTAGTACCTCAGGTACCTTACACTTGTACAAACCCCATAGTGGCTCTTCAATTACCATTGCAGATGGATCGACTCTACTCATTGTTGGATTTGGTACATGTGGCATGAATCCCGACATGACTCTGCCATCGGTTGCTCACGTTTGTCAATTTATAACTTGTTATCCATAACTAAGCTTACTCGTGATTTAAACTATATTGCTACATTCACATCTTGTAGTTGTCTATTTTAGGGACATTCGACAAGCCATATTGTTGGGAAAAACCTTATGATTTAACTTAAGAAATTATTTATAAGTAATTTTATATTCTAGGATAATTACCCATATTGTATAGAGACAGTAAGTTGGTCATAGCTGTCTTTGAAAGTTTGTCTAGTCAAAGACATGAGAAAGACAAGCTGAAAACAAGGAGAAAATTAGTGAAGACATAGTTGCGTCGAGTAGACATCGACTAGGATTCGATGTATCTTCGATTGGCTGTCGATGCATCTTCTGAAGTAGTGTCGATGCCTCCCCAGAGCAGAAGTCGACTCATACGTTGATAAGTTATGAACGTAACGTCGAGTATTCAGTCAAGTCGACAGATTCTTATTCTGAAGCAGGATTCGACCCTCCCTCTACTAGAACTCGAAGTAGCGTTGACATCTATCCAAAAAGGAAATTTCAGAGGCTCTCATTTAGAATTATTTGAAGATTATAACTATGGAAGTTATTTGAATCTGTTGATTCAAGAAAAAAAAAATCTAATGGAATTTCTGAAGAATATAAAGAAGAATTTTGAAGAGATAGATGGGATTTCTAAAAACATGTATAGAAAGATATTATATTATTCCTTCTGAAGACAATCACCTAGTGAAAGGATTTCAAAATTATTTAGAGATTGATATACACAGATTTCAAACAGAAGAAACAGACCCAAGAGAACACACAAAGAACAACTTAGATTTTTGTCTTCTTCCTCTCTTCTCTCTACTACAAAAAATTTGACAGTGGATATAAGGGCAAATAATCGTTTCTTTTTTCTAAAAGAATTTATCATATACTAAAGATCAAAACTATTAAAGTGTCATGGAATCCTCAGAGATTGCTGAAAGAATATTTAATTCAGAAGAGTTATTTCTTCTTTTCATTCTTTCTCATCCACTTTCTATCATTGTGAGAAGAGTTTTTAGAATCTCTTCAAAAGATTTAGTTTCGTTCAAGATCTGCTTATCAAAAGATTTGGTTGTCTGGTTCAAAATCTGCTTATCAAAAGAACTAGTTGTATTGGTTCTGAGAGTCTACTTATCAAAAGACTCAGTCATAGGTTCTGAGAGTCTCTTAATCAAAAGTCTCAGTCCCTAGTTCTCATAATCTCCTTATCAAAAGACTCGGACACTGTGATATTGGATTTCTACCAAAGTGATAGAAGAGTGGGCGTACTCAGACTTTGGAGAACCATTATATTTCTTGTCTTTTCTGTGTTGTGCTTATTTTTTGTGTTGTTTTCAATCTTTACTTTCTACTTTTATTTGCTGCATTGTTTACTTAATTGCGGTTATGTGATTGTAGATGTTAATATGAGAATATTTGACTCTAGTTTATAATTTAAGTGAATATTTTTTAAATCTTTATTCACCCCGCTCTAGAAAATTCTCAGAGTTATAATTGTTCCCCCTTTCAATTGGTATCAAAACGAGGTTGATTAGAAAATGTCAACACCTTGATCAAAAGATCTAAACAGTTGAAACATTTCCAACTACTAGTATATAAACTAATTTTTTTTAAATGAGTTCAAATAATTTCAAGTGATTTGCACACAAGACCTCCAATGTGTAACTTGGAAAAGTTTACACCATGGAAAGCCAGAATTAGCTTTACATGAACTCTATTGATGACGCTATTTTTTATTCTATTCTGACAGGACCTCTTATACCATACAAGAAGTATTCCAGTGAAAACACAACACAAGAGCTAGTTCCTAAAGCTGAATTAACTGGAGCTGATAATAAAATAAAGGACTGTGATGTCAAGGACATGAACATCTTGGTGTCCACAATGTCTGATAAAATTTTCCAGAAAGTTGCTGACAGCCAATCAGCTAAACAGATCTAGGTATCTCTATTAAGAATAGTTGATGACGGCTCTGATGAAAGAAAGGACAGAAGGTCCTTTCTCATATAATCCGGTATGGGAACTTTCAAAAGAGAGCAGAGAATCTGTTGCTGAAATGTACGAAAGATTCAACATAATAGTTAATGAACTCAAGGGACTGAACAAGTAGATCTCACTGATAGATTCTGGGTCATCAGAGAGTCCATATGTCATAGGGAGATCACCACGGATACCCTGTTAGGCAAACTGAAGTTCTATGATCTCCTCCTAAATAGTAGAGCTGAATCTGATGCAATGGAGATCTCTGCTCCTAGAGAAAGACCCATTGCATTGAAGGCATCTGATGGAGATCCTTCCAGCACTGAAGGGAAGATGTTCAATCTCCTGGCCAAAAGGTTCAGGAGATGGATCAAGACAGAAGATTCCAAAAGAAGAGACAAAAGTGTCATTAAGCCAAAATGTGATAAGACTCCTAATTAAGAGGTTATCTGTTTTATTTGCAGAAAGTCAGGACATAACTCCAGAATGTCCCGAAAAACATAAGGATAAAGTTCACAAGAAGCGGTCCTTCAGGAAGAAGGATAAGAAAAAAGAAAGAGGTTTCATTGCTGAAACTTGGAGTGACTCAAACTCTGAGTCAAGTTCTTCATCAGAGAGTGAAAATGAAACAACTGCTGAAGAAGCCTGCTTGATGACTTTGGAGGCATTTTCTGAAGATGAATTTAAATTGTGTTTTAAAGAATTCTACCAAGATCACTTTGAGACAGAAAAGTAAATCAAATTACTTAGAAAAAAATAAAAGAATTAAGAAATGAGAAACCTGATGAGAAACAAGCCTATCAGGACTATCAACTTAGAATTGAATTAGGAGAACTAAAAGAATAGATTGATGATCTACCTTTAGTGACAACTCACTAAAGGAAGAGCTTGCAAAGGCAAAAGCCTACGAAGACTCCTAAATGGTTGAAGTCAGAAACGTAAAGATATTTCTAAGAATCTATTTGTCAGATTCAAAACCTAGGGTTAGGAGCTGAGTCAACAAACTAAGAAAAATCTTCTAGCACACCTGCTTGGAAGATTCCTGTAGATTTTGTTAAAGCTAAAGAAACACAGCCCATTATAATCATAAATAAAGATCCTGATTGTAACACCACATCCTAGTTTAACCACACATCAGCAGTTCGGGCGGGTCCTGCTATAAGTAATAAACTAAGAAACAGTATTAAAACTAGTACATAACAGGTATAAATGAAAAGTACTGAAATGTAACTTACATCGGAATTAGAAAATGCAACTAAGGGTAAAAGTGTACCTCATCAAGCTGAAATCACAAAGCCACTAAAATACGAAAAGTCAAACCACTGAATATCTAAAATACTACACAATGTCTGGTACATACACAAATTTTTAAACATTAATATTACAAGTGTTCAATACTAAACAGTGTGATACTAAAGATAAAAACTGAAAGGGAAGAACAAACTATATGAGCGACTCCACAAACACGCTCATCCTAGGCTCAACTTCCCACTGAGTCTCCTGTAAAAACAAGCCCAAAAATGGGTCAGCCCAGAGGGAGAGTAAGAAAAACTATTATTTCTAGTGACACTAAAATAATTGAAAAAATCGTATGCATTCTTTTAAACTCAATCTTTATACTATAGAAAGACTGTATGTTAATGTACTATGCATGCTTTTCTAAATTAAAACGAGCAAGACAAATAACTGTTCTAATAAACCATATTGTGTGTAATTTACTCAATTTCTGAATAATTTAGTTAAATATGAATTTTTTTATGGTTCGGTCTATACTTGACCTCTAGAATCACTTATGATTTATTTTTGTTAAAGCTCTAGGCAGAGTAGCTTCTATTGCGCAAAACTAGTCTAACGATCTGAGTCCTACTAACGAACTCCAATGTTCTAGTGTCTCACGGGAACAAACTTAAATCTATTAATCTTCTAACATGGGGATAACATCTCCCATCTTTGAAACTCATAAGGCACGCTAAATCTCTATGAGAAAGATAGTGCGTCTCTATCAAACACGAGAAGAGATTTCAAACGTGTTTACTAATTATATACTATCTGGTGCTACCCTGCTTTCATTCTTATCTGTTTGTCTTGAGTAATGTCTCTTATTTGTCACTCTTTATAATCCAAATTCACAGATCTAATATTTACCCACACTCTATTCATTTAAGCGGTAACACACTTTTATAATTTTTTCTAGGTTTTATGAAAGGCTAACTTGTGAGGAATAATGCTATTTTGGTTACACTATTTTTAATAATGTTGAACCGTGAAATTGGATTAATTACATTACAATAATAGGAGGCCTCTATATATAGAGGTGTTACACCTTAACGAAATAAAAGCATATAACAAATATATAATCTAACACTCCCCCTCAAGTTGGGCAAGTGATGTTGATCATGCCCAACTTGTCCACAATCTTGCCAAATGTGTTCCCACTAATCCTTTAGTGAGAATATCCGCTAGCTGCCTGTTGGAGGGCACAAGGGAGTGCACACAATCCCTCACTCAATATTCTCCTTGATGAAGTGTCGATCCACCTCGATGTGTTTCGTTTGGTCATGTTGAACGGGATTGTGTGCGACACTGATGGCCGACTTGTTGTCACAATACAGAAGGATGGGTCCTTCTTCTTCGAGACCAAGATCACACATTAAGGCACGAAGCCATAAGCCTTCACAGACCCCTTGAGCCATAGCTCTGAACTCGGCCTCAGCACTAGAGCGTGCCACAACTTGTTGCTTCTTGCTCCTCCAAGTAACAAGATTGCCTCCAACGAGAGAACAATATCCCGAAGTTGAACGTCTATCATCTACAGACCCTGCCCAATCAGCATCAGTGTAGACTTCAACTTTTAGGCCGGTGTTTGTGGCAAACAGGATACCCCTTCCTGGTGAAGACTTGAGATACCGTAAAATTCTGTGAGCAGCATCCATGTGTCGGGTCTTGGGAGCATGCATGTACTGGCTCACAACACTCACTGCATAGGAAATATCTGGGCGAGTATGTGACAGATATATCAACCTCCCCACTAATCTTTGGAACCCAGAGACATCTTCAATGTCCGCTCCATCATCACGCGATAAACGATGATTTGCTTCAATTGGAGTGTCGGCTGGTCTGCATCCACTCATTCTCATCTTCTCGAGGAGATCTAACGTATACTTTTGTTGAGAAATGAAGATCCCCCGCTTGGATCTGGCAACTTCTATTCCCAAGAAATACCTGAGTTTTCCCAGGTCCTTGACCTCAAACTCTCCAGCTAGCTTTTGTTTCAGGCTCTGAATTTCTTCGATATCATCACCAGTTATGACAATATCGTCAACATACACAATGAGAGCAGTAAGTTTTCCAAATCTTCGTTTAATGAACAATGTGTGGTCAGCATTGCTCTGATAGTATCCAAATGACATCATGGCCTTGTGGAATCGGCCAAACCATGCTCTTGGGGACTGCTTCAACCCATAGAGAGCCTTCAACAGTCTACACACTTTTCCAACAGCACCAACAGGAGCAAGACCTGGGGGGATTGACATATAGACCTCCTCCTCCAAGTCACCGTGGAGAAAGGCATTTTTCACATCCAGCTGAAATAGGTCCCAATGTTTGCAAACAGCAACAGAAAGTAAGACCCGGATAGTATTCATCTTGGCCACCGGGGCGAACGTCTCCTGATAATCAATGTCGTGGGTTTGAGTATAACCCCTTGCAACCAACCTCGCCTTACATCTTTCAATAATACCTTGTGGGTTCTGTTTCACCGAGAACACCCATTTGCACCCAACAAGTTTCTTGCCATTGGGGAGAGGCACCAAGTCCCATGTATGATTTTTTTCCAGAGCCTTCATTTCCTCAATCATCGCCTCTCGCCACACAGGGATTGCCAGAGCCTGTTGCCAAGATGCAGGTATAGAGGCAGTAGAGAGGGAAGAAACAAAGGACTTGCAGGGGGTAGAAAGCGCAACATAAGATACAAAATTTGATAGGGGATGGTGAGTACAAGACCTGGTACCTTTTCTAAGGGCAATCGGAAGATCGGAAGGCCCTGAGTCAGGATCCACTAACTGTTCTGGTAGCATAGTAGGAGCTTGTGTGCTTGGCCTAATGACACGCCGGGTATATACCTGCAGGATCGGGGGTGAAGGTATGGAGGAAGATGAAGGTATAGGTGAGGAGATCCCCTCCACTGGTATTGGAGGACTCACTTCCACTGGTAGAATCTCCCCCTGAAGTGAGGGATATGGTGGAGGAACGGGCAGAGAAACACCCGAACACGGGGAATCACCCAAAGGCGGAGAGTCAGTGATAGGGTAGTAGGACTCGGATTCACGGAATGTGACATCCATACTGACATACACTTTCCTGGTAGGAGGATGAAAACACTTGTACCCTTTTTGTGTAGGTGAGTAACCGATAAAGACACACTTGAGAGCACGAGGATCCAGTTTAGAGGGGCGGGGTTGGTGGATGTTAACGAAGCAAACACAACCAAACACTTTAGGAGGAAGCTGTGTAGGACGCACCCGGAGGGTATGAAGGGGAGTGGAATGCCCAAGGACACGCGTTGGCATTCGATTGATAAGGTATGCCGCAGTCAGAACAGCATCTCCCCAATAAAATTTTGGGAGATGCATGGTGGACAACAGACAACGAGCAACCTCCAGGAGGTGGCGATTCTTCCGCTCGGCCACACCATTTTGGGCTGGAGAATAAGCACATGTAGTCTGGTGGAGGATGCCGTGATCAGCAAGATAGTTTTCAAACTGCGAATCAATGTATTTGCGTCCATTGTCACTACAAAGAACTTTTATTTTAGATTGAAATTGACAGGAAATCATGCTATGAAAGCGCCGAAAAACAGAGAATACATCACTTTTACGATGTATCAAGTACAGCCAGGTAGTACGAGAGAAACAATCAATAAAAGTAACAAACCACGCACACCCAGAAATGGAAGGAACACGACAAGGACCCCATATATCACTATGAATAACCGCAAATGGAATAGAACTAGGTAGCGAAGCATGCTTAAATGAAGTACGATGATGTTTGTTTAGACTACAGACATCACAGACAAAAGTCTCAAAAACAGCATTAGACATAGCAGGAAATAATAATTTCATAATAGAGATAGGAGGGTGGCCCAGGCGACAATGCCAGGGGTACAGAGGATGGGTAGTGCTGGAATGAAGAGCCATGGTAGGAGAAGCAGTGCCAGAGTCAAGAACATAGAGACCGTCCACCATACTACCAGAGCCAATCACCTTTCCCGTCGTCAGGTCCTGAAAGACACAAGAGGAGGGAAGGAATGTCACAGAGCAATGCATGGAGTTAGTTAAATGACTGATTGAAAGAAGATTACGAGTAAAGGTGGTCACATGAAGAACCGAGGACAGGGTGAGAGATGAGTAGGGGATGGTACCCTTGCCGGCAATAGGGGCAAGAGAACCATCAGCAATACTCTCCTTATCACGCCCAGAAAGAGGGGTATAGGAAACAAAACCTGTGGATGATCCGGTCATATGATCCGTAGCCTCAGAGTCAATGACCCATTGAGTAGAAGACGAAGAAACAGCTGAGTGGGCACCTGGCAGTCCTGTATGAGCGTAAGAGGATGATGGCTCAGTAAACATTCCCTGCATCATGCGGCGGAGAGCCAACATTTCATCCGCAGTAAAGCCACCAGGGGTAGCAGCAGCATCAGTACCAAAGTATCCAGGAGAGGTATCTGTAGGAGCATCAGCAAGATGGGCTGCACGGGGCAGAGCAGCATGTCGACCTGAGAAGCGTCCAGAACCACGACCTCCACGAGGTGGAGCACCCCCTCTTGGGGTAGGAAATCCATGAAGCTTGAAGCAGGTATCCCGAGTATGGCGAGTCTTGCCACAATAGTCACATAGGAGATGATCCTTATCTGAACCCTTCAACTTGAAATCCCGGGATGGCATAGTACCAAGAAGAGAGGGAGTGGTGGTAGCAGCCAAAGCAGAGCCCTCCGACACAGAGTCAGGGAGAAGTGTCTAACGACGATCAAACTCTTGTTGTACAATGTTGTAGACCTCAGGAAGAGAAGGTATCTGCGGTCGGCCAAGGATCTGAACGCTGATCTGGTCAAAGTCACGATGTAATCCATGAAGGAATTCAAATATGCGATTGCGGTCGTCCCGGGCCCGAACCATTGCCTCATCGATGGGACTTACAAAGACAAGATGATCAAAGTGATCATACTCTTGATAAAGTTGTGTGAACGCCAAGTAGTACACAGAAGGAGGACGGTCACCCTGCCGAAGTAAGCTGATCCTGCGGCGCAACTGAAAGATCTGGGCAGCATTGCCCCGGCAAGAGTAAGTAGCCTCAGCACGACGCCAAATATCAGTAGCATTGTCGAGGAAGAGATAGTTGCGGGCAATGGACTCCTGCATAGAGTTGATAAGCCAAGACATAACCAAGGAATTCTCGGATTCCCACTGCTGCCATTCAGGGGAATTCCTATCTGGTTCCTTCATTTGGCCCGTGACATAGCCATAGAGGCGCCGACTTTTGAGAGCAAGGGTGATAGACCGGGACCACGAGAGGTAATTGCCGTCATCAAGGCGGATGGTGGTGATTTGAGACGTATTATGGTCGGTGGTTCCACGATAGGTAATAGCCGGAGAAGAGACACCGGAAGGAGCCGGAGTGACTCCGGTTGAGAGAGAGGGAGAATCTGCGCCGTTAGATTCCATAGCTCAGGAATAGAAATCTTGAGGGAGAGGAAAAAAGGACCGGAAGAGAAATCCAGAGAGAGAAACAGCCCAAGAATTAGGGCATCAAGAGATGGACGGAGAGGAGGAAAGGATCCATCCATAAAGAAGCCATCACGGGAAGAAAATGGCGCCGGAGGAAGCAGAAATTCACTGCACGATCATTCTGGCGACAGAAGGAAATCGGAGGGCGAGCGCGGAGAGGCGTGCGGCGAGGGCGAGCGCGGAGAGGGCGGAGCGGCGTGCGGTTGGGAGGGCGAGCGCGGAGAGGCGTGCGGCGAGCGACGAGTGAGCGGCGAGCGAGCGAGCGCGGGAGGGAACTTTAGGGCACGCGTGGTGGGAGTGTCTCTGATACCATGTTGAACCGTGAAATTGGATTAATTACATTACAATAATAGGAGGCCTCTATATATAGAGGTGTTACACCTTAACGAAATAAAAGCATATAACAAATATATAATCTAACAAATAATAGAGAGTATTACAATACTATATTATCTGATATGTCCAACCAAAGGGAATAAGAGTTTCTTACTGCGGGGTTGCGGGGTTCGTACACCGGATGCGGCGACATGATTCCCTCTAACTTATCTTGATAACACAAATTTTCTCCAACTTGTGTCCACCCACACCTGAGCATCGTTTAAGTTCTAAATTTACTTTACACACTAGGTGAAAACAAAGTCAACATTTTAGGGTTTTATTAGAAAGTATTCTGACACTCATAACCATGTGAAATTTAAACCTTCCAACTGAGATTTGAAATTACCTGAAGAAAATGATGCGTCGGAGGAAAAGAGAACGTGACCAAAAACACTCCGACCTCCACTAGAGTTGTTGAGGAAGGCAGAGAAATTACTTCAAGTTCCAAAATCTGAGAAAGGAGAGCGAAACTTGCCTTACATTCGGAATTGACAGTGAAATAACGAAAAACACAAAACAAGAGGGAGACCGACTTTGGGATTCTACTAGAAAACCACACAAAAAATTTACTGGAAGGCGAGGAATCGGGCACTAACCGCTGCTCGATGCACGAAAACGAAATCTGGAAGGAAAACCTCCTTCACCTCCGACTGAAGAGCTGGTCGGGAGGGAAGTAATCAGCGGCGTCCTCTAGAAGCGCGACCAGGAGGAACAAGGGGAGCAAAGCAGAAGCAGCACCTCCGGTGCAACTGTAGAGAAGGACGATGAGGAGAGGAATCGTAGGGGTTCAGCTTCTGCTTTCGTCGTGCACTCGGTTAAAAAAGGGCAGAAGGTTAGGGTTACGCAAACATAACGAGGGGGGCTTAAGAAGCGAACAACACGATTACAAAAAAAATAACGGTTACGGAAACCGCTTGGTATATTGTACCGTGCCCCTTCACCAAACTAGGAGGAATTTGATATTTCTAAATTAATACCAATTTGTCATTCCATTCCACTCAAGCCCTTAGAAAATGTGTTACACCCTCGTACTATTACTTAACATGCGGCGAACACGAACTCGGCGGCTGCGATCAGTCCCTGAAAAATTTAATTATATTCTCGAGTTAAATTATGGATGTTACAAATCTCTCATCCTAATAAAATTTTTGTCCTCAAAAATTACGTACATACCTAAGTCAAATAGATAAGCATAGTTTTCATTGCTCCGAAGTTCATCTTCTCTTTCCTAAGTATACTCCGGTCGGTCACAATTCATCCACAGAACTTTTACAAACGGGATCTCTCTACTCCTGAGCTTCTGAATCCTTGAGTCCATTATTCTGACTTGTTTAACACTGATTCTAAGATCTGATTCAATTGATGCTTCCTCGGTACTGATTATCTGGCTAGGATCTCTAACTGCTTTTCTCAGATAGGAGACGTGGAATACATCATGTAGAACACTCATTTCCTCGGGTAAAGACAATCTGTAAGCAACCTCACCAACACGCTCCAGTACCTCGAATGGACCCACGAACCTTGCACTTAACTTCTTCATCCGCTTGATTCAAGAGACTCCCCTAACTGGCCTAACCTTCAGATAGACGAAATCTCCAACATTGAAATCCACTGACTTATGATTCTGGTCATAGTACTTGGCCTGACGATCCTGAGCTATTTTCATGCGTTCCTGGATGAGCTTGATGCGATCTGTGGTCTTATCAATCCAAGCTTCACTGATGGAAGATCTTTTTTCACTCTCAGCCCAATATAACGGCGTCCGACAACATCTGCCATACAGTGCCTCAAAAGGGGTCATCCCGATGCTTGCCTAAAAATTGTTGTTGTAAGAGAACTCAACAAGAGTAACATACTTCTCTCACTTTCCTCCAGAGTTCAGAATACACATCCGAAGCGTATCTTCCGAGGTTCTATTTGTACGTTCAGTCTGTCCATCTGTTTGGAGATGGAAAGCGGTACTGAAAAGTAGCTTTGTGCCCAACCGTTCTTGAATGTATATCCACTCCTTAGAAGTAAATTTATCATCTCTGTTTGAAACTATGATCTTGGGAACACTGTAGAGTCGAATAATCTCATCAACATATAATTGCGCCAATCTGGGACCCTGATTTGTCCTCCTATTGGGGATGAAATGAGCAACTTTAGAGAGACGGTCAACTATAACCCATATGGAATCATTCCTACTCTGCGATCTGGGAAGACCATGAACAAAATCCATTGATATATCCTCAAAATTTCACTCTGAAATGGGTAACAGCTGCAATTTTTCCCCTGGCTTCTGACACTCGGCCTTAACTAACTTGCAAGTTTCGCATTTGCCAAGATACTCTGTAACGTCACTCTTTAGACCAGGCCACCAGACTATCTTCTTCAAATCCGCATATATCTTTGTAATACCTGGATGTATCGAATATCGAGAGTTATGAGCTTCCAACAGTATGTCCTCTTGAAGGTGGCTAATATCTGGAATGCACACCCTACCGTCGTGCAGTAGTAAATCCTCAAGTATACTAAACTTATCCTTCTGACCTGCCTGAGTCAAAACCCAAAACTCTGACATATTTGTATCTAAGGGTGGAGCTGTTTTGATCCTATCTTTGATGTCGCAAGTGATTTCCATCTAACTCAACCTTGCAGATCCAAAATTAGAGCGTGACACCTCACTGATCTCTAGCCTCTCTAACTCTCGCACCAGCTCCTCTTGCTGAGTAAGGAGAAAATAATTCGATCCTCTACGGCTAAGCGCATCAGCTACCACGTTCGCCTTCCCTGGGTGGTACTGAATGTCCACCTCATAGTCTAACAGAAACTCTAATCATCTGCGCTGCCTCAAGTTGAGTTCTTGTTTGTCAAAGATGTACTTGAGACTTTTGTGATCAGTGAAAATCTTACAACGGACCCCATAGAGATTGCCTCCAAATATTAAGAGCGTGGATGACTGCTGCTAGCTCCAAGTCATGCACGAGATAGTTCTTCTCGTGGATCTTTAACTGCCTGGAGGCGAAGGCTATGACCTTACCATGCTGCATGAGCACACAGCCCAACCCTTGACCTGAGGCGTCGATATATATCTGAAATCCATCTAACCCTGATAGTAAACTCAAAATCGGGGCAGTCATCAACCTAATTTTTAACTCTCCAAAAGCCAGTTCGCACTCTACTGTCCAACTAAAAGTTTTACCCTTCCTGGTGAGTGAAGTCAGTGGTAAATCTATCTTCGAGAAGTTTTTAATAAACCTTCTGTAGTATCCTGCTAAACCCAAAAAGTTGTGAACCTCCGTAACTCCCTTCGGTCTTGGTCAATCCTTTATTACTTCTACCTTTTTCGGGTCAACGGAGAGACCCCCCTGACTAATAACATGTCCTAAAAATTCAACCTCTGGCAGCCAAAATTCGCACTTAGAAAATTTGTCGTACTACTGATTCTTTCTGAGTGTCCCCAAAACAATCCTGAGGTGAGAAACGTGATCTTCGACACTCCTGGAATACACTAAAATATCATCTATGAAGACGATAACAAAACGTTCTAAGAACTCCCGAAAAACCATATTCATCAAATCCATAAAAGTGGACGGGGCATTGGTCAGCACAAACGGCATAACCACGAACTCATAATGTCTGTATCTGGTCCTGAACACCATCTACTGAGTGTCTGCTTCCCGAATCTTCAATTGATGATAGCCTGACCTGAGGTCCAACTTAGAAAACGTGCAAGAACCTTCAAGTTGATCAAACAGGTCATCAATCCCGGGGATAGGATACTTGTTCTTAACTGTCAACTTGTTCAGCTCGCGGTAGTCAATGCACAACCTCAGACTACCATCCTTCTTCTTCACGAACAAAACTGGTGCACCCCAAGACGAAGTTCTGGGGCGAATGAAACCCAGATCGGGAAACTCTTGCAACTGGACCTTCAACTCTGCGAGTTCTCTGGGAGCCATGTGATAAAGGGACATGGCCACTGGTGCTGCTCCAGGTAGAAGATCGATTTGGAAGTAAATCTTTCTAGTATGAGGGGCGCCCGGTAATTCCTCTGGAAGACATCAGGAAATTCCTGAACCACAGGTACCTTCGACAAATCAGCCTTGGCTTCTGCATTCATTCGCACTAAGAAGGTTTCACAACCATTGCTAATGCATCTAACCGCCTTAATGGATGAGATAATCAGCTTAGCGACTCCCTTCATGCCCTGAAAAGTAACAGCGATTTGGTTAGGTCCTTCGAACTATATCAGCTTATTTTTGCAGTCTATCTTGGCGTTTACAGCCGACAACCAGCCCATTCCCACAATCAAATCGAAACCCTCTATAGGAAGTAGCAAGACTTCTATAATAATCTCCACTTCTCCAAACTACAGTGGTACCATACACCTATCTATGGTCTACAAGAAAGATTCATTAAGCATCATGACTTCCAACGATACTGCCTCTGGAAAGACTTCTAATCTCAGCCTATGTACTAGAGATTCTGCTATGTACGTGTGCAAAGCGCCTGTGTCAAAGAGAATCTTGGAGGGTACATTATAAATCATAAGAATGCATACATAAATGATTGAATAAGGAAATTAACAGTGTCTATATGACAGACATATTCTAACGCATACCTGTCACCACGTCCTCATGCTCATTGGCTTCCTGTTGGCCAATGCCATAAACTCCATGCTGCACTGGTCCTTGCCCCGGAGTTGGTCTCGCGTCAACACCCATAGGTGCTTTACCGTTGTCAGCTCTACTCGGGCCACCGACCTCAAACTTCGACTACGAGAGAGGGTTACGCTTAAAACAGACTAAGATGGGAAAGGTAAATAAATTCTAATCAAACACTTAACTTAAATTACCTGATTCCCAGAAGTTCCCTGACAATAATGGGCTATGTGTCCTGGCTGCTAACACTTGTAACATACCCCCGTTGTAGCCAAACACTCACCCAGATGGTGGCGGTAGCACTTAGGACAGAGAGGGTAATCCTTAATCCTGGCCCCAGATAAATCACCTTTCTGGGCTCCTGACCTCTGCTTCTTGTTCCAATTTCTGCCCTGGTTATTCTTACTTTGTTGCTGCTGAGGTGCATCCTGAGGTCGCTTCAAACGAAAGTTGTTGCGCTTTTGCACCTTCTGCTGATCAGCTTCCAACTTTCTGGCAGTGTCCACTAAACTCTTATAATTTGCATTCACCATCGTCATCAACGGCTGCCTCAGTGAATCACGCAGTCCTTCCACAAAGCGGCTACACTTCTCGTTCTCGCCCCCCTGCATCGTGCCCCATAACGAGAAAGATGGGTCAGTTCCCGTTCATATATCATCACTGTCTTGTCCCCCTGAATCATCTTAAGGTACTTCTCCTAGAGACTGCGGCGCTCGGACGGGGGAACGAACCAGCTAGCGAGCGCTGACGAGAAGTCATTCCAAGTGAACATGTCTGCGGTACGACGAGCGTCGTCGTCCGCCAATTGTCTGGTCCACCACTGATGGGCCTCTCCTTTCAGGAGAAAATCCGCTAACGGTACCTTCTTGTTCTCTGGGCACTCCATCACCTCAAGCAGTTCACGGGTCTTAATCAGCCAATCATCAGTCTCCATTGGCGTCTCTTCTCCAGTGAAGTTGGAGTGATGAAAATCGTGGAGATTCCTTAGATAGCGCTCCATCCCTAAATCCCCTGCAGTTGGCACAAGAAGTGCAGCTGATCTATAGTAGGCAGTTCATTTCTGTATTCCACCATAGCTAAGGCCATCGCTCTAGCAATAATGGAGACCATATCTGTTGAGTCTGACACTGCTGGTGTTGTTGGTGCTGCAGGTGTTGGAGGCGTTGTTGGGGCACTATTATCATCCATGGCTATCTTTGGGGAATAAAATAAAGGATCTCCTAAGAAGGATAATCTTAAACGCACATACAACTGAGAACTAATTAAAACTCGATGACTCTATCGTCGAGTGCGTGATTTAGTCAAAATCCTAGGGCTCTGTGAATTTTCTGGGTCAAGGGATCCTAAACCTCACCTCTGATACCAAATTGTAACACCACATCCTAGTTTAACCACACATCAGCAGTCCGGTCGGGTCCTGCGATAAGTAATAAACTAAGAAATAGTATTAAAACTAGTACATAGTTGGTATAAATGAAAAGTACTGCAATGTAACTTACAGCGGAATTAAAAAAAATGCAACTAAGCGTAAAAGTCTACCCCATCAAGCTGAAAGCACAGAGCCACTAAAATACGAAAAGTCAAACCACTAAATATCTGAAATATTACACAATGTCTAGTACATACACAAATTTTTAAATATTAATATTACAAGTGTTCAATACTAAACAGTGTGATACTAAAGGTAAAAACTGAAAGGGAAGAACAAATTATAGGAGCAAGTCCACAAACACGCTTATCTTAGGCACAACTTCCCACCCGAGTCTCCTGTAAAAACATGCCCAAAAATGGGTCAGCCCAGAAGGAGAGTAAGAAAAATTATTCATCCTAGTGACACTAAAATAATTGAAAGAATTTGTGCATTCTTTTAAACTCAATCTTTATACTATAGAAAAATTGTTTGTTAATGTACTATGCATGATTTTCTAAATTAAAACGAGCAAGAAAAATAACTATTCTAATAAACCATATTGTGTGCAGTTTACTCAATTTTCGAATAATTTAGTTAACTAGGAGTTTTTTTATGGTTCGGTCTATACTTGACTTCTAGAATCACTTATAATTTTTTTTTGTTAAAGCTCTAGGCAGAGTAGCTTCTATTGCGCAAAACTAGTCTAACGATCAGATTCCTACTAACGAACTCCAATATTCTAGTGTCTCTCAGGCACAGACTCAAATCTATTAATCTTCTAACACAGGGATAACATCTCCCATCTTTGAAACACATAAGACATGCTAAATCCCTATGAGAAAGATAGTGCATCTCTATCAAACACAAGAAGAGGTTTCAAACGTGCTTACTAATAATCAAGGTTGTAGATATCAGATATCAGGTTCATGTCGGTTTGGGTTTGAAATGTCGTATGTCGGATTGCGGGGGATATATCGGGGATATTTTACAATATCGGAATTTAATATTTAAATAAAGATAACAATGTTTATAACACTTTTTTTGCAAATAAGTAAAAATGTACAGACAATATATGGTTATACACTTTGCATTACATGTAACAATATGATTATAATGAAGTATTAAACATCACCCGCGATAGAGAAGGGTTAAGGCAGAAAATGCGATGCTCGACCCGACCCGTGAAATCCTTTTTAAAACCCCGTTTTTTTTTATAAAATAAAACCAAAAAAACAGGTCGGCCGATATATCGCCAGGAGCCGATATATCTCGATATATCGCCGATATATATCCGATATTTTACAAACCGTTATTTTGCTCAAACATATCGATTTCGTTGCTGTTTACCCCCAAAACCTTTATGTCGGCCGACATATCCGACATGTCGGCCGATATCTACAACAGTGCTAATAATATACTATCTGGTGTTACCCTGCTTTCGTTCTTATCTGTTTGTCTTGAGTAGTGTCTCTTATTTGTCACTCTTTAAAATCCAAATTCACAGATCTAATATTCACCCGCACTCAATTCATTTAAGCGTTAACACATTTTCATAATTTTTCCTAGGTTTTATGAAAGGCTAACTTGCTAGGAATAATGTTATTTTGGATACACTATTTTTAATAATGAGAGTATTACAATACTACGTTATCTGATATGTCTAATCAAAGGGAATAATAGTTTCTTACTGCGGGGTTGTCGCATTCGTACACCTGACGCGGCGGCATGATTCCCTCTAACTTATCTTGATAACACAAATTTTCACCAACTTGTGTCCACTCACACCTGCGCATCGTTTAAGTTCTAAAATTACTTTACACATTAGGCGAAAACAAGTCAACATTCTAGGGTTTTATTGGAAAGTATTTCGACACCCACAACCATGTGATATTTAAACCTTCCAACTGAGATTTGAAATTACCTGAAGAAAATGATGCGTCAGAGGAAAAGAGAACGTGACCAAAAACACTCCGACCTCCACTAAGGTTGTTGAGGAAGGCATGGAAATTACTTCAAGTTCGAAAATTTGAGAAATGAGAGCAAAACTCGAGCCTTACATTTGGAATTGACAGTGAAATAGCGGAAAACACAGAACAAGAGGGAGAACGACTTTGGGATGCTACTAGAAAACCACACAAAAAAAATACTGGAAGGTGAGGAATCGGGCACTAACCGCTGCTCGATGCACGAAATCTGGAAGGAAAACCTCCTTCACCTCCGACTGAAGAGTTGGTCGGGAGGGAAGTAATCGGCGGCGTCCTCTAGAAGTGCGACCTAGTTTCAGCTCTGATGGTTTGGCATTCTTGGTTGACCTAGTTTCAGCTCCGGGTGTATCCAGCGTGATCATGGTCGGTTTGTGGACCAACGTCGGGTGGCCTTTGCCCGGTTGTAGTATCCCCGGTGACACGCGGTTGGGCCTCGGTGGCTGCTGTTTTGTCCCATGTTGTCAACCTTCTTTTTTCCTTCCTTTTTATGTTGTGTTCAAGTTGTAGGTTTCCCCTTCATCTTGAGGGGGAGTGTTAAAGTTAGTAGTATTTTAGTATTATTGAGTTTAGTCCCGCATCGCCTATCGGCTTTGGGTGTCTTGTTGTTTCTCCTATATTATGGCCCTTTGAGGAAGAATAAAATTGCATCTTTCATTTCTCTTCATAGTAATGAATGATTAATGAGTAAAATAGATGATAAATTTGATCAAGAAGATGAAATGATGCTTGTTGCTTATTTTTTAAAATGAATGTGGTTGCTCCTTGCCTTCGTCAGGCACGCGCCTGAGCCTTGAGACTTGTGCATAGGCTCCATGACCCTTTTGCGCCTTGGTGCGCCTTGCGCCTTTAATAACTAAGATCAAATACCTTTTCTGAGATCAATGGGAGGTTTAGAAGGTCCTGAGTCAGGATCCAGTGATTGATCTGGTTGCACAGTCAGGTCAAGTGTGTTGGTGGTCCTCTGTTTTTGCTTTGTGTACGCCTGCAAGCTAGGAGCAGTAGGACTGGGAGTAGGAGAATCGCTCACTTCCAACGATCTAAGTTCCCTTTGAAGTGAGGGATAAGGTGGAGGAACGAGTAGAGGTACATAAGGAGAAAGCAAAGAAGGAGAGGGCAAAGAAGGGTTGTCACCCGGGGCAAGATGATAGGCCTCAGATTCATGGAACGTGACATCCATGTTGACAAAGACCTTCTTCGTAGGAGGATGAAAACACTTGTAGCCCTTTTGTGTAGGAGAGTAGCCAATAAACACACACTTTAGTGCATGTGGATCAAGTTTGGTGGGAGGAGGGTGATGAATGTTAACAAAACAAACACATCCAAACACCTTGGGAGGGAGATGAGAGGAAGAGACTCGTAGAGTGCCAAGGGGAGTGGCATTACCAAGAATACCCGAGGGCATGCGATTAATGAGAAATGTCGCAGTAATGACAGCATCTACCCAGTAGTATTCGAGAAGATGCATGGTAGACAAAAGACAGTGAGCCACCTCCAACAGATGACGATTTTTATGCTCCGCAACACCATTTTGAGCAGGGGAATAAGCACAAGTAGTTTGATGAATAATGTCATGATAAACCAGATATTGGGCAAACTGTGAATCTAGATATTCTCGGCCATTATCACTGCGAAAAATCTGAATTTTGGTATGAAACTGAGTGCATTCATGTTATTAAATTTTTTGAATGTAGTAAAAACCAGTGTTGTAGATATCCTCCGACATGTCCGACATGTCGGCCGATATAAAGGTTTTATGGACAAAACGACACGTTTTCGATATTATTTTGCAAAATATCCTTTTGAAATATATCCTCCGATATGTCTATTATTGACCGATATATTCGCCGATATATCGGACGATATATCCCGATATTTTATCAATTGGTTTTTTTCAACTAATTTTAATTAGTGTCTATGGTCTAATAGATAATAAATCAAAATTGTTTCATTGTTTAGGTTCTTTTTTTCCTTTGGTTTTCTTCCTAGCCCAAGTGTATCATCGATGTCAATTATGCATGGTCTTTGAATTATGAACTAAAGATTTTTTATCTTTCATTGTTACAGACAACTTCCCGACATTCTACCTTCTCTTGTTTTATTGCATGCATTATAATGTTATTACTTATATAACACTAAATGCTTATATTAGTTTAATAAATTTAGAAGTTCAATAAATATCAAATTATTAATATATATAAATGAAAAAATGATTAAATTTATAAATAATTACGCATATAAATAATTAAATATTAAAACCCGATATATGAAATATCCCCGATATATCCCCCGACATAGTAAAATCGACATGAAAAACCTAAACCGACGTGTCCCCGATATCCGATATCTACAACATTGGTAAAAACATAACTTCTCTTCCGCAGTAAATATAACTGCATAGTGTGAGAAAAACAATCATTAAAAGTGACAAACCAAACACAGCCAGAAATGGAAGATACATAACAAGGTCCTCAAACATCAAAATGAATCACAGTAAAGGATAGCTTGACTACAAAACACGATTAAATATAGTTCGATAATGTTTGTTAACAGTACAGACATCACACGCAATGAATTAAAAACAGTAGTAGGCATAACAGGAAACAATAACTTCATAACAGGAATAGACGGGTGGCCTAAGCGACAATGCCAGAAATATAAATCGAATGTGCTAGAGTACAGAGCCAGAGGAGGTGTCACTGGGCCGGAGTCGAGCACATATAAACCATTGACCAAACTACCAGAGCCAATCACCGTCCCCGTCTTTAGGTCCTGAAAAACACAAGAGGAATGATGAAATGTTACAGAACAGTTCATGAAATTAGTCAAATGATTAATAGAGAGTAAATTACACGTGAAGTTCGGGACATGCAAAACCGATGATAAGGTGATAGAGAAACAAGAGACGGAGCCCATCCCAGCAATAGAAGAAAGGGACCCATCAACAATGCTCACTTATCACGACCGGAGAGAGGAGTATAGGATATGAAACCTGAGGCGGAGCCATTCCTATGGTCAGTGGATCTGTAGTCGATGATCCATTGAGTGGAAGTAGCAGAATGAGCAGTTGGAGTCCGTGTGTGGGTGTACAAGGTCAAGGCAGAAGACTTCGTGGAAAACCCTTGCATCATGCGGCGAAGTGCAAGAACTTCATCAGCCAAAAAACCACTAGGGAGGATAGAAGGATCGACACTTAACAGAGCAGGAGAAGTATCCATAGTAGCACCAATGAGATTGGCGGAATGAGGAGGTGTATGCCGACCAGGGAAGCGCCTAAAGTCATGGACACCCCGAGGAGGAGCACCACCTCTCGGCGGAGGAAAACCATGGAGTCTGAAGCAGGTGTCTCTGGTATGACGGGTCTTCCCACAATAATCACAGAGGAGGTGCTCTTTATCACTTCCCTTCAGCTTAAAATCACGGGCTGGACGAGCCCCCAACAAAGAAGGGGTAACAGTAGCAAGAGCAGAACCCTCTAGAGCTGGGTCGGGAAGTAAAGTCTGGCGACGATCAAACTCCTGTTGAACAATACTGTAAACCTCAGGTAGAGACGGTAACGGTGAACGCCCCAAAATCTGAACACTAATCTGATCAAAATCCCAATGAAGACCACGAAGAAACTCAAAAATTCGATTGCGATCCTCCTGAGCACGGACCATGGCCTCATCACAGGGCTAAGAAAAGTGAGGGAATCAAAATGATTTTATTCCTGATACAACTGAGTAAACTCCAAATAGTAGACAGAGGGAGGGTGATCACACTGACGGAGTAAGGATATATTCCATCTTAACTGAAAGATCTGAGCAGCATTACCTTTTTGAGAATAAGCAGTCTCCGCACGCCACCAAATATCAACAGCAGTATCCAAAAATAAGTCGTTGCAAGCGATGGACTCCTGTATTGAATTCATTAGTCAAGACATGTCTAAGGAATTTTCGGAATCTCATTGAGGCTAATCAAGAGCAGTCTTCGCCGGTTCCTTAGTTTGACCAGTGACATAACCAAAGAGACGATGGCTCTTAAGTGTCGGGGTGATAGAGCAAGACCAAGAGAGATAATTAGAATCATCCAAATGGATGGTAGTAATCTGCGGAGTATTATGATCATGACTCCCACAAAGAGAACTTGCAGAAGGAAGGGTCGGCGAGGAGGGAGAAGTAGAATCACTGATGCTAGACATAGTGGCTCAAGAAGAGAAATTTGGAGACCACATACAACTTAGGGCAGCAAAGAGTGGCTGATTACGCCGAACAAATACAAGTGTAGAAGAGAGAAGAATAGAAATCTACTTCATCCAATGGCTGAAAAAACAAGCAGCGTCGGAAGGAAGCAAAGGCTTCACGACATGTCCGACACCGGAAAGATAGGGGCTACAAACCCTAGAAGGCCTTACGGGAAGGCAAAGAAGGCGGGCTGCAGAGGCCGGCAAACCCTGGAAGGCCAACGAAGTGACGTTGGGAGAAGCGCCACTGGAAGAAGAGAGAGGAAGCACATCCAAAAGACGGGAGAGAAACCAGCGGCGGGGACGAATGGACGTTGAGCGGAACTACGGAACATAAGCCGTGGATCGGCGGAACAACGAACGACGCAACGAGACACGCGCAACGAGAGACACCGACCGACAAAACACGCGAGGAGCGGCTGCTAGGACACCAGAAGTCGTGGCTCTGATGCCATGTTGCGGGAAATGTAATTAGACTTGCATTACCATCAAAGAGTCCTAATCCCCTCTATATATGGAGGCAGATCAGGATAAGAATACAATAATACAAAAATTGTAAATAAATAAACCACAAACAACACACATATTGGAACACTTCTATTTTTCAAACTTTGTGGAATGAAATATTTAGTCTATTTTTTGTTTGTATTAAATGTGTCTGCACTAATAATGATCCAGAATATTTATCTCAATCTGTCTTCCCTGCTCTTAGACAAATACATTCTGCACCAAACCACTTGTTATGATCCCCCCCCCACCGACAAAATGTAGTTGAACGAAAAAATCGTCACCTTCTTTAGGTTACTCGTGTCGTTCTTCATCATATGAAAGTACCAAAATATTTTTGGGGTGATGTTATCCTTATAGCCACACATCTTATTAATCGTCTTCTCTTTCATATTCTTCAAAGGGTGACACTCTATGATACTCTTTTCCCCACTCACTCTAATCACTCTCTACCTTTACGTGTCTTTGAGCGTGTCTGCTATGTTAGGGTTGCTCGCCCCTCTCTCCTTAAAGTGTATCTTCCTTTGATATTCTTGTACTACTGAATGATACAAATGTTACTCTCTTGACGTAAATAGATACATTATCTATGCCGACGTTGTCTTTCTTGAATCCGACTCTTATCTTCCTATTCCTCGTGAATCACAACTAAGGATTCTTCTCTTGATTCTATCCTTGTACCCCATCCCGAACCCGCTGTTCTTTCTTTGGAAGACATACCGCGTTCTCTTTGGGAACAAGTTTACTCTCGTCGCTCTTCTGATAGTCCATGAATCTGGTGATTGTTCCTCAGGAAGAACTTGCTTGTGCACCCGTGGATCCTTTACTTGCCAACCCTTAGCAACTCATTGCAATGCGTAAGGAAGTCATGCTTGTCAGGACAAACCACTGTGTCACTTTCTTAACAAGGATTGTCTGCTTCTTATGCTGCGTTAACCTCAACACATGAGTAGTACAACATTCTATCCACCTCTGTTGATGCACAAGCTCATCCTGGCTGAACTGTTGCAATGCAAGATGATTTTGCTGCCCTCCAACTAAATCAAACGTGGGACTTGGTTCCTTTGCCCTTTGGAAAGAGGGATATTTGTTGCAAATGGATTTACTTCATCAAAGTGAATGTTGATTGTTCCCTAGATTGTTTGAAAATCCGCTTGGTTGCTAATGGCTATGCTCAAATTTTTGGAGTTGACTATGATGAAATGTTAGCCCCAGTCACTGAAATATCCTATGTTCGCCTTTTTCTATCTTTTGCAGCCTCTCATCAATGCCCCCTACTCCAATTGGATATAAATAATGTTTTTCTCCACGTGTCATTAGAAGAAGAGGTGTATATGAAATAACTACCTGGGCTCGTTGTTGAGGGGGAACACTAAGGTCTGCCACCTCAAGAAAACTCTATATGAGTTAAAACAATCCTCTCGAGTATGATTTGCTCAATTTAGATCTATAGTCACTCAGATCTAAATCGAGTGACTACAAACCTCAATTGCAGGCATTGTCCTATTAGTGGTGCATGTCGATGATATTGTTATCACAGGAAGTAAGTCAAATGGGATAGTCAATTCTAGGCATTCTTACACTTTAACTTCCAAACCAAGGATCTTGACTCATTGTGTTACTTCCTTGGCATAGAGTTCGCAGGTTATGATAACTCTATCTTCATCTGCTAGCGCAAATATGCTCTTGATTTGTTAACATATCTTCGGATTTCTAAGTGTGATCCTAAGAACTCCTCACTCAAGTCAGGAGAAAAAAATCTCTATGTTGAAAGTAAATTATATGATTCACCGGAAAAATACCGAAGAGTTGTTGGAAAGTTGAACTACCTTACCATGGCTTGGCCCAACATTGTATGTGCAATAAGTAAGGTTAGTCAATTTATGGCAGCCTCAACTAACTTTCAATGTTAATCTGTTCTTCGGATTGTTAGATACATAAAAAAATCCTGGCCTTAGATATGTTATAAGGATTGTGGACATTCCAATATAGAAGCTTATTATGAATTTGATTTGGTAGGTTGTTTAGGCACTCAGAAGTCAACTACATGATTTGTTATCTTTATGGGTGGAAATTTTGTTTCTTGGAAGAGAAATAAACAAACCATAGTAGTGTTGAAGAGGAATATTGTGCCATGTCTCATATTTCGGTTGAGATTATGTGGATTAGATTGAACCTTTGTGAAGTAGGGTATTATGTTCAAAATCTCACTCAACTATAATGCGATAATCAGGTTGCGTTATAGATTGCTACTGATCCTATTTTTCATGAACGCACAAAGCACATCAAGGTTAATTGTTATTTTGTTAGGGAGAATTAGGAAGGACTCATCTCTCTAAGTCATGTGAAGACCGGAGACCAAGTTACAAATATTCTTACTAAAGGAGTTATTGTTGCTCGAATGAAATTTCACCGTAACAAGTTGGGTATGGTTGATACCCATGACCAAACTTGAGGAGGTGTTAGACGTAATGTCGTATTTCCGTACTTTGTATTCCCTGTATTTTCATACTTCATATTCCTTGTATTTTCGTACTTTGTATTCCCGTATTACTTATGTTTTTTACTCTGTCTCCACATATTTTTGGACCTCTATTGAGGTATCTCATTCTCCAAACCCTAGTAACAATTTTCATTTTGTTTTATTTTTTTGGTTTCTTATTTAGTGAGATTGGTTAGCCATTGTGTGCAGCCAATCATAGCCGTCCAAGATAATTGCCCTGAGTCATGTTTTATTATAGTGATCGTGTTCTTTTATGCAAAATAAGAGCTAGGGTTTTGCCATCATAAGGGATTGTAGATTTTGGAAAATTCTTTTCATGGAGTCCTGCGATCTCTCGTGGTGCCGACTCCACGAAACCCCAAGATGCCGACCCCTTTGTTTGTATATTTATCTTTCCCTGTGTTCCCGCTGGTTTTCCCTTCCCTAATAGTCATAGGCTGCCCATAAACCAGCCTGGCCCCTGTTTCCCTGCAGCTAGCCCTAACCAAACCTCATATTGCCCTCCCAAGTTCAGCCAACTACATCCCCACCATCAAACGCCCAACTGTCTTTCACTTCCTCCTCCAAAATAGCAACTAGTTACCTTATATGGCCTTCCCCTTCCTTCAACCACCCCTTCCCCGACCAGCCAGCCCTCTCAGCCCCCCTGATCTCCCCACCCGAAACCCTCCCTATCTCCCTTGCCCTGGCTGGAGCCCCCACCAACCCTTCTTTACATATAAAACCATAATTCTACCCCCAACTGCCCTAGTCAGCCTCTTCTACCTCCCATTGAGGCATATTATCCCTTCGGACTGACACCATACATCTCCACTATCTCCAAATCTTAATCTTCTTCGCCGCCGCCCCAATACTTGTGAGTTCTAGTTTGGTTGTTTTGTGTAATCATTATTGTTAAAGGCAGGAAAACTAACTCCAAATGTTCGGACCTAGGTGTATCCTAAGGTTACTGATCCTGCGGTCGATTGCCACAATTCGGGTGGCTAGAGCAAGAGAGAGAGATGTATACAAGCACACCCCAGGTGCTTCAGTAGGGAGCTCCCACTACGTACCCGAAAGTTATGAAAAACTTCCCTTCCACAACCAAAAAGTTGAACGAGGTACGAGGAAGACACGAACTTAGCGAGTATGGAACTTGGGGGGATCTCAACGTGCCATTCCTGGTACCCTTGAGGTCCTATTTATAGACAAATCCTAAGGGGTGTATGCAAGAATACCCCACCCCTGCAAGATACCTACCACACGACTTAAGGAGCAATCTTACCCACATGGCGACTAAGAGGTGCTACTCGCTGATGCGCGTTCGGCAAGTGTACCGGTCGCTTAAGAAATATATGGGAGGAACTCCGCAAGTATCGATTTCTTAAGAAACCCAGGTTGGGGTGCGTGATTCGATTGTTTAGAAAATCAATTGTAAGGGTTAAAAGAAAACAAGGCTTGGTTTTGGTTTGAACAAAGAAAACAAACAACTAAATTACTAGTGCAGGTTGCCTTCACCGCTTCGCAAGGGATGGCCGCGAAGGCTAGCAGATGGAATGGTTCACGGCGGATGAGGGTAGCAAACACCTCTTCGCAACACATGCTACTAGCAAATGCTAGTGCGACACTTACACGATGGTGGGGGTGACGAGATGAGATGGGGGCGCTCCTCACAAACATAAACCACAAGACAATCACATAGACATGAAAGATTGCATTAATAAGAAATTAGGGTTTACACAACCACACACAAACAACCAATAATTCAAAGAGAAATGTACTACAAACGGAGAGGAGGGAAGAATACAACCGAAGCACGAAGACTCATCCAAGTTTCACGGCTAAAATCGAGGGTTGTCAAGCCTCGTCTGAGCTTGGATTTCGACGGTCGTCCGGGGTACAGAAGAGTTGTCACCTTCTTCCACTATACCCGTCTAATTCGTCAATAGCCTTCCACCACGACCTTCGCCTGAGAACTCTCTGAGTGCGGGGAGAAATCCATAGAAATGGTGCTTGGAAGCTTGTGGATGTTGGAGGAGGCCGAGAGGAAGCTCTAGCTTGAGTTTTAAGAGAAAAGCGTGGTCGGAGCTCCTCAAGAAGATGGTTGGAGGTGGAGCGGCGAAATGGGGAGAGCTGGAACCCTTGGGCGCTTAAAAGATGATGATCCCCAAAATGGGCGGAGTCCTGTGGCTTAAATAGTAACAAGTCAAAAAAATGGTCATGTACGGTCGAACGCACGATCGTGCGTAAATTTTGCGTTGCACAGAACTCCCCAAGCCTGATACAGCAGGAGACTATGTGTTTTTGATCACGCACGGGAAAAACAGCCCGTGCGAGAACAAATTGCATGGTTAGTAACTGAACACTGAAAATCAGGCAAACAGGAAGATCTTGCGTTTTCCTTCGCGCACGGTTGAGTCCAACAGTGCGTGAAAAAAACGCACGAGTAATAAAAACATTAAATTTTAGACAAAAAATCGAGGTCATGTGATTTGGTCACGCACGGGCAAAACAGCCTGTGCACGAGCAAATCGCACGACCCGGGGCAGATCACCAGAAAACGGAGTTGTAGGCATCGCACGATCGCACCAATCGTGCATGAAAAAAACGCACGACTGTGCGATTCCTACAAAAAGGACTAAGCAACAATGGGGATCTGTCCACCTGCACAACAACCACATAGCCTGGAGCACACCTCCAGCGCCCATAAAAATAGAAATAAACAACATAAAAACAAGCTAGGGAGCACCATGTGCTTACCCCCAGCAAAAACGCGCAATTGCACACCACAATGGGCCTAGAGTTCACTATGTGTACAATTACAGAAAAAGAAAAATATGAGCAATTACAACCCAAAAGTGTATGCACGTGAGTGAAAACTAGCCCAGATGAGTCCGAAAAATACTACAAACATCGGACTGATCACACCCCCAGACTTAAGCATTTGCTTGTCCCGAGCAAATAATCCCTTGGCGAAAAGAAAAGGACTAGTTGGCTTAGTAATTGCAAATGTGGAGTACTATGCGAAGTCGCATACTCACGCTCACAGAAAAGCAACAGGAGGAATTTCTAAATGTACATAGTAGTTTATAATTTTTATGAGTGTATTAATATATTACTTCTACTCAAAATTTGAATCACGGTGAATCATCAGGTCGTGCGTAGAACGAAAATAGACTGAACGATGAGGTGATCATTGCCAAAGACCGGGGCTCAGGACCAAAGAAATCCATCAATGTCAGCGGTCATAAGCTCGCCTGTTCACACTCTCTCCACGACACTAGTTTGACTCAATGCGCGAATCAGTAGAACTTTAGGTTTAGAATGGGTCTTGAGTTTAAGTGAGATAAACAATGATAAAATCGAAGGCTCGCGCACCTAATCCCAAATGAGCTAGCACAAAACACTATCCTCACGCCAGAATAAAACGCGGGTGCACTACACCCCCAGACTTAGAATTGACTATATGGGTGTGTGCACCGTCTAATCCACAAAATTTCGTACATAAAGATTTTCAATTAAACTTTTCTTTACTTTTTTTTACATATCATTTTTTCTTTCTCATTTTCATTTCCAATTTTTTTTCACAATTTTTTTTCTAGCACATATTCAATTGAGCACATCCACATATCCACAACATAATCACCACATCAACACCCCAATCATAAAAATGAAATATACTAAAGCTCAAATTTGGGTGTGCGACTAGGATTGACTATTTGGCTTTGGTGAGATAATAGTGGAACTGAATCAATGGATGGGTAGGCACAACAGGGCTAGCAAGGATAGATAATAGGAATGGGAGCAAAGCTCTACAGGGCCAAAATGATTGCCTACATCACACTTGAGCGCTTGACTAACCGTGTACCCATGCTTCGAGAGTAGCTTGGGGCAAGTTCTTAGCCACCGAGAAAGATCAATCTTCCTCCCGACTCAAGCAATACGAGGCTACCGAATGTCTACACACAATCCTATGCTACTGTTTGATTCACAACCGTATTCAACACCTCTCAGGACTGTAGCTCAACTGGAGATGGAAAAGATTCGACACCCCTCAGAAGCAAAGCTCAACTGGAGGTGGAGAAGAGTTGACACCTCCCAGGAGCAGAGCATAACTGGAGGTGGAGAAGAGTCGATGCCTCCCAGGTCATTTGTTAGACAAGCAAGCTCAACTGGAGGAGATGGAGAAGAGTCGACACCTCTCAGTCCATTCGCTAGACGAGCGAGCTCAACTGGAGGAGGTGGAGAAGAGTCGACATCTCCCAGAAGTGGAGCTCAATTGGAGGTGGAGAAGAGTCGACACCTCCCAGGAGTGGAGCTCAACTGGAGGTGGAAAAGAGTTAACACCTCCCAAGCCATTCGCTAGACGATTGAGCTCAACTGGAGGTGAAGAACAATCGACGCCACCCAGGAATGGAGCTCAACTGGAGGAGGTGGAGGTGAGTCGACACCTCCTAGGAGGGAAGCTCAACTGGAGGAGGTGGAAAAAGTTCGACAACTCTCAGGAGGGAAGCTCAACGGAGGAGGTGAAGAAGAGTCAACACTTCTCAGGTCATTCGCTAGAAGACCAAGCTCAACTGGAAGAGGTGGAAAAGAGTCGACACCTCCCAGGAGTGAATCTCAACTGGAGGTGGAGAAAGGTCGACACCTCCCAGGAGGGAAGCTCAATTGGAGGAGGTGGAGAAGAATCGACACCTCCCAGGAAATTCATTAGAAGAGCGAGCTCAACTGGAGGAGGTGGAGAAGAGTTGACGCCTCCCTGGAGTGGAGCTCAACTAAAGGTGAAGAAAGGTCAACACCTCACATGAGGGAAGCTCAATTGGAGGAGGGATAACGTATCCACCTCCTAAGAGCAGAGCTCAACTAGAGGAGGTGGGAAGAGTCGATACCTCCCAAGATGGGAGCTCAGCTGGAGGAGGTGGAGAAAGGTCAATACCTCCAAGGAGCGGAGTTTAATGGAAGGAGGTGGAGAAAGGTCGATACCTCCTAGGAAGGAAGCTCAACTGGAGGAAGAACAGTCAAAACCTCCCAGGAGCGGAGCTCAATTGAAAAAGGTGGAGAAAAGTCGATACTTCCTAGGAGTAGGGCTGAGCATATTATTCGAAACTCGAAAGTCGCTCGAAAATCGCTCAAATATTGAGCCGAATCGGAATCAGTTAAAATTGATTCGATTCAATTTGACTTGAATCTGATTTAGAGTCGATTTCGAGCCAGTCCTGAATTGCTCGAAATATGATTCGAATCAACTCGAATTAATTAAAAATATAATGTATTTATTAATATATTTTTATTTAAAATTAAAAATAATTAAATTTAAACCTAAATTAAAAGAATGAAGGCTTTGAGTGTTTCATTTGCTAAATTTAGAGGTTGTCCAATTTAATTGAGCCAACTAGGAATAAAGAGAAAAAATGCTCAATTTCGAGCTGGTTCTATTCGATTTCAAGCCGACTCGGAATTGAGCCATTTTGAGTCGATCCGACTCGACTCGAAATCAAAATTTTTGATTTCAAGTCAAAAATTTTGATTTCGGGTCGAGCCCGAATCACTCGAACTCGACTTGATATCATCCATAAATAGGAGCGGAGCTCAACGGAAGGAAATGGAGAAAAGTTGACACCTTCCAGGAGCGGAGCTCAACTAAAGGAGGTGTAAAAAGATCGACACCTCCCAGGAGCGAAGTTCAATTGAAGGAGGCGGAGAATAGTCGACGCCTCCAAGGTCATTTGTTAGAAGAGCGAGCTACACTGAAGGAGGTGGAGAAAAGACACTTCTTAGGTCATTTGCTAAAAGAGTGAGCTACATTAGAGGAGGTGGAGAAAACTCGACACCTCCCAAGTGTGGATCTCAACTGGAGGAGGTGGAGAAGGGCCGATACTTCCCAGGAGTGAAGCTTGACTAGAGGAGGAGGAGAACAATTGAAACCTCCCACGAGAGGAGCTCAACTAAAGGAGGTGGAGAAAGGTTGATACCTCCTAGGAGCGGAGCTCAACGGAAGGAGGTGGAGGAAGGTCAACACTTCCCAGGAGCGGAGCTCAATTGAAGGAGATGGAAAAAGGTCGACACCTCTCAGGATCGGAGGTCAACTGAAGGAGGTGTAGAAGAGTCGACACCACCCAGACCATTCGCTAGAAGTACGAGCTATACTGGAGGAGGTGAAGAAGAATCGACACCTCTCAGGCCATTCTCTAGAAGAGCGAGCTACAGTGGAGGAGGTGGAGAAGAGTCGACACCTCCCATAAGTGGAGCTCAATTGGAGGTGGAGAATGGCCGACATCTCCCAGGAGTGGATCTCAACTGGAGGAGATGGATAAGAATCGACACCTCCCAGGACATTCGCTAGAAGAGCGAGCTACACTATAAGAGTTGGAGAAGAGTCAACACCTTCCAGGATCAGGGATCCACTGGAGGTGGAAAAGAGTTGACACCTCCCAGGAGGGAAGCTCAACTGGAGGAGGTGAAGAAAAGTCGTCACCTCCCAGGAGGGAAGCTCAACTGGAGGAGGCGGGGAAGGGTCGACACCTCCCAGGAGTGAAGCTCGACTAGAGGAGGTGGAGAACAGTTGACACCACTCTGGAGTGGAGCTCAACTGGAGGAGGTGGAGAAGAGTCGACGCCATCTAGACCATTCGCTAGAAGAGCGATCTACACTGAAGGAGGTGGAGTGTAGTAGACACCTTTCAGGAACGAAGCTCCACTGGAGGAGATGGAAAAGATTCGACACCTCTCAGGCCATTCGCTAGAAGAGCGAGCTACACTGGAGGAGGTGGAGAGGATTCGACACTCCCCGGAGGGGGCTCGGAGAAGGTGGAGAAGAGTCAACACCTCTAATAAACAGAGCTCGGAGGAGATGGAGAAATGGAATCACTGTTACCTGAGGTGTCGTCCCATGCCCTTATTTCTATCATGAAGAAGATGTTTGGGAGGGAGAGGCTCTCTGGGGGTCTGAATGCCAACGTACAAGTGAGGAGTTGATCTCAGCCGACCTTGCAGAGGTATTCTCTTACTAGGACGCTCCGAACATGAGGTCCCTGGCCCTAGTTAAAGTGTCCTAGGTGGGCGAGAGAGGCACTCCAGGGATTGTCGAACAACATGTTAAGGGGGAGTTGATCTCGACCATCAATACAGAGGCTTGGACTTAGAAGGATGCGTTATTATTTTGAGACATCGTCTTATCACCCGACCGAGATTATTTTTAGGACAATATCACAGAATGCTCTCCAATTCCATTTCTGGAGAATTCCTCATCCTATCACTCAAAAGTCCAAAAGGATTAGCCATATCAACCCTTAGAGAGCATATAATGCATTAAAGATGTTTAGTTTTTTACTATCTATTTTAGTGTAAAAGTTTTGTCAAGCATATGATTCTCGAAATCGTCCTAACCATGGGATGTAAACGATCCAGTGCTGAGGGAAGATTTATCTTTTTAAAGATGGTTCGGAGTACGACTTCGGGCTCACTTCTAATAACTCTATAGGTGGATAAGAAGTGTACTTGAGGGATCGTCGGCCAACATGCAAGAGGGGAGCTGATCTCGGTCATCAATACAAAGGTTTGGTCTTAGGAGGATGCACTATTATCCCAAGGCACTATCTCACACCCAACCTACGGGTTACTAGAGGCAAGTTAGAGGTTCACCTTCCAAACCACTTTGCGAATATGTGTATGGTTCATAGTTGAGAGTGAATTCATCTCTGATGACATAATTTATAGTACAACTCCAGGCTCCCTTCTAATAACTTTGCAGGTGGCTGAGAAGTGTACTCGATGGATCGTCGGCCAACATGCAAGGGGGGAGTTGATCTCGATCGTCAATACAGAAGCTTGGACTTGTGAGGATGCATTATTATCTCGAGTCACTGTTCCATCACCCAACCTGGGGTTTATGTGAGTCGAGTCGGAGATTCACATTCTAAAGTACTTGTGAAGACGGCTTCCCCCCTGATATGGCCTCGAGCTTCAATTTTAAGAAAAAACGCAGGTGTAACTTTGCTTATTAGTTGAACAGTATATTTAAGAACAACATAATCTGTTGAGCATTTGCTCTTCTTGTATAGCCTATAAGGGTGAAGTTGCACTCAGATCGTTTCTTTTCCAAGTGTTCCTTCTGAGTTCTCCATCTTCGTTCTATAGGCGATATTCCCTGGTATTCAAAGCTTTTTGGAGATCGATGACCTAAGGGAGCCTTAGTGGGATGTTGACACCTTGAGAGGGATCACTGCATCTTCTAGTGACTTATTGGATCATAGTCACAAAATATAAGTTCAGAATAAGATCTTTACAAGTAAGAGTTCTAGTATTGTATACTTCAATACCTCGCGAGTAAGTCCTCTCGTGGGACATCAGTTGTTGAAGGTCATCACGTGCAAGCACCGCGGAGTATAAACTTGAATACCTCACGAGTAAGACTCTCATGAAATATCAGTTGTTGAAGGTCATTGCAAGCAAGCGCCACAAAGTGTAAACTTGAATATCTCACGAGTAACTCTCGTGGAATGTACGATGCTGAATATGATTATTGCGAGTATGACCTTGTGAAATACGAACTTTAGAGTCTCACGAGAAAGAAATCTCGTGAAATATAAGTTGTTGAAGAAGACCATCGTGAACATGGAGTCGCGGAATACCAGCTTGAAGACCTCACAAGTATGAATTCTCGTGGAATGTAAGCGTTAAAGGAGATCGTCACGAGCATGGAGTCGCAGAATATAAGAAAACACCTTATAAGAATGAAGATCATCGCGATTAGGAGCTCATAAAACAGTTTATATTCTTTTCCATGGTGGTGAACTCGTCATGAATCACCCTGTTTGTTAGTCATACAAAATCACTCATGGGCTTTGCCAAAGCACCTGTGAGTATGAATATGTATAGAAAGCACTACTATTGAAGAAGGAGAAAACTAAGTCGGGGTAAGTGTCCCTTTTGTCATTTTACGCAAAGTTTTCATCTCGCCTGACCCTTAGCTTCGTAGAGCTCCTGTGAGTAGAACTCACCCGTGGGCAAATTAAAAAGGAGCTCACCTGTATGAATTTGCTACACTTGTCGTCACCAACATGAACTCGCCTATGGGCGAGTAACGAGGAAGCCCGCCTCTATGAAGTTGTCAATTCTGAGGTCGCCTGCATGAACTCGCCTATGGGAGAGTAACAAGGAAACTCGTCTCTATGAAGTCGCCAATTCTTAGGTCTCTTACATGAAATCGCTTATGAGCGAGTAGCAAGGAGCTCTCCTAGCCCTGAAAGCTCGCCCAACTTGCCGAGAACTCGTCCATCTTGTCGAGTACTTGCGAGTTGTCTTTGGTCTCCGAATTGCCATCTTGAGACATGACATCTTATCACAAAATTCCTCCCATTGGCTACGATCCACGTTCACCACACCAAAGTTTTGAAGTCAGTAAAATTCTAACTCCAAATGTCCATACCTAGGTGTAGCCTAAGGTTACTGATATGTTCAAGCAAGAAAAATTCTAGCTCCATAAGTTCAGACCTAGCTGTAACCTAAGGTTACTGTTCCTGCAGTCGAACGCCACAATTCAGATGGCTAGAGCAAGAGAGAGATGTCTGTCTATAAGCACACCCCAGGTTCTTAAGCAGGGAGGTCCCACCACTTACCCGAAAGTTATGAAAAACTTCCCCTCCGCAACCAAATGGCCATGCGAGGTACGAGGAAGACATGGACTTGGTGAGTATGGAACTTGGGGGGGAGGGGGTCTCAACGTGTCATTCCCGATACCTCTGTGGTCTTATTTATAGACAAATCCGTTGGGGGGGTATGCATGCGAGAATACCCTACCCCTGCGAGATACCCACCACGCGACTTAAGGAGCAACATCGCCCACATGGTGAATGTCGCGAAAACTTGCCCTCTATCGATATTTGGATAATCAACCATACTAGTGAGTTACAAGAGCTACTCACCCGCACTGGCGAGTTGCAAGGGCTACTTGCTCATACTGACAAATACTCGTCACTATTCTCTTCCTTGAAGATGTCGAGTACTCTTCTAGTGAGATCTGTGAATAGACGCCAGGCTGCCGAGCTGAATGGTCTGCAAATAGCTGTCATTTTGGGCATTTCTGATTTCGACAAATTACAGGTTATACAATTATTGTATGGATCGGACTATCTATATGATTATGGATGTTTTATATTAGTATGTTTTTTCTGACTAAATATGACTTGCAAGATTTATTCACTTGCTTAATTAGCTAATGACCCTCCAATCGGAGGAAATCCTTGCTTCCTTGCTTTCTCAAAACTAATTGCTTGTTTCTTTGTGATATTGCGTGGGATTTATGCTTTTATTATTACTTGCAGTTTATTGTTGGATCATTATTTGCATACATGTCATTCTATGGCTAGATAAGTATTATTTCCCCGGCACCACACTTAGGGTTGCGTTATTAGGATTCACACCCACTTACCTTACATCATTATGTGCATCTTATTTACCCAAATTTCTTTAAAGCATACCCTTTTTTTTCTATCTTTCATTATTATTTTCTCATCTTACAGGTTCAGCCTCTGTTCTTTATAGTAAATATACAAACCACTTAAGTCTATTTTGCAGCTTTCTCAATAATTGAGGATACTTCCTGCATCCATCTAATGAACTTATTTTCCAGTCTATCCTTCAAAGTTTTTCATAAATTATTGCATTCATGTATGGCATGCCTAACTTGGTGACTTGATCTTTCACACGTGCATGTGACATTTGTGCTCCACATATATATTTAATGATATCAGTATACTTGCCTAAAGACTATCTTTAAGGTTCTCTTTTTTTCTTTAATGTGCACTAATTTTAGTTGTATCTCACCATGTTTTTAAAGTAATAAAAATTACATAATGCTCATTTTCCCCTACTTTTTATTAATTGCGCCAACGAAGTTGCTGAATCCAAATTTGTTTGTGTGGTCTAACCGAGAAGTACTTGAACGAAAAAGGACTATTAGAGGAAGAAACTAATAAAGAGGGAGAGATGTTGTCAAGATATCAGGAAAAATAAAAGAGTAATATAGAGTGAAATAGTGGGATGAGATCTCTCTTCTTGTATTAATGAATCTTACTTCAAATGCGGTTTACAAATAAGGACGGGAATCAAAAAAATCGCTAGCAAGAATTTTGAAATCTTCTGAGGACGTATGGAAATGAGAAGTTCTTGAGAAAAATGGCTATTAGAAGGAGAAAGTAGTAGAGAATGAGAGCACAATGGGTGATCAGAAAAATAAAGAGAAAAACAGAGTAAAGTGGTGGTATGAGAACTCTCCTCTTGTATTAATCAGTCCAACTCCGATGACAATTTACCAAAAAAAAAATTGTAATATTTTTTATTGGCCCCAAACATCTTATCCTATGTCAAATTTGTAAATTTGCTGCTCTCATCAACTTATGTTGAGGATTAATTTAGGCTTCATTTGGTTCGGCGGTGGCGGATCGATCCGGCGGGTGGAAACGGAGTATTCGAATTGGAGGGGGGAGGTGGCTGCTCCAAACGGAGCTTTTGGGGGTGTTTCTCAAGGCGAGCGGGTGGAAACGGAGCAAACGCCGCCGGAGGTTCATTTGTTTACCCTCCTTCCGGCGGCGTTTGCCCAAAACGGAGAAGCGAAACGCCCAAACAAATAGAGCTTTAATCTCTCATCTCCTTTCAAGTTCTGCCATCTATTCGTAGATCTTTTATTGCTTTTGATGGCTTTATTTATCTTCCTAACTATAGATCATGATTTCATTGGTAATAATGCCTTAAATTCTGAATTCCTCAGTATTCAGTGGATACAAGATGCACCATATGGCATGTACCAGTATTTTATTAAGGTTAGTTAACTCTAATTACTTCGTTTATTCTTTGATTCCCCTGTTTCTTTTATGTTTCATTATGATGTTTGTGCTTTTCAGGTTGTTCCTAGTGTTTACAATGACATTAATGGGCAGAAAATTCAATCCAATCAGGCAAGCCATTTATCCTTTGATAGTTTTTTTTTCTTTCAGCTTTTTCTACTGCATATCTAATATTAGGTTTGTTCCCTTAGTTCTCAGTGACAGAACATTTTAGGACTGATGAGCTTGGTCGGGTTCAAGCACTTCCCGGAGTATTCTTCTTTTATGATCTTTCTCCAATCAAGGTAAAAAAAATAACAAATATTGTTTTAACATAAGCTCCCTATATATTTCTCATTTCTTTTCTATGGCTACAGCGAAACCTTTAAATAAGTTTCTCTGCTATTGATACGATCCAACTGGGCCACTGGGCTGCTCGCAGGGTCATCTAACCCAGGATCCATAGCCAGCCCCAGCCGATCGCACCAGAACCGCGGGCCATACACCCCAACCCGTCTCCAATGTGGGACCCAGGCTGCTCAGCTGGTGAGCAGACTTTGCGGAAGCGAGTCTTGTCTAGGAGGTAGGGGGATCGAGCCCCCGCCTCAACAACCCGCCACGTGGCGCCCAACTATGGATTCGTCAAGTGAGCAGCCTGAGTCCCGCATTGGAGACGGGTTGGGGTGTATGGCCCGCGGGCCTGGTGCGATCGACTGGGGTTGGCTATGGATCCTGGGTTAGATGGCCCTGCGAGCAGCCCAGTTGGATTGTATCAGCTATATTCTTCTGCGATTTATTTGCTGATATATTGCTAAATAGGGATTTTATCGATCTTGTTTTGCATCTATCAGAACTCACCTAGAAATTGGATAGAAAGATTTTGCATGGATCAAAAGTTTGATTGGTGTTTTAATTTTGAGTTCTATCCTGCTCAATTTCAAATGTTTTCTTAACCAACTGTATTCATATTTGAGACAGCGCATTGTTGTTTGAAATTTATTAATTAAAATATTTATTTCATAATATTTAATGGAGCCTTCATGGTGTCAGGGCTCTATATCAATTGATGGTAAAAACTCAAAACCAATTTGAAGGGAAGCCTTTTAATGAGAAAGGATGAACATTTAGGTGGCGTTTGGTTGGGTTTTTTGTCTGCTGTGCGGTGGAAACGCACCGGCCTTTTGAGTAAAAGCTGTGTTTAGCGCGGCTTATGTTGAAAATGGCGGTTTGAAAGTTCCGCTTTTTTTATCATATCCCAGTCTGCTGTAATTTTTCGCGTTCAACCGGAGAAGCAGCCCTGTTTCTTTTCTCCCGTAACCCTACTCACCGCGCGATTGGGCGACTGTTCTTCCCCTTCAATTTCTGGCGATTGAAGGCTCCTGTTCGATTTCCAGCGACTGTTCTTCCTCGCGATTCCTGTTCGATTTCCGGCGACTCTCCTGCTAGCGGCAATTTTCGGCTCCCGTTCTAGAATTTCTGTTAAGTTTTTGGTTTTTTCTCTGATTTGCTACCGCCTCCCGTTCGATTTCCGGCGATTTCTCTGGTTTTCTGTGGTTTGCAAGAACCTGATGCATATATTGGTACTGCTCCGGCGATTTCTCTGATTTGCTAATTGGTTTGCTGTGCTAATTGGTCATGGTTGCTTGTGATTTCAACATGTGCTTCATTTTCGTTATGGCGGGTTTGGAGGGATCAGTGCATGATAGTCGCATTTTCAATTTTTCCACAAGTGATCCCTGTTATAACTTCCCGCATCCTCCGCTAGGTAACTGCAAAAAACAATTTGTTTATTAATTAACATAAAAATAAATTGTTCTAAAATAATTTTTAATAATTTACAGGAAAATATTACTTGGTGGATTATGATTATCTGTTACAAAGAGGCTACTTGAAACCATATCAAGATACACGGTACCATCTGTCAGACTTTGCTCGTGGTTGTCATCGAGCAGAAGGACGTCAGTAGATGTTCAATCATGCACACTCATCGCTTAGAAGTGTGATTGAACGATCATTTGGGGTTTGGAAGAAGAAGTGGGCTATACTGCGGGACATGCAAGCTATCGCGTTTTCTCTGCGTGTTTTGCTCGTTTAAATTTACGTTGGAAACATACGTTTTCTGTTTACGATAAAATTTACTTAATATAACTATTGCAAATTAATTACATGATTAATTTCTTGCGGTTTTACGAGATGTCTATATAGGAGATTTTTTTTATTGTTTATATACACGTTCTCAGACTCAATACACTATCACATTATTCTCGCGATCATGTTCCTGTAGTTTTGTGCTTTTGCTTTCTTCTATGTTTACTTCATCAAATTGAAGTTCAGATGCTCTGTGATTCTTCGGTGTCCACACACATCAGTGTTTTTGGTATCTAGTTGGGTGGTGTACCTTAGAAGAGTGAGCATTGGTTGAAAGCCCTACCAGAGGGTGGTGCAACTTCTATAGGGCAATGATTACACATTTTTCCCAGACTCGATATCTAAACTATCTTTTATTCTTCAATCTTGATTTCTTTTCAAATCTGTGTATTATATTATAAGAGCAAGATTGTAAATATCGGATGTCCGCGACATAACAGATTGAGTCTTTAAATGTCAGATGTCGGAGACATGTCTGGAATATTTTAAAATATCGAATTTTCATAACTTATAACAACACTCAAGCTTTTATCTCACTATAGTGGGGTCTGCTATATGGATCCCTTGTCGCCATTGTGCTCCATCTTTTGTCATAATCTCACTAATGCCTAAGTGAGATTATGACTAAAGATAGGGCACGATGACGACAAATGATCCATATAGTCGAGCCCACAAGGCCACTATAGTGGGATAAAGGCTGGAGTGTTGTTGTATATGAATTTATTTTGATAGCACTAAGTTTATAGTAAATAATAAAAATTTAAAGCTAAATCTTTTGAAGCTTAATAAATTATGTTAAAATCATACAAATAACAACTAATAAATGTGTTAATTTTTTCACATTTTTGTAATAAGAAAAATATTATTTTAAATAATTATATAAAAATGATTATAATAATAACAAAAAAATGAAACAATATGCCTAATTGATTTAAGAATAAATAATATAGTACATATATGTGGTTTAAACATATTGTTAGTCAGTTAAAATAACATAGAATAAAACAGCGGACGATATGTTCAAATGTCGTGTCGGCCAAAATATCTGAAAAAATTGGATATATCGGCCTATATTTTGCAAAAGTGTATAATCGATTTTTTTAGAAAAAATATATTGTTTTACCCTCAAAAATGACATGTCGGACAATAGTGAATATATATTATTATTTTTAAATGAAAAAATATACATTATTTTGTGAATATATTAAAAATATTCTTTCAATAATAAATAACTTGAGCATAAATTTTAAAAATTTAAGCACTTAAGTTGGCAGTTCATACAATCTCATATGTAATTAAGCTGTTATTTGTAGTGTCTTCCAAGTAAAGCATAACAGAGTACTGAAGCTTTGACAGCTTCATACAACTAGTTAAAATATTCTATTGCAGGTGATTAGATCCCCCATTAGCTTAACCAATTCCTGCGAATACACTCCATATGACTGCATTCTTCAGTAACTTTATTCCGAGAATTCTCAAAATGAATGCTTCATTTATAGCATGTTTTTTCTATGAAGCGATAACTTCTATTCTTCAAAATCAATATTCGGTTTTCATCTTTAGAATTTTGAATTTTTAAACTTATTTTATGCAATTTATTAATTTCGTTGACACCTCAAACATTATTATAATCGCAATTTAGAACAAACTGCTTTTGGAGCTCAACTTCTTTAAGTTTTAGATACCTTTCTTGTGAGATTCTTTACGTTATATTACCAATTGTTATCTAATTTACTGCTCAGTATTTCTTAGTCGAATTTTTTTGTTGGACAATATACTGCAGGTGACTTTCACGGAGGAGCATGTCCCATTCTTACATTTCTTAACTAATGTGTGCGCGATTGTTGGAGGTACATTTATCTCTCTATTATCTGTGTTTAATTATAGTCTAAAGTGTATCTAGTGACGCAGGACAAATCTATAGGCGGCGAAAAATGATGCCCTAATACCATATACGATGTAAAAACTCATACAAGAATGCAATGAGACCTGAACCCCGTCCGAAGTAGGGTTGAGTATGCGAGAACACAACTAGACTTGCAAACGTAATGTGACATGTGGTAGGATAACTCGAATCCTTATGGATAAATGCAACACTTGCAATGACAGGCAAAGTAATCAAGTCAAGTAATCAAATATTAAGCCGTAAGTAGATAAATTCTAAAGCAAGACAAAATTATTTCTTTTAGGTCAAATAAACTTAGACTTTCCTCCGCGTGAAGGGCCAAAGCGAGAGCGTACGGTGAATGTTTACTCCTGTGAATCACAAGAAATACCACGAAGCATTTATCCCATCAAGTATGAGTCACAGCACCATATAATAATGCTGAAAACAAAGATCCATACAATGAATAACAACTCACAAAATACGGGTGCTACCGTTGGAGGGGAAATTCGGCATCTTATGTCGAAGTAGTGGTTGTCCCGAGAGAAATCCAGTGACTAAACTGAGCTGGAGTAAGGAGACTTCTAGATCTAAGTGGAAAGGGTTTTAGGAAGGCTGTAGGTTTGGGAAGAGAGGGGAAAACAAGGATGGATTGTTTCCTGGGAAGGGCAGAGGGCCGGCAGCAGGGGAAATGCGGCTGGCAGCTTGATCTAGAACGGGTGGGAGAGAAACGACAAGGAGGCTGCAGCAAGTGGACTGGGGTGAGCTGCTGGTTCAGAGAGGGGGCTGCTGGAAGCGATTAACTGGAGGGAGGGAGCAGGAAAACTGGAAAACAGGGATTAAAAGGGGCGGCCTGGGCAATGGCTGCTGCGTGGAGTTCGGTTAGGGTTTTTGTGGATCTGTGGAGGTTGGATGGGGGATTTGGAGGGAGAAAAACGAAGGCTATGAATGGGGGGATACAAAAAAGATGAAGAAAATACCTAGGAATCGTTATTTAGGGCCTCACGGAGTCGGCACCTTGAGCGGGTCGCTTGATTTCAGGATTCTTCTCTCCAAAATATGCAATCAACGAAATGGCACCCCTACCCCTATTTATAATAAAAGAACATTAGGGCATCCTGACATCAACGACTTTGATTAACCGAGAGTGTTAGGTGTCCGATTACACTAAATAATGATTGAAATTACAAAAGTTATATATATAAAAATATGTAAAGAAAATTTTGAATGCATCCGCAGAGTCGGATCAACGATCCGGAGACGTCATATATTGTAGGTGGTCAATCGGCCCCAAACAGACCCAAAACTCATCTTCCACTGCGGTCCGCGTCGCCGTTCCGCATCATTCTCCCTGGCTTGAAAAAATTCATCTCCTAATGAATGATGATCTAAATCCTCTCGGTGTGTGCCGAGCAAAACCGTCACTTTCATCGGCAAGTTCAGTATAAAAGCGTCGACAACATTGAGCTCATTCAATGTCGTCTCTTAATCTATAAAATAAGTAGAAAGCGTTGATAACGTTGAGTGAGCTGAACTCACTCAACGTCGTCGCTTAGTTAGAAAAGCGTTGACAGCGTTGAGTGAGCTGAACTCACTCAACGCTGGCATCCTCTCCAGTGGTACTCCAGTGTCTGGTTGTCAGGCGCGGCTACGCATTCGTGAACCATGATATCAATGATACTCTTAAGAATCCACTGATGTGCTGGAAGTAACGGTGTGATCTCTAGTGCAGACAGTGAAACCATAAACTACTGATCCAAAGGCAGGTGGGGCTCGGGAGTGGAATGAGTTTCAAACTGAGGATGTGGAGATGTATAATCAGAAAGATGTGGAGGTGTACTCTCAAAAGGATGTGGAAGTGTTGGCTTAAGCGGATCTCCAGAAAACAGGTCCACATACTCGTGAGGCTTGTAGTATGACATCAGGTCCTCAACATTTAGTATGAGATGGATACTCGTGCTTGTAAGGATATCAAACTCATATGTATTTTTTATGATCCTTCTCATGATTGTATAGGGATCCATTCGCCTAACGCTCATATTTTTAGTTGGCCTCCCAGGGAGCCTCACAACGCGGATTCTCTTCATTACCCGCTCTCCTTCATGAAATACTTGCTCTTGTCTGTGAATATCTACATGCGATTTATAAAGTTCATTACCAACATTGATCCTCTGTCAGACCGACTCGTGTAACACATGCAAATGATGAACATATGACTTCACAGACTCATTCAAATCATTCAAATGAAGTAAATGGTGTATGATAGACACGATACATTTGATAAGGGAAAATATAATAATGACTGGGATACCTTTAAAATGTGGTGGTCTATCAGGAGGTTCTTTCGGTGGGATATAGAAATATTCTTCTAGCGGGTGATGAATAACTAAATGACTTCCTGAGACATCGGTTCTGAGTTGTGGAACTATGGGATGTCAATTACATTCCACGGGTTATGAGCCATCGGGAGGCTCACCTAGTGGTAGATAGAAAAATTCATTGTGAATAATGTCATCACTCAAAGGACTGACACAGATGGTGACAAAAGAATGCAATGTAGGGGTGTGTCGAGTACTGCTCAATTTATAAGGCCTGCCAGGTTGATCTCTAGGAGGTATATAAGAAAAGTCATTTTGAATGCTCAGCTCATCAGTGCGAATGCACAAACCAAGTATATGAAGTTGAGTGCTCACTGGGAAGGGCGGCTCGTCAAATTGGTCTCTCTGGAACTCAACGAAGGGTTTCTGAAGGGGGTCAACAAATGACAAGATGATCCTATAAAAGAAAATCGTCACCAACAATAGTGTCTATGAAAATAAATGGTACATCCATAACAAAGTCAATGCTGGACCCATGACCATCCCAAGGGAGTAGTGGCTCAGCTGGACGCTCATCGGGGGGTTCAATAGTGAAATCCATAATAGTGAGATGATCCTTCAGATGAGTATCTCCGATAGAGGTAGTGTCCTCGTAAGCGGGTGAGGCAGTCACTACGATGTCAACACTAGGCTCTCGGCTCTCAATAGCAATGTGGCTTGGGACAATGATAAGGGGAGAGTGGGAAAAGTCCATACTTAATGGTGAGCCACTAGGTATAATGTCGTGGCCTAGCTTTCTAGCCGAAAGGGAAACTAGGTCTAAATGAGGTGTAGAGGGTGAATATACCACCACAGTGTCACTGGGTCGCTCGTCCGCACTCTCACTAATCATACTAGTATCACTCTCCATCTGTATGGAACGGTCATGATCAGACTCGACTCCAAGGTCAAGTGGAAACTGAGTCTCACCCAGATCAGATGAATCAAAATCAGGTGTCGGGTCTCTTATGTCAGTGGGAGCACTACTAGACACATCGGTGGCTTGACCTAAATCCCTAGGCTTTCTCCTATTGATTCTTCTTAAGGCAGGCTGCATGTGATCAACATGAGCATCCAAGCGATCAAATTGATCAAGAACTAATCGCTGAAATTCGACCTCATGTATCTCTATTTGCGGAACACTATGAGGGTCTTGACATGTGATGTGATCTTGGTGATGGTGACCTCTATACGGATCTTGAGGGTCATCATTTCCTAACATAATTAGATCGTGCTCGTGAGAGGATGTGAGCATTACGAACGTGTGGTGGTGGCCTTGCATATACAGACTTAGGTCCCTCAAATTGAGGAGATGCGTAGCGATGATGGCCTGAATGATATACTCAACTCTACCATCATAGAGTCGAGGAGAGGTGTAATGATGATAACGTGGGGGCCTCTCACGTGGTGGTCGTATTTGGCATAATCAAATCATCTCGAAGGATCAACACGATCCTTGGAAATGATGTGCCACACAGGAGGATAATCATTGTAATAATAAGAGTGTCTCTCAAGTGAAGGTGAGGGGTGACGATAATAGTATGTCATAGGACGGAACCTATAGACTCAAAAATTGTGTATCAAAAGAGTGCTTGCAACCTTTCTCTGATACAATTTGACGCGGGACGAATATATAGACGACAGAAAACGATGCCCTAACCCCATATACGACATAAAAACTCATACAATAATGCAATGAGATCTAAACCCCGTCTGAAGTAGGATTGGATACGTGAGAGCACAACCAGACATGGAGTCTGGTTTGGAGTCGAAGCGAGACATGGAGTCTTGAAAAGATATCGACCACTTCAGCAGCATCAAGTGAAGGATGGCCGCATTAGTGGCACTAATAGTAAGGTTCATCAAATTAATTGATTAATGAATTAATCCACGAAGAATTAATCGATTAAACAATTAAGAATGAAATAGGAGATGTGATATTGAAGAGCTCTGGGAGTAATTAAAAATAGGATACGTGGAGAGAGGTGACGTGAATGAGAGGCGAGACTGAAGGGTTGGAGAAAAAAAGAGGAGGCGATCTATGAATAAGGCGTGGGCGGTGGGCCCAGAAAAGAAAAATAAAATAAAATAACAACAGGAGGTGATCTATGAAGAAGGCTTGGTGCGTCTGTTTTCAAGGAGTAAAAATAGGGCGATGGCAGGAGGAGATTGGCGGAAGAGGTCAGCCGACAATAGGGCACTCGAGTGGCAGAGATGGGTAGGTGCGAGAAGGCGTGTGTGGGCGGCTCGATGGGGGAAGAGGTGTGTGCGGTCGGGCGATGACGAAGCAGATCAGCAACGAGAAGGAGAACCACAGTGTTGTTGTCGTCGTAGAATAGAATCCGCTTGAAGGCTTGGGTGCTGGATGGGGTTCGACGAATTGAGGTAAGGAGGAAGCAGGCGCGGGAGGCTGAGAACCTCCGACGATGCCGGCGGACAGCACTGGTGGGCAGCGGAGGAGACGATCTTGGGATGATGATGAAGCGCAAAAACAGCGGAGTCGCGGGTGTGGAGCCGTGGAAGAGTCCAGCCGAGGAAAGATGACTCTAATACCAAGATGTTATGGGCATTGTTTTAAATGTCCTCCGACATGTCCGACATGTCTCCCGACATGTCATTTTTTAGGGTCAAACGATATGTTTTTCTAAAAAAATAGATTATGTTCTTTTGTGAAATATAGGCCGACATATCCGATTTTTTCTGATATATTGGCCGACACGATTTTTAAATATATCGTCCGCTATTTTATTTTATGTTATATTAGCATACTAGCAACATATATTTAAATCGCCTATGAATATTATATTGTGTATGTTTAAATCGATTAGACTTATTGTTTTTATTTTTTAACGTTTCATTCTTACTACCAATTTTATATAATTGTTTCACAATTTTTAATTTTATATTATAAAAAATATGAAAATATTTAATACCTTTATTTTTTTGATTGTTTGCACGTTTTTAAAATAAATTTATAAGTTTGGAAAGACTTATAATTAATCAAAGATTTTTAACTTTTAAATCTTCTTTATTTTCAATAATCTTATTATTATCAAAATAATTTTATTGCATACTATTAAATATATTTTACAATGTATAATTTTGTATTTGCTAATAATATTTTATCTTAATTATTATTCGATTTTATTTTGTAATATAAATGACTCATTTTTATTTATTTGTTATATTATTTTTCTATTTTTATAACATATAATTATAGTTAGTATACATAAAAATAAAAATTTTATTTATAAGATATGGAAATCTGATATTTTAAAATATCCCCGACATGTCTTCGACTTCCGAAATCCGACATTTAGAAACTCAATCTGATATGTCGCCGACATCCGATATTTAAAACATTGGTTATGGGCTTGTTTTATTGAGATCGTTAGAGGTCGGGGATATAAGGGGCAAGCGCTAGAATGGTGGAGGAAAAGAGAGTTAGAAGAAGCTTGGGAGAAGAAGAAGAGGAAACCCTAGATGAGGAGAGGGCTTAGAGAGAGAAAGATGAAGTTAGAGAGAGAAAGAAAAGTTGCATTCATTCGTTAATTAATTTCCTACATGACACTAAGGGCCTATTTATAGGACCCTGGGTGGCAACCCGTAATTACATAAGACGCATAAAAATATTAAAAACACTTAAACGTTACAATGACTCTAATAACGACGACTATGACTAACTACAACAGAACACGATACATTCACTCGACTCAACCTATATATGACAAATAATAATATAATAATAAGATAGCTGACGGAGGACCCTAACACATAACATACACCCACACAATACAACTGTCTGGATGGAAATGTTAATCAACAAAGACCATAACACACCTACCCAACAACAAGGGGCGATAAACAGCATACGACATAAGCCTGGAGAACGTGTGGAAGGAAATAGAAAGGTCGGGAAAGATCATCTGAGTCGCCTTTGTCCTTCCCCCCCCCCCCCCCACACACACACACACCACCTGCAAAACACGTGCATATAGGCATAACAACAATAGAAACCAAATACAATAATAAAAACACAGACTAATGACAAAACACCAATCATCATCGACAGGATATTACCACCCTAAAAAGGGGGGACGGTGACTTGGGGTAGCTGGAGTCGTTGGGAAGCAGATGCAAGCGATTGGAGTGAAGGAGACGTCGACCGGAGTAGCAGCAGGATCATCGGTTGGAACATCTTCATCAAAGAAGGCCCGCGACGGGAAAGAACGAAGTAGCATCAGTCAGCAGAAACAGGAGACACGACGGAATCGCCAGTGGAATCAATGGGAAGAAGCATCTTCGATGGAAGAAGCAACAGGAGCGTCGAAGTTGATAGAGGAGACACAACTGTACACCAGACGGGAGTGTCGTCGGGAAACAAAGCCACGGGAGTCGACGACAAAACTGGCGTTGTAAGTAGTAGCATTGTTGAGGTCAATAGAGGATACACAACAGTACGTGAGCGGGAGTGTAGTCAGAAACAGATCCACAGGATTAGCGTCGAGAGCGATGATTGCTAGCGGAAGATGTCGACGATCAATAGAGGATACACACAGTACGTGAGCGGGAGTGTAGTCAGAAACAGATCCACGGGATTAGCGTCGAGAGCGATGATTGCTAGCGGAAGATGTCGACGATAGAATTGGTGATTGAAGAAGCAGCAACCGAACTCTTGTCATTTGCGGATGGAAGAGACGAAGACGCTGACGGGAAGCGGGATCATTGACAGAAGCGCAACTGAATTTGACGAGGGCTAGCAGAATTCATCGACGAGCTCAGATGGATCGACGCTAGCAGTGACGGAAGCAGAGAGTCGATGGAAGCAGGAGCGGAATCGTCAATAGCAGAGGCTAGGGTGGATCAAGTGGAGAAGCAACAGGCGGGAGCGTTATCGCATAGAAGCTCGCGGACAGAAGAGAAGAAATCAGCAGGAATCAGGAGAGGAAGCCACCGTGAAATGTACGCCAATCATTAGGGCAACCAAATTTCAGGGCGGAGTCAATTTCTGATTTGATATCATGTTGAAATAATTAAAGAGGAAATAGAAGGTGCAATATATTCATCCTCAATGGGCCATTTTATAAGATTACAGCAAGACACAAACACGGATTCAAGATGTGGGACTAAACTCACTCACGCATAAATACTTAAATATTAATAACTTCAACACTATTCATATATGTTGGATCCAAAGAGGACATTCACCAGATTAAAGAACAGGTTCATTTGTTTGGGCACGTACTCAACTGAGTCAATTTTAGGGTTCTCGAACATAAAAATAATTCAGTTTTTGAAAAATAACACATGTAACAAATAAAAAAAAATAGTGGTATTATTAGGAGTGTATATTTTCCCTTGTCGACATAAATTTAGAGACCATCATACATGTGTATAACTTGGATAATACCAATGAGAAATATATACATTCCAATGTATTGGAACGACACCATTTGTGTGGATGATAATCATTGTTACTACCTAGTATTCTTTAAAAAAAAATACTTAGAATTTCAAATCATGTTTTGCTTGAAGCGTCTAATTTTTCGAGTGATTGAGCAAGGACATGGGTCACTGGTTTAACCAGCCAAACGTTTAGTTCCCCACCATTCACATGCAATGTCTGGCATATGTGACTATCATATATTTATCTCTCTTCTTTTTTCATTATTGACTATAGACATTCTTTGGAACTTCTACGAAGTCTCTTGCACATTGTACTGGTTGCATTCTTGGATGTCATGTTGCTAGTTCTTTTTCCTCTAGTCAAACCATGTCTGTTTTTCCCTTTGATCGTGTTCCCATACTTGCATGGGACCATCCACACACCTTCCAAAGGGGATTTTTGTTATTTCCTTTATGTGGAGGTTGTTCAGTCTCTTCGGGGTTTCTTTCTCACACTGCAAAAGCTCATTAATGAGATACTTGACTAAGTGGTTCATACATATGCTCACATTGCCCTTTCACCATTTGAATTGAAACTTAAACCGCGCCCTCGGGATTGTGAGAGCCTTTCTGACCCCCTCCAAAAATTGTCAGCTTGTTAGCATGCTCATTTATCTACCATCAATCATTCGGAATCTAGATATATTTCATGTTTACATTGTCAATCAATTTGTTTTTGAGGCTCGGTCTAGCCACTATATCAACTTACTGCTAAACATCTGCTATTTGTGACGCTGGATCGAGTTCTCTATGTTTTAATGCTTATTTTGATGCAAACTGGGTAGGTTATGTCTCAGATCGATGTCTACTACTGGTATTATGTGTTCCTTAGTGATTCATTGATTTCGTGGAAATCAAAGAAGCTGGATGTGATTTCGTGATCCAGTGTTGAATTCGAGTATGAACTATGGCTGCAACTACTGCTGAGATTGTGTGGCTACGCTGACTTCTTAGTGATTTAACTATCCTTATTTGTGATGCCACATTAGAATATTGTGACAACACCATCGCTATTCAAATAGCCTTCAATCCAGTTTTTCAAGAACGAACAAAACATATCTAGCTTGACTGTCATTATGTTCATCAGCAGTTCCTTTTTAAGACCTTTTCTCTGTCACACAGTTCATCATAATTACAGATAGTTGATTTCTTCACCAAAGCTCACCTTGTTCAGATACTTGAGTTCCTTGTGGTAAACTTTTGTTGATTGATTCTCGCGTGCTCTCCAACGCACCTCGCAAGCCCGCCTCTCCCCCTCACCTACCACATCATTCGGTTTGGGAGGAGTTCATATACACTCTCGGGTATGAGGCGGGACCTCCGAGATGTTGTTATTCGCCTTCATGTTCAACCTTCTGTGACTTCAACCTCTGTGGTCCAGTAACCTCTGTCCATACCCAAGTCCGAACTCTGTAGCTAGGTTCCTGTCTTCAACAACAGTAGTTATGTCATCTTTTTACTATTCTTGATGCATATCATGTTCCTCGTCTAACTATGAGCCTTTTGTCTATTTCTCGGCTAACTAACATGAGTTGCACTTGTATCATTCACTAGCTCTATTTGCATCATTCATCATCCTCACACAGTCACACAAGTATGATTGTCAGGACCAGTCATAGACGAGATGGTTTGTACTATACGGATCGCCTCACTCCTCCACTACATACCCCCCCACCGCTACTACAAAATCGTGCATCAACCTCTCTTCACCACCATTCGCATGCAACATCTGGCATATGTGACTATCATATATTTCTCTTCCTTGTCTTTAATCATTATTGAATTCAGACATTCTTTGGAACTGTCTGCAAAGTCCCTTGCACCTTGTATTGATTGCATTCTTGGCCGTCATGTTAATAGTTATTTTTTCTCTAGTCAAACCATGCTTGTTTTTCCCTTTGATCGTGTTTGCATAGTTGCATGGGACCATCCACACACCTTTCCAAAGGGCACTTTTGCTATTTCCTATATGTGGGGGTTGATTGGTCTCTTCGGGATTTCCTTCTCACACTGCAAAATTTCGTCAATGAGATACTTGACTAAGCGGTTCATACATATGCCCACATTGCCCTTTCACCATTTTAATTGAAACTTAAACCGCGCCCTTAGGATTGTGAGAGCCTTTTTAACCCCTCTAGAAATCGACAACTTTTTAGCACGGTCGTTTATCTCACCATCAGTCATTCAGAATCTGGTTATATATCTTATTTACATTGTCAATCAATTTGTTTTTGAGCCTTGGGCTCTGTTTGGGAGGGCTTCGGCAGATTGAAAATTTGTTCATCCAATCGAGCTTATTTAAGAGAGCTCTTTGAGAAACTTTTTTGAAAAGTTGTAGGTTGTTTGGACCTCTCATTTGTCATGACCAGAGCTGTGGTGAAAAGTTGTAGGTTGTAGGCCTTCTTCATCGTCTCTGGCGACGCGTCCGCAGAACCCCGCCACCATACCGGCGGCGTACGCTGACTTCTTAGTGATTTAACTATACTTTTTTCTGATACTACATTAGTATACTGTGACAACACCATCGCTATTCAAATAGTCTTCAATCCAGTTTTTCAAGAATGAGCATAACATATCGAGCTTGATTGTCAATATGTTCGCCAGCAATTCCTTTTTAACACCATTTTGTTGTCGCACATTTCATCACAATTACTGATAGTTGATTCTTCCCCCAAGCTCACATTATTCAGATATGTGAGTTCCTTGTGATAAACTTTCGTTGATTGATTTTCATGCATTTCAAGAAGAAATCTAGTCTATACTTATTTGTTACTTTGTCTCCTTTTCAAACTTATTATTTGTCACTTTATCAGTTTAAGGGAAGGTGTTAAATATGTAAATTTGTATGTTACAGCCCATTGCACAAGGCCCATTATGAGGACCCTTTATAGTCGTAGTCCTTTGTCTCTATTTAGTCACATATTACTGTTACGAGCCTACTTTGGGGCTTCGTCGGAGGTGGCAGTGGAGGCGGAGATACAAGGGGGGCCAAGCACAACCCGCGGAGTACGCATGGGGAGTGGAAGAAGGGGAATCATGATCAACCCTAACTCTAGAAATTGGAGAGGATAAAAGAACTCATGTGAGAAATAAAAGTTTTATAATTTGATTGATAATCTGTACAGTAACCCAAGAGGTCTTTTTAAAGACTTACAAAATGGCATGAGTCTAAATACCCGAAAATTAAGAGAACAACACAAAATGATAGAACATAATAGACTCGTACCTTAGCTCAATTAATTAAAGACACAGAACATGAATACACGACGACACTAATTAACGATGTTGATAACTGATCGTATGGGATCATAACATCCCTCCCTTCAAATCAAGTCTGTCCTCACGCTCGAACAAAGATTGCACGACTTGATCATGTGACTCTTTGATTTCTCCTCAAAATAGCTCCTGGTAGCGTGTTGTTGTTGCGGTGGCTGCAATGAGTGGTGGGTTGACAACGTGCTCATAAGAGACACAAGAGACTGCATGTGTCGAACGTGGTTGTGGCGTGTGTGAAAGAAATACCGTCGGACAGAAGCTCAGGAGTCGGGGCGAGTGTGCCCGATGAATGCAGACAGACGAGGACGTCGGAGGCCCTAGATGAAAGCCAGTTGCGACGATCAGGAATGACTGTGTTGGCCTGGGGAGGTTGTCGAAAGTAATGGCTCAATAGGGGTTGGTGGAGCAGGTGGTTAGAGCGAAGGCTATAGAATGGAAATCGCTGGGATGGCCGGTGGAGGCAGTAGTGCTAGGCTGGGAGGCGACGATGCCAGTTGTGTGAACTGCGCGGCGAAAATAAGGGGAGACAATGGTGGAACGTCAAGAACGCGGAGAGTGGCAGTGCTTCTTCGAGTGCATGTGGCTTCGAGGTTGGTTGTGGTGGGATTGAACCCCCGAAGCGGCGATCAATTTTGTCAGTGAGTCGTGCAAGTGCGGCATCATAGGACGTTGACATCTTCGGTAACTTTTGGAGCATCAACGGACAATGAGTGGCTCGTCGGGGCTCGTCGGGGAGCAATAATAATTGACCAATTAATTATTCTAATTAATATTTTAAAAAATTAATCGGTCAGATGAAGAAACATCCTTAGTTGTTGCCACTATTTTCATGAACCGGTTGGACCCGCTGAGGTTTGGCAGGCTCAAGGGAGAAGGGTGTTGCACTCGATAAGGAGTGGGCGGACTGCTCTGCTCTGTGCGGGTCGGCTAGTTCAAAAGATGAAGGTACAAGTTGATTCGGATGTGCTGGGGCAACGCGGCTTTGACGCATCTGGGAGAGATGACGTCGCGACTCAAGACTCGCACAAGAAGATGTGGATGCTCATTGGTTAGCCGGGAGGCGCGCGCAGGAGATCAAGGAACGATGAGGATGGGCAGCTCTTCCTCGTGGGGCAGCGAGGTCGACACCACGGACGCTGGACGACGATCTTCATTGGATGCGAAGAAAAGATCGACGGGGGAGACGATGATTTGTCGAGGTGGTGGGGGTCAATGGGGGAGCCCGCTGGAGCTTCCACACGATCCAATCAATATCAGGAGGGCTTCGAATGGAAGTGCAACAAAGGCTTGCTTCTCCAGTTGAGGTTTAGGGATGAAATGTGGGTTTGCAGTTTCTGTTGGCAAACGATGAGTGCGTTGAGCGACGGTCCGTTGTGGCTCTGATACCAAGATATTACGAGCTTACTTATAGGCTTCATCATAGGTGGCGGTTGAGACAGAGATACAATCAGAGTCGAGCTTAACTCGCAGAGAATGTGAGAGAGGAAGAAGGGGAGTCATACTCAACCCTAACCCTAGAAATTGTGGGAGGAGAAAAGAACTCAAGAGGGAAATAGAACATCCTTAATTTGATTGATAATTCATACAATGAACCAAGAGGTCTATTTAAAGACTTACAAAATGGCAAGAGTGTAAACACCCAAAAATAAAGAGAACACAAAACGATAAAACAGAACGGACTCGTGCATTGACTCAATTAATAAAATACACTTAACATTAATACATAACGATAGTAATTTACGACGTAAATGACTGGTCGTGTGGGACCATAACAGTTACCTATATAACTAGTGTAAATCCTCACTCCTATATTATGTCTCTTTCGTTGTATGAATAAAGTTGATATTTGTATTCATGTCTCTCTTTCTAACATATATATGTACAAGTGACAGGCACGGGCCTTCGTCCCTGGGGGCATTCGGCGGGGGTGCGACAATCGGCGGGGTGCGATATTCGGCGGGGTGCGACATTCGCCGGGATGCGACATTCGCCGGTTGTGCGACATTTGTCGTGGAGACGATATTTTTCGTGGGTGGCGACATTTGTCGTGAGCGGCGACATTTGTCGTGGACGGCAACATTTGTCGCGGACAGTACCCGCCCCTATGGCCTCGCGCGACAGTACCCGACCGACGACGACGGGCTTTGCCCGCTCCCGGCGGGCTCCGTCCGCTCCCGGCGGGCTCCGTCCGACCCGCAACATATACATATGAGTACTCAAAATGACCGTAAAAAAATATAAATCAAGAATATAATTTTTATTTTGTAAAACAAATTATATTTTAATGGTAAAACATTAATTTTTCTCGTCATTCCTAGCTAGAGGCAATATTGTCTATATCTTTGTTATTAAAGGCGCAAGGCGCACCAATGTGCAAAGGTGTCTTGGAGCTTAGGCACAAGACTCAAGGTGCAGGCGCGCGCCTGACGAAAGCAAGACGCAACCACATTCATTTTAAAAAATAAGCATCAAACATCAGTTCATCTTCTTAATCAGATTTTTCATCTACTCTGCTCATTAATCATTCATTACTATCATTTATATCTCTTTAAAAATAGAATTAATGTGGTTACTTGCATCATATCTAAGTCTTAACACTCGTTATATTTCACAAACACTAAATCATGCAAAAATTATTGAGCTCTTATATTATGAGAATTGTTAGAAGCATCGCACTTTTGGCTAATCACATTGCATTGTTAAAAGCATCACATTTTTTCACATATTGTTAAAGACACTGCACATTGTTAATCGCACCGCAATTGAGATAAATGCACCGCACATTGTTAATCGCACCGCAATTGAGATAAATGCACCGCACTTAGTATGTAAATTAAACGAGATTAAGAATATAAACCCAATATACAAAATACTTTATACAAAAACCACTAAATATGTTGTCCAAGTATCCTTACAGTCATAAGATCTTCAATTAACTGAAGTAGCTTATGAATCAATAACTATCCCTAAAATCACAATTGCAATCACTCATCACACAGAAAATGACAACGAACAAGAACATCATCCCTAGTCAGAGAAATTATAGATTCACTACAGCAACAAGAGCATGTACAACTAGAGACAAACACAAATCAAAAGGCTGAAATTCACAAATTCATCCATCAACATAGGTAAAAAGTAAAAAACACTAAGGAAAATGATCAAAGAAGAACTTATGAATAGCGATTCCCTCATTTCTTTTCCTCGTTGCTGCAAACAAGAGCCAGTTGAGTAGAAGCGCGGCGGCGATGAGAATCGTGTTGCGCTGGCCCTTCATCAACGACTTTTGGTGCTAGATAAACTCTGTCGGCGAGCAGGAGTGCTCTTCCCCGCAAGCCGGGGACACGTCTCCTGCTTCCAGTATATGTCCAGCAACAGAAAGAGAGCAAACAGAATCACTGAAAGCATCGTTTTAACGGCGCTGCGCGTGACGGTGACGAGCCCCGGCCGGAGGCGGTCGAGACCTGGCAGTGTGAGGAGGAGAAGCATGGTCGCCTTCGCCGCCACAACATAGCCCAGGACGACCCATTCAAGCGCCATAACCTGGCGATCTGGCCTCCGCTAGTCGGATAGTGTTCGCCGGAGAAATTTTGAAAACCCTAATAACAACTTTCAAGAGCATTATTCCAACCGGGGGAACTATTTGAGGAGATAAGGAGGGACTGGTTTCCCTGTTGCGACGTCGGGAGGAGGGGCGTCGACAGTGATCTCTGCAGGCGTCTGCTGTGGAAGAAGCGGGGTCGCGTCGGGTTGAGGGAGTCGCAGAAAGGAGCGAAGCGTGCGAATTAGGAGCAGTGCGAGTAGATTTTTTAGGCCGGTAGATTTTAAGTGTGAAAAGACCTAAATGCGCTGCGATTTGCCATTTCTGCGGTGCTTTTAACAATTCCCTATATTATTTCTTTCTTTTTTTAAAAAAAAAAGTTTGCAATAGAAATCAAAACTCAGATGTGTCCTTTATACTCCAAAGGCGCAAAAAAGATGTGTGAAGGCGCAAGCCTCTAAGCCTGTTGAGTCTGAAGCCTTAGGCACGCCTGAGGCGCGCCTTTAACAACATAGCTCTATATATATAGTGGAAAAGGGAAAAACCATGCGGTTCAGCTCAGTGTGGACTGAGATGAAGTAAAACAGACAATATTTTTGATATTGTGAGAGTTGAGTCGTTACAAATGGTATCATAGCTTGATCTCATTTAGTACAATGTGTGGTTAGGAACAAACCATACGGAAGTTGGTGGGCCTGTAATATCCTGAATCTGATGAGGGTGGTATCCGCTTAATAGATCTTGAATACCTCAATCTATAACCAATTAATTTTGGGTTGGATGCGTAATTCTAGTATGGCATCAGAACGAGTAAAAATCCTACTCATGATGGGGCATGTTACGAATATAGTCTCCTATCTAGAAATTAATGCAGCCTTGTGCACTTAATATTGGTGCCAAGCCCCAAACCTTTAACCAATTGGCCTTGGGATGGATTCATAGTATGCATGCTAAGAGCTACAAATACATAACGAGAAGAAGTTGTTTAGAGTCCACCTGGTTTTTATGATTGAAGTGTCTGACAATGATATATTAGTTGAAGTCAATACCTCATGTAAAAAGCTCTCTACTCTAGGCCCATATAGCTTTTACTTTTCTCCTCATTTAGTTTAGTCCCACATCTCTTGTAGTGTATTGAGACTTCCCCTTGTGTATATATAGAGTGGTATTGTATCTATTTAGTTAGATTCGGAATATATAAAAGACAATTCTTATTCTCAAATATATTGTCTCTCAACTTTTGCTAGGTGTTTTCACCGTTTCTGGAATCATGGATTCGTTCGTGTACCACGGCCAAAAAGCTATCAAGAAGAAGATGGAAATTGGAAAATTCAACTGATCATGAAAGTCTCGTGAAGTCAAAAGAACCCGCCCGATGATTTGATCTCGTCAAACTGGACCGTATTTCTTCAAGTCAATACCCGAAATCCATCAATGGAGCTTGCCTGTCGGGTTCTGGCTGCCATCTGATCATCCATTTCTCCTGTGTAGATGAAAACTTCAGAAATATTTCAGAGTCATGTAAGTAATTGCACATTTGTGGGTACAGGAAAATACTAGTTTAGTTTGGTTTAATTTGTTCCTTCTCTTTTGCTGAAAGATGATTTGCTTCTGCATCATAATAGGGAGAAGGAAAATAATAGAGTATGTATAATCATGCTTTAGATAATGTTATTTGGAGGGGGGAATCCATAACTTTGGCTCCATTTGGGGGGACTTATTTTCACCGGTCAAGCGGTTAAGGCCCGGTTAATGCGGTCATAACTGCTTGACCGGTGAAAATAAGCCCCCCCCCCCCCCCCCCCCCCCCCCACCAAACGGAGCCTTTATCTTATACTTTTTCTGAAAGGACAAATTCCAATCTTTTCATTATTGCTGGATCTCCCTTTCCTCCTTAATTAACTTGGATTTTGGGGAAGAAGATGAGAGAAGCTGCATTCCCTTAACGGGTCTGATTGCATCTGCTTAACGGATCTTATTATATTGTATTTCCTTAACGGGTCTGATTGCATATGCTTAACGGATCTTATTATATTGCATTCTCTTAATGGGGTTAATTTGTTAATTCAGAAGAAAGGCTCTGTTTCTGGTGGCGTTTTTGCTCCGGTGAGCTTGGACAAACACCGTCATCGTAAAATATATGTTTGGCATAACAATGGTTATGAAAATAAAAGTGAGGTCGGGCGTTTATGTTCGACGGTTGGTAACCATCTCGTTCATGCTCACACGCCACAACCGTGCCAGAAGTTCGTAACCATCTCGTTCATGCTCACACACTAAACTTGTTGGTCGACTCCATTTGTCTTGGTCGGCTTCACCCGTCTTTTAAGTTGATTTTCTTATCGGGTTGGAGAGCTGACCACATCAAGAAACTCTTGCATATTTTTAAAATTTCTTCTCTGCTTAACCAATGAAGAGCGATAAAAGCAACTAATTCAATAAGTTATTTATTTGGCTTGACAATGCTATCTTATTTTGATGTAGGCTCCGTTTGGCACGGTGGTGGCGGCCGTAAAAGCATGGGTTAAACCGGCATTCGTTAAGAATCACCTAACAAACATCATCCGTTTGAACGTAAAAGTGGACGCAGTTTCTTAGGTGTGCGTTAATGAATGATAATTTAACTCCAATGTTCATGACAGCCACCACCATGCCAAACGTAGCCGTAGTGTTGGACAAAAATGCAACCAGTATAGATTGTATGTTTGGCATAAAAATAGTTAAGCCCGCGGCCAAAAGAAAACTAGTTTTAATCATGAAAGTGGACGAAATTTCTTAGGTGAGATTGAGCGTTTACAAATGTTTGTTTGTACATTCGAATAGAAGAGCTTTAATAAAAAAGGGTTGAGAGAGGATACTAATGATATTTAGCTCACTTCCCCCTCAAAAAAGGTATGAATTGTTTGCACATTTTGATAAGAATATATACTATACATTACAAAAATAAGAGGCTAGCAAAGTAATACCGTCAGGTAAATCGAAACCGTCAGTAATTGCCCTTGTCTTGAATAGTTATGTTAGTCAATATTTTATATTTAATTTTAAAAAAGTAAATGATTCTACCAAAATAAAATACAAATAAATAAAAGTTGAAGTGTGTCTGTGTGTGTATATCTATACTATTATTACAAAAATTACTTGGCATCATACGAGATATTGACAACCGTCCGATCATAACAAAAAATCATTCATTTCATTCAGCCCGTCCATCCACACATCTGTGGCTTCACTTATGTTCATTCGCCGTTTTTCTTTTGCTTCCACTCTAGAATCGACTAATGACAAGGATTTGCGAGGCCCCCTATCTTCTTCCCAAGAAAATTAAGGTCCATTTGGCGTGAATTTTTTGGTCCAGTGAGTTTGGACAAACATAATCATTAATTACGTGTTTGACATGACAATGATTATAGTGGCAACCGAGAGAAAAAAAACAAAATTTAAACACAAGCGGATGAAGTTTCTTAGGTGAGGTCGGGTGTTCACAACGATAGTTTGTAACCGCGCCGCTGCCATGCCAAAGGGGCAGTAAACCTACAAGACAACGTGGCGGTTGAACAACAGAATGGAAGATCATGTTGGAAACTTCATCTGGAGCAGGAGGCTCTAATCGCTCTCATCGAGTACCGCGCCAACATAAGCCGGAGGATGCCGGCTACCAATCCCATGTTTTCAATACCGGTCCGATCGACGGTGGCTTCAGGCCTAGATTTGGGAAGTTGTGTTTACTTCTCCACACACTGAGCAGGATTCCATGATATAAAAATGCAGACAGACCATGGATAGGAGATTGCGGTACTCGCGGAAAGCCCCATTTGTGTCAAAAGAATTGATAATGTTCACAAGATCATGGATGTCAGTTATTGATACCTTGTTAAATGGACTTGGTTCTAAAAAAAAACCCGAGAGGCTTAACTATATGCCAAATTACTAGTCATTCCCGTGGAGACTGGAGAGCACGCGTGATCTCCATGAAGTGGAGATCATGCTGGATTTCACGTGCAGTTAAATCTTCCAGTTTTTTCAATCACGTGTCAGCATCGTGAGGCTCTCGGACGTGGATTTGAAAACAGATCCCCGGACTGAAAAATTTCTCCCTAAACGCGGGAGATGGCAGGAATTGCATGGCGCGCAAATAGAATGTCATTATCAAGTTGGTTTGAAGTCAGTTATTACCTAACCATGTTCTTCAATAGAATGAAAGGTAATTTGGATAGAAAGTTTAAGCAAAAAAAAGCAGCTAATAAGTTTATAAAGATACATCGAGTTGAATTGCACCACCAAAAGATTCGCCTTCCAAGAACAAACAAAGTCGTGCACAACGACACGTGCAGAAGAGACGCCGACGAGTTTCCCGACAAAAATCGTCGGACGGGAAGCTAAGCTAATGCTTGAGATGACTACCACTTGGGTCATAAAACATAGGAGTGACAAATAAGAACAGAACATTTTTCGAAGAACTAAACGTATTTCATAAAACAAGTCAGAAGCAACACCCATTTGCCTACAACAAACTGATACCACCCTCCTGAAGACCAAAAACACCCTAAAACTATGGAATGCTTCCCTCATCCCCATTAATTGCTAGGAATACAACATGAGGTGAAGTTCGATTGCTTGTAGATTAAAAAATGTTCGCCAAAATGATGAAAATTACTAGATTCATCTAACAGGGCGTAATTTGAGCTCAAATATAAACTTTAAACTCGGTAAAAACCCTAATGTTTTCAATCTACAAGCAACCAGGCACAATTATAGTTTACTTGATAGTAATGTACCTGTTTGTTCCATGTTTGGCCCAGTGATTCTTAAGATCCAGTGTTGCTGAAATATCATAGCCTTCAGCTGCTAGCCTGCTGAGAAGCTTGGTGAAAGCACTGCCGCTCATCTTCCGCCCAGCCACTCGCGCGTGCCGTCGGTTCGGCATCACTGGCAGAGGGTGCATCGACATCGTCGTCGTGCAACAAGCGGACTGCCACCCGCCATTCCCCCACTTGTAACACTGGAGGAGCTTGCCCGTGCACGAACAACCCGGTGGCAACATTGTCGAGTCATCAAAAGTAACGAGGTTCAGACCGAGATCCTGGCCCTTCCATTCGTTATGCTTTGTTTCCATGGCCTGCTTGTTCAGGTCCTCTCCGTCGCCAATAACATTACCCCTCCACTCGACCAGCGTCTTCGCCATGGCTGCAAGCCTGTTCTTTGGTGTTTTCGATGATTTCTTTGACGGATTAAAGGTTTGATCTTTGGTCTCCTTCCTCGGCCGCTTGGCTTTTTTAACTTTGACCGCACCATCCGGAGCTGATGAGTAGGGATAAGTCTGAGCTGCGTGAATGTAGGAAGAGTCCGATAGTTGTGGTGGCGGATGTTGCAGTTGTTGTTGCTGCTGTTGTGACTCGTGATGAAAGTTCCTCGTCGCACGTTGATATCCAGAACCGCTGGTGTCGCGTGTGTACTCCAAGGCGCTGAGGGCATTGTCGCGCTCCATGATAGCATTGTTCCGTTCGGTGAGTACAGCATCACGCTGGAGAATAGCCATGTCCCTTTCAGCAAGAGCGGCTTTCTTCTCCGCGAGGGCTAGGTTACGTTCTTGAAAGGCATGGTCCCGCTCAGCCATGAGGGCCATGAGCTTCATAGCATGGTTGTCTTTCATTTGATGTTGAGGCATCATCCACTGCCATTCAAAGAAGCCAAAGGGAAACGATGGTGTCAAACTCTACAAGATAGCTCCATAATTCCAATGGTATCTGAAACTTTAGCTCGAGAACATTTATTAATGTACATACAAAAAAGGGCAGCCTGCTGCACGGAGCATCCCCGTGCAGCAAGGGTCTGAGGAAGGGTCCCACCATAAGGATGAAAGGTAGGCAAACATTACCCTGCATTTTTTTTTTTGCAAGAGGTTGCTTCCGGGACACAAATCCGTGTGTAATTTACAAAAATAAAATCACGCTGATGATTACTTACAACATAATCATATGTGAATCAAACTGCATCGATTTTGCAGAAAATTTAAGCATTCATCATGCAAGTGAAAAAAACAAGAATAATCAGGCAACATGTAGAAGCCCTTGTTAAAGTCTACTTTGTAATACATGTAGGTAACATCAACAATACATGCATTTTATTCCAAGGCATTTGAAAATCTCTAAACTTTGAAATAGCAGTTTATCTTATTATGCAATGGGATCCATCCCGGGGGAAACATTTAATGCATCAAATTGCAGATCAGATGGATCCTGAATATTTTGAAAATCATGCATGCCACTAATTCTAATGATTTTCAAAGAGAATGGATAGTTAGGAACTTGCATCCGAAGTCAATAACATAATGGTTGTTTGAATTAAATATGTCCGTGTGGAGGGTTCCGGCATAAAGATTAGGCAGTTGCGATGACAACACTTCCGCCTAGAGTAACAAGAAAGAGAAACAGAGAGTAGAGAGAAGATTTTATTATTGTAGAGGACCATTTGCATACCTAGGAGTGTAATTCCGAACCAATTTACAATGGCTAAAGGATAAGGCGCATTTTGACTCTGCTCCGTGCTCCAAGCTGTCATTCTTTCTTAAGATAATGGATGTACATATAGGCCATGAACCAAGACAGTAGGGCAGCTCATTACTGAACGGATTTGACATGGGTTGATGTGCCTTACATAGTTAAGAGTTGGATTATGTTTACAGTGATTGGAATTTGATGAAGAATAACACACTTATCTCTCACGCTTACAAATGGTTATGGAGTAGGTGAATCCCATTGGGGCATCTTTACGGAATATTGAAACCCGTTTAGTGCCTCCACACGATCTTGATTTGTGAACTTGATGAGTATCATCTATCATGGATCGAGGCCATGCCGACAGGAGCATGCACGAGTCTACATATATAGATGGTGAAGATAGGATCGCCACATTGACGATCTGAGTCTGTAGTCATGGTCGGGGTGACGACCGGATACTTTTATGTATTTATTATATTTTTTTATTTCATGTAATATGGTGACTTTATATTCCAGATGATCTAGGTCATCCACAGTGGGCACTTGACCTATAAATACGAGTCTAGAGGGCTATCTAGGTGCTGAAGCCTAGACCTCCACCACCTCTTAACGCCGGCCGCCATCATATCATTTCCTATATAACCACTTAAAATTACCTCCCTAACCAGCCCCAACACAAATAATTACCCAATAACCACCTATTCTCCACTCACCCACACCCATAATTGCCACATTGACGATCTGAGTCTGTAGTCATGGTCGGGGTGACGACCGGATACTTTTATGTATTTATTATATTTTTTTATTTCATGTAATATGGTGACTTTATATTCCAGATGATCTAGGTCATCCACAGTGGGCACTTGACCTATAAATACGAGTCTAGAGGGCTATCTAGGTGCTGAAGCCTAGACCTCCACCACCTCTTAACGCCGGCCGCCGTCATATCATTTCCTATATAACCACTTCAAATTACCTCCCTAACCAGCCCCAACACAAATAATTACCCAATAACCACCTATTCTCCACTCACCCACACCCATAATTGCCACACAACCGCTCTTGCCCCGCTTCCCTTAAGCGGAAATTCATCCTAGACCAAAAGCGACACCCCCTAACTCTACTTCCTGCATCCGGCCCCCCTCCGAAACACCGCATATGCTCCTTTCAGCAAGCCGACCAACCCTCCCCCTGCAGTGTTCTTCCATCCCAGCACTCCAACTACTCCAGCAACTGTTGACCATTCAATACTCCCTAGATCTACTATTCTGGACTGAAATTGAACTGGAACAGCCCAGCTACCCCGCATACTCCTTCCAGCCTACATACTCAACCCAAACCCCTCATAGTCTTACCCCGACTTTTCCTATACCTCAGTCCCATGAAATTGGTGTGATTTCACTACAAATTGTTGTTAATTCTCTACTGTTGGTGTTCCCAAGGTGATCTCGAAGTAATCAAGCAATTAGTCTTACTGTCAATGCGATATGAGTCTATAGGGTCACACATAAAAATATTTGGAGAAGATGGAGGAAGGATTGTGTTGGCCTTACTCATATTGGATATGAGTGAAAGACCAATCCTATGACTTGTTGAGGTTGTGTGTGTTGACTAAGCAATGTCGTTTTGATACTTCCTGTCTATCAAAACGATATCGTCTTATATGACAAGACGATATCGTTTTATACGACAGCCTATCAAAACGATATCGTCTTGTATGACAAGACGATATCGTTTTGTGCTTCAGCCTATCAAAGAGAGAGGAAGTGCAAGACAATGTGAGAGCAAAGAGGGTCAACTATAAATATCTCTATGCTTGTAGGAATGATGAAAACTTAGTCAGGTATAAAGTCGTCAAAAAAGAAGCGAAACATGCAGTAAGTAAAGCAAGAAGTCAAACTTATGAAGAATTTTATAAGCGACTAGATACCAAAGATGGAGAGCGTGACATATATAAAATTAGGATTGAGCATATTATTCGAAACTCAAAAGTCGCTCGAAAATCGCTCGAATATTGAGTGGATTCAGAATCGGTTAAAATTGATTCGTCTCAATTTAAGCCGATTCAATTTGACTTGAATATAATTTCGAGTCGATTTTGAGTCAGCCCTGAATCGCTCGAAATATGATTTGAATCGGCTCAAATTAAATAAAATATTATGTATTTATTAATATATTCTTATTTTAAAATTAAAAATAATAAAATTTAAACCTAAATAAAAAGAATGAATGATTTAAGTATTTCATTTGCTAAATTTATAATTTGCCCAATTTAATTTTGAGTCAACTAGGAATAACGAGAAAAACTGCTCATTTTCGAGCCGGTTCGATTTGATTTTGACTCGACTCGATTTCGAGCCGAAATCGAGTCGAAAATTTCAATTTCGAACCGAGCAAAAATTCCTCAAACTCGACTCAATATCAACCCTATATAAAATTGCTCGAGCTAGAGAAATAAAGTCAAGAAAATTAAGTCAAGTAAAATGCATAAAAGATGAGACAGATATAGTTTTGACGGATGATGTGGATATTAAAAAACGATGAAAAAGATATTTTTATCAATTCTATAATGAAACAAAGGACAATGAATTGAACTTGAAAGAGTTAAGTAAATCAGAGTAGTATAGAAACATAACGTTTTATCGTAAAATTAAAGTATCAGAGGTAAAAAAATGCTCTAAATAAGATGAAAAATGGAAAGACGGTTGGATCAGACGATATACCCATCGAAGTATGGAAATGTCTAAGAAATGAAGGAATTTTGTGGCTTTACATGTTTTTTCAATAAAATACTGAAGTCAAAAAGGATGTCAGACCAATGAAGAGAAAGTATCTTGGTATATTTGTATAAGAATAAATGAGACATACAAATTGTGTCAATTACAGAGGAATTAAATTGATAAGTCATACCATGAAATTATGGGAACAAGTAATAAAAAGAAGAGTAAGACAGGAGACTAACATCTCAAAGAATCAATTTGGATTCATGTCAGGGAGGTCGACCATGGAAGCTATACATCTCTTGAGACTCATTGACAACTATCGAGAAAGAAAACAAGATTTGCATATATTGTTTATTGATCTTGAGAAGGCTTATGATAGAGTTCCAAGAGAGATTTTATGAAGAGTCTTAGAAAAGAAAGGTGTAAATGTTTCATATATTGGCATAATCAAAGATATGTATACAAATTCAGTGACAAGGGTGAGGACATCTGGAGGATTAACACAGGAATTCTCTATCATTGTTGGCTTACATCAAGGTTCAGCTTTAAGCCATTATCTTTTTACCCTTATCTTAGATGAGCTCACCAGACATATCCAACAAGCAATACCTTGGTGTTTATTGTTTGCAGATGATATCGTTTTGGTTGATGAGACGTACGAGGGTGTAAACGAAAAACTTGAATCTTGGCGAGATACTTTAGAAAAGAAGGGTTTTAGGTTGAGCAAGGTAAAGACGGAGTATATGGAGCTTAAATTTAGCAGTACAAGAAGGACGGATGACTTCGTTATTAAGTTGGGTGATCAAGATATTTCCCGTAATAAGTGTTTTAAATATCTTGGATCGATAGTTCAAAAAGACGGAGGTATTGATAAAGATGTGACACATAGAATCCAAGCGGGTTGGTTGAAGTGGAGGCGTGTCAGGGATCTTATGTGATTGTAAAGTACCACTAAAATTTAAGGACGAGTTTTATTGTACTGCAATTAGACCCGCGATGCTCGATGGTTTTGAGTGTTGGGCAGTGAATTGTGTACATGAGCAAAAAATGGGAGTTGCGGAGAAAAGAATGCTTAGGTGGATGTGTGGACACACGAGATTGGATAAAATTAGGAATGAATGTATCAGGGATAAGACATGAGTAGCACCAATTGCAGAGAAGATGTGAGAAGCTCGTCTAAGAGGGTTTGGACACGTACAAAGGAGACCATTAGAGGCACATGTTAGGCGTTGTGAGAGTCTAGTCACTAGGCATGTTAAACGAGGGAGGGGTGACCAATAAAGACTTGGAATGAAAATATAAGAAAGACATGATGTACTTAGACATTAGTGAGATTATGACAAAAGATAGGGCACAATGGCGACAAAGGATCCATACAGCCGATCCCACTATAGTGGGATAAAGGCTTGAGTATTGTTTGTTGTTGTAGTTATCTTTTTAATCTCAATTGTAAACTATCATGGATGTATTTAATATTTCTAGTGCTAATTGTAATTAAATATCTGACATTTGTTTGTGAATTGCATCATTCCTAAATTCCCACGACATTCCAAGGCATCACTTCACTAGAGTTCCCTTAGGGCACACATTTACACGCTCACCTCACCTTATCCTACGTCAAATTTAGTATCATAGCCCAAAGTTATGATCATTTGCATGCGACGCAGTGATAATGTGCTTAGAAGCATTATGATGGGACCCACTCCCTCGGATGGTCAAGAGACTAGCTCCAATACCGAAGTGTATATGTCGATGTCCCAACTACAATTCAATGACCATAGAGAACAATTTGGAACCCTCACTACTAGAGTTGTTTGTCAAGATCCCCTTAGAAATCTCGGTTACACTATGCCCCATCCATGAGGCAACAAATCATCATGAAGGAATTTGCGAATTAGATGGGCAACACAAACATATGTTCATGAACCCTCCGGCCTAAGCTCCCCTCCCAACTCTTACGAGGAGGATTTGAGCTACTATATGATCGTCGTAGGGGCCAAATCCTTCTCCACACCTCCATCCTCGGGATGAGCGACCTCAAACCCAATATCCCTACCATAGAGAGTGTTATCCCACAATCATTATTCGATTACGATATAGTCGATGATTAAGGGGATAGTCGTGAACCCCAAAAGTCACGTTGGACACGATGCTATCACTCGACGCATTAGCATTTCTATCGACACTCCTTCCTTCAACGGTCAATTAGAACCGATGGATTTAAGAAATTGGTTGTTGGATGTGGATTATTATTTTGATTGGTACAGGATGACGAATGAGAGATGAATGTGCTAAAATAAAACTACACGGGCATACTAAGATTTATAGGATGAGCCTCTTGGACTCTTGGGTATTCCCTAGATAGAGATGGTTACTATCCTATCACCACATGGGATGATATAAAGCAAGAAATTAAAGAATGGTATTTACCAATTTCATACAACAGTCATCCCTTGGACCAAATTTATGTCTGAAGGCAAGGGACCTGCTATGCAGCCAAGTACATGACTCATTTTGATGAACTCGTAGTCAATAATGACATTAAAGAAGAGAATGTAGCAATCACTTTCTATTTTTGGGTTCAGATGAGTGCAAAGTTTGTAGGGAATTTATTCCCCCGCCACCTAGAGTTTATATTGCAGAATTTTCAGCTTGACTTAGAATTTCTACAGACCACGGGTCTAAGGGGAGTGAGCACGGAGCCAAAGTCTGAAATTTAGGAGACTACCCCAAACGGGGATCCCATTTACACCTAGTAATATTCCCATATACACAAAAGGCAAGTCGATTGTCTCAGGGGCAGCCAAACCCAAGAATCCAGTGCTTCAAAAGTCGGCGTCGAGGACACGTGGCGGCCCAATGCTTCGCGCATAATCTACTTATAGATGAGGAGTCCAATCCAAGCATTGGCATAGTTGAGTCCCCCGAGGAAGAGAACGTAATTACAGTTGAGGAAGGGTAAGCTAGAGTTGTCGCGCGAAATCTACTTATAGATAAGGAGTCCGGCCTAAGAATTGTCGTTTGAGTCCCATGAGGAAGAGAACGTTTGTTACAGTTGAAGAAGGGTGAGCTAGCGATGCAGATAGAGCTCGAGAGTTAAGTATTGTTAGGTTTCTATTATTGACTCCATAGCCTAAGAGACGTACCTCTATTGTATGCCTACAAGTTGGCCATTGAAAGTGGCAATTGCATCAATGTGGTTGATATGAATGACTATAAATATATGAGAATGATGGTTGAACCCCATCGACATACTTATCACATGGTTTGGATCATCAAGATAATGTTGCGGGTCACCTAGCAATGTCTTGTAACGATTAATCTTCATGAACATTGAGGACCATGTTTTGTGTGACATTCTCCCCATGAACGTCGCTTGTGTATTATTAGGTTAACCTTGGTTAAACGATCGCAACGTCACTAGCTTTGGAAGAACGAACACTTGTGTGTTTTATAATAAAGGTCGTAAAATCGCTCTCTTTAACCCCACCCAAAGATGATACTAAAGACAAGGGTTAAAAAGAAAATTCTCCCTCCGGAGTAGGAATCCCTAAACCACTACAATTTATATGTCATAGCCATTGCCCGTGCCTCAAACACTACTGGGTGACCTATTGCAAGGACCTTGATTTTAAGGAAGATTATTTAATGAATTCCCCGCCATTAGCCTTGTAATGAAGTGAATAATGACTTCTTGTCCTCCTCACGGACCAAGTCATACATATATATATATATAAGAGGTAAACATAAACACAGCATCTAACACTCCCCGTCAAGTTGGGTCGTGGGAACTTTCCAGACCTAACTTGTTACATATGAAATTCATTCTGACCCCAGTAACTCCTTTCGTGAGAATATCAGCAACTTGGTCTCCAGTCTTCACATGGCTCAAGGAAATAAGACCTTCTTCATACTTCTCTCGTATGAAGTGACAGTCAACCTCGATGTGCTTTGTGCGTTCATGAAACACAGGATTGGTTGTTATCTGTATTGCAGCTTGATTATCACACCATAACAGAGTTGGGTCATGGACAGGATATCCGATTTCACAAAGGGTCTGTCTGATCCACATGATCTCAGCAATGGTGTGCGACATAGCCCGATACTCTGCCTCGGCACTAGATCTGGCGACAGTGGTATGTTTCTTGCTCTTCCAGGATACAAGGTTTCCTCCCATAAATATAGTAAATCCTGTGGTAGACTTCCGAGTGGCTAAACAACCTGCTCAGTCGGAGTCACAGTAAGCCTCTATATTGGAATGATCACGATTCTTGTATGATATTCCTAGACCAGGATCCTTCTTTAAGTACATAACAATGTGGAGAACAGAGTCCCATTGAGAGATAGTTGGGGTGGTCATGAACTGACTGACCTTACTCACAGCACAGGCAATATCTGGGCGAGTCATAGTAAGGTAGTTAAGTTTTCCAACTACTCTTCGATACTTCTCTGGCGATTCAAAAGATTTGCTCTCGGCTTGAATGCTCTTTTCTCCTGGTTCAAGAGGAGAATCCATAGGACGGAAGTCAAACATTCCAAGGTCAGATAACAGATCGAGGGCATATTTACGTTGAGAAAAAAAGATAGAGTCGTCATGATCAGTAACTTCAATCCCAAGGAAGTATCGCAACGGCCCCAGATCTTTGGTTTGGAAGTTTGAGTGTAAGAACGCTTTGAGATCGGTTATCCCTTTAGGATCACTACCCGTGATGACAATATCATCAACGTACACAATTAGGAGCACAGTACCAGCTGAGGAGTTCCGATAAAAGAGAGATGAGTCTTTGATACTTTTGGTAAGCCCGAATTTGTTGACAACAGACCGAAAGCGAGCAAACCACTGGCGCGGGGATTGTTTCAACCCATATAAAGAGGCAAGGAGACGACACACCTTGTTACACTCCCTCTCAGCAACGAACTCAGGTGGTTGTTCCATATACACCTTTTCTTCCAATGATCCATGAAGGAACGCATTCTTAATATCCAACTGATGAAGAGGCCACCGGTGAGTGGCTGCAAGAGAGATCACGATCCGAATAGAGGACATCTTGGCAACAGGAGCAAACGTTTCCTCATAATCCACGTCATAAGTTTGGGCATAACCTTTGGCAACTAGGCGGGCTTTCAAGCGAGCAAGAGAGCCATCAGCATTGGCTTTAACAGAATAGATCCATTTGTAACCAATAGCACGCTTGCCAGGAGGCAAAGACACAAATTTTCAAGTATTATTCAGTTGAAGTGCCGTCAATTCCTCGTGCATAGCAGCCATCCAGCCAGGATGAGTTTTGGTCTCCCCAACCATTGAGGGAATGGTGTACTGATCCAACGTCAAGTGAAGTGCGGTATGAGAAGCAGACAACCCCTGATAAGAGCTCACATAGAGAGGTTTATTCTGGCAAGTACGACTTCCTTTTCGGAGAGCAATAGGAAGCTCGGTACATCCAGAGGTGGAGCAGCAGGCACTTCAGTTTGGTTCAGGTCCTCACTCGCAGGTGCAATCTGAGGAACAGTAGTTGTGCCATCAATGGTTGAGGTAGGCTGAGATGGTGATATTTCAGTTCTATCAGAAGTGCGACGAGAGTATACTTGTCCCCAAAGGGGGCACAATATGTCGGTCGGAGAGACGAGAGCAGAATCATGACGAGGAACTAGCAAATCATCGAGAGAGAGATCAGAAGATGAAGTGGGAAGGGGAGAGCCAGTGGTACGATAAGAGTCAGATTCGAGAAAGACAACATCTGAAGAAATGATATATTTGTGAAGTTCCGGAGAATAACAGTGATATCCCTTGGTAGTCTGAGAGTATCCAAGGAAGATACACTTCAAAGAGCGAGATCAAGTTTAGAAACGGAGGGACGAGCATCCCGAACATAGCAAACACACCCAAAGACCTTGAAGGGTAGAGGAGGCCCCGAGTGGTCGGGATAAAGGATGTGATAAGATGTCTCCCCCTGAAGGATATGGGTAGGAAGATGATTAATGAGACAGGCAGCGGTAAGAACAGCATCTCCCCAAAAGTGTTTGGGTACATGCTTATGATGGAGAATAGCCCGGGTAACCTCAAGAAGGTGGCGATTTTTTCGTTCGGCAACCCCGTTTTGTTGGGGGGGGGGTATCAGGGCAACTGGTTTGGTGTATGATACCCTTGTCGGAAAGAAAGCTAGACATGGACTGGGACATGTATTCCCTCTCATTATCGGTACGTAGACATTTCAGACGAACAGAAAATTGAGTGAAAATTTCATTCCACAAATGTTGAAAAATAGATAGTAATTCAGAGCGATTTTTCATTAAGTAAACCCAAGTCATGCGTGAAAAATCATCAATAAAGGTAACATAATATCTGTGTCCTAACAACGTAGGGACAGGACACGGTCCCCAGACATCAGAATGAAGTAAATCAAAAGGTGCAGAAGCACAAACATCAACACGAGGTACATAGCTAACTCTATGGAGTTTAGCAAACACACACGACTCACAGCTGAGATGGGAAACGTTCCCAAACTCAGGATACAAACGACGCATGACCTGCATAGAAGGATGACCATGACGGTAGTGGAGGTCCAAGAGTTTGGCCGAAGCAGCAGAACAGGCAATGTGGGAAACTTCGTCCAGAACATAAACACCACCACACAGCTTTCCTCTACCAATAATACGGCTCGTCGACTGTTCCTGAAAAATGCAACCAGAAGAAGTGAAGATAGCAGTGCAGTTTAAATCACGAGTAAGCTTACTAATAGACAACAGGTTGTAAGCAGATTGAGGAACATGAGCAACCGAGGATAGAGGCATATCTGGTGTCACATTGCAGCTTCCAAAGCCAACAATAGGAACAGTGGATCCATCTGCAACTGTAATGGAGGACCCACAATGGGGATGATATGAATGCAAGATACCTGAAGAACTAGTCAGGTGGTCAGAAGCTCCAGAATCTGCCAGCCACTGAACGGGACGCTGGGAGGAGGTAAGGATAGTGGTAGCCAACCTTGCATTGGAAGGAAAAGTATTGGTAGAATCCCCTGAGGGAACAGGTGTCTGATTGGTGCTTGTAGCCGAGTCCCCCATGGCAAGGGCAGGAACCTTCAATAGTCTGCAGGAGGCATCAACAAACAGTACCCGGAGACGGCATCACAGCAGCGGTCGACCTCAGTGCAGCGGAGCAGAGGAGAGGAGATCGGCATCAGCAGAGCAGCGCTCGATGCTCGACATCAGTGCAGCAGAGAAGAGATCGGCACGGCTTCAAGCAGCAGCAGGTATCGGCGGTCAGCAGAAGGCGTCGGCTTCAGACAGCAGCAGATCGGCATCGGCTTCAAGTAGTAGCGACGACAGGCGGCATCATCAGCGGCGCGCTTCCGTCTAGGGCACGGGAGGAACCAGACGAGGAAGAAGCGACGAGGAAGAAGAGTTCGAACGAGCGAGCGAGTGGAGAGCGAACGGCGAGACGGGTGAGCGGAAAAGAGTTCGAACGCGGCGGCGGCGGCGGGGGAACCCTAGCGGAGTGGCTCTGATACCATGTAATGAAGTGAATAATGACTTCTTGTCCTCCTCACGGACCAAGTCATACATATATATATATATAAGAGGTAAACATAAACACAGCATCTAACAAGCCTCAAACACTACTATCATCAATGGCACTCATCTAAAGGGTAGTCTTCCAGTTGATACTTTCCATAAGGAACCACCATTTCATAGGAACGTGCCCATCAATAATTAGATACCATCCAGTGAGTCGATAGAGGTCAGGCACACTCTCGAAACATCTGAGGGTCACTTTGTTAGTCCTCATACCCCTCGAGACATTATGTGTGTCATAGAGACACATTACCTACGCATGGAGGATCAATCCTCTGAGTAATCATCGAACTTGATATGGATTTTGGTATACCCCACCAACTGAGTTTCATGATCATGTATCCTCTCGATTTCTCTATAGCACTGTAGAGACTTAGTGTATGAAGTTTGTCATGTCTAAAATTTGTTAATCACATTTGTTTCATGATTTACTGTTTGCATGATCATTTATATGTATGGTATTCTTCTATGATCCATGCTTATGGCATCATTTGCATGAATGAAATGAATATATCTGACGTAAGACTATAATTAGTAATGAAAATTACAAAATTTATGCAAACATTTACAGGTGAAAGCCGAGCTTTTGAGAAGGAGAAGTGGTGGTTAGAATTAAGGTTGAGAGGTTCCCTTAGAGAACAACAACAAAAAGTAGATGTTAGGTGAATAGGCCCCTACACATTAGCATGGAGAATTGGGACAAAATGCCTGCGAGCTAAACATCTATAAGAGTATGAACATTTATCTTGTATTCAACGTTACGGATTTGACTTTATACTATGAGCCTCGTGTGCATACGAGTTTGGCGCTTGACACCACCTCTAAACATCAACCACCACCGAGATACTCACCCACATCCTCAGCCTACAATTCAGCCACCAACAAACTTACCAGTCCCACCTTCGAAACCAGAGAGCATATACCCTTCATCATAGAATATAGTGAATATGGTGAGTCACGAAATTTCAGCAACACCAGACAGAGTGACATTGAGACATTTAGCTTATCGGAGATGACAGACTATAATTAACGATACCTAGATGACACCCGAGGAGCATGATCTACTTACCACTAAACTTCATAGAGAGTATGATCATCTTCAGTGATACAATGCGACCGCCACACACTAATATTAGTCTATGTAGCCCACACACACTATTGCAATCTGTATTTTTCCCCACTCGTCTATATATAGGAGTGGTAGTATCCTTAAATGGATGCCCTTTTAGAGCCATAGGTTTTGGCTCTCTTGGAGAGTGGAGTGTCAAGGAGGACCCAGCCTCCGTACGCTTGGCGAGAACTTGTTTCTCGATTATATCTTTTGTTGTTTAATGCAATGCAATTTCATTTCTTCGATCTAGATATGGTTGTAGTGTATCAACTGGTCCAAACTGTCCTCAATTAGGGTTCTACTGAACCCTAATCCGTTCGCCTTGCCTCCTTCCCTTCTGCGAGTGCGGCTACCGCCGGCTATGGATCGCGGAATTCACTACGGATTGCGTCAGCGCTGCTGCCTCGTTGTTCCGCTACGGATCGCATCTGCTCCGCTTCGGATCGCGTCTACTCTGCTATGAATCGCGCCTGCTCCGCTCCGCTCGTTGTTCCGCGCGTCGAGCATTGGCTCTGCGGCCCGATCTTCAATTCCACTGACTGCTCCAGCCACTCCAGCTTCGCTGGCTGTTTCTCGCAGCATTTCCGCCGAGTCCAGCGCCATCAACACCCGCCAGCGCCTTCTCCACCCTGCTACGCCTCCAGTCTGCTCCTTCCTACAATTCCTGGCGTTTACATTGGCTTCCAGCAGTCCTCCAGCTTCTTCACTGCTTTTTGGAGGCCCTCTTGCGACTTTGGTGGCCTTCTAGTGGCCGCTTCTCCTTCTCGCCGCCTTTTTTCGTGTAGGGCCGCTCTCGTACAGCTATTGCAGCCTTTTGGCGCTCCTCGCCGCTACACCTAGCCGTTGTTTCATACCCACGACTCGGACAATGGCCCTCCACGCCGATGAGAACACCTCCACCACTGCCATCTCCGACTCTTAGCGCATGGATCACACTGAAGCCCAGCTGGCAGACCTCACAGTCCTCCTTTGAGGACTTACTGCGGCAAATAATCGCCCTCCAGCCCTCCTCCACCGCCACCAATTCAAACCGTTCCCGACCACACGGGGTTTTTGCACCCCGCGTTGGACAGTTCCCCAACCCATCTTCGCTGGATCGAATCCTGTGTTCGATGGCACCGACAATCTCGAGTGGATCGCCCGCAGTGAGCAGTTCTTTGACCCGCTGGCAGAAGCCCAGCTGGCAGACCTCACGGTCCTCCTCCACCGAAGCCAAGATGGTAGACCTCACGGCCCTCCGCCACTGAAGCCCAGCTAGCAGAGCTCACGGTCCTCCTTTGAGGACTTATCGCGATAGTTAATCGCCCTCCTCCACCGCCACCAATTAAAACCGTTCCCAACCATATGGGTTTTTGCACCACGCGTCGGATAGTTCCACGACCCATCTTCACTGGATCGACTCCTGTGTTCGATGGCACCGACCATCTCGGGTCAGAACAATTTGGAGTCGACCATCTCAGGTCAGAACAATTTGGAGCCCTCACTACTAGAGTTGTTGGTCAAGATCCCCTTAGAAATCTCGGTTACACTATGCCCCATCCATGAGGCCACAGTTCATCATGAAGGAATTTGTGAATTAGATGGGCAACACAAACATATGTTCATGAACCCTCCGGCCTAAGCTCCCCTCCCAACTCTTACGAGGAGGATTTGAGCTACTATATGATCGTCGTAGGGGCCAAATCCTTCTCCACACCTCCATCCTCGGGATGAGCGGCCTCAAACCCAATATCCCTACCATAGAGAGTGTGTTATCCCACAATCATTTTTCGATTACGATAGAGTCGATGATTAAGGGGATAGTCGTGAACCCCAAAAGTCACGTTGGACACGATGCTATCACTCGACGCATTAGCATTTCTATCGACACTCCTTCCTTCAACGGTCAATTAGAACCGATGGATTTAAGAAATTGGTCGTTGGATGTGGATTATTATTTTGATTGGTAATGGATGACGAATGAGAGATGAATGTGCTAAAATAAAACTACACGGGCATACTAAGATTAATAGGATGAGCCTCTTGGACTCTTGGGTATTCCCTAGATAGAGATGGTTACTATCCTATCACAACATGGGATGATATAAAGCAAGAACTCAAAGAATGGTATTTACCAGTTTCATACAACAGTCATCCCTTGGACCATATTTATGTCTTAAGGCAAGGGACCTGCTATGCAGCCAAGTACATGACTCATTTTGATGAACTCATAGTCAATAATGACATTAAAGAAGAGAATGTAGCAATCACTTTCTATTTTTGGGTTCAGATGAGTGCAAAGTTTGTAGGGAATTTATTCCCCCGCCACCTAGAGTTTATATTGCAGAATTTTCAGCTTGACTTAGAATATCTACAGACCACGGGTCTAAGGGGAGTGAGCACGGAGCCAAAGTCTGAAATTTAGGAGACTACCCCAAACGGGGATCCCATTTACATCTAGTAATATTCCCATATACACAAAAGGCAAGTCGATTGTCTCAGGGGCAGCCAAACCCAAGAATCTGCTTCAAAAGTCGGCGTCGAGGACACGTGGCGGCCCAATGCTTCGCGCATAATCTACTTATAGATGAGGAGTCCAACCCAAGCATTGTCATAGTTGAGCCCCCCGAGGAAGAGAACGTAATTACAGTTGAGGAAGGGTAAGCTAGAGTTGCCGCGCGAAATCTACTTATAGATAAGGAGTCCGGCCTAAGAATTGTCGTTTGAGTCCCATGAGGAAGAGAACGTTTGTTACAGTTGAAGAAGGGTGAGCTAGCGATGCAGATAGAGCTCGAGAGTTAAGTATTGTTAGGTTTCTATTATTGACTCCATAGCCTAAGAGACGTACCTCTATTGTATGCCTACAAGTTGGTCATTGAAAGTGGCAATTGCATCAATGTGGTTGATATGAATGACTATAAATATATGAGAATGATGGTTGAATCCCACCGACATACTTATCACATGGTTTGGATCATCAAGATAATGTTGCGGGTCACCTAGCAATGTCTTGTAACGATTAATCTCATGAACAATGAGGACCATGTTTTGTGTGACATTCTCCCATGAACGTCGCTTGTGTATTATTAGGTTAACCTTGGTTAAACGATCGCAACGTCACTAGCTTTGGGAGAACGAACACTTGTGTGTTTTATAATAAAGGTCGTAAAATCGCTCTCTTTAACCCCACCCAAAGATGATACTAAAGACAAGGGTTAAAAAGAAAATTCTCCCTCCGGAGTAGGAATCCCAAAACCACTACAATTTATATGTCATAGCCATTGCCCGTGCCTCAAACACTACTGGGTGACCCATTGCAAGGACCTTGAATTTAAGGAAGATTATTTAATGAATTCCCCGCCATTAGCCTCAAACACTACTATCATCAATGGCACTCATCTAAAGGGTAGTCTTCCAGTTGATACTTTCCCTAGGGAACCACCATTTCATAGGAACGTGCCCATCAATAATTAGATACCATCCAGTGAGTCGGTAGAGGTCAGGCACACTCTCGAAACATCTGAGGGTCACTTTGTTAGTCCTCATACCCCTCGAGACATTATGTGTGTCATAGAGACACATTATCTACGCATGGAGGATCAATCCTCTGAGTAATCATCAAACTTGATATGGATTTTGGTATACCCCACCAACTGAGTTTCATGATCATGTATCCTCTCGATTTCTCTATAGCACTGTAGAGACTTAGTGTATGAAGTTTGTCATGTCTAAAATTTGTTAATCACATTTGTTTCATGATTTATTGTTTGCATGATCATTTATATGGATTGTATTCTTCTAAGATCCATGCTTATGGCATCATTTGCATGAATGAAATGAATATATCTGACGTAAGACTATAATTAGTAATGAAAATTACAAAATTTATGCAAACATTTACAGGTGAAAGCCGAGCTTTTGAGAAGAAGAAGTGGTGGTTAGAATTAAGGTTGAGAGGTTCCCTTAGAGAACAACAACAAAAAGTAGATGTTAGGTGAATAGGCCCCTACACATTAGCATGGAGAATTGGGACAAAATGCCTGCGAGCTAAACATCTATAAGAGTATGAACATTTATCTCGTATTCAACGTTACGGATTTGACTTTATACTGTGAGCCTCATGTGCATACAAGTTTGGCGCTTGACACCACCTCTGAACATCAACCACCACCAAGATACTCACCCACATCCTCAGCCTACAATTCAGCCACCAACAAACTTACCAGTCCCACCTTCGACATCAGAGAGTATATACCCTTCATCATAGAATATAGTGAATATGGTGAGTCACAAAATTTCAGCAACACCAGACAGAGTGACATTGAGACATTTAGCTTATCGGAGATGACAGACTATAATTATTGATACCTAGATGACACCCGAGGAGCATGATCTACTTACCACTAAACTTCATAGAGAGTATGATCATCTTCAGTGATACAATGCGACCGCCACACACTGATATTAGTCTATGTAGTCCACAGACACTATTGCACTCTGTATTTTTCCCCAATCGTCTATATATAGGAGTGGTAGTATCCTTAAATGGATGCCCTTTTAGAGCCATAGGTTTTGGCTCTCTTGCAGAGTGGAGTGTCAAGGAGGACCCAGCCTCCGTACGCTTGGCGAGAACTTGTTTCTCGATTATATCTTTTGTTGTTTAATGCAATGCAATTTCATTTCTTTGATCTAAATATGGTTGTAGTGTATCAACTGGTCCAAACTGTCCTCAATTAGGGTTCTATTGAACACTAATCCGTCCGCCTTGCCTCCTTCCTTTCTGCGAGTGCGGCTACCGCCGGCTATGGATCGCGGAATTCACTACGGATTGCGTCAGCGCTGCTGCCTCGTTGTTCCGCTACGGATCGCATCTTCTCCGCTTCGGATCGTGTCTACTCTGCTACGAATCGCGCCTGCTCCGCTCCGCTCGTTGTTTCGCGCGTCGAGCATCGGCTCTGCGGCCCAATCTTCAATTCGACTGACTGCTCCAGCCACTCCCGCTTCGCTGGTTGTTTCTCGCAGCATTTCCGCCGAGTGCAGCGCCATCAACACCCGCCAACGCCTTCTCCACCCTGCTACGCCTCCAGTCTGTTCCTTCCTACAATTGCCTTTTTCCGTGTAGGGCCGCTCTCGTACAGCTATTGCAGCCTTCTGGCGCTCCTCGCCGCTACACCTAGCTGTTGTTTCATACCCACGACTCGGACAATGGCCCTCCACGCCGATGAGAACACCTCCACCACTGCCATCTCCGACTCTTAGCGCATGGATCACACTGAAGCCCAGCTGGCAGACCTCACAGTCCTCCTTTGAGGACTTACCGCGGCAGTTAATCTCCCTCCAGCCCTCCTCCACCGCCACCAATTCAAACCGTTCCCGACCACACGGGGTTTTTGCACCCCGCGTTGGACAGTTCCCCAACCCATCTTCGCCGGATCGACTCCTGTGTTCGATGGCACCGACCATCTCGGGTGGATCGCCCGCACTGAGCAGTTCTTTGACCCGCTGGCAGAAGCCCAGCTGGCAGACCTCACGGTCCTCCATCGAAGCCCAGCTGGCAGACCTCACGGCCCTCTGCCACCGAAGCCCAGTTGGCAGACCTCACGGTCCTCCTTTGAGGACTTATCGCGATAGTTAATCGCCCTCCTCCACCGCCACCAATTCAAACCGTTCCCAACCATATGGGTTTTTGCACCACGCGTCGGATAGTTCCCCGACCCATCTTCGCTGGATCGACTCCTGTGTTCGATGACACCGACCATCTCGGGTGGATCGCCCGCGCCGAGCAGTTCTTCGACCCGCAGTCCACCCCCGTCAACCAGAAGGTCCCCCTCGCCACTATCTATATTGAGGGTTCGGCGCTCCATTGGGTGCGTTGGATGGGCCAGCAGGTACCTGACATTCCCTAGCACACATTGAAAGAGGAACTCCTCTGACACTACGACAGCCGCCGGGCAGGTAATACCTTTGAGCGCCTCAGCTTCGTCCGTCAGTCTGCTTTGTGGCCACCTACATACCTACATCGACGAATTTATCGCGGTCGCTACGCATGTTCCCGGCCTGGCTCCCAACCACTACTTAGGTTATTTCTCGGTGGGTCTGCACCCCCACCTCCGTGCGCGCCTTCGGGTCCTCAACCTGCCTACTCTTTCCCGCACAATGGAGCAAGCTAGGTATCTCGACGAGGAATTCTACTCAGCTCCACCATCCTCCTCGACCTATCCGCCTCAACTGTCGCAGCCATTACCGCCACCTCTTCCACACGTGGACCCTCTGCCCCCACATGAGCCCCAGCTACTGATTCCACCTCCACAGCCTCCAACTCCACGTCAACAGGTCCCCCCGACATCCCCATCATCTATCTTACCAACAAGTCGAACTTCGTCGCAAGGGTTTCTACTTTCGCAATGAGCAATCATTCTCGCCCGCCCACATTTGCCCTCTCAGAAATCTATGTGTGTTGTTGGGATCTGAAGATGTTGATCTGAACCCCAGGGAATTAGATCTGATGACGCTTTCTAACGACCCCTTTGGCCCTCAACCTTGAGGACAAGGTCGTTTTTTGGGCGGGGCGTGTTTATACAATGCGGCTGTCACACGCTGATATTAGTCAATGTAGCCCACGAGCATTATGGCATTTTATATTTTCCCCACTCGCCTATATATAGGAGTGGTAGTATCCTTAGATGAGCACCATTTTGTAGCCTTAGGTTTTGCCTCTCTTGGAGAGCGGAGTGCCAAGGAGAACCCAGCCTCAGAACGCTTTGCGAGAACTTGTTTCTCAATTGTATCTTTTGTTGTTTAATGCAATGCAATTTCATTTATTCGATCTTGATACGACTGTAGTGTATCATTCATTCGGTGGAGATAAACGTTCTTAAGGGAGGAGGAAGGGGGAGGGGGAATTGATAGGAATCACATATCGTGGGCAGGTTGACACTTATCGGAGCCCGCGTGAATCAACATACACAAAAGGCGAACATAGGATCGTTGCATTGACGACCCGAGCACATAGTCATGTTCGAAGAGACAATGAAATATGTTTATGTATTTTTATTATATCTCTGTACTTCTATTTCATATAGTATTGTGACTTTCTGTAGGATAAAATAGGTTGTCTATAGTAGCCACTTTGCATATAAATAGGAGCTTAGTGAGCTTATTTCAGGGATCGCTGAATTTGAACAAATTTTTTGTCTCTCATGGTCTTTCCACGGTGTTGATTCCTTCAACTCAATGCATAGAAGCCTAGACCTTCCTCCACTGCCCCTTTTCACCGGTCACCACCATATCATCCACCGGCCAACCACAACTTCCCCTCCAACCACCCCCATCCACATATAATGACTTCAAATTACCAGCCTAATCAGCCCCAAATAATTACCAAATATCTGTATACTTCATATGGTGTCCTCGCTAAGCATGTCTCCCTCGCCTAAAAATCAAGAGACTCCTATCGACTACTTTGTTTGTTCGTGTCGAGCTCGTCTCTTTGGACACCTCACCAGACCATATCAACACACTCAACACCAAATAATTACCAAATATTTGTATACTTCATATGGTGTCCTCGCTAAGCATGTCTCCCTCGCCTAAAAATCAAGAGACTCCTATCGACTACTTTGTTTGTTCGTGTCGAGCTCGTCTCTTTGGACACCTCACCAGACCATATCAACACACTCAGCTCCCTCGTTGAGTCCATTGTTCGCTTTTGAAGTTTCCAATGAAGAACAAACTTTCTTCTGAATCCCTCAATGAGACCTCTTGTCTCTTAAAGTGCCCTCATCGAGCATAGGGGGCAGGATTTACAGCTTCCACTATTTTCTTGGAGCTCCTTCATCCCCCGCTCACTCGATTCTTGGATTGTGGTACTACACTAGTGGGTTTCAACCTTATGCAACTCTTTCTTCCATTGTTGTTCACATTGTCTATGCATGTTGAGCTTGCTAAGTGAAGTGCTTCGCTCTAAAGCTCCGTTTACATCCATGTTAGTGACATTGCCCTTCTTTTTCATTGTCAAATGGTATCAACAACTTGGTAGCATCTTGCAGGACCGATTTGATGAGTTCATTTCGAGTGGAACAATTTTCCAATCAAGCTATGATTACCATCGTAGTGCTTGATGGTAGTAACTTAGCTTGGTCACATTCCATTCAGTTGGCCCATCGACAAAGGTGTTTACTTTGCCACATCAATAATGTTTGATGGTAGTAACTTAGCTTGGACACATTCCATTCACTTGACCCAACAACAAAG